>CM039485.1:7270543-7540217 GCA_022433065.1 Begonia loranthoides
ATGGAAAAAATGGGGAGAGAAATGTATAAGTTGAATAACATGTTTGCATGTAATTAAAATTTAGATATATTGCATAAACTAAGGAAGAGAAACTATATTATGCAATAATATATGCACATGCTTAAATTTAGAGATAAACAACTTATAATATTTTGTCATAATTAAAAAGAGGGAAATTTTTGGCCTTAGTGTTGTTAAGCTTATTTGTTTTGATGATATTTGTATTGTTGGGAATTATAAGTTGTTTATTGATAATTATGCTTAATTGTTTAATCATTAAATTTATATTGATATTTATTGGAAATATCCTCAAAACAGGTATTAAGTTAAGCTAACATGTTTATCTAAGTTCATGTAGTGAATATGTATCATATTGAGACTTAGAAATATTAAGGATGACAATTGGGAGGCAAGAGGTCGAGCAAAATGCTGTTTTGGTTAGGGGTGGGAATCAGTTTGGTTCGAACCAGGTAACTAAACCAAACAGAACAATTTTGGTCAGTTCTGTAATATTCCATATTTTAAATGGAATTAAAATATATTATCTATGAATTTTGGAAGTTTTAGAATGATTTTCTCACAGGATGTAATATCCCGATCTTTCAATAACGGAATTAAGTGAAAATAATTAGAAAATTAATTGAGTGTAAATTCGTATAAAAGAATGTTTAGATATTTATTAGAGATTTATGAAAATTATTAAGTGGAAATTATTGGAGATTAGTTGGAAGTTAAGTGTTGAATGGAAAATAAAATAAAAAGATGACTTATTAAAGAAAAACGTCGACGTTTTGTGAAGTGATGAAAGGGCAGTGGTTGTACATTGGTCCAGACGCATGAGGAATGAGTTGGTCCGGTCGACAATCATGGTCTGGTCGCATTGATGCCGACCGGACTCACTAAATTTTTAGAAATTCGCCTAACTTCCATGACTGAACCTGTTTTCTATTTATCTGCCTAATTTTTGGGCAGATGGCAACATCCAGTAGCTGCTCAACACTGCTCCCTCCCTATAAATAGAAGGGACTTCTTAGTAAAGAAGCACAATTGAGAGAGAGAGAAAGGGACTTCTTAGTAAAGAAGCACAATTGAGAGAGAGAGAGAGAGAGAGAGAGAGAGAGAGAGAGAGAGAGAGAGAGAGAGAGCTTGAGAAGTGAGGGAGCTTGGAGAGTGAGGAAATTGTGAGAAGCGAGAGCGGTTTTTATGAGCAGTTCGAGAGGAGCAAATTGGAAGGAGAAATTCACAGAAAAATTCTTCAAGAGGTAAGCAATAAGATGCGGTGGCCAGTGGAGGCCCTACATCACGAGATTTTAAGTTTTCAATTATTATCAATTATAACTGAAAATATTGTTGGAATTCATCATGAAAAACATCGTTAAAATAATGTTAAAATAATTATGGAAATTATTGTTGAATCAATGCACAAAATAATAAAGAAAATACTTGAACGTAAAAATGAATAAAAATATATAAACTGTCTTAATTTCGTATATGGACTATTGTACTGTTTTAATTTCATTATATTGTTACGGACCGTACATGCATCATGATAGAGCTTATGAAACTGCTGACATATACATAGCATATTAATAAATGAACCAATAAACGTAAATAGGTGTATAGGATTGGGGTAAGTAGGTGACGGTTCTTGGTGGTGATACTCTAATGGATGTATCTCCTCGTCGGAGTGACGGTTAAGCCACAAGACAAGATTATGTATCCATTTATTCCTAGACTGATAAATCTCATACATCTGGACTATTAAGTGAAACTAAAATGAAAAGCTAAGGAGATCGGTTCGTCTCTATAATGACTGCATAAGCATTGCATAACATTACATTCTATTTCTTGCTGAGCGTTAGGCTTATTATTTTACCCGTGATGCAGGTAATGACAATGAATTCAATATGAAAGAGGAGATATTTCCAGATGACTTCTTGGGTAATCAACTGGAGTAGACCTGATGAGTTATGGCTCAAATAAAATTGGTTATTCTAAATTATGGTTTTTACTCAAAAATGGTTTGTAAAGTATGCTGCATTTTAAACTATTCAAAATAGTGATTTGAATTTATTCCGCTAATTTACTCTAATTTCCTATTTAATACACGTTTTTAAAAAGGAAAAAAGAAAATTTTAAATTTATCCCTAAAATTGGAAGAAAGAAAGTGTTTTATAACATGGGGCGTTACAGGTTCGATTTGGTTTCAATAAGTAAAAAAAAAAAAAAAGGTTATAATTGAACCAAACTAATTTAGTTTGGTTCTCAGTTTTGGGTGGTAAAAATCGGGTAACCCAAAACCGACCCAAAAATTAAAAAAAAAAAACCCTAGCCTTGTGCACCTCAACCTCTTGCCCTGCCCGAAAACCCGTCCCTCCCTTTGTCTCTCACAGATTCTTAGCCGACTCTTACTCTTTCTCTCTAGGTCTAGCCACATGCCCCCATCTCTATCTCCCAAAACCACAGCCACACACCGACCTTGCTCTCTCTTGCAGTCCCTCTAACCGAAGGCAGACATCAATAACTAAGGACAAACTCTCTCTCTCGCAGAGTCAAACTCTTTAGCTGGACATTGGTGATTCGACCTCACCAGCCACATCAGCGATTCGAACAATCTAGCCTAACATCGGCGATTTGATCTCACTGACCAATGTCTCCACACCAACGCAGGTTAAAGTCTTCACAGATTCGAATCTCGACAATCTTCACAATTCATAGGTTCAGCTTTCAATGGTTTATCAATCTTCACAGTCTCACGATTTTGTTTTTTTTTTTTTGAAATCCATAAACAAAGTCTTCACGCCCTTTTTGAAATCATTGATTTTAGGTTGTCTCTTCGTAGGCAGTGCTTCCAAACCAACGATTTCAAGTGAGAGTTTTTTAAATTGTAATCAAGCCATGATGTTAGGGATTATTTAGTGATATACTTGGAATTTCTATTTTGTTTGGAATTTTTATTTCTATTGTGAATTGGAATTGGAATTGAAATTATTTCTATTGTGAATTGTGAATTGTGAATTGGAATTGGAATTTCTATTTTTGTTATTAGGTGGATTTCTGTTGTGTTTAGAATTTTTATTTCTATTCTATTTTTATGGAATTTCTATTTCATAAATGTTTAAATACTTTGTTGTTATGTTTGTATTTTAAATCTATTTGGATTTCCTATTGTAAATCGTTTAAGAACTTGCATAATTGTTTAACTACTTTGTTGTTAGGTATGTTTGGATTGCGAACTGTGAATTGATTAAGAACTTGCATATGTAAGTTTGAACTAAGATGTAACTTGCATAGTTGAATGTTTGAACTTGCATATCTAAGTTTTTAACTAAGATGTCGCAACAATTATGCAAGTTTTGTTTGGTGTTGATTGAAAATATTTGCATTATTTGTAATGGTTAAATTTTACATTTTCCATCTTAGGATGGAAAAAGAGATGAATAATAGCAGGAAAAGAAACAAAACATGTGAAGTGTGAAATTACTTCTCTAAAGTAGAACTGATAGACTTGGATAACCCTCGAGCAACTTGCAATTACTGTGGAAATTTGTATGCATGTCATCGAGTAAAAAATGGGACTTCAAACTTGAACAAACATGTTAGTAATTGTCAGAAATTGTTGGCTAGTTTAGATGAAACATAGAAGACAATATTATTTTGTAAAAAAGAGGTTATAAGATCTAGTAAAGTTGATTCTTTAATAGTAAAATCATTTAGCGCAGAAAGATGTCGAGATACATTAACTAGAATGATTGTGATTGATGAGTTACCTTTCAATATTGTTGATGAAAAAGGTTTTATAGAATATTCAAATGAGTTGGAGCCAAAATTTAGCATTCCTTGTCGCAAAATCATTGCGAACGATATTTTCAAGCTCTATGTACAAGAAAAGAGTAATTTGAAAGTCTTGTTTTCTCAATTGCCTGGAAGAATATGTTTGACAACTGACACGTGGACTTCTATACATAATATAAATTATATGGTTGTGACTGCTCATTTTATTGATTCAAATTGGCCTTTGAAAAAAAAAAGATTATCAATTTTTGTGTCATACCTAATCATAGAGGAGAAACCATTGCTATGATTATGGAAAAATGTTTATTGGATTGGGGGATAGAGAGAGTTTTGACTGTCACTGTGGACAACAATTCTGGCAATTAAGTTGCTTTGAACCATTTGGTTAAAACAATTAAAACCTGGAATGGTTTAGTGCTTAATGGAGAGTTTATACATGTAAGATGTTATGCTCATATTATAAATTTGTTTGTTGGCAATGGCCTAAAAGAGTATAATGATTCCATTATGAAGATTCTTAAAGCTGTTAAATATGTTAGGTCTTCTCCTTCTAGGATGCAAAAGTTTAAAGCATGTGTGGACAGTGCAAAGATTACACATAAAAGTAACATGTGTCTTGATGTTCCAACTCGATGGACTCAACATACTTAATGTTAGATACTGCTGAAAAAGCATTTACAAAGTTGAAAGAATATGACAGTCAATATGTATACGAATTTCTTTAAGATGAGAATTTAAAGTTCATCCTTCTAATGAATATTGGTGTGTCATTCGTCAATTCATAGTATTCTTGAAAGTATTTTATGATGTGACCTTAAAAATTTTGTCGACTTTATGTATTACCGCCAATGTATTTTTCTTATAAATATGTAAACTTCATAGATTTATCAAGAAATTTGTTACAAGCGATAACTCATCACTAAGAACAATGACATTTAATACGCAAATTAAGTATGAAAAATATTGGGAACTTTTAGTAAAGTCAATCACTTTATGTATATCACTGTTGTGTTTGATCCACGATATAAGCTGAAGTTTGTAAAACATTGTCTTTTGAAATTGCATGGATTGGAGATGTCGAATGAGTTGATAATGGAACTAGAACATATAATTAGAAGATTATATTGTGAGTACAAAATGAATTCACCAACAAATAACATAGAACAAGCTTCTACTTTTAGGCCCGTGATTGACATCACTCATGATGATGATTTAGATGATGACGAGTTTGAGATGCCATTTTATGTAGAATTGAACAATGAAGATTAGTTTTCCAATGAAAATGAAGTTGAAAATTGTTGAGAGTTTTTCATCTGAAATAGATATATTGAATTTGTAGAGAATGCATAGTACAGAGTATCCAACCTTGAGTAAAATAGCAAGAGATGTGTTTGCTGTTCCCATTTCAACTGTTACCTCAGAATCGGCATTCAACTATGGTGCCCAAGTTTTAGATTCTTTTCGAAGTTCCTTAGCTCCAAAAATTGTAGAAAGTCTCATTTGTCTTCAAAGTTAGATTCGTGATTATAATACATCTACATATATTTACGAATCATTGGAAGAAGTCACGCAATATGAAAAATGTGTAATTATTTATATTTAGGTCTATTCAATATTAGTTTTTCAAATGTTATTTAGATATTCTAATTACTAACTTAATTACTTTTTTGTAGATTTGGATGATTTTATAATGACAGCAAACAAAGATTGATATTTTCAACACTTATTTTCTATTAGGTGATATTGTTTCTAACTTTCTGTTTCTGTTGATTTGATTTTTGTAATTGAATTATTTATTTCATTTATCATTGTTAGTATTTTATAGAAATAGTTATTTTATCATTGTAAGTATTTCATTTATCATTGTTAGTATTGCATAATGCAGGAACACAATGAGATGACATTAACGAATGGAGGATTTGGATTCAACACCTACCCGTTTGGATCTTAAGGCAAAATGTTCAGTGTTTTGATTACTATTTTGTAGTTTTTTACACTGTCTTCATCCATGCATGAAATTATTGATGTTTTGTTTATCCATTTGTGTTGTTCCATTGTAGAGTTATATTTTATTTAGATTGATAGCATTTCTTCTCTGGAGAGATGTGAGATACATTCTCATGAATGTTGACAAGTTTGATGAGAGATATATTCTCAGGAATGTTGCTAAATTAGCAAGTTATGTGAACTGTAAAATATCCTTTTTCTAATCACTTATTCATTTGGTTTTATACCAGATTAACAAAAGTCTTGGAGAGAATTATTGATAGCAGTTCAAGACTTCTCTAGCCATCAATTAGTCATCGATAGAAGTCTTTGATCTATCATTTTTTTAATCACTCATTCACTTTGTTTTCCATATTAGCATATTGCTAAATTAGCAATTTAGATTGTATATTTGAGTATTTTTTGCCCTCTTTGCATCGTGTTTTGTACATTTTTAAGGAGAAAACCAAGAAAACCAACAGAAACGAACAGAGAATTTGACCACAAAAATCAACTACAAAATCGAAAAACCGAGCCAAAAAAATAAAAATTGAAGCCATAAAAAATCGAACCGATGAGAACCAAAATCGAGATTCACTTTTTGGCTTGGTTTTTCATTATCCTCGGTTTTGTTCTATTTCAATCAAAAACCAAATCGAACCGAACCAAAACGATTTCACCCCCAGTTATGGTCGACCAAAAACTACTCCCAGGCGTTGTGGTCGAAGCCGAGGTCAACTAGGTGGTTGAGTAGATAGAACGAAATATATTACAGTGCACTCTCAGAGTTTTTGGTTGAGCAAATTCAAAATGGTCAACCGAAAAACATTACAGATTGCTTCCAGAGGTTTTCGATCGAGTAGGAGGTCAAGCAAGGGAAAAACGATCGACCAAAAAATATTACAGATTACTTCCAAGGGTTTTCAGTCAGCAGGTAGTTGAGAAAGGGAAATTCGGTCGACCGAAAATTGAAAGAAGAGCTCGGTATCGAAAACTAGTTGGGAGTGGTCAACCCCTACTGTTGATGCGATCGACTGCTTCGCGTTTACTTAGACTCTGAAGGATGCTCCAAAGGGCAGCGGTTGACCAGTGAATAGTGACCAGTCGACTGCTGCAGTGAAGTTTCACCCAAATCGATAAAATTCCAATGACTAGAACTTCTAGTGGATAGAAAGCAGTCAGCCGAAAAGGAATGGGCGACCTAAAATGTAGTTTTCTGTAAATATATGCACTCCGAATTAAATTCTACAACAATCCAATGAGAGAGAATCACACCAACACGTTGCCAAACTCCACACGTGTATTCTCTACATTAAAATGAGTGCATAAGTTTAACTTTCTGAATCCTCAACTTGAGATTTCATATTCGAGAGTTAAGTTCTACATTGTAGTTTCTATTTCTTCTATTTTTGTAAACTACTACATCAAGGCTGACGCCCCCAATAGTCAAAGGCTAGATTGACGCCCGTGAAGATCATCTAGAGGGTGACGACTTGTGAATAGTCTGTAAAGGTTGGTTGGCACTCGTGAAGCTAATCAATACTAACTAGGAAGGTTAGTTGGTAAATGATCTTTGAGTCAAAAACTTGGAGAGCAAACGTAAGCAGGATTTTCTGAACCGCGTGAACAAACCATTTGCACTCTCTATCCCTTAAACTCTTTATTATTGCTATTGATTATTTTTTTTTTATAATTGTTAAATGAAATTTCACATTTCACCTATTAGTAATTAGGACTCTACCACCCATTTATACGTTTAATTCAACATGTATATACCATATTGTACATTTATTAGGGTGTTTTAATATGATTTCTAACCCCAACGACGATTTCTAAGTTATTTCATTCTTTGTTACGCAATTCACATAATGCGAAATTGAAGAATAAAATATGTAATTATATGGAATACATATATACATATTTAATTTAAGAGATAAATGAATGATATAGTTTAAATTGTTAATTACAAAAAGACAGAAATTTATTTTATCAATAATAAAATAATTTAATATTTAATTTATAAAGGGAAATTAACAAATCAACCATCATACTTTGTGATCAATGATAAGTCAACCACTAAAGCATTTTTGCTAACAACTTAACCATTAAACGATGGAAAATAGTTGCAACAAACATCGTTGTTACCTTTTTTGTTAAACGTATCAATTTTGTTTCACGGCAAAACACTACACATTCTATCGCAGAACGAAGATTTAAAAATTAAATTTCTAATATTGACGTTGGGCCATGGAATGACGTTTCACTACAGAATGACATTCTGCCACAGAATGACAACTTTCCGTCGCAAATTGATGATGTTCTGTCAAGAAATGTCATCCGTCGTTTTGCATTCCTATGCCTTAGTATATAATAATAGATTGTGTGCTCCGGCGAGTTCACTACAAACCACAAAATCCTTGGAAAACATTCGTACCCTCAGAGCTTCGTTCCTCACTGTTTCATTGATTCCAATGGATTCGAAGGCAAAGAATTTGACTCTCAAGTGAAAGGGTGGTTTGTCACAATCTCAGCCACAACCACAGGTAGAAACGACAAACTCTGCCCATGAAAGTCGTCGGCTTGTAACTGAGTTCATTGGTCAGTTGCACTATAATTTACTTGCTACAGTGCAAAGGTGGAGCACCTGAGGTTGAAGGTACAGCAGCCGCGGTTCAAGTTGGAGCAGCCGCGGTTAACGTTGGAGGACTTGCGGTTGCCACTGTAACAAAAACCGAGGTTGAAAGACAACCTCAACCTCAGCCTCCACAATGACTAGCAGCAGGTGCATTGGTCCGTTTCCAACCCATGACAGTGAAGTTCCACTCCTCACTCTTCAAGATAGTCGACACGAATGAATGGTATGAAAACAATGTTAAACATTGTTTAATTAATGTTTCTAGAAGAGTAAACTTCAAGTCCTTGGCTGAATTTGAAATTAAAGAATTGTTTGAGAGAGCTGGCTTAGCTGTGGAAACACATCATTCCGCAGTGGAATATATGATGTTCACCACAGAATGTCAAATTTCTGTCACCGAACGTCAGCGTTCCTCGCCAGGTTGTTAATCTCAAAGGCAAGATGTAGTAGATAAACAAAGGCAGAAAACAACCACAAATGTTCATCTGCAAATTTGTAGGTAAGATAGCGGCCGATCAGCAATGGGACAATTTTCCAAATTCGAACTTCCACAAGTACCCATTCGGATGAGCGGTCGAATGGCTGAATAGGTGGTGATCGTCTAGAAGGTAAAATCTTTCTATACTTTGCCGCATATCAATTTATGGAAACTCCAACTTTAGAAACCAATATCTCCTTCGATTTAGAAGCTTTCTCTCTGAAATTTGGACCTTGATTTTTTTTATGAATGAAGAACTCCTCTAGAAATAATATAAAAAAACACCACAAATTTGGAAATATGCATGATAGAAATAAATTGGTCGAAATAGCAAGAAGTCCAATTTCAAAAATAAAGCAAAGACTTTTTCTATTCAAATTTCACTACCTTAAATGCTTATATAAGGTGGCTTTAAATAGCCAATTACAAATTTTAGAATACTAATTTGGTCTACAATTGTTCTTGAACTTCCACTTATATTTGATCTTGAATAACTACATAATATTATTATCGTTCATTTGACTTCTTCGTATATATTTTCCCACCAACAATATCACATAGCTAAAATAGGATTTGATTAAGTAACTTGTCATTCATCTAACCACATCAAGCATTTGTATTGTTTCCTAAGGACTATCCATCTATCTACTTTGAATAAACTATTGTAGATGATGTATATTTGGTTTCGACTTATTGTTAATAATCACTTTGATTGAGTGTTATCTTCTGCAATAATACCATTATCCATCAACAATCTCACATATTTCAAAGCAATATCATATCTAATAAAGGAAGGTTAAAGTCTTCATTTGTGTTTGTTTGTGTTAGTGGACCTTGCACATCATACTTATGCAAAATACATTGCAAATTAAATTAGCATAGTCAAAATAACACATTAAACCTAAACGTAATAATGTGCTCACCTGCGTCTCGAGAATTATATTCGGAACTGTCTCAGGACTATCTTGGGGACTATGTTAGGAATTGTGAAACCCATAAATGTGCCTTACAAGCTTCCTCTGCCACCTCTGCCTTTACCTTTAGATCTACTGCCGCCACATGAACTAGACTCTAGGCCTTCACCAACACACATGCGGGAATTATACCCCACACCAGCCACACGTCATGTTCAGATGTCTCCTGGGCAGTACTGTCTAGCTTGGGGCCTTGTCAACATCCCTTATTGTTCATTTTCATGGCCTTCCAAGACGTCTCTCAAATGGTTGTGGCATAATTGGACTAAGGACCATCGCAGGAGGCCACATGATTTTTCAACTGATGGGCAGACAAAGTGAGAGTACATCGTGATGTATGTTTCTCGATGGTAGCACTCATGCACAAAGTCCTCAGAAAATCTCCTCGTAAATTGCATACACTAGACTGCATGGACACATGAGATGTTAGTCAACTCCCACCAGTAAAAGTTAGAAGTTTGTCTGTCGAAATCGACATGGTACTGTTCATTATCATTGCTAACCTGAAACTGGGCGGTGCTTGAAAAAATAGGACTCCGATTGCAACCTGCAAGTTGTAGTCTAATCATCTGATTCTTGACTTGTGAACACAATAGGTCTATCGAGCACACCATCTTTTTTGTTTTTTTTTAACGATCCTACACATGATGCTCTTTTGGATAATCTTGAACATTCTAAGAATCAGTTTGTCTCGAGCTGGTAGGATGTAGACGTTGAAGTACTCACTCAAGTTGTTAAGACTTATGTCACACTTTAGGATGAAGCTGAAGGCATGTTTCGCCCATAATCTCATATCTATTTCTAGTAGATATTCATGGGTTTTTGTGTCAAGAAAAAATTGCTTCGTCAACTCTCTCTCAAAGTGTGTATCTGTTGTGGTTCAAGAAATGGCCCACATTGCATCCTTGGACAAACTGCCTCTCAATTATTTTTAAAAATTTACATACGGGTGTCAGATGCAAAACCGATGCTCCATTTGCCCTGCCAATTCTCTGACAGCTGGCACCGCTCCTACAATGATTCATAGTATGAGTCAAACAATAGTACACAACCCATAACATAAACATAGAAGACAAAAGTAATCAACCACACCTTTTATCAGTCAGAAATGATTATCCATCCATTGTCGGACGGGTTGTTTAGATCCTCGAGCAACAATTCCAAAAACCAGCTCCAAGAATCCCTACATTTTGATTCAACCATTGCTATCGCAATCAGATAAATTCCATCATTCCAATCGATGCTGATAGTAGTGAGCAAGTGGCCCAGAATCACTCCCTTTAAGTGGCAACCATCCAAATAGACAACCAATCTACCAAAGTTCAACAGGCTCATTTTACATGCAGCCAAACACATGTATATCTTTTAAATGCACTCATATCTAGATCAACACATAGTGAGCTTCTCAGATTAAACCTCCAAAGCTCCTTGACATACGACCATATGAACTTTTAATTCTCATTGTCATCCCCTTCGTTCATTTTTTTGCAGAATTTCTTGCCCTTCTAGCAAGGCTGGATGTAATGTTGACGTTAAAATCCTTCGTGACTGTCTCAATTATGGAAGGAAGGTCTCAGTCTCCTGAATTTTAAATCTATCCAAGTAATGCATTGCCACCCATTTGGCAGAGGCAGGGTGGCTTCCCATCTTTCTTGAGCAAATGTGAATGTCGTTATAGCTCTTTATTTGAAACAATATTTCACCTTTCATTTTTAGGCATGCTTCCGTGCACCTTCCTAGCAGGCAACCCTCACCCAATGAGAGTCACTGTTGGTGAATTTTATCCCATACCCATTCTTCAAAGCATGATCAACAATTTCTTCTCTAATTTTATTCAATGAACTATACTTTTTGCCAAGACCATACTAGTGAACGTGCATTCTGTTTGTGCTGGTCGTCGAGGCCTACTCTCGGCCATGTCCATGTTTTAATCACTAGATTAGCATAATGATTAGAGCTCCTCCTCATCTAGAATTGCTGAGACAGAATGCACCACTATAGCAGTTTTGTCTCTAATTACACGTACATCATGTGCCAAAATTTTTGACATGTGCTCCACCTCAAATAACTGGTTAATAGATTCCTCAATACTTCTAGACGCCATTGTGTTCAATAATTACTAACTTTTCAACTTTGCCAACTTGTGGTAAATTTCAGCTCTTAGAAAAGTGTAGAGTTTGTTAATCACTGACAAAATCACAGTGAAAATCACAATGAGAGTAGTGTGAATTTATATAAGGCAGAGGAAGCAATACTTCCATGGCAGAAATTTGACATTCTGCGGCTGGAGGTTTTCATTCCGAGGCGAATAGTGTGACGTTTTGTGGCGGAACATTCTAATTTTTAATAAATTTCCATATTTCATGGCGAAATGTGACACTATATACTATAAAACATTGGTGCTAAAACATTAATATTTAGCATTGACGTTTTGCGATGGGAACATGTATTGTTCCCCTGTGGAATGAAATTTAAAAGTAAGCAAGTGTGATAGCGATGTTTGCGGTGTCTATTTTCTATAGTTTAGTGGTTAAGTTGTTAGCAAAAATACTTTAGTGATTGATATGTCATTGGTCACAAAGTACAATAGTTGATTTGTTAATTTCCCATTTATAAATAATTGGAAAAATATGCCTTAAATTGCATTTTGTTTAAAGGAAAAATGTCAAATCAACCATAGTACTTTGTGGTTAAAGACAAGTTAACCACTAAATTATTTTTACTAACAATTTAACCACTGAACCATGAGAAATTGCTGCAGCAAACGTCGCCATTAACTTTCTGAAAATCACCATGGAAAAGAACAAATATCCATGGTAAAACAGAAAGAACTCGTGATTTTAGAAGAGACTTTCAGTGAAAATGAGTTCTAAATTCATGGAGAATGGATTTGGAAGATTTCAAATTTGTAAAAGAATGGATTTAGAAGATTTCAGGTTTTATAATTCAGAAGACTTTGTAAAAAAAATGTTAATGTTTTAGTTTTTGGATGATTTAGAATTGTTTTATAGTCCATGAGATAATCACAGTTTGTCTATGTTCTGTATTTTTCTACGAAGAAGACAATGAATTTTTTTTATTTGACGATGATCCTCTGCAGATCGACGAAGTTCTTGAGTTTTATTTTAAATATTGATTCACTGCGGATTAGTACATGATCCGCTACGGAACGAAATCAAATCATTTAACGACAAACGTGACAGCAATGTTAGCGGCTACTTTTTCTCATAGTTCAATGGTTAATTTGTTAGTAAAAATAGTTTAGTGGTTAACTTGTCATTGATCACAAAGTACTATAGTTGATTTGATATTTTTCCAAGTTTAAAATAAAAATAAAAAAATGATAAGAGAGAGAAATAAAAGTGTAAGGTGGAATGAAATGGGGTATGGATCTCGTGTCATCGTTATCTACCTCCTGCTAGAGTGGCATACTTCACATAAAAATAAATAATAAATATAAAAAGTAATAATAATAATAACTCAAATTAATTTTACTCAAATAAAATTATAATTTATAAAAAAAATGGCACAAACTTTACAATTACATTTTTTTTGTTAAAGAATGTCTCAAATATTTGCGTTGTTTGCACTAACCTATAGATGTTCGCACTTTAATTAATAGACAAGTGCAACAACTCATTAGTACATATGTAGGTTGGAGAAGATATCTGCAAATTAAAGTATAAAAGTTAGTGAGTACATTCGTGGGTTGGCGCATATGTTCGCTAATTGAAGTGCGGAGGTCCACAAGTATATTGGTGGGTTGGTGTGGATGTCCGTTAATTAAAGTATGGATGTCTGCTGGTTGGTGTGAATAATGCAAACATCATATATACGTTTTTAAAACAAAAACTGAATTGCAAGATTTATCTTATTTATTTTATATAATTTACACTTGGAAAATTAACCAAACAATCACTACACTTTTAGATCAATGACAAGTCAACCACCAAAATTTTTTGCTAATAAATAAAACACTCAACTATAGGAAAAGAACATAATAAATATCACGGTTATGTTTTCCGTTACAAACGTTGTCTTTTCACTGCAGAAGGTTGTCTTTCCCCTGCGAAACGTTATCTTTTTGCAGTGAAAAGACACCACTATGGAAAGTGAGTCCTTAAAATATGACTTAGGAAATATTCATTTCCTCAGTGGAAAGACAACGTTCCTTTGCATCTTTCCTCTGCATATAAGGAACAAATCATTATCTTCTTCTTGGAAAAATACAGACAAGTTTGTTCACTTAAGAGAATTTAAACTTATTTGTTTTAATGATGAGTGATTTAACTGTTAATAACTTGTTTAAATTGTATGAGTTTAATATGTTTATCATTATGATTCTATATGATCTTTATTGGAAATACCCTTTAATAAAGGTATTAAGCTTTACTAATATGATTGTCTAAGTCCATGTAGCTTATAGGTAGATTATTGAAACTTAAAAAATTGAAAATGTGCAAAACACGAAGTAGAGATCGATTAGGCCGTTAACTAGAATGGCTATAGAGTGCCAAAGCAGTGGAATAGCGAGATTAATGGCGGTCAATCCATTAGACAGAGTTGAGATAGTTCCTGAGTTGCATTGGAGTGGTCGGCCAGAGCGAAGGAAGCAATTGATCGAAAGCACAATGACTATAATGCCACGATCAGGAAGTGGTCGATTAGAAATGTTGAGTGGTTGACTAAATAGTTTTTGTATATTTAAACACCTACCCATGGAAAAATTAACCAAGAGAGAATTGTATCGAAATGTTACCTATTTTTCTACACGAATTCTTATAAACAATTGAGTGCCGCCTATGTAACATCCGAAAAAATATTTATGAATTCAATGTAAAGAATTATGTGTGCTGTATGTTTTTGTTAATGAAATATGTTTGGAGTTAGTCCTTCATGAATTGAATATGTTGAAAATTTTGTTGTGTGGTGTATATTTGAGAATTTTGTGTTTGGCATAAGGAGGAGTGAAGGTTCAAAGTTTATGGAACCTTTGGAGAAGGAAGCGGTCGTTCATATGAAGGAGTGATCGACCAATTGTACATGGGAATGAAACTCAAATGGAATAGCAGTCGATCAATATGCTTAGCCATCGATCAACTTCATTACACATTAAAAAATATGGAATTGGGAGGTCGATCGGTAAACGACTTGCATCTATACAAATTTGTAAAGTCGACAAATTCCTGTTGATTGGTTGATGAAGAGCAGTCTATCAATGTCTATACAGATTGTAAAGCTTGCAATTAGTGGTCGATCACCCGAAAAAATGTGTTCAACCGATTTATCAAAGAAAATGCAAAGTTTGGCCACTGGATGGTTTTGCGGTCGATTGCCTGAAAGAAAGTGATCGTCCACAATGTCAAAGGTCACTTGGAAATTTTAAAGGATTTCGCATTCCAATTGGAGGCCTTGAGAGGTAAGAACTTTAGGAATCAACCATGCAGCAGCACCTCATGCTTAGAACTTAAAAGGAAGCTATAAGTCTTAGAGTGAAGCATGAGCGTAATTTCTTAAAAAAAGAGGATTTTCTCTCAAGAACATCTCCATGGCTCTTCTCATCCTTTCTCTTCGAAGGTTAAGGTATGTATAGGTCCTCTATAGTTTTGTTAAAGATTTTTATGAAGTTATAAGAGTATGATAGGAAGATGATGTAAAAATGGATAAAAACGTTGAAATCGGGTAAGTTAAGTGTTTGATCATTGTTGACTGTCTTCCTAGAATTTTTAGGCTAAGCCACTTGGATATGTTATTTAAGACATCTTAAGATAGATGTAGGTTCTGGAATTATTGAATTTGGTAAAAAAAAAATAGAGAAAGTTATGAAAGGACAAAGTTGAATGAAATTTGATCAAAACCCTATAATGTATAAGTAGGCTATTATGTTTTATCTTAAACCATGATGGATGTTTATTGGTCATGAAGATGCTTTTGTTCAATAGGAAACTTTAAGTGAGGAAATTTTTAAGGAACAAGGTAAGAGATATGCATGTGTTTGATCAATGGAGGTCTACATCACAAGATATTAGGATGTATTATTTTGTGTAGTTGTTTGGCTATTGTTTTGGTAGCTTGATAATGTTATTGATGTGCTACTTTGATTACATTAATGGTTGTGATTTAACGATAAATTGTTAAATGTATGTTAAGTGTTGATTAAAGTGCATACACGTAATGCATCACTACTTAGGTATGATATGATATGTTGGCATGCATATGCATTATAATAAAATGAAAGGAATAAACATAAATAGGCATTGGATGTTGGGGAGATTGGCAACGGTACTACTTAGGAGAACTACGTGATGATGTATCTCATCCTTCATCGAGATTAAGTGACGCTTCTGCTCAAGATGGAACCCTGGAATGTATCTTTTTTCTTGGGCTGATAATCTCCGACATTCTAAAATGTTATGTGCCTATAAATGATAAGCAGAAAAGATAAGTTCTTTTTTGAAATGAACAACACGAGCATTGAGTCAGCATGAGCATACATTATCAGTTGATTTTATCTCTTACTGGGCGCTTACTCTTGTGATATAGGTGATGATCTTGATCCAAAAGAAGTGAACATAGAATGAAGAAAAAGAAGTGGAAGGAGCATAGCCATGATGAACGCTTGTGTTTCTCAGCGCATTTTGACCTATGGGTTGTGACACACTAAACGTGGTATAATGCAAATTATTTTCAAGTGTGTTCAAAATACTTCAAATAGTTTTAATACAAAAAATGTATCTTTTGAAATGGGAATGACTTCTGCTTTTGCTCTCTTTTCTTTTCCCTTCACATGTTAATATATATACATACACACATAATGAATGAATGATTAATGAAAAGATAAATGTAAAATGGGCTGTGACAGCCTAGCCTAACTCTCTTACTCCTAAACTTGAGAGTTTTCATTTGAAAGAGTTAGGTCTCAAAGTTGTATTTTATATTTCCACTTATTGTACTCATTTCGCTACAACTAGGGTGACGCTCTGTGAATAGTCAAGCAAAAGGGTGATACCTCGTGAATAGTTGTGTAAAGGCTTAATTGACACCTATTGTAACAACTCGATTTTTTCTTACCTTTTTAAAATGCGTAAAATTTAAAGCTTTTCTTGTCTTTTAGAAAAATAGCAGAAGTCTTTACATTATTAAATTTTTTTAATTATAGATAGAATTGTTTTCTTAAAAACCCGATTATTAAAATCTTTTACTTAAAACCCTTTTCAATTTGTGAAACTTCTTTTGTAAAGCAAACCGGAAGACTTTTTGAAATAAAACATTTAAGGAAGGCAATTCTTTTCTTTTACAATTAAATCTTTTTACAAAACCATTTCCTTTCTTCAACTCTTTACTATAGACAGCCACAAAATCAGCACGTGCAAATCCTTCATCAACTGCTCTTTAATATGTTCTTCTATTCTTATGTGTGTACCTACATTGCAAGACACAAAGAAATGAGACTAATGCTTAGTAAGAGATATAAAGTAAATATCTAAAATGCATGTGCTATGCTCTTTTAAACCCGTTTTCTTATTCTATTTCTGATTTCATTTTTATCTTTCTTTTATCTTTTACATGCTTGTCCCTTTTCTGTTTTTGTCACCTCTGGTATAGCAGCAATGACATAGTTCAAAAGCTAGCTAACTGTTGGCATGTCTGTCTCGGCATTATCCAGGAATCTCGCAACCGGTATGACCAGCAATGGCATAATTCAAAAGCTCTGCTAGCGGCAATAGCATAATCCAAAAGCCCAACTAGTGGTCGTGCCCACCAAGGGCTTGAATGACCCCACATCTTATCATTGCCTCATATCACATATCGTCTCTTTTACATTATGTCATTTACATCGTTTATTATCTGTTTCGCTTTCTGTGGTAAAATGGATATTCCTATAGCCCAAATGATGGTAATCCACTTTACGTGATCAACCCTCGAGGACACAATACACTTATTATGTGTGATCATCCATTAAACTATTTCTATTTTCTTTTTAAAAGCATGTATGAAAACTCATTTTTGTGTCGTTTTAAAATCATGATGCATGATGCTCGTGAATGCATACTATTCTATGTCCTTGAAGCATTATCATATATAAACATCCTATAATCCTCAAACATGATTATTATCAGTATCATTTAAAATCCAATAAACATATCATTAAAAGAATCTATTTCTAATAAACATATCATCAGGCAACAATACATCCTCGATCCACTAACATAATTAATAACCGAACCTATTTCTAATAAACATATCATCAGGTAGAAATACATCTTTGATCCATAGTAATATCCTCGAACAATAACATAATCAATAACCGAACCTATTTGTAATAAACACAATCAGCATGCAACCCTAATTCTTGTGATGTAGGGTCCGAAGACCAAAACACACACATATCACTTACTTGCTTTCGCAACACGTTTAAGCACTTAATCATTATCCTTCCTACTTTAATACCTTCACAAATCCATAACATTTAATTATTAATAGCAATCCACCAATTTCCATAAACCTTAACGCTTAACAATTCTACTTTCACAACTTAACAACCTCAACATTATCTATACCCTAATTCTTTATTCATCACTTAACTACATTTCATAATTCAAACCCAACATTCATCACTAAGTAGTAAACACAACAAGTAACTATTTCGATTCACAAAACACTACCTCACCATTTATCTCATTTCTTCATCTCATATAACCAAGGAGTATCAACATGAAGTATTATTGGTAACATGTCGACATTTTATACTTGTTTTGTTAGTATTCTTTGACAAGTAGTATCTTACATCACATCCCCTCTTAGAATTAATTTAACATCATTTTATAGGAGTTATTTGGTAGTCATTAACTTCCTAGGGACCAAGCTGTCGTACTTCTTTTAAGAGGATTACCAATTTTAATCTTATGTGTATTTTAGGGTTACTGTACTTAAATTTAACCACTGTGTATATCCTTATAGAGAGCATTATAATCATTCTACATTTTTCATTGATAAATCCCATTATTTAAATCAGGAGCATAAAACAATTCAATCCAATAATTTAATACAGAAATCAGATAGAGAAAATTCATCAAAATCCTAATGCATAACACCCGAAGCAGTAAATCACACAGGCACTATATTCTTCATTTATTAATTAGACATTCATAAGTAAGTAGGGAGCATTAAAATCCTTCATCACTTTCATCTCCTACTTAATCCATAAAATATAGGGGAATTCCTTACCAAAAGAGCATCCCCTCGAAGGGCATGGAACAATCCTCTAGAGACTCCCATTCTCCTTATTCTTCTTTCTTCTTCTTTACTTCCTCTCTGGTTTTTTTTTCTTCTCAGCCTCACTTTCTTCCTCTGTATCAACTCTCAATTTTTCTAGAGCACTCAACACCCATTTCCTCCAGAGAATTTTTCTTATCCTCAGAGTGTTTCTCTGCCTCCCCTTTTCTCCTTCGTAGCTTATAGCTCTCTAGAGAATTCTCCCATCTGCCTTCCCCTATCTTAATTATTTCATCGACAGAAGCTGCATAAATCCCTCCCATGCTACCACCTATAAAGGAGAGGGACGCGTGGAGGAATCACAGCACTTAGATGCCTTGGGATCCCCATCTCCTCTTCAGCCACAATAAATTAAAACTGGCTTCGCGTATTATATAGTGGGACCAATTGACATCCCGATTCCACTGTAGCTATCATCCGCTTCAACATAAAAAAAAAAAGAATTCTTAGAAAAAATGTGGTACCATTCGACATCTATAGTCAACCGATATTCCCCTATCGACCCCTCAGCCGTTTACCTCATGTCGACGCTCCCATGTAAATCTTGCTTCTGCTTTGTTTTCTTCCTTTTTCAATTGAGTATCTCGACCTCACACTCGATTGATCTATCGTTGAAAAACCCAAAACACAATCTGCCATATATTTTGGTTGGTCTATTGAACCACGCCCTCGACCGCTGCATCAACCAAGAATCCAATTTGCAATCTGTAATACATTTCGGTCGAGTTGCTCGACCACTATTTCTATCATAATGTCGATCGAAATGCTACAACTCTTCTCTCTCCCCTTTTCTTCATTAAATCAATAAACCATAATAATAATAGTCCTCTAATTAACCCTAACTATCTTCTAACAAATCTTCTAAACTATAATCTACCAATTATTTCCTTAATCATATAATAAATCTTTAATGATTGTCTGAATAATCCAATTACACCTAATTATCCTTACTAAATTCCGTTATGGGAAATCAGGGAATTACACATGTGAAGTTAAATCATCAATAGCAAGGGAGGTTAGTTGATTAAGGAATCTTCAAGGGGGAGCCTTCAAGCGTGGACGTAGGCAAGGTTGGTTGAACCACGTTAACAAATCGATGTTAACTCTATATCCCTTACTCTTTATATTTGCTATTACTTGCATATGTTTTTGTGATAAACCACTCGGGGAATATAATTAATATTAACGCATGAAAAGGTTTGATTAGCCTAATTCACTCCCCCCTAGGTCAGCATTGGTCCGACAAAGGCATGATTCTCCCATGGACAGTAAAACAATTTTAAACCATCTGATATCTAAAATATTATATATTCTTTTACAAAATCTTCAAAATTCTAAAACTAAAAAAATTAAAATCAACTTATAAGAAGAAATATTTCAAGGCCACCTGAGATTATAGCAATGATCATTCGTGTAACGACCCAGTTTTTTCGTAAGGTTTTAAAGATGCTTGAAATTTAAATTTTTTGTAAGATGATTAAAATTCTTCATAATCAGGGTGCAAGCCAGGCCGTTAGAAACCATTTTCTTCGTTAAAACATAGCGGAAGCGTAAATCGTTTACAAAGAAAATCTTTTGTTTTGCTCTACTACTACAAAATTAAATACATTTTAATTACAAACTGTTTTATTTCTTACTCACTTAGCCTGGCCAATCACAAGCTCTTTCCTGTGCAAATCCTTCATCAACTGCTTTGTGTTATGTTCATTGTTCTTCTCGTGCATACTCATGTACCTACACCACAAGTAAACTGTAAGCCCAAAAGGCTTAGTAAGGAAAGGGAATATGCATATGTTATGCCTCTCTTTAGTTTACTTGGAATGAGTCCGCCCCAAACCAATCTTTCATTACATTTCATTCATTCGTTCATTACTCGTACATCGAGTTGGAAATTGAAGGAACACGTACTAGATGGAATAGTTTAATCGGCTTCTAGACCTAAGCGGACTAGATCCGAACTACCCATCCGCCCTTCAACCTCCCATTGCATCATTCATCATCGTTCATTGCATTCGTTCATTTCATTTTCCTCACTCTTGCATGTGAGTACCACTCCTAGGGTACTCCCTACTTGTTTCTATCATCATGAATGCATGTTGACATAACATAAAAGAATAATGAATTAAGACGAACAAAAAATATAGGAGGCAATAAATGGCAAGCATAGCACAATCAAAGATAGACACAGATAATAATAGAGAGCAACGTACGACGTGTTTAATTCTAGTAAATTTAACAATAAAGATATGGTGAGAAGAATGAACTAATAACATGCGAGGACATCTAAACGAATTGAACATACCTATTGATAATCTAAGAGCTTAAGCATAGATCAATAATTACATGGAAACATATTCGACAACAAACTAATAGAAACATGCTCAACAAACAACAATCGTAAACGTGATTGAATTATAATCACAAGATATTACACTAAACTAATTATGCATACTCTACTACACTAATTGAACCTAAGCATGCTTAATAATTAACTGTCGGAAACGTTCTTAATAATCGAATACACTTAAAACGTGCTATTAAATTGAAACAACTAATAACGGAAACATGTTGGATTAGTACAATCAATAATCTAATATTAACGTTGCATGCTCTTCTAAACAAAACAGAATACAACAAAATAGAATACAAACATGCTTCTCAACAAATATTAGAAATGTGCTTGATAAACTAACTAATTTTACATGCTTGTCCAACTAACAATTATGCAGAATCATATTCAATGAATTGATACCAACTAAAGTCATAATTAATTATAAATGGAATGAGTAATTGATTTTACACATTCGAAGTTAACCTGCTAATTCACTAATTTAACTAAACATGCTCGGAATACTTAAGGAAATCAAACTAAGCATATTTGGATTATATTCAAGAAGCTCAAATAATAGATTACAATTTCTAATTGATTGATCATGCTTTTATTCCAATTGGTTAAACATACTACAACTAATGGTCTAGCTAATTAAACATGCAAGGGGTTTCATTTAATTAAACTTGCTCACATAATTATTATCCTAACTAATCCACACATACTTGATTAACGAAATGAAGCAAGTATTAACAATTAAGAATCTACAGCAGGAGAATATAACAAACATAATTTAAAGTCTCTATTCATTAATGATCATGCGTTCATATCATTTCATCATGCATTTCATTATTCAATCCCACAACCTTAACGTCATTGTTCATCATTCATTCATCACACTTCTGTTAAGGCACACATTTGCAATAAAATATACGGATTCTATTTCCTAACCAGAACCAAGAAAACAATAATATTCTAAGCTACATTTCAATAAGTTAAATCTATCTATGCATGCTTATCTAATTAAATCAATACATAAACATGCTCAATAAATTCTATACGGAAATCTACTTAACGAATTACAATTAAAAACATGCTTAACAATTTCATACGATGAGAATCATGCTACATAAAATGATGTCAATTAAATCTAAAGAATTTGTAGCTCCTAACCAGAACCAAGGAATCAATAATAAGCATTACAAGGAATTCACAGCAGCTAAAAACAGTTCACAAAATAGGATTCCTAACTTATGCATTTCATAACTCATTTGTACTTATCATTCATTCCTAGAACTTTCCATCCATCCTTTATTCCATTCATAAGCAATACATTTCTAACATTAGAATTAGGAGATTATATAGAATTAAACCACAGAACAATGAGTTATCAACCAAAGGAAAACATTCTAAGAATTCAAACAAGGAAGCAAGCATAGAATTCAAACAATAAAACAAGCACGACACTACTTGTGGGTAGGGCCTCTACTGGCCAAGACTTAACCCAATTCCTTACCTCGAATTTAATCGCGCATTGCACTTAATCATTGTTCTTCTTCTATTTCTTTCTTCAACTGCTCAGTACCATTCCCCTACTCCATAGGTACACACAATCTTCAACATTTCATAGAGGAGTTCTCTGTCACCCAACACTCCAGAAAGGCCCTATAAATCTAGAAGAATTCAACCAACCAACACTATCACTCTCCTGCCCATATTTTATTTACAGAGTGCATAATCCACCATCCAGCCGAAGACCATAATTCAGGAGACATACCTAAAAGCTCCACTTTTAGCCGAGAGCGGTTCCAACGTCCCTGCCATTCCCACGAATTCTCAGCCCCGTGTAGATTTCTCTCGGTTTGGCACTACAAAATCGTAGCCCATGGAAGTTTGGTCCTCATCCCACAGCTCGGCGCTAATCCCACAGTTCAGCATCTCCAACGGCGTCGTGAATGCTTGCCTACTCACCCAAAGCCGTCCAGACGCGTCGTCACCCACTCCTGGCGATTCCAAACACTCGCACATCAGACCCCCTGTCACCGTAATCAAACATTGGTCGAACCCGATTTCTCCCTCAACTTTGTCTCTCTCTCATCGGGTTCACCCGATCGCCGTCCCTAGCTGCGACCTACAACGTCAATGGCAACCCACCCTCGCAAAGAAGCCCTAGGCCCGCGGGAGCTGCTTCTCCTCTTTTACCGAGTTCTCCCTCTCGTCGTACCCTCTAGTCTCTCTCCCTCTCTTTCGATTTCTCTCCTTTCGTCCGTCTCCCTCTCTCTATTTCTGTTATGAGAAATCGTGAAATGGCCAACAAAAATCTCTCTCTCTCTCTCTCTCTCTCTCTCTCTCTCTCTCTCTCTCTCTCTCTCCCTCTCTCNCTCTCTCTCTCTCTCTCTCTCTCTCTCTCTCTCTCTCTCTCTCTCTCCCTCTCTCTCCGTTTCTTCTGGTTCGCCTGCATTTCGACCAAACTGGTTCATTTAGTGAACCAGTTTCCCTTTAAACCCCTAAATCGGACTAGTCCTCATTCCCCATTTTAAATCTTTCTTTTACTTTATTTTATCAATTATTAATTATAATTAATTAATATTAAAATATATTTAGGTGTTAAATATTCGTATCGAATATTAACCGACCCAATTTCTAACTCCCGACTTATCCTAATTATAGTTAAAAGATTATTAGAGGTTCAATCTAAAATTCTTAATTCTATTTCCGAAATTGATTTCTATCAATTAAATCCTCAAATTATACTTTAATTATACTTATTAAATTCTGATAAAAATTTGGGGTGTTACAATTTGTCTTCCGAAATCAAAGAAGTATCCAATTTTTGCTCCATGGCTAAAGAAGACAATGCACACAATTCATCTGGTGATTTAGATGATAATATTGATAATAATGCTGAATTGTTTAATGCCTTTAATAAATTACTTGATCAATTCAATGTGCTTAAACATAAATAAAATTGTTGAAGAAGAAGAATGACAATTTGATGAAAGAGCATGATAACATGGTTAAATATTTTGAAAATCAAGTTGGTGATTTGAAAAATACGAATGAAAATTTAAATGCTACTATTAAATTTCTTGAAATTGATGGTAAAAAATGATGATTTGAATTCTATTGTCTTGAAATTCATTAATGGTAGCAAAAATTTTAAAATGCTAGTAGAAAAATAAAGGGTTACATTCGATAAAGTCGGAATTGGCTATCAACCTTTTGCTAAGAAAAAGACTTATGAAAATTTCTTTATTTGTCATACTATTTGTATACTTGTAATTGTATTGGACATAAATCATTTTGTTGTTCATTGAAATCAAATGTTAAAATGATTAGTTCTAAATATGTTTGAGTTCATAAAAGAACCAAGCCTAAAACTCAAGGACCCAAAAAAGATTTTGGTTGTTAAGAAAGACAATTGAGTTTTGTTTTAGGTTAGATGTGCTCTCATTCAAATAAATGTTTTTGATATTGAATGATAAGAGACTTCCTAGAGTATGCATATTAGCTTTTTATAATTTTTATACTCTTGGTTTACATTGATCTTATAGTATGTTTATCGTCTGGTACCATAGGATTTAAATTATGTTAAATATTTCAATTTGCATAAATCCTTCAAGTAGTGTAAATCTTACAATTGCTATCTATTTATAAAAATTTGAATGCTTAAAATTGGAATCAATCCAACATTTGGTTTTATAAGATGTGATCATTGGATTGGTTTGTTGGTTATTTTGATGCTTTGGCTGAATTCTCATTGATTGAATTAGGATATTGACGTAGGAGGAGAAATATTTTTAAGTTGAATGATTTTTTTTGGTAACAAGGTCTTGGATTTTTTTTCATCTCTACAATTGGTATTCAAAGAGGAGAGAAAAATGAAATATTTTTTAA
Source organism: Begonia loranthoides (assembly GCA_022433065.1). Lineage (NCBI taxonomy): Eukaryota > Viridiplantae > Streptophyta > Magnoliopsida > Cucurbitales > Begoniaceae > Begonia > Begonia loranthoides. The sequence continues at coordinate 7,295,914 of CM039485.1, forward strand.
CTTGAGATAGGGGAGAAATTTCTATTGCTTTTTTTTTTTTTTTTGAATTCTCCTACTTGAATCCCCAATTAATAATTTTGGGTAAATGTCAAAAGGGGAGATACTTGAATGATTTGTTTTGATTTCCTACAATTTCCCCAACTATTCATGTATGTATAATGTCAAAGGGGGAGTAAAAAAAAGTTTTAATGATTTGATCTTATGTTGAATTAACTTAATATTTAAATTTTGTCTTCCCTCCATGAATTCTTTTTAATAATACCAAAGGGGGGAGAAGTAAGTGATATTAAGTTAAGTTGATTAAGATAGCATGAATTGCATGAACAAAAGGAAAGATAAATTGCATAAACTAAAGGGGATAGATTATAATATGCAATAAATCATGCTCATGCTTAGGGAGTATCATAAACAACTTAATATAGATTTGACATCATCAAAAAGGGGAGATTATTAGCCTAAGAGACTTTAGGTTTATTTGTTTTGATAATGAGTGATTTAGTTGTTAATAAGTTATTTATGAATTGTATGTGTTTAATATGTTTATCATTATGATTTTATATGATCTTTATTGGAAATACTACTTATTAAGGATATTAATCTTTACTAATATAATTGTCTGAATCTATGTAGCTTATAGGTAGATTATTGGGACTTAAAAGATTGAAAACATGCAAAACACGAAGTAGAGGTCGATTGGGCGGTAGATTAGAATAGCTACAAAGAGCCAAAGTAGAGGAAATGGTTGACCAGGGCATGGATGCGATCAACAGGAGAAAAGATAGATTGCTCCACATATATTGGAGTGCAGAAGAACAGTTGACCATGATGAATGGCAGTCGACCAAACATTGGACAGAGTCGAGACTGTTCTTGAGTTGCATTAGAGAGCTCGACAGGAAGCACAACAACTATTATGGAATGGTCAGGAAGCAATCGATTGGAAATGTTGAGTGGTTGCCCACTGGACAGTTTCTATATATTGAAGCACTTGTCATTGGAAGAATTAACCAAGAGAAAATTGTACTGAAACACTACCGATTTTTCTACACAAATTCTCATCAACAATTGAGTGTTTAGCCTAACTCTCCTACTCCAAAACTTGAGAGTTTTCATTTGAGAGAGTTAAGTTTCAAAGTTGTATATTATATTTCCACTTATTGTACTCATTTCGCTATATCTAGGGTGATGCCTTGTGAATAGTCAATCAATCAAAAGAGTGACGCCCCATGAACAGTTGTGTAAATGCTTGATTGATGTCTGTTAAGTTCAATCATCAATAACTGGGGAGGTTAGTTGATTAAGGAATATTCAAAGAGGAGCTTTAAAGTGCGGACGTAGGCAAGATTGGTCGAATTGCGTTAATAAATCGGTGTTAACTCTCTATCCCTTACTCTTTATGTTTGCTATTGCTTGCATATATTTCTTTTAATAAATTACTTAGGGAATAAAATTAATATTATTGCACGTGCAAATTGGAAATTGATACACCCAAAAGAGGTTCATACCTTTAATTAATTTTTATCCGAATGAGATATGTTATTCAAATAATTACATGTCACAAATAAAATAAATAACAAGAAAAACAACATTCATATGGTTTGCGGATGTAATATCCCAATTTTCTGTAGCAGATTAAGTAAAAATAATTGTGAAATTATTTGGGCATTGTTGGATAATTGAAGATTTATTTGATGAAAAATTTAATTGTAAGGTAATTGGATAATTATTGATGATTTATTTGATGGAAAAATTTATTTTAGAAATTGAATTGAAGGATTTAAATTGAACTAATAATCATCGTCAAGAAATATACAGAATAAATAGAGAATTGGAATTGGGTTGAAAATAATTAAATTATTAAAAGAAAATTTAATTGAGTAAAATATGGATTTAAAATTAAAAGGAGAATTAAATAGAATTAGTGGGGAATTAAAATAAAAGAAAATTTAAATGGGGAAGGGATGATGGTGAACCAGTTTGGTTCACGCCGGTTCGGTCCACTGGCCGGTTTAGGCTAGTCAACTCATGGCTGAAAAGAAATCAAAACAGGGATATGAAATTAGGGTTAAGTGTTTTCTGATGAATTGGGAGAGAGGGAACCCGAGATAGGTGAGATAGGGAGAAGGGAGAGCGAGCGTGAGAGGGAGACGTTCGAGCTCAGGAGTGCGACTCCAAGCGATATCATGGGACTTCCAGCAAGCATAGGGCTCGGTATTGCCAAGGGTGAAAGTACATGCGGAGCTAGGGCACAGTTGGATCGTGATTTCCGTGGGTCAAAGCGACGATTTTCGGCGGGCAGGTAGGCTGCTGCGATGACGCGGCAGTGTCGGCATCGGGAGACTAGGGCTCGCGTTCGGCGTGCGACTCCGGGTGCGGTGGTTTGTTGGCGTCGTTTGCGGGTGTGCTAGGGCATGGTTGGACCACGATTCCGCGGGATTTGGACGAACCATGAAGCTTTGATTTCACCCGCGTGCTGCGAATTTCTAACCGAGGAAAACTGTTGATGGATTTTATGCTCTGTATTTTGTTGTTCTGATTATTGGATGAATTGTTGGATTATGGCAAGGGTGAAGTTCAAAGCTCAACTGCTGGGGATTTCTAGACTGGCTATTGTTGCAGCTTGGTGTTTGGGTCTAGTCGCATGTTGTCTGGCCTGGGGGCGAAAGCTAGGGGTGTGCAAACCAAATCGGAAACGAAGAACCGAACTGGAATAGGCAGTTTTTGGTCGGTTTGGTTCGATTTTGCACTTAAAATAACCGAATTTTAGTTCTATTTATGAAGAACCGAAATTCTCGATTCGATTTTTGGTTCCAGCTTCTCATAACCAAAAAACCAGAACCGAACCGCAAGCTGTAATTTATGGCTTTCGGATTTTGTTATGTTCTGCACTTCAACTGCAATCCAAACTCCCAAGTCCCGATTCCAATCCTGAATGGCAAATGCTCCTGACTCCACATCTGCTGCAACTCTCTCGTACGTCTTTGTCTTTGGTTCGTTTGCGTGTTCTTCTGCGTCTTCATCTTCAATTTGTTTCCTGAACGGCAAACGCTCCCTACTCAACTCTCGACTCTCGAACAGCAAACGTTTTGTTCCTCGTTGTCTTCCATCTTCATCTTAGGCTGCGTCTTCTATCTTCACAGTTCACATTTTGTTCGGTTGCTGGCTCGCTACTCCATTCGGAGTTTGCAAACTCACACTCACAGGTTGGTAATTTTATGAAGTTGATTACTGTAGTTTGTCGTTCTGTTCTGCCGAAGCTTGCATATCATATAAATGTTTGATATTTCTGTTTACAGGTCCAGCTACATATAATTTGTTCTCAAATTTGTGGTTCTGCTTAATATCAGACCATTTGTTCTCAAATTTGTGGTTCTATCGAAGCCTACAACTATATAGGTCCAGCTGAGGGTAAGTAAAATCAACTTCAATCTAGTTAATCGTATCGAGTTGTTGTGTTTTTGCTTGAATTGCTGAATTCTGATTCTGTTGAATTGTTGTGGTTCTGCTTGAATTACTGAATTCTGATTTTGATTCTGTTGAATTGCTGTGGTTTTGCCTGGCTATGCTTGAATTGCTGAATTCTTATTCTAATTCTATTGAATTACTGTGGTTCTGCCTTGTTCTGCTTGAGTTTCTGATTCTGTATGAATGGATTATTTTTCATTTGGCTAAAATTGATTATGAAATGTTTCAAATTGTTGAAAATGTAGAGAATGGAAAGCTTTAATGAAACTGTAGAGAGTCCTCCTGTTAACCTTATTACTGGTCAAACGTAGAGAAAAAAATCAGACGTTTGGAATCATTTTACAATAATAGAAAGCACTGATATTAACAACCCTAGAGCAAAATATAATAATTGTTCACAGACATATGCATGTCATCCAACGAAGAATGGTACTTCAAGCTTGAAAAAACATATTAGTTGTTGTAGAAAATTGTTGGCAAGTGTACATGCTAAGCAAAAGACTTTAAGCTTCCAAAATATAAACAATATAGGATCAACTTCCAATCTTTCATCTTTTAGCAGTGCAACTTGCCGAGAACTAGTGGCAAAAATGATTGTTATTGATGAAGTGCCTTTCAAGTTTGTTGAAGGAGAGGGTTTTACAGCGTTGTTTCAATATGTGCAACCAAAATTTGTTGTACCCTCTAGAACTACGATTGCACGAGATGTTGTTGGAATGTATGAGAAAGAAAAAACAAAGTTGAAAGAATATTTTAAAAACACATCTCAAGGAGTTTGCATAAGAAGATTATCAATTTTTGTTTGATTGCAAATCATAAAGGTGAAACGATTGGTAAAGAAGTAGAAAGATGTTTATTTGAATGAGGGATTGAAAATGTTATGACAATCACAATGGATAATGCTTCTGCGAATGATGTGGTCATTTCATATTTGATTAAAAGTATTCAAAATTGGAATGGATTAGTTTTGAATGGGGAATACATGCATATGTAATCTTTTGCGCATATTTTGAAATTGATTGTATGTGATGGTTTAAAAGACCATCACAAATCTATCACGAGAGTACGTCGAGCTGTGAAGTACGTTCGATCTTCGCCGGCAAGACTACAAAATTTTAAGAAATGTGTTGAAAATGTTAAAATTGTGTGTAAAAGTAGTGTTTCTCTTGATGTGTCTACTAGATGGAATTCCACATATTTGATGTTGGAAAGCGTCAAAAATTTTAAAAAAACTTTTGAGAAATTAAAGGAAACTGATGTTCATTATCTTGCTGATTTTGGTGGGGAAAGACCTCCCACGATAGAAGATTTTTTATGATACGACTATAAATGTTTTATCCTCCTTGTATGTTACTTCAAATATTTATGTTAGTGAAGTATGTAACTTGAAAATGACTATCCAAGAGTAACCTGAATGTGATAATCCATTATTGAGGAGAATGGCTATTGGAATGCAAGTAAAGTTTGATAAATATTGGGGAAGCTGCGATAAAATGAATTTCTTGATGTATGTTGCAGTTGTATTAGATCCTAGATGTAAAACAAAATTTTTGAAACATTGTCTTTCCATGGTAATGGATAATGATAAGACAAATGATTTGATCAACCAAGTATAACTAGTGATTGAAAGATTATATATCGAGTATAGAGGTGATTCGGGATTTGAAAATTAAAAAGAAAATTATAGTACAACAAGTGTACCAACAACGTCTACAATCTTGAGACAAAGGACAGTTTGACCCACAACAAGAACAAGATATATGAGACGTTTTTTAGTCACCACAAAGAACAAGATGTTTTAAATAGTCGAACAGAACTTGATCAATATTTATATTAAGCATTGGAAAATTTTTCAGACAAACAAGACATTCTCATATGGTAGAAATTGAATTCGTTGAAATTTTCAATTTTAAGCAAATTGGCAAGAGATATATTGGTTATTCTCATTTCTACTATTGCATCAGAGTCAACTTTTAGTAGTGGAGGACGAGTACTTGATTCATTTCGCAATTCTTTGTCCCCAAAGACTGTCGAGGCACTTATTTGCACTCAAAGTTAGATTCGATCATCAAAACATCAATCAATCAACTTTAATGATGGTCTGGATGAACTAGGTATCTTTTATATTGATAGCGTTTTTCCTATATATTTGTTTTATTAATTACTATGTTTTATAAATTTGTTTTGAATTTATATTTTTCATAGATTATACAAATTAATGAAGCTAATGAAGTGAATTAGTCGGAATTTAATAGTGATGACAACGTATAACAAAGTATTTATATTTTTATTCATTTTGAACCATATTATCATGTCAATATCATTTTTATTTACTTATGATGTTGTAACATTCCAATATTCAATTGATTAATGTTTTTGATATGCAGGGAGTTGGAAATAACTAACTCAGTTGAGTATTTATATTTTAATTAATTTTTTTTTATAATTATTGTTTTTCAATTAATTAGTTCAAACTTGTATTGTATTTATTCTTTTGCAGTTTATAATCCAAAATTTGAAGATACTGGACATTAGACAATGAAATTGGACATTATGAAATGCAAGGATAATTTTTTTTTTTTGATAAATCTGAAGTTTTACAATTTTTATATTTCTGAATTTTTTTTTTGTTTTGTAACTTTACTTTTTTCGGTTTTTATACTTATTTTTTCATTTTTTATATTTGTTAGTTTATTTGTGGTTGTTTTATTTATAGGGTAATGTGTGGATAGTGTAATTAATTAGGAATTTTTTTTTTTGCATTTTTAATTTTCATAAAATTTTATTATAATATTTAAAAATAATAATAATAAATCCAGTTCCGAACCGGAACCGGAACCGAATTTTTGGTTTGGTTCAAGTTCGGTACCAGTTTTCCATATGATCGGTTTCAGTTTTGGAAATCCAAAACCGAAACCAACTGGTTCGGTTTGGTTCCACTTCGAAACCAAACCGAACCGGACCATGAACACCCCTAGCGGACGCAAGCTGATGTCCGGTCGATGGATATCAACTGGACCAGAGTGGAAAATGGGCAAAACGTCATCCACTGCTATGATACTTACTGTGCTTTGGTATTTGAACTCTACATCACAAGAATTAGTATGTATGCTGACTTTTTATTAGATTCAGGTTCTTTACTAGTTTCTTCGAGTATTTTAGGTATTGATCTTTTATGCATCGAGGATTGTATTGTTGTTTGTTATATGTTTATTAGATTTAGGTTGTTTTAATGACTTATTTATAGCAAGGTATTTATATGATCACATTTCGAGGATTTAATGGATGAGATAGACTGCATGCACGCATCATGGTTTTTAAAACGATACGAAAATGTTTTTATGCATGATTTTTAAAAGGAAACGGAAATAGATAAACTGAGAAAGATAAAAATGAAAATACGAATACGTTACAGGGTGAGACGGTGAGTCAAAAGGCCTGGGAACGTATGTAAATGGAAAAGGAAACGAGTTCTGTGGGTAAAGCCCAGCACAGAACGAAAGAAATAAATGTAAATGGTGGAACAAGATGTGAGGTTGGGTTGACTACTCTTCCTCGTCAAATTTAGACATCTCTAACGCCGTCAAGTAAAGAAAAAGAAAATCGTTGTTTGGTGATGTGAGGCTGAGTTGGTCGCTCTTCCTCGTCAATTTTAGACATCTCCAACGCCAGTCAAGATAAAGTAAAGTTAAGATCAAGAAGACTGAAAAAGAAAAGGAAATGAAATGTGAAACGAAAAAAGAGAAAGAAAGAAAAGGAAATGGAAACGGAAAACAAAAAAGGATTTAAAAAATGCATAGCATGTTTACGTCAGGCTCATTAGTTTAAATCTTGTTGATGTAGGTATACGTATGAGAATATATTTGGAGGTGTTGATGAAGGATTTGCACACCTGTAACTTGTGGCTTGCTAGACTAAAGACATTTAAATGAAAATGATTGTAAAAGGTTTTGTAAATTAATGAATTTATAATTATAAAGACTTCTGCTACTTTTCTAAAAGGTTTTTAATAAAAGAATTTTATTACTTCCGCTATGATTGATAAATGTTTTAAGTAACAAGTTTTTAATGATCGGGTTTTTATAAAAGAAAAATATTACGATGTTTTTATAAAAAGAAAAATTTTAAATTTTACTCTATTTTTAAAGTAAAGAAAAATCGGATCGTTACAAGGAAGGCCAACTATTTTTACTGTGATAAAGTCCGAATAGTTATTTTTAGGGAAAATGGCAAATTAACAATCGTGGTTTGCGATCAACGACAAGTCAACCACTATCCTTTAATTTCTAACAAATTAACCATTGACGTATGGGAAAATGACAAAGCCAACATCGTTGTCACATTTGTCGTTAACAATCTGATGTAGAGCTCGACTGTTCGTAGACAAATCGTCGCAGCTCCGTGGTTTTCCAAGAGAAGAAGGCAAAATTTGGCCTAAACCGCGACGGTGTCTCAAGACTCTATCGCGGTGTCCTGAGATTGCGCCACGGTTTCTCAGGACGCCGCCTCGGTGTCCCGAGACGCTGAGACGCCGCAGCGGTTTGTCTTGTTAAAACATTTTTATCGCAAATTTGAGGGCTTAAATGCATGATTTTGGGCCCAAGAAAGGGGGGTCATGGGGTAGACCCCACAAAAAGTGATAGATCTCTGAGAAAGCTTCTATTTGATATCTTCTGCAGCTGATTCTGACACATGTAGCCAAAGTTAGGGTCTTTTGAAGTTGAAGAGGTCAAAAACCTAATAAAAGGATTGGATTCGTAAAACATATACATAGAGACTTTGAAGTAGCCATGAAACTCTAAAAACTGAGAACCGATACGGACTTTTAAGTAGCAATGAAAAACAGAGAGTTTCATAGCTACTTCAAAGTCTCTATGTATATGTTTTATGAATCCAATTTTTTTATTAGATTTTTTACCTCTTCAACTTCAAAAGACCATAATTTTGGCTACAGGTGTCAGAATTGGCTACAAAAGGTATCAAATCGAAGCTGTCTCAGAGATCTATCACTTACTATAAAGTACCCCATGATCCCCTTTTCTTGGGCCCAAAATCACATATTTAAACCCTTAATTTGTGATCAAAAATTTTTAGCAAGACAAACCGGGGCGGCGTCGTCCTTCTTTTCTTGGAAAACCACGGAGTCGCGGCAGTTTGTCTACAAACCGATGCGGCTCCACATCAGATTGTTAACGACAAACATGACAGCGATGTTGGCTTTGTTATTTTCCTAAACATCAGTGGTTAATTTGTTAGAAAATAAAAGATAGTGGTTGACTTGTCATTGATCGTAAACCACGATGGTTAATTTGTCATTTTCCCTTATTTTTAATATAAAAGTAATAGTATACAACATAATCATAGCTAAAACAAGGATTTGAGAAGAAATGGAGGGAGCTGCGATGGAAATGCTTAGATAGAATGATTTGATAAGAGAATTGATAAGAGAATCCAAACTCCAACCCAATGTTTGATTGACAATTCACTGCAAAAGTATTTAAATCACATATTTATTTAATGTCATAGCCGATGAGTGTCTTCAAATTAATTAACAAAAATTTAAATGTCTGTGCTACGTAGTTAAATTCAAAAGAATTATCGTGCACAAAATAAGAAATCTGCTAATGTATAGAATTGAATTATACAAAACCAAATTAAAAGGATAAAGGAAAACATGGCTTACCCAAAAAGAAACTCCCATGGAACAACACAATCTCACTATTGACCTTCAAGAGATGAACTACTCTATCTATTCCTTGAAGAGTAACAGTCATTCAAGTTGAGCTCATTAAATTCTAGGTAGAGATTGATAATGTTATACCCAATGCTTCAAAATCTAGTTTTATCTTTATTAGCATGGATGGATTTATAGTAAAAGCATCATTGTAAAACAAATTCCATAACTCATTAGTGGCGTAAATGTTAAAAATAGTTGGGTATACAAGAGCATAACGTATGAAAAACAGTGTTACCACTATCATCCATAGAAAGTATTTTCGTGAAAAAAGTCATTCAAAGAATTATAATATCAGTCTTATAAACTAATAGTGAGAAATGGACCATCAAAGAAATTGGTCAAGATGTAAATAAATATTTTGATTAAGTTTAGAGATTTACGACAAAGGACATGATATCATAAATTGTCCCTAATATAATGCAAATACATGCATAGTTGTAGGTGTACTATAAACAATGATCTAGATCACGGGTCTAATAAATTTGATTACCATTATTGATTAATGAATAATACTATCATGTCCGTTCAAAGTAAATGTGTAACCATCTCATATAATAGGATATGCATGTTTATATGTATTATATCACAAAATAAATTTTAAAAACAATATATGCATGTGCGAATATAATAAAAATAAACACTATATTGTCGGTCATTGAACCTCTTACCATATATTTGGTGCTTTCAGAAATCAACTTGAAGTCAATGGAATTCTCAGCACTTTGTAATAGTAGGGGTGAGCATTTTGTGGTTTAGTTCGGCGATGGCCGAACCAAATAGAGTATTCTTAGTTTTGGAACCAAACGGGAACATAACCAAAAATTAGGTTTCAATTTTCGTTTAGTTTTGGTTTTTCCCACCTTATTTTTGTTTTAATTTTTACACCACCCAAATTAAGCTTTCAAAACTTCAAAAATAATATTTTAACCTAAGATTTCGGGTTTGCTCACCCCTATGTAATAGTACTATCATTGGTAGGCTTCTAAACTTACATATTAATCATTAGATTCTATATTACTCGCCGACATCTACATTACGATGCAGTACGTAGCCAATAACAAGACTGCATGGATGAACAACCTGGCTCCATGGGAAGCACCCACAGGCGCAACGACACAAATTGTGTTGCGACCCTAGAGTCTAAGGCCGAGGCCTTGAAGTTGAGACACTTGAAATATTCGCACTATGGCGCTAGCTGATAGCTCAAGGGACACATAGCTAACAGAAATTTGTGGTGGTGGCGCTGCGTTGGTTTTCCTATATAGAAATCCAACCATCGGCATTTCAAACATTAGTTGACCAACTTGGTAGAAAATTAACAAATGATTTTCAAATCAGATTTTTATGAAAAATGATTTTTTATGATTAATTTTGCATTCTTCATGTCGCTTGATTGTTGGATCGGTCAATGCATATACAATAGAAATGCTTGTCTAAATTTGTGATAAAAATGGTACATAAAGGAGAAGTAGTGTAATACAAGTTTGTCAGAAGGAAAATATATTTATTAAACTTTGAATTTGTCACAATTTATTAATTCTCTACAAAAACCTACAAAACCAGACCTTATAACTCGTTAAAATATTATATGGCAAAAATATGAATTTAATCTTTTGGAATAAAAATAAAAAAATAGGTGGAAAATTTCTAATTCATTTTTTTATTAGTTTATTAAATAGTTGAAATTAAATCGCTCTTAGTATGAAAATGGGAAAATAACAAATTATCTATCGTATTTTGTAATCAATGACAAGTCAATCATTAAAATATTTTTGATAATAAATTAACCATTGAACTATGAAAAATTGTCACAGCAAACATCGACGTTAAGTTTTTAAAAATCACAGTGGAAAAGAGCAAATTTCCATGAAAAAATTAGAAAACATTTTCAATGGAAAAAAGTAATATCCATGGATAATAGAATAGATTTAGAAGATTTCAGATTTTGTAAAATAATGGATTTAGAAAATTTTAAATTTTTTAATTTAGAAGATTTTGTAAAAAAATGTTAATGTTTTAAATTTTAGTTGATTTTGAAATGTTTTATAGTCCATGAGAAAATCACCGTTTGTTTGTGTTTTTCTGCAAATAAGACAATACAATTTTTTTTTATTTGCATACATTCCTCTGTGGAAAGACGACTTCCGTTGTGGAACGTTGTTTTTCAGTAGCGGGAAGTTGTTTTTCAACAGTAGAATATGAACTTCTACAAAGGAAAAACAACATTCCACAACGGAAAGACGACATTCCTCTGTTGAATGACAACGCTATTTAATGAAAAACATAACTGCGGTGTTTACTTCATCAATTTTTTATAATTCAGTGGTTAAGTTGTTAGTGAAAATACTTTAATGGTTGACTTATCATTGATTACAAAGTACGATGGTTAATTTGTTAATTTTCCTATTGAAAATTATTTAATTTCTAATTTGAAATAGAATTCCTTCTAAATCTAAATATAATAATTTTAAAAAAATCTATATAGAGAGAGTCATATATACTGTATATTGTTAAAATTTTTATTCAATTCTATTAAAATGTTAGATATTAGATTCTAGGGAAAATGATAAATTAACCATCGTAGTTTGCGATCAATGACAAGTCAACCACTATCCTTTATTTTCTAACAAACTAACCACTGACGTATGGGAAAATGACAGCCAACATCGCTGTCACATTTGCCGTTAAGAAGTTGACAGGGCGCCGTGGCGGTTCGTAGACAAAATGCCGCAGCACCGTGTTTTTCCAAGAAAAGAAGGCCAAATTTGGTCAGGACACTGCGGTGTCTTGGGACGCCGACACGGGGTCCTGGGACACCACCTCGTGCAGGCCAAAATGCATGCCGCGGTGTCTTGGGACGCCGCCGTGGCATCTTGAGACACTGCTGCAGCGTCCCAAGACACTGCTGCGGCTTCCTAATACAACACCCTGGCATCCCGATTTTTACTCAATGTATAGATAACCGCAGAATGCTAGGGTTCACCATTTTCACCCATTTTCACTGCGAACAAACAACGAATCCTCTCGGCGACCCATTTTCACCGCGAATAAACACCGAAAACTCTCGGCCATTTTCGATCACAATGTGTTCCCGAGCAAAGAAATTGGCGTTCAAGCATGGGAATGCAAGGTGGAAGCTGTGCAAGCCGCTGCGGTGGATGATGAGCAACCCGCGGTGGTGGTCGATGAGCAATAGGCGGTTGTGCAACACGAAGACACTGCCGAGGATGGAGAAACCGTTGCACACTCGCAAAGGCAAGCTGAACCCAAGCTTGAACAAGGAGAAGCCAAAAGCTCAATTGTCTGGTTTGAACCCGTGCCAACGGGGGTAAGGTCCAAACTATTTAGGACAGCGAGTTGCAAATCACGGTATGAAGATGATATTCAACACCGTTCAATTATTGTTTCAAAAATAGTAGATTTCGACTCATTAGCAGGAATGAGAATTAAACAACTGCTTGAAATGCTAGATTAGCCGAGTTGTGCCGGATGATGAGCAGTTACTACGAGAGAGTTATAAGATTGTTTTACGCAAATTTGAGACTGTCCATTGAGCCATTAGAGGTGCGGACATACATTTTTGGACGAGAGTTGAGGTTCACTCCCAACGATGTAAACATTATGCTTGGATGTGTACTGGACGAGCCAAGCGATGAATATTATCACGTATCTTAGGAGCCACCATTTGTTAACCGAGGAGAAGGGCTAGCGGTGCTTAGATTGTTGCACCAGGATCCCGAGGTTACCCAGTATAAGAAGCCAAAGGCCAAGGAGTTGAATGTCATAGCCCGATTGATCCACCTGATCATGACGTACACGATTTTGCCTCGAGATGGGCATCGAGACCATGTTAGTTGCATGGATCTTTATATGCTAGAGAAGGTGTTCACCGGGAAAAAGGTGGACATTGGATTTATCATCCTCAGCCACGTGAATGAGGTGCTCAACAACCCAGCGAAGAACCTCCCGTACAACTGGCTCATCCAGAGCATCGTTGAGCACTATGGGGTACCCATCTCGGAGAAAGAGCCAAGAATTGAAGATTCGGCCATTGACGTCTACAACAAAGCTAAAGTCGACCGAATGGGGTTCACCCACATTGGAGGGGAATGGGTCTGCAGGTCCAAGAAGCAAGCAGCACCTCCACCCCCCATAGAGCCTCAACATTCAGCCCCCTCACATGAACAGTCGTCTCCTCCTCAGTCAACTCACTTTACTTCAATGTCTGAGGAGACGTCCTCCTGGATGAGCAGGATGGAGGAGCTCTATAATATGTTGATGACCAGAATGCAAATGATGGAGGAGCACCTACAAATGCAACAAGTCTAGATACAAAGAGGGGAGGAGCTCGCAGAAGAGAGACATCGCATAGCACAAGAGTGGCATATGCAAGCACAAGAGTTGCATACGCAAGAAGCAGAGTGGCATACGCAATCAGAAGAGAGGCACCGTGAGGTGGTGGCAGCACAGAGGAGACGTGAGAGGCGATCAGCCCGTACAATATCCTTGTCATTGTCCTCTGAAGCAACAGATGCCACATACTGCTTGTAAGTTATTTATTTTGTACGCAAAGTCCAGTATTTACTTTATTTGTGTTTGACGTAATGACATGTTGTTCATTTGCAACACTGGTGCCGTAAGCCACCAACCTGCTCCTCCAGCTGTGCCTGCCGAGGTGCAGGGGACCAGTTAGTTCGAGCCTCTACCCTTTAGAACTATGCGCGTGGTACGTCTTTAATTTTTTTTTATGTGTGTTCATTCATGTTCATGCTTTGTTAATCTGATAGCGTTTTGACATTTTTGTTGCACTCACTGGAGTTGATGGACATGTTAAAGAAGTACATCCAGAAAAATACTCGGAAGAACATAGAGACGTGCGCAGTTCTTGGGGGAAAGCTGATCGACGATGATTACGTCGTGACTGATCTCATCTTCCCATAGCAAGTCGGGACGCTAGATACGGTGAGAAGCCTTCTTTGTATGTTAGTGTATAAGATTTTATTTTAGTACTCATCCGAACTTATATGCAGTGTTATGCGGTCGATGAAGAAGCCGTATTCACATATCATCAGGATAATCGTCTATTGTCATTAGGGTGGATTCACGTAAGTAACCATCTCGCTTCTCCGGGTTATCATTCATGTTCATTGAGATAATCTAAAGCGTTGTTTACATTTCAGACACACTCAAAGCAAGTTTGTTTTATGTCATTCGTTGACCTGCACACTCAATTCGCTTACCAACGATTGATGTCAAAAGCAATCTCCATCATCGTAGCTCCCACTGACAAACAACGGTATGTATTTTCCCTTGTGTAAATTCTTAATATTGCTTTCTGCATATTTGACTAGCAATTGTTCCCTTTGCATTACAGGTCGTTCGGCATCTTGCTATGTACGAGTGAGAGGATGAGGGTGCTGCGACAATGCACTATTCCAGAACAATTCCATGAACACGACCCTGCAACCTTTGAGTATGAGGGTTCGTTGTCCAAAAAAGCAGATAAAGTATTCCTAGACCCAAACTTATCTTTTGCGGTAAAGAATTTGCGTCCGAAACGGACCAAGAAGAAGATTGCATAGTTTAGTTCAAGGATTTCAGTACATTTACGTTGTAATTTATGTTTAGTTGAATTTGTGTACATTTACGTTGTAATTTATGTGTAGTTTACATTTACATTGCGAATGGTATGTTTGGATGATAGATGTAGTTTACATTTACTGGATGAATGATGTGTTTGGATGATACTAGAACTGCTTGGGATTTTGTGCAGGATGTATGAGAATAGCTTCGAGGGAGTAAAGAAACAAGGGAGACTCTGGCAAAATTTTTATAAATTGGGGTGAGGATAAGTGAAAAGTAAATCACGTATGACCTAAATCAAGTACATAATTAAAGAAAATTCTATGGAGAAACTTGGGTGAATTCAGTGCAATGGCTTGCCCACAAGCCAGCAGCTTGCATCATGAACCACGGCGGCTTGTGAGCAGGCCGCAGCGGCTTCCATCACAAACTGTCGCGGTTTGTGAGCACAAGCCGCTATGGCTTGTCATCTCATGGTACCTATAACCAAATTTCATGTACACTCCACAACCACATGTATAAAACCATTATATGAATTCAAATTGCTGAAACGAAACAAATTCAAATTTATCAATTCAAATTTATGAAAACAATTCATATTTATCAATTCAAATTTTACAAATATGGCGTATAGTACAATCACATTATCAAACCTAATCTATCAAACGAATGTATCACGGAAGGTTAAGGTCCACATTTGTGTACGTTTGTGTTTGTGGACCTTGCTCATCAGACTCCTGCAGATAATATTGCAAATGAAATTAGCAAATTTCAAATAACATTTGAAAATGTAAACGTGATAATGGGCTCACCTGCGTCTCAGGAACTCTGTCAGAAACTGTCTCAGATACTTGCTCGGGGACAGTCTCAGGGACTATGGAAGGAATTGTCTCGGGGGCTGTCTCGGGGGCTCTAAAACCCATAAATGTGCCCTCAGACATTCCTCTACCACCTCTACCTCTGGCTCTGCCTCTCCCTCTATCACCTCTGCCAGCCCCTGCACTAGACTCGCCTCCCCCTTCGCACGTGCGGAAATCATGCCCCACACCCCCACACCAGCCACAAGTGACGTTTAGATATCTTCTCGTAAGCACTATCCAACTTGAGGCCTCGTCCACATCTCGTATTCTACGTTTGCGCGGCCTTCTTGGAAGCCTTTTAAATGGCGGTGGAATAATTGGATTAAGATTCGTCACAGGAGGCCACTCGATCAGTCCATTGACGGGGCAGACAAAGTTGGAGTACATCGCCATGTATGTTTCCCGGTGATAGCATGCATGCACAAATTCCTCAGGAGATCTCCTCGTGAAGTGAATGCACAGGACTGCATGGACATAAGGGATGCCGGTCAACCCCCACCGGTAATAGGTACAAGTACATCTGTCCAAATTGACAGAATACTATTCATTACTGTTGTTGACCTCAAACTGCATAGCTCCTGAAAACTAGGGGCTCAAATTTTGACCGACAAGTTGTAGTTTGGCGAGCCGATTACTGATCATTGGACACAAAAGGTCGGTCGAGCGAGCCATCTTTTCATTTTTTTTCACGATCCTACCCATAATGCCCTTTCAAATGATCTCAAACATACTTAGAATCGGTTTGTCCTGGGCTTGTAGGATGCAGGCGTTGAATGACTCCCTGAGGTTGTTGAGGCTTAAGTCGCATTTGGGATGGAGCAGAAGACATGTTTTGCCCAGCATGTCACATCTATTCCTCGTAGATAGTTGTGGGCCACCGGGTCAAGCAAAAATAAATTGGCCATCTCTCTCTCAAACTGTCTCACTTTTGTGTTCTAGATACGGCCCACATTGCCTTTAACAACCTACCTTTAAATTATTTTTGAAAATTGCCATACAGGTGTCGGATGCAAAACCGATGGTCCGATTGCCCTACCGATGGTCCGATTGCCCTACCACCTCTCTGACAGCTGGCACTAGCCCCTACAAAGATTCATAATATGAGTCAAATTATGGAACGATGAGCGAAAGTTGTTCACGAAAAGTTGAGGGTTAATGTTGGGAAAATGACCTAAATGTGAAAAATTTACGAAAAATGCATAAGTGTTGGGTTGCGGATGCCGTTATGGCCACTGTAGATGATGCAGATGAGAAGGCATGGCATCCGATTGAATCTGTTTCAAACCTGGTGTGTACGGACGATACTGCGGATGATGCGGACGAGAAGGCATGGTATCCAAATGAATCTGTCCTAAATTTTGGACAATTCGGACGATGCGGATGATTGCAGATGGGAACAACATGGCATCCGAATGAATCTGTTCTAAACCCTGGACACTTTCTGATGATGCGGACGATGACTGCAGACGACTCGACTCGTCCGCAACATCGGGAAATTTTGAGAAACCCATTTTAAAATCACTTTTCTCTTCCGATTTCTGGCAGGAATCAATAAGCTCTCTCTTCTCCTGCCCTCCCCTACACCATGTCCAGTCTACCCTGAAGAGTCGAAGGCTTTCTACGTGGCAATGGATTGTTGGACCTTCTCTTCTTGATTTGGGCAACCTGCAGCAGATTATCCTCTTCCACATTGCAGTTGCCAGCTTTATCCTCCCTTCAGTCATCTATTAGAGGTTAGCTTCCCCTGGGTGTCTCAGCGTTTGGCAACTTTGAAGGTACGAAGAGTGTTACTTGCTATGAGAATGTGAGTGCAGTGGTATTTGAGTGAAGAGAAGAGTGTTAGGCGTTGCTTTATTGGAAACTCCTCCTAACCACCGAGGATTTAACCAGAGGTAAGAAATTTTTTGAGATAGGTTACATTGATTATGGGATCCTATTAAATTGAATTAGTTGGAATGTTGATACTGTTTTGTTTAGGAACTGTCTGAAGAATTAGAGATTGAGGAGACATTTTGCTATTGGTTGTTCTGTTAGATATTGAAGTGAACACAGAGGCAAGAATCTGGAGTTTTGTTGGCCAAAGGATGGCCCTACATTACGGGTCTTGATTGCTAGATATCATGCTTCGTCTTGTGCTTGGTGTTGGTTTAGTTAATGGTTATGAAAGTGAAGCATGATAAGTTACTCAATGTTGATTTACTACCCCTATTAACTGCTGACTACGTGACTAAGGATTTAGATGGTTGTGAACCTACTTGATTTTTATTGCAAATGATGAAAAGCATGAGTATAAACTCTGGTTTATTGCTAACAATGATATGCATGGACAACGGAGGATGACAATTGTTTTTATGTCTGGGGATGGGAGAACTATCAAGCACTTGATGTTGCTAAGTTATATTGTCTGTTAATGTCACTGATAAGTTAAACGCATGAAACATGAGAACTTTGGCACTTGTGGTTTGTTTGGAAATCATGTATTGTTCAATGTGGTGATTTTGCTATCAAGTATAATTGTAAGAAATGTAGACATTGTAAAGTACAAACCAACGCATGGAAATCTAAAAATTCAGTGGTGGGATTGTACTTCCATTTCATCATATTTAAACAGTTAAATTCTTGGGTATATTTAAGAACCTGCTTATGGTTAATGAAGTTAATTCTGAAACTGTTCTTCCTTGTTTATAATTATTGGAATACATGCTCTAATACCACACCTCTATGTTGAGTGAAGCCTGCAAATTTTGTTATGGCTGCTGTGTTTACTTATATGAATTGCAATATATATATATATAGGAGTTCTTAGTTATAACTCCTGTCTAGTAGTAGTGATAATGATGACCATGTTAAATCGTGATTTCCTTGAATGTTCGTACTGTGATTGTTTATGGTAATCATACATCATCCTAGGGCTTATGAATTGTTTACACGTAGTCTGTCATCCTAAAATATACGTAAATAGCCATGTGGGGATTCGGGAGAGTTTGGAATGGTTGTCATGATGACATCCCTATTGGAGTGCCTACTCCCAATTAGGGGGCGGTAAGGTACGGTTAAGCCACGGGAATCGTAAGATTCCCAAGTCTTTTATTCTGAAATCCCCAATGGCTTCAACAAAAGTGTATGGGTATGGCTCGTGGTGACACCCCTATTGGTGTGTTTCCTCATTGGAAATACGGTTAAGCCACGAGACCTAGACGTACCCATCGCCCCCAAACAATGACAAGATACGGTTCTTTTCTGTAATACATCGCATGATCATGCATCACTTGCATTGCATTTAATTCTGATTCTTGCTAGGCGTTAGACTCATTGTTTCCCCGTAATATAGGTAATGATTATAATGAAGAATTTGTACCAGTGGAAGAGGAGGCGCTTCAGGATGACCCCTTGTGTTATCAGCCAAATTGACCTGATGGGTGCAGATCACATATTTTTGGGAAACATTGGTATTTTGTTATTCGTGTTTTGTTAAACAAAGGGGTGTTTTAGTAAGTACTATTGGCAATACTTGAATCTTTTTAATTAGTGTAATAGAGACTTTGGAACTTTTATTTAGAAAAATGGGAAGTTATGTCTTGAAATTTTATTATTAATTCGCATTTTCACTCTGATTACGTTTTCTTCAAAAATGAATTTCCATTGATATTTAATTAAAGTGAAAAATTTTTATATGACGTATCTTCAAAATAATGAAAAAGAACTTTCCAATTAACGAGGTGTTACACTGGGTGTGATGTTGACGTTGAAGTCCTTCCTGACTGTCTCAATTATGAAAGATAGGTCCCAGTCGGCCTAATTTTTAAATTTGTCTAAGAAATGCGTTGCCACCCATTTGGCAGTGGCATGGCGGCTTTCCATCTTTCTGGAGCAAGTGTAAACATCGTTGTAGAACTTTATTTGAAACGTCATTTCACCTTGCATTTTTTAGCCATGCAGCCGCCACGTGCATCCTTCTTGGCAGGCAGCCCTCAACCGATGAGCGTCACTGTGGATGAATTTTATCCCGTACCCATTCTTCAATGCATCATCGACAATTTTTTCTTTAATTTTTTTCAATGAACTGTACTTTTTGCCAAGGCCCATACCCGCGAAGGTGCATTGTGCTTGTGGTGGGCATCTAGGCCTACTCTTGGTCATGTCAATGTCTTTGTCGCTAGTGGATTGACATAATGAACAGAGGTCCTCATCGTCCTCCTCGTGTAAAGTTGCTGAGACAGAATGCAACACAATCGTAACTTCATTTCCAATTCCACGTACCTCATTCTCATTGGCCAAAGATGTGGCTGTGGGCCCCAATTCAAGTTGACGGTTAGTAACAGATTCTTCAACACTCAAAGATGACATTTGCTTTTCAATAAATCAACTTTGCCAATATGTCGTTCTCTTCAGCTCTCCAAATTCTCAAGTGTTAGCTAATCGATTACAAAATGTATGAGAATATCGCAAATCACAGGGAGTTCAAGGTTATGTATACCGCAGAGTTAAAAGAGGGATGCCGCGGTGTCTTGGGACTACGCCGCAGTGTGTTGGGACGCCACAGCGGTGTCTCAGGACGCCGCTGCGGCGTCCAAGGACACCACGGCCTGCAATTTGGCCTGCACGTGGCGGCGTCTCAGGACACCACAGCGGCCCGGCCAAATTTTGCCTTCTTTTCTTGGAAAAGCACTGCGCCGCAGCGTTTTGTCTACGAACTGCCGCGGCGCTCTGTCAGCTTCTTAACAGCGAACGTGATAGCGATGTTGGCTTTGCCATTTTTCCATATGTTAGTGGTTAATTTGTTAAAAAAATAAAAGATAGTAGTTGACTTGTCATTGATCGCAAACCACGATGATTAATTTGTTCTTTTCTCTATATTCTATTTAGAATTCTAAATAAAATAAATTAAAATGGATAGAGTTTGAAAAAAAAGAGAGTTTTAATATTTTTAATATATAATTAAAAAATATTAATTATTGATAAACATATTTTTGATCAATATATTAATATTTATTATATTAATTAAATATAATATTTATGAGAACTTTAATGAGTAAAATAAAACTGCAACAATTAAATTGAGATGACGTGTAACTTACAAAGATTAGCAATATATGTTAATGTATTAACTATTATATCTAATCTACCTTCTATTGCAGTTATGTTTTGAATAAGTCACAAGGAACGTGTCATAATTTGATTGGTTTAAATCCATCTTCATCGGTTGAAATCAGCCGTTAAACCCATTCTTGATTGAATAAACATTTTCAAACGTAGTTGAGAGCATAAATGTTCAGCCATTAAACCCACTTCAATGGAGACATAAAGAACCTCTTCTTCTTCTTAATCATTCTTTCTTAAGAAACTTACCTGCAATTCGGAGCCATGATAATTCAAACCAAGAAAGCGAATGATAAAAATGAACGTTGAGAGAGTTCAAGCATTGGCTTCCAATGGGCTGTCAGAGCTCCCGCCCCAGTTCATCCGGCCGCCCCACGAACGGCCGGAGAATAGCAAGGCGACAGAGGGGGTGGCGGTGCCACTTATCTCTCTATCTCTGTCTCATGACGCCCTTGTAGAAGAAATATCCAGAGCCAGCAGCGAATGGGGATTTTTTCTGATGAAAGATCACGGGATATCACCAAAGTTGGTTAGACGGTTGCAAGAGGTGGGGGAGGAGTTCTTCAGGCTACCGCAGGAGGATAAGGAGGTGTACGCAAACGATCCTACCAACGGAAGATTCGAAGGGTATGGAACGAAGATGACGAAGAACGCCGACGACAAGCTCGAATGGTTGGATTACTATTTCCATCTCCTGGCTCCTCCTTCTCAGGTCAACTTCCATTTTTGGACCAAAAACCCACCTTCTTACAGGTATGTCCATACTTTATAAAGATGAAATCTTTAGTATTAACAATGACGATCTCTTTCATTATCTACAGGGAAGTGACAGAAGAATACGGCAAGGAAATAGAAAGAGTGGCTAACAAGGTGTTGGATCTACTTTCAGAAGGTTTAGGTTTGGAAGAGAATATATTAAGGAGGCATCTGGGAGGAGGAGCCCCACTCCATCTGGAGATGAAAATAAACATGTACCCTCCATGCCCTCGCCCGGAGCTCGCCCTCGGAGTCGAGCCCCACACCGACATGTCAGCTCTCACTCTTCTTCTCCCAAACGATGTTCCCGGCCTTCAACTCTGGAAACACAACCATTGGGTGGTGGCTCCTCACCTCCAAGATGCTCTCTTTGTCCACATTGGCGATCAAATTCAGGTATATCCACTTTCTTTATTTTCTTCGGTCGCCAAAAATGAGAAATTTCTAAGAAGCTAGCTCTGGAATTAGGTGCTCAGCAATGGCGAGTACAAGAGCGTGCTTCACCGGAGTTTGGTAAACAAGGAGCGGACACGCATGTCATGGGCTGTGTTCTGTGCGCCTCCGCAGGAGGCGGTGATAGGGCCTCTTCCTCAGCTTATAAACGACCAAAACCCGCCTAAATACTCCACCAAGACGTATGCCGAGTACCGGCACTGCAAGTTCAATAAACTTGCACAATAATAATCGATTTTGTGTTTTCAGTCTATGAATTCCTTTTGCTCTCCTTTCCCAGTCCCTTGAAAGTTGAATATCTTCTTCCATATTTTTGTTTATTGGATCGAGTTCCTGCTCGTGAAAACAAACAAGCTGACTGTACTTGCCAAAGGAAATCTTCAAATGAAACTGAGGGATTCATATGATAAAATAATCTGGAGCTCACATCAGGAGGTCTCAATGTCTAAGAAATAAACCACTCTATCAAAGGAACAGACCTGTTTCGATCCCCGAGTGGTGATCGATGCTCCGTAGCAGGTATAATTTGAGATAGCATTGCAGCCTTACACACACTGAGAAAGGATGGATGCTTTCCTAGAATCGTAAACTTTGGCGCTAGTCAGCATGTCATGAGAGGATTAGAGCATAAAAACAAGAACATAATTGATACAAAAGCAATTGGAGTAACCCACAAGATGAAACATCGTTCACTGGTATGCATATAATACTCGCAAGAACATGACGAATTTAACTAACCAAAATGGGCCAAGTAGGGTATGATCAACTACCAGAATAGAAGCAAGTAAATAGTTCACTTCCAAGAAAAAGCATTACTCGTCAGTGGGAGATAAGAAAACCTGCAAAGTTGGATTTAAACAGTAGACCATTCTTCATTTCAGCTTGATATCATTAACACAATCAAACATGATTTGCTACAGCGGCCAGTAAGATATCCAAAACTAACCAATCACCGAGAAAAATTAAGCAGTTTTGCCCAAGTTACGACTCTAAAATGGATGGCCAGAAAGGGCAGGCAACGCTCACGAGGACGCAATCGTCTCTACTTCGTTCCTCACCAACTATTAGGTCGTCAATTCAAAGTCTCTCTTCGGTTACCGAAAACTGGAAATCCATTTGTAAACCCTCTTCTCGCGTTTGCTATGGCGATTATCTTCACTATCCTCTCTTTTCTTCTTCTCTTTCTTCTTGTATATGATAAGGGAAGAGATACCTACTTCGGAGCATCTATTGCTGGCATTAGTTTTCATTGCTGTTGCTCTTTCTTCATAAGTAAGAACAAGTTTCTAATCAACCATACGCTTTTAGTTATTAAACAAGCATGGGAGGAAAGTACGAAACATTTCGGAATTTCAAAAAGCAATGCCAAGCCGGTGCAGTGGTTTATTGGGGATTCGAACCCCGACGGAACTTCGCAGAAGCAAAAGAAAATAACTAGAGCAGGCGTTGAGTTCTAGAGTAATGGAGATTTCTACGAGGGAGAGTTTCACAAAGGAGCTGTAATGGGAGTGGTGTTTACAATTACTTCATAAATGGAAGGTATGAGGGGGACTGGATCGACGGGAGGTACGATGGGTATGGAATCGAGAGCTGGACAAGAGGAAGTCGGTATCGGGGCCAGTATCGGCAAGGTCTGAGACATGGGTATGGTGCCTATCGGTTCTACACTGGGGATTCTTATGCAGGGGAATGGTGTAACGGACAAAGTCACGGACTTGGTGTACAGACTTGCGCCGACGGAAGCTCCTTCATCGGTGAATTCAAGTCCGGTGGCAAACATGGCCTTGGATGTCACTATTTCAGGTGATTTTTTTTTTTTTGTAATTTTCAGCCTTTTTAAGGTGTTAACTTTCTTGGATTATAGATCGTATAACAGAAAATTATTTCAGTGCGCGTTTCTTGGTATGTTAGGTGAAGTGCTGTTTTGTGTTCATGTTTGAAGTGAAGTGCTTGAGTGGGTAAAATATTAGATCTGTTTATGGAAGTACTTTCTACCATATTGTTGTTTATCAAGTGATAGGCAAATTGTTTTCTTGACGATATGAACAAGTTAAGGAAAATTGCAAGTTTTCACTCGATGTGGAAATTATTCTACACTGTAACTTAGCGTCATTGTATTCGCATTCTCCATTGGAAAGGTACAGCTTAAAAATCATGTCCTTTGCATTCATCGTGAATTTATCTGTTTCTAAGCTTTTGGTTAGGCAGCCTTTCTTGTTGGTGTTTTCTAAAATTTAGTTGAAACAATAGACTGGGATGATGTCTCATGTTCTAGTAAGATTTGGAAAAATCATTCATTAATTAAATGAAAATGTACAAGTGATGAATCTGCTTGGTTGCGTTTGATTGATATTTCCGGGACCCAGTTTTTACTTGAGAGACAATTTTTCAATTGAAGGAACCTCAAAGCAGTGCTGGTGTTTTATCTTTTAGAAATGGTGATAGATATGCGGGAGAGTACTTCGGAGATAAAATCCATGGCTTTGGCGTCTACCAATTCGCCAATGGACATTGTTATGAGGGCTCGTGGCATGAAGGCCGAAGGCAAGGCTACAAGTTTACGGCACTTACACTTTCCGAAACGGTGAAGCAAAATGTGGCGAATGGGATGGTGGTAGTCTCAACCTCCCTCTTCCACCTCTTAATGACGCAGTTATAAGAGCTGTTCAGGTTATTTGATCTCCATTTTCTTTTTCTTGCCTTCAGACTAATTATAGTCTGCGCTATAAACTCTATAATATAAACTATTCACCTGTGAAATGCTTTACGACATGTTAAGTACGAATAAACTGTCGATTAAACTCTTAGTACTTTATGCGTAGATAACTCTCTGTTAGTAGTTGTAAATATTAACTCTCTGTTATTCGCTGATTATCGGTTATGTTTTCCTTTGAATGTTCTAAACATTGTTTCTGCTCACTGCTTTGATAGTCTCGACATATTGTTGTTTAACCTATCACTGTTTCCTATCTGCTTGCTAAATACTGATGTTTCCCTTAATGTGAGCTTGTTTAGTTAATCTTTATTATGAACTGTCTCACTCCCGTAAATATGCATAGGTCGTTAGTTCAGTTTAGAAATATTGTTAACAAACCATGTTTCACTTTTTGAAGTTATTCGTGTTATCGACTATATAGCATGTTTTCCATTTATGATTAACTGTTATAGCCAAATAACACTTTGCGATCTACGTTGAAATTTGGAATAATAAGAGGGTGAATTGTTAGATTGTATTAGATAGCTCTAGGTATGATTCCATGATTTACAGCATGTTGGTTGTTTTATCATATATCATGTTCTATTGTTGTACTTTTATTCCATGATAATTGCTATCACATGTTACCTCAATTTCCTGATATTTTGTCGTGTTGCTTGTATTTAATTTAGTTGGATTCGTTTCATTTCCGCAATATTGATATGTTATTTAGTTATTGTTTCGCATTGACATGCATTATGATAATAGAAATAAGTAGGAAATGTCACGTCTGAGGTGGCATTCATATGTATTTATGTTAGCAAAATGAATGGAAAAAGGAAAATGAGAGTTAAGGGATGGAGGGGTAGTTCGGATCTAACCAGGTAGACTAGAAGAATGATGCCCTTCCCTTGTCGGGTTGCTAGAGACTGTCTACCCTAGGTGGTTAGAAGCCGACAAGAGACTACTCTCTCCACCACGGATTCCTCCAATATCCCAACTCGACGTACGAGTAATGTATGAAACGTAAAGAAAATACCATTCTGACATAATGAGTTAGAGGCATACATCATATTGCATACCCCATTTCTTACTGGGCCTTAACCTCACAGTTTGCTTGTGGTGTAGGTAATTGTCAAGAAGTAATGATTCCAGACGCAGAGAGGAGGCATTTCCTGTTTAGCCTGCAAATTATCCAGCTGAATCAACCTGGGAGGGTTATGACTCGCAAGAAGGAAAAATGCTATATTGAAATGATTTGAAAAAGGACACTATTTTGTAAAACTATTAACTCTTACCTTAACCTTCATACCATATTTTGAATTTAATTATGTCTCCGCTTCTACTCTGATTAAATCATGCATTTTAGATTTTTCTCACTCGCCTTAAGTATTTACTCTTGCTTGTTTTAAATAAATAAAAAGAAAAATTTTACACGGTAATTTAAGGAGAAAGTTAAAGAGAAATTGACGCGAGACGTCAAAGCAATAGTCTTATAGATGAGTCTTGTAGTGTAGGTACAAACTGGACTATATCACTAAAGAAAGAAAGACCAAAATGAGATGATGCAGTTGAGGACATATCTCTGGGAAGACAACTTGTGTTGTTATTGCAAGACCGACCATGTAGGTTAGACTTCGCAAAGAAAATTTGTATATGAACATTAAGTGAGAAAATTTTATAATCGAGATTTCTACAAATATTTTCTTTATTGTTTTATGAATTTTATTCAAAAAGTAAGAACAAAGTCTTTCGCTTTGCTTTTTAAAGAAAATGGTATTTAAAATTGTATATTTCAAGATTAGAAATTACAGGGTATTACATTTGTACATGACTTACACTTATTGAGAATACCCTTGAAAATGAGTATTTGGAGCTTCTAATATGTTTACGTGAGTCTATGCATCAATGGTTTAAATTCACATAGGGGACTCAATCAAAATGTGGCTCGAAAAGTCTAAGGAAAGACTATGAGAGCGCCCTGTGATGAAGTGTGGAAACTCGATCTTGATCCTTATGCAAAATGAAAGAACTGGTGGACGCCCAGTCCCCATAAGTGTTTTGGCAGCGGACACTCGCTACAAAAGCCTGGCGATATCTGTGGAAGCCTTGTCATGAATGTCAAAGTTTTTTATATTGGAGTGTGAATGTAGGTAGTTTCACCGAACCATGTGAACAAATTCGTTTGACAATCTCTTCCTTTACTCTTTTTTTTATTACTATCGCTTGCATATTACATTTAGTAAATCTAACCAAGAGAGAAAGTCTATTATTATTTGAGATAGCAAACAACTTAACCACTCAAATATGGCAAATCGTTGCCGCGAACATTGCTGTTAATTTTCTAATAACTCAATGGAAATGTAATACCCCGATTTCCCGTAACGAAATTAGGAAATTGATTGGTGTGGTGGGGTATTTAGAGCTAAGTTGGATGATAATGGCGTTAGTGTGATTATCATACACTAAAGGAATTAACAATAAATGGAGAACTAAGGGTTTGTTGAATAACGGACGTCCCTTGTAGTGGGACGGACGTCCTTTATAGTGAGGGGTCGATGGATGCCTTTGGGAAAGGCGGACGTCGCTAAGGAAAGACTGGTGTTTGAAGTAAGAAGAAAACGGACGTCCGTTATGGGGAAATGGATGCCTTTTTATCTAGACGGACGTTTGGAATGAAATAGGAGCGTCGTCGTTTTAGGAAGCGAGGGACGTCCCTAATGGAAAGTGCAACATCCGAAATGAAAGAATAGATGACGGCGTTAGTATTAAGTGGGACGATATCATTTGGAATGAAGAAGAAAATGGGAAAGAAGGAACATCCTTTTGGGACAAAGGACGTCCGAAATAGGAATAGAGGGAACGACGTTAGTATTAAGTGGGATGGCGTCATTTGGAACGAATAGGGAAGACTTTTAAGGAGGAATGGATGAAAGATATGAAGGAACGGACGTTCTGGCATAGAGGAATTGAAAGAATACGGCGTCATTTCAATTAGGATGGACGTCCCTCTTGGGAAAACAGATGAGCGTCTTTGGCAGGAAAGTCGAAATATCACCCAAAAAATTAGTTAACCATCGCCTGGATATACGGGATACTTGGATAATAATTGTAAAATTTAAACGAATGTTTACGCGTGACAACCCTAGTCTTTTGTGTATAAATACAGGGAGAGAGAGAGAGTGCTGTTGTGAGAGAGGCAAAGGGAAATAGGATTGACAGAGAGTAAAAACTATGAGGAAATGAGGAGTCTTTGGAGTTTTTATAGAGAGAAAGAGACTGTGAGAAAATTGTGAGAGGTAAGTAATGCCAAGCGCGGTGCTCCTTCCCAGTTCTGTTCTTTTTCTGTTGATGAGAATTTTGGTAGATTGTACTCCGTTGTTTTATTGTTCTATATTTTGTGTTGCCGTGAAAATGGCCTAGGTGAAGGGATGGCAGTGGCAAAGAAGATAGTGGAAGATGAAAGAGGAGTTTTTGTAAAAGAATGTTAATGTTTTAGATTTTGGATGATTTAGAACTGTTTTATTGTATATGGGAGAATCATAGCTTGTCTGTGTTTTTCTAGGAAAAAGACAATGAATTTTTTTTTATTCACAGACGTTCCTCTGCGGAAAGACAACTTTCCGTAGTGAAAGGTTGTCTTTCCTCTGTGGAAAGGCAACTTTCCTCTGCAAATAGACGATATTCCTCTACGAGATGTCTACTTTCTTGGGTTCTATTTCAAGGACTCACTTTCTATAGCGAAAAGACAATGTTCCACTACAGAAAGCTAATATTCCACAAAGGAAAGACAACATTCTGCAGAGAAACAACAATGTTGTTTAACAGAAAACGTAACCATGGTGTTTACTCCGTCAATTTTCCATAGTTCAGTGTTTAAGTTGTTATCAAAAATTGTTCAGTGGTTGACTTGTCATTGATCCTAAAGTATAGTGGTTGATTGGTTAATTTTCCTAATAAATTATTTGGTTTTTAAATCTTTCACTGTGAGTTATTTTATCTTTTCAGAATTGGATGGTTGGATCTTGCTAAGGGTGTTGAATCTTTCCTCATATTTGTCTTAGTCTCTCTCGAATCATGACAACATCTTCAAAAGCAGCAAAAGATTTTTGTTGATGAGATAAACAATGAAAAAAGTATCCAGGTTATTCAAATATCCAAGTTAAAAGCATTCTTGTAATTGGTATAATTGTTATATCAATCATTTTTATTAAAACCTTTAGATATTCACCGATATTAAAGTCTTTGAAGTTCAACACGAATCTCCCCCAATAAGATCATTAGGCTTGTCTTGCAAATTTGATTTCTAGTTCAACAGAACTCAACCTAACATCATAGCCCTTCATTTTTGTAATAGTCCAATGTCCACCAAGTAGTATAATATTGTTCACTTTTAGTCGAGACTCATATAGCTTTTGCAAAAACCACAAATTTTGTAATAATAAATTCCATATGTAAATTTTTCACGTTATATTCAAGGTGTTTGGAGTTGAGTTGTTTTGTCTTACAGTAGCCACTTATAAAGTTTTGGTCAAATGATCAAATCGGTGAAATTGGGTGTTACCGCATGGTAATAGAAGTTAAATTTTTATAAGGGGAAAAGAAAACCGTATTTTCCTCTTTCAGTCGCTAACAAGAGGAGAAGAGGGAGAGAGAGATAGAGAGAAAAAGGCCGAGAGTTCCATCGAAAGTGAGATTTGAGGAACATTCGCGAGGTTTTGTTTTCTGGCTTTTGTGAAGAGACTTCTAGGGTAAGTCGTTTTCTCCTCTCCGTTCTTGCATTTGAAGTTTAGGTTTTGTTAGTTTCGAATTCCATCTTGGAACCTCAAATCTATGAGTTATTATTGCAAAGTTTGGATAAATTTAGATTCTATGCAAAAGTTTAGGCCGATTGGAGGTAAAAAACTTGTACA
Organism: Begonia loranthoides; assembly: GCA_022433065.1. Classification (NCBI taxonomy): domain Eukaryota; kingdom Viridiplantae; phylum Streptophyta; class Magnoliopsida; order Cucurbitales; family Begoniaceae; genus Begonia; species Begonia loranthoides. Next base: position 7,325,475 of record CM039485.1, read on the forward strand.
AGAGGTATTTTTCCTCGCGATATTGCATTGGAGATCTGTCCCATGGAAGCACAAGCACATGTCTGCAAAAGGAAATTTTTTGCAAAAACGTGTGCGTTAAGCAAGTTTGCAACCATGTATCATTTTCTTCCAGTTTGGGTTTCTAGTCTTGGTATAAAACACATTCCCTATTTTTTTTCCTTGAGTTGAGTAGGAACTCATTATGCTTGGCTCTGTAATAGGTTCAAATGACTTCGTAGATTATGAGTCGATTCCTGAGAAGGTTGTTGCTTCAGTCGATAAGAAAGGACGTTGCAAAGGTAGGGATTTTATAATTTGACGCACTGCATCGCATTATGGTTTTCAAAACCTTAGTTTTTGGGTTACAACATATGAAAACCCGATGGGGACTATTCAATAGCACTTCAGTTTTTATGCTACATATATATATATATGTTAGTTTTTATGCTACATATATATACGTCAATTATACATGTTTACCTTCACATGCATGGTATTTCATTGATTGTTCTGATACGTATATGGGAGGATGAAACCTCTTGATACTTTGGACATTCACAGTGTCAAAGTATCATGAGGCTATTCCAGTTCTTCTTCTACAACATGAAGATGTTTTGTTTGTGCACTGTGTGAAAATAGGTAATATGGCGGTGATGACGTGTTCCTTGGGTTTCAAATCCCTAAACCTAACCAAGTTATATTTATTTTGGGTTGGGTCGTCACTGGCTAGTTTGCCAACAACCCCTGTGGTGCAGCTTGATCTTCGGATTGCCCTCACAATTCTTCCTCCAAGCTCATGAGGTGTTTTCATCTTTGAACTACCGCCATTCTGTGTGATTGTATTGGAGGGATCCTTGAGCGATCATCCTTTTTCATGGACCCTTGTTTGAAATTTGTGAAAAATGATGTAGGCTTATTTTACTATAGCTGGCTAGGTATCTAGCGATGTTTTGATAATTGTCTCATCTGTGGTTTGTGCAGCCTGTTTTGATGGTAAAAAATGTTTTAAAATAATTGTAAACCCATATACAATAACTGCATTTTGATTTTTCATGGTTTTGATGTGAAAAGATAAAACCAGTTTTACATGTATTGCATTTAGTATAACTTGTCCACTGAGTTAGTCACTCATCCCCAACAAACCCTCCCTCCAGGTAAAGGCAAGACTAGTCAGGAGTAGTTGTCGGGTGGCGGGTCTTTCTATTTCCATTATTTTCCTTGAGCGTTTTAATTTAATTTCCAGTGAGAACTTAAACATTTATTGGGCATGTATTTAATATTTGTATGATGTTTGGACTTATAGTTTAATGCACAATGTCTAAGATATTTATACTATTATTTCTCGTAATCACTATGTAGACCTAGCTCATCTCGTGTAGGTTATGGCTTTGAATTGTGTTCAAGACTTCCGCTGCAAACCAAGCCTTCGGTTAGATGATCGGGTTCTCTTCGACGATCGGGTCGTTTGACCCAACATTTCTGTTAGTCCTATCTTCGAGTCATGATAGTTTTGCTCTTAGGTTTTATCCCAAAATATGTTGTATTAGTTGGAGATGACATGCTACAAATATAGAGCACCCTAAGACTACAAATTTCTAATGTAGGATTTTGGTCACATCACTTGATCTTGAGTCCCAACAAGCCCTCACAAGGATTGACCACCATAATCACCCCCCTCAGAAGGTCTGATGTCCCTATCGACTACATTCTAATTTGCTCTAATACCACACATGTAACACCCCAAGCTTCACTTAATAGTACATATTATCCGCTTTGGGTCGAGGGCTGCACGGCTTTGCTATTGGGTTTTACTCCAAAATGAATTGTACTAGTTAGAAATGACATGCTATATATATAGAGTACCCTAAAACCACAAATTTCTATTATGAAATTATGGTCACATTACTTGGTCCCCAACAAAGCACTCACAAAGATGAGCTAGTACAACTCCACTAATATATCACTTCAAGCTCTATCGAGTAATATAATATTGTATGTTTTAAATCGATGCCTACACAATTTTGTTTTTGAATTTTATACCAAAACGCGTTATATTAGTTGAAAATGACATGTTACATATATAGAACACCCAAAATCACATATTTTAAATGTAAAATTGTAGTTACATCACTTGATATTAGACATCAACAAAACCCTTATAACCATGGGCTGCCACAGTTCTGCATATGTGACTTGGTTTTATAAGTTAGGGAAATTAACAAATCTACCACTGTATTTTGTGGTCAATAACAAGTTAACCACTAACATGTTTTTTCTTACAACTTAACCATTCAACTAAGGAAAATCGTCACCGCGAACATCGTCGTTAACATTCTGAGAACTCGCAGGGGAAAAGAGCTAATACCTATGGGAAAAAACTTCAAGAACTCATGATTTTAGAGACTTTTAGTAGAAAAGAATTAATATCCATGGAGAATGGATTTAGAAGATTTCAAATTTTGTAAAAAAATGAATTTAGAAGATTTCAAATTTTATAATTTAAAAGATTTTGTAAAAGAATGTTAATGTTTTAGATTTAGGATGATTTAGAATTGTTTTACTGTCCATAGGAGAATCACAGCTTGTCTGTGTTGTCTGGGTTTTTCTACGAAGAAGAAAATGAATTTTTTTTATATGTAGACTTTTCGCTGCGAAAAGACAACTTTCCTCTGAGGATTGCTGTCTTTTTGCAGCGTAAAGTCATCTTTTTTTCTGCGGAAAGTTATTTTTCTGCAGAGTTAAGTTGTCTTTCCTCTATTGAAAGACGACATTCCTCTGCAGAAAGACGAAATTCCTCTGCAGAATGTCGACTTTCTTGAGTTCTATTTCAATGACTCACTTTCCGCAACAGAAAGACAATGTTCTGCAACAGAACGACAACACTATTTAACTGAAAACATAACCACAGTGTTTACTCCTTCAATTTTCTATAGTATAGTGTTTAAGTAGTTAGTCAAAATTTTTCAGTGGTTGATTTGTCATTGATCTCAAAATACAGTGGTTGATTTGTTAATTTCCTTATAAGTTATCTACAAAGAAAAAGTCATGCCCACAATACAAGTTGTGCATCACATTTACTTCCATCAGCATTTGCTTTAAAGCGCTCCAGACATGGATTCATCAAAAGAAGAATATGGCATTACGCTCTTTAAGTGAAGTCTTCTTGTTTGAACAAATGTCACATAACTCTTCCTGTTTGACCCAAACACTTTAATAGTTTTCCTTTTTTGGTTAAATTATATAGGAAAAATGACAAATCAACCATCATCCTTTACTGTTAGTGACAAGTCAACCATCATCCTTTTTTTCTAACAAATTAACCATTGAACTATGGGAAATTATGCCGCTAACATTGCTGTCACGTTTGCCGTTAAACGTCATAATGTCAAGCCGTGGCGGTTCGTCTACAAACCGCGGCGGCTCCATAGTTTTAAAAAAATAACACGACATTTTTTATGACCCGCCGCAGTTCATGTACTAAACTACAGCGGTGTGACGATAAATCGTTGCGATGTCATATGAAGCCACAACGGTTTATCGACACATAGATGCAGCTTCATATGACACTGTAGCGGTTTATCATGCCTCGTTCTGCGTTCCCAGAACCTTAGTATATAAGAATCGCATGTAAGGTCTGGCGAGTACACCGCAAACCACGGAATCCTCGGCTTTGCTGGAAGTGGAAGCAATGTTGGAGTAGAGCTCAAAGGCGATGTTCTGAGAGTTAAGTACTACGATTTTTCTAGCGAGCAAGACGAAAGTTTTCGTCTTCAATTTTTTGAGAGGCTAGGTTTCGGCCATTATCAGACAGTTACAAAACTCCGAGTGCTCTGAGCCAGTTGCATATAATGGAGCGCCTTAGAGCACTTGGAGTTCTGTAACTGTACCGATAATGGCCAAAACCTAGCCTCCCAAAAAATCGAAGATGAAAACTTTTGTCTTGCTCACCAGAAAAACCGTAGTACTTAACCCTCATAACATCACTGTTAAGCTCTACTCCAACATTGCTTCCAATTCCAACATCGCCAAGGACTTCGTGGGTCACAGTCAACTCACCAAAGCATCACTTGAGGGATGCCTGCTAGGTGAAATGAAAGTAAAATGATGTTTCAAATAAAGTGTCACAATGACGTTCACACTTGCTCGAGAAAGATGGAAAGTCGTCATGCCTGGTAGCAAGTAGAGCATCGGTTTTGGCATCACGGCAAGTCCATCCAATATGGAATATCAGATAATGGGATTGAGTGAGCAAACATACAAGGATCATCTACAACAATTTCTTCGAGGTAGACAGTCGGATGTTCCTCAAGAAACAATACAAATGCTTGATGTGGTTACAGATATCGATTCTTAAAGCACATGTATATTGTATGACTGTAATAGAATTAGTAAATTGGTTTGCAATTGTAATGCACATGTACATGATATATTTGTAATGAAATTGATAATTTGGTTGTTGATGATGAAATGAAAATTGATTATTATGAAACTGTAAAATTAACAACATTTCTCTGAGCCAACATTTCACCTTTTGATCGACCGCATTTCAATTTGCTTGAATTTGTGAAGCCTATTTATGCACAGATTTATTAAATTGTTGAACGAAGCACGTATTAAACTGCAATGGTGGGACGATAAATCACTGCAGTTTCATATGAAGTCGCAACGGTGTGACCATAAATCGCGGTGGTTTCATCGTCACACCGCTGCGGTTTAATCGGCGGGGCCATAAAATTGTAATGTTAATCTATTTAAATATAGAGCTGCGACGATTTGGGGATGAGTCGTTGCGTTTCGACATTATCACGTTGAACGGCAAACGTGACAGCGATGTTAGCGGCGTTATTTTCTATAGTTCAGTGGTTAATTTGTTATAAAAAAAATGATGGTTGACTTATCACTAAAAGTAAAGGATGATGGTTGATTTATCATTTTCCCAATTTTATATATATATATATATATATATATATATATATATATATATATATGTATATATATAATACTATCATTAATTTTGATTTACTTAATCTCTACATTTTTCATTTACTTATCTGCAACATTATTAACAATATTATCTCTTATTAATCACATTTATCATTTAATTAATCAACTTTTGCAGTAAAAAATTATGTTACTAACAATTGGAATAATTTACATCTCTTTCAAAAATAATTTTATTTAGGAAAATTAACAAATCAACTATTGGACTCTATGGTCAATGACAAATTAATCACTGAACAATTTTTTCTAACAACTTAAACACTAAACTATGAAAAATAGACACTGCAAGCATTGTAGGTACGTGTTGAGAAATATTACTGCAAAGAGGCCACCGATTCACTAAAACTCTCTACAAATCTTATTTTTTATGCTAAAATTGCAATAATTGAAGCAATATTATCGAGAAAACGATATCAGGAAGCGCTGATATGGTTCAGTCCTTCCTCAAAAATAATTTCTACGTTTTCAGTTTTCTGAACATCTTCTCATCCTCGAAACAATTTTCTCTTCTCGATTTCACCGTCCAATTCTCATCACCATCTTCTCTTTCCTCTTCCTGGTCCATCGTTGTCGTCCAGTGTTCATCACCAATGTCTCACTTTTTGCAGAGGAAAATAATCTTTCCGCCGTTGAAAGTGATAGTTCCGCGGCGGAAAGTGATCGTTCCGTAGCAGACAGTAATTTTTTCACAAGTAGAACATTGTCATTTCGCTGCGGAACAACAACTCTTTTTAACGAATAGTGAAAAAACAACGTTCCATTGCGAAACAACAACGCTTTTTAACGGAAAACGTACTGCAATGTTTGCTTCGTCCATTTTCTATAGTTCAATAGTTAAGTTGTTAACGAAAATACTTTAATAGTTGACTTGTCATTGATCATAAAGTATGATGGTTAATTTCCCTTTAATTTATGATGTTATAAATCCTTAATTTGACATAATAATTAGTCATTTGTTTAATTAAAAATGTTCTCACGATTACTATTTCCATTATATCCACCACACTTCCAGCTTTTACTTTCTCTCACAACAGTCGAGCAACGAAAATAGCATTAGCCTATATTATTAATTACAATTCAAAGAATGCAAAAGAAACAAAATACAAAATAAAGGACTTAAGATCATTGTTTCATATGCTGATTAGCAGCCACCAATGATAACTATTGGAAAATATGTGACACTATGACAATTGAGAAAGTTAATATTACTGAGTAAGACCCGAAACCAAACTCTAATTTCACGTACTGTCTCATTACACTATAATGTGTCACTTGTTGATCAGATCATATTTTCACTCATTTTCAACAAGCATTGACGCATTATTGGGTAATTGGAGGGTACATGAAATTAGAGTTTGATTAGAATATCACCCAAGTAGGGAGGGTATAGGAGGAGTCAAATGCAGTTAGGGTTTCTGCCAGGACCTCCAAAGTAAAAGTGAGAGCCCCATTGATTGTTAGTGGAGCTCTGAATGTTGTAGCAGTTGGTGTTTCCAGCTAGGGTTGAGATATTAGAGATAGAGGAGGCTGTTGTCTGAATCAACGAGCTCTAAGTTTTGGAAGTAGCTGGCCTTTCCAAACCCATCTTCTGGAAAATGGCCCGAACCCATCTGAGTTGACGTGTGCTCGACGCTGGCCCTCGAGTTTACTACCTCTCCGCCCCACTCCACCATCGTTGCATGCTCTCCCAAGTGACTGAACAGCTCGGCCGGCCAATACCCAACGAGCGCATTGTCTCCAAATCCCATCCACCAATTCCCTAGCTTTGGGTCCTGTTTTCCCCAAAACAATCAGATTACCAACAATTTTAAAAATTTATCGTGTTAAAAATTATTTAACAATATTAAATGAGCATACATAAATTATATAATATACATCATAATTATTCTTGTATCAAGCTCATTAAAAATGACTAAATACCAATTTGGTATTTAGGACATAAAGTATAGAGGATGATATGAGCTACACCCGATGAGCTCAAACATGTGCAGAAACAAAATTGCAATTATCTTATTTTTGTGATTGGTGGAATAGAAGTTACACACACTTATTTAAGAGTATGATTCCCTTCTTATTAATATGTTCTTGACATTTTTAATTAGACTTCCATAATCAATTAGAGAATTGAACATAAGTCTGAGAGAGGCTTTGAGCGAAGGAAGATCTACTAAACCCGAACACTACAACTACAAACGCCTTCGATGGATTGGGGTATGTGTTTACTTTTTTTTTTTTTACAACTTTAACATGGAATGAAGATCTTGGGATTAATAAAGATGAACCTTGGTTTTGATTTTAAGTTCTTACATATCATGCATTTGTTTCTCTTTATATATCACTCTTGTGTCAAGATATTTACTTTCAAACACGACCAAAAAAAAGTTTCAAAGCCTTCTTGATGCACCACGGAGAAAAGGATTATGGAAACCCCTTGATGCTGGCAGGTATATAAGGCAAGAACAAACCCGAAATTGAAAATATCACAACTCGGTCCAAAGACGTCCAAATGGCGTGAAAATTGGACCATGCCCATCCCTATGAATCAACAGGGAACCCTCAAAATTTCATATGACAACTCGTTCAGGAGCAGAAGTTATACATATAAAGATACTAGTAGTCTAAAGAGGCACCAATAGGCAGAATTTGGGCCAGAAATGGTAACAAACACAAATCGCTCACTATATGTCCAAATAACGTGAAATTTATACCAATTACCTCTGTATATGTAAACAAAGCAATCTCCAAAGATCACACAAAAACACTTATAGGAGACAAAGATATACGAACACAATTGAAATTGTCCGGAAGGGCACCAAAATGGCAGTTTCGGGGCCAAAATGGAAACAACCACAAGTAACTCAATATCCGTCCAAAATACATGAAATTTGGACCACATACCTCCTTAGAAGGGAACAATAGACCCTCCAAATTTTAGGACTAAAAACGCTCTGGAGCAAAAGTTATAGACGGAACGCCACAAGCTGGTCTGAAAGGGTGCTAAAATCGCACCTTCCGATTTCAATGGACTCCAACACGGAAGCCTCCCCATCTTGGTTTGTAGCAAACCTTCTAGAGATGTCGACCTCTAGAATGAAGTGGAGGAATTCTTAGCATAAGAGAATCACCACAAGGCAAGCAAGGAATACCGATGACTCAATGGATTGACACAAAATCCACTTTGATAACACCACCGCCGATTTGTAAAGAGCTCCAACATTTCAAAATGGTTTCTCTTATGATTCCTAAAACTCCTTACAAAATGCCCTCAGTGATGTATAAATACCAACACAAATTAGGGTTAAGTCCTAATGACTAAAGTACAAAAATAACACCTTAAGTAAACACACACTCATCGCGGCAACAACAATTCCAACAAATTGTTTTTAAATTATTACAAAATAGAATAAGATAAAAATAAAAATAAAAATAAAAAAACTAGTCATGATCCATGGTGCTTCACTTCTATGGTATATTCCTAGAGATTTCTTGCAGATCTAGTAACTGTTTATGTTCTAATTTGAGAAAACAAAATGAAGAAGGATAGATCATGCAAATACAATTGAATTATTTAATTTCACGTATAAAGATAAAAGGTAGTTTCTAATTGTAATGTACCTTCCAGATGAGGATGGTAATATCATACTAGCTGCTGGAAAACTGAAGAGACAGGAGAAATGGCAGCTCCAATGGCTATTCTTGAATTTGTTTGCACAAACCCTAAACATAAAAGATTGTAACACCCCGTTGCTTGGTACGAATCGCTCTGCAACCCACATCGGAAAAAAATAAATAAAAAATGAATATCCACCGATATTAGGACGTGCCAATGCCAATATTTTTTATCAAAACTAAGGAATTGAGATCGCGTAATATTAATTTGATTGACATTTTTGCATTTCTGTTTTGAGTAAACTATAGCCAAATCTCAATAGCTTATAGTGTCTAGCGTGACACTCCCTATATTGTATTAATAAGCATCCAAACTAATTTTACAACTATTTCATCTAAAAATCCGATTAACAAAGAAGAGAGTTGACCGTCCAATACGTGAATAATTTGGGCCAACTGTCGCCGTAGAGCTCCTGACTAGTACAACAATCCAAACTTTAGAATTTTTTTAATTTGAAAATTTTTATTTTTTCAATTTTACAAAAAATAAAACAATTCTTAAATAACAAAAATTACAATTTAATTTTTTGAGTAATTAACCCAAAAAAACCACCTATAAAAATCTTTTCTACAGTAAAAATGTATAGTCCACTACGGAAAATAAATTCTATTCCAAGGACTTGCTTTTCTCTTTTCGCAGTGGATACTTGTCTTCCTCTACGGAAATTAAATCATTGCCTACAACTATTTCATGTAAGATCCGTTGTAGAAAGACTATATATCCGCTGTTAGAGAAAATTTAAATTTTTAACGAAAAATATGAAAACAATATTTGACTCATTCATTTCTCATAATTTAGTGTTTTATTTATTAAAAAAAATTATTTAGTATTTTATTATCACTTATCTATATTTTATTGTGTCTTTTTAATTAACCTAATTTTAATTTTGGTGAGGAATAACATTATTGAAGATTGTGAGAAAGTGCAGGAATGGAGCAAGTACCTGCCGTCTAGCTTCTATGCTGATGAGATCAGAGTCATCGAATGAACCTGAAAGAACCCAAATTTGTGATAGGCTAAATTCATTCGACTCTTTGATTGATGGGTCCCACACGTTTATCGTAGCCTTTGCCCCGTATATTTTCTGCGATGTTCCAGTGTAGGCGATCGCATGCTAAAACAAAGACATTGCCATCTACGCAAGCGATCATAGGCCAATCACAATCGTACGATTGGATCAAATTTTCTTATGACTAAATCGGGTACCTCGTGACTATTGCCACTGATTAGGGGAAGAGGAGGCTATTTCTTTCCAAAGTCATACAAAGACTCGGCTCTCAATACATCGTGTAGTGTGCTCCACCGCACCGAAACAGTACCCTTCAGGCATCTTGTTCCGTCCCAATGCCACATTTGCCATGCACCTCTCCCTGCTGCTCTCCCTTCTTCTTCCTCTAAAGCCATCTTCCTTGGCCATTTTGGTGCTTCTCTCTGTTCCACTAATGGCAGTTTTTTCACTTATTCACCATCTTTACATTTAGAGAGAGACAGATTGAGATGTAGAGAGAGACAGAGACAGACAGGAAACTAGCTTATGGACCTCGATCTTGTGATTCTTCAATAGAGGGTGATCCAAAGCTGGTTGTTTTCTTTTGATGATGCAATCTATCAAATCTCCATCTGGACTCTAAAAAAAATATGAAAAATGAAATTATTGGCAGTTACTTTGGTTTATTAATCAACCGCCAATTGTTGGTCTAGTTTTCTAATTGCTTTTCTAATCGGTTTTTCATTTAAAAAAACTACCTGCATTACAATGAGATAAGTGCCCAGTTTGAAACTCAATTCAAATATATATTCTTGATGGAAGAATTTGTTTGAATAAGAGATATTAAGAAAAATGTGAGTTTTAAAAAGAGTTTTTCACCGAGAGAAAAACATACATAAGAGGTTCCTATCCTTCGATATCATTTAGAAAAATACATTATCGTATCAAAATCGATTGGCCAGGAAGAAAACTCTGCAGAGAAAGGAAAGCAATTGTCCCTGATTTCAACATCAATGACTGGAGGTATTTCGATAAAATTTCTGCATTTGATCTAAAAGCTTTGATTTTGTTATGAAAAGCATGTTTAGATCGTTTCAGAATGTTACGAATTCGTTATTAAGAAATTTCTAATATTTGGTATTAGAGCATGTTAATATCTGTCTTGTTGCGTTGAAATCATAGTTTTGGAAAAATTTTGAAATTTTAAAGATTAAGTTTTGGTTGATTTCAAAATATTTTATTGTTACGAATCATCTAGGAATTCTCTTGTGAACATTTTGCAACAAAAATTATTGAATTTAGTGTTCAAAATCATGAGAAAACGTCGGGTTTTTGAAGCGGTTCTGCATCGGGTCGAACCGGGTCAAGTTGACCCGGGTGGAGGTTGAAGACGACTTGGAACGACATGTAGTTTATGCAACATGTCATATTTGGCATTTATAAACTTCATAATGTTAGGGTAGAACAACATGTAGTTTCAAGGAAGCATTTTAAATCCTGAAAAACTACTTATTGCCAAAGTCGAACATGCGCCCTCGCAAGAATAACTCGAGTGGGTTGCCAGTTGGCCGCTAATTCTTTGGTTAAATAATATGAATTTCATTATTTGATAAACTGTAGTTAACCAGTGATTAAAATTTTGAAAAATAGACAACTTAAGTTTCGAACCTTAGACTTCAAGGGTCATGTAAAGAGTGGGTTGCCACTCTATCAATAATGTTGCTTAAATAAATTTAAATTTATTAAATACTTACCTTCTTGTTGCTATTTTAATATGCAGAATAAAATATGTTTTGCTATTTAATTCATGCATCTAAATTATTGAATAAAATGCTAAAATATTCTATTGTAATAAATTTTTGTCAATTAAATTGCATATTAATTGGTTTATATTTTTTCATGCATATTTAGTTGAAAATAAATCTTGTTTATTCTTGTATGCATAATTTAGTTTACAACGTATACAATGATATTAAGTGAATTAATGTCAAGTGATTTAATATAATTTTATTTAATTGAAGAGTAGCCACAACATTCTTTAATTAAACAAAATTATATATTAAGTATTAAAAATCACATTATGACATTTATTGTAATTAATTTTATAAATATGATAAAATTCATCTCACGAGAAATTTTATTGTATTTATTTAATTAATTATAATAAAATATCAAGTTATTTTTCTTAATTACCCACAGTAATTAAAAAAATGAATATAACTTGATAATTTTATTAATTCGGTGAAGATGAATCTTATTAAATTAGAACTTTAGCCCACATGCAAGTTTTATGTTTCTAGATTCATTATTATTGCATGATTTACATTGGTAAACATGATATTCAATTATACCTCTTTTTAGCATGTTATTTGTTTTTTGCAGCTATAAATTATGAGTTTCTCTAATATAAAGTGTGATATACCAGAGTTAAGAGGTGAAAATTATAAAGTGTGGAATGAGAGGATTCTTCTTCATTTGGGGTGTGTAGACATCGATTATGCTATACGTAAAGACAAACCAATTATTACTCCTATCAGCACTCTGGCTAATCTTGCTCTTTATAAACGTTGAGAACATTCTTATCGCCTTAGTGTGATGTTCATAAATACTAAGATCGCTGCTAGTGTTCATGGTTATGTCGAGCAGTATAATGATGTCGTGTCATTGCTAAAAGCTATTAAAGAGCAATTTGTGAGTTTATATAAGGTACTTGCTAGCACACTAATCATGAGATTTTCATCCTTGAGGCTCACTACAGTTACTGATGTGCATGAGCACATTATGCAGATGAGAGACATTGCGGCTCAACTTAAGACACTTGAGGTTGACATGTAAGATTCTTTCCTGGTGCACTATATTTCGAATACTCTTCCACAGCCATACGGTCCCTTTAAGATCTCTTATAACACACATAAAGATAAATGGTCAATTAATGAATTAATGACCATGTGTGTTGAAGAGGAAGGGAGGTTGATGATGGAAAGAGGTGAGGGTGCATTCATGATGACCCAAGGAAAGAAAAAGACACAAGCCAAAAAGAAAGATAAAGGGAAAGATAAAATATCGATCAAATCTGTGAAATCAAGAAAGAAATCAAGTGTTATTTCTGTGACAAGAAAGGGCACATTAAGAAAGATTGTACCAAATTTAAGGCATGGCTTGAAAGAAAAGGTACATCAATCTCATTTGTTTGTTATGAATCTAATATGGCTCATATTATTTATAACACTTGGTGGATTGATTCTGGTTCTAAAATCCATATTTTGAATACCTTGCAGGGTATGCGAAACCTTCGGAAAACAGTGGGAAGTGAACAAAGCATCTATTTTGGAAGCAAGATGCGTTCACATGTAGAAGTTGTTAGAACATGCAGTTTAGTTCTTAGCAGTGGTTTTAGAAAAAACTTTATATGTTTCTAGTTTTTCTAGGAACTTAATTTCAATTTCAAATCTTGTACCTTTGGATTTTTTCCTTAACATTTTCATATGTAAACTTGAGTTTATTTTACAAATTTGATCTTATTAGAAATGGTACAATGTCTAATGGTCTTTTCTATATTGATTTACAAAATGATACCACTAATGATGTTAAGCACGTTCATACTGGTGTTAAAGATGTGTTATAAATAAGGATTCCTCTATATTGTGGCTCCGGAGATTGGGACATATCTCCATACAGAGAATTAAGCGATTAGTAAATGATAAAGTACTTAGTACTTTAGATTTTACTGATTTTGATACATGTTTGGGTTGCATTAAGGGAAAGCAAACCAACATGTCTAAAAAAGGTGCTAAGAGGAGTTCAGAGATATTAGAGATCATACATTCAGACATTTGTAGTCTAGTTATGGACTCAAATGGTCTGAGATACTTCATCTCTTTTATTGATAATTATTCACGATACATGTATCTCTACTTGTTTCAAAACAAAAATGAAGCATTGGATGTCTTTAAGGTTTTCAAGGCAGAAGTAGATAAACAATGCAGTAAGCAAATTAAGATCGTGAGTACTGATAGAGATAGAGAATATTACGAAAGATATGCTAAGGATGGACAAGCACCTGGTTCGTTTACTAAATTTCTTCAAGAGCATGGAATTGTTCCTCAATACACCATGTCTAGTTCTCCGTATCAAAATGGAGTGGCAGAAAGAAGAAATCGAACATTATTGGACATGGTGAGGAGTATGCGTAGCAACTCCAAACTTCCAGATTTATTGTGGCCTGATGCACTTAAGACGGCAACGTATATATTAAATTGAGTTCCGACCAAGGCTGTGGAAAAGACGTCATTTGAGTTATGGAAAGGTTGGAAACCGAATTTGAGACATATACGCATTTGGGGATGCCCGTCTAAAGTTAGAATTTATAATCCACAAGAAAAGAAACTAGACCCAAGGACCATTAGTTGCTATTTCAATGGATATGGCGAGAGGTCTTGTAAAGTCCAGCACTTTAAGGGCCCAAAACAGAAGAAAAATAAAAATAAAAACAATTTGAAACCTCCCCTATCTGAAGTTGTTGCCGAAATCTAGGGATGATTTTCCCCTATATCAGTGATGGGGGGATGTGGTTGAAACCACTCCATGCCCACGTCTCCACTTCGAAAATTTCTTCTTCCTCCTCTTCATCTCTTCTCTGTCGATCTGCTCCGATCTGTTGAAGCTTCGAGTCAAGGTAAGAAAATTTCAGCCCTCGATTCTTCTCCTCTCGGTGTACTCTACTCATTGGGTTGTTTTCTCCCCTAAGGTCGAAAGGCATAACTCGAAATTGAGGACTTCTTTTTCCGGCGAACCGAGGAGCTAAGGATTTTAGCTTTGCAAGTGAACATCTAAGAGTAAGTTAAGCTCCCTCCCTCTATTGTTACTATGTTCTTCACCAAATCAATCCTAATGGACATGAAATTTTCTAAAGGTTGAAGATTGAAGTTGTTTGGACAATTAAGGCGTGAGACAGTGCATAAATTTTTTTTGATTATCCAACGCAATGGACTTGAAGGTATACAAATCAAAAACCTTTCCTTTTGATTTTGTTTTAAATTGCTGCTATTGGGTTAAGTTTGGGATAAGAATTTTTATATCAATTTTGTTAATTTAAGTTGGATTATTAGTGGTTGTCAATGGATTGATATGTGAAGAATTTCTAAATTTCATTATGTTAGTTCCCGTTGATGAGCAATTGAGAACTGTTGGTACTAAATAAATCAAAGTGTTGTGTTGGTGTTGTTCATGGCGGAATCACCTACACTGAGAGGAGAATGAAATCTCCTTCTCTACAAAAACAAAGCAGGCCCACGGGTTGGACTGTGGGCTGCAGTTAAAATTTTTGTTGGGCTTAAGCCTGAAGGAGATTGGTCCAATATGAATTAAAACTTTTGTGGGCCGAAAATAGGTTTATTTTGGGACCACTATTGCGGTTGGTTTTGGGCTGGGCTTTAGCCCTATGATTAATATATTCAAGGTTTTATTGGATTTCCACTTAAGTTTGTTTTGAGCCTGTTAAATAATTTCATAATTTTAAGCTAACTCTCGGAAATTTCCAACCTTATGAAGGTACTCAGATATTAAATTAGGTTGTGGACATTCTAAATATTGGGCTTGGATTCTAAATATTGCGGACATTCATAAATCGTCGAATTTTATTTTATAAAGATTTTCACACATTCCCCCGTACATAATGTGTTTGCTTGTTTTGAAATGGAAATTAGGGGGTTTCTTTTGAAACGTCCTTGGGTTTTAATCCCTAAAGTGCAACTAGAGTAATGGAACAGCTGTATGTGCCGTGTCCCTGGGCACAAAACCCTAAACCTAATCAGGGTGTTAATTTGCTTTCACGATCGCCGAGCATCGCCTTTATTTCTTTAAATGCTTATAACATAAAAATGTGATTATTAAATGTTATACATGCTTTATAAAAATCATTCTTTCAAATTCTGAAAATTTAAATCCCTACTGAGTTAGTCAACTCATCCCTTAAATAAAATTTTCAGGAAATTATTTGTCAGACTTCCAGTTGCCAAGTCAAGAATAGATCAAGCACAGTTGTTAAATTTTCAATCATTTTATTAGTTTTATTTCGAGAAATTTTTAGTGAGGTATATTTATTTAATTGGATGACTGTAAACATTAAATGTTTAATTTTCTTCTGCATGGTTTTTCTCTCTTATTTGGATTATATTTCTTTACTATCTGATGTCCCTTTTGGATCTGTTAAGCCCATTGCATTTTGGGCCTTGGCTTAATTAATTAAATTTATGTCTTCTGCTGCTGCATAATTAATTTAAGTGAAATGGGTCGGATGATCCGTCCCTTTTGGGCCGGATCGTCCCTCATTCTGTCTCGGGTCCCTTGCGGGTCATGACAGAATTTTTGGTATCAAAGCCAGGTTCCATCTTAAAAAGGGTGATATCAATAAGATAGATATTAAATTAATATACAAGAATTTACAATATACTGTGCCTAAGGACGTACTCTAAGTTACCCATTAAATGTTTCAGCTTATGAAAATGCCTCCATGAAGAGCTCCTAGAAATCGTGTCCCTACTGCACCTACTACCCAATTTGCTAAATCACAACCTATTATTCCTCTCGTGGCTTTGAGGGATGTACTGCAGAACTTGCCTCAGAATAGCAGTATTCAGGACCCTGAGACGTGCTACATGAAATTCTTTGAGCAGTTAGGATGAATTAACCCTCCAGTATTTATGGGCGGGGTGATCCTCAAAGTGCCGAAAATTGGTTGCGAGTGATGGAAAAGAAGCTGACTGGTATTAGAGCTCCTGTAGAGTATTGGGTTGGTCTTGCAACATTCTACTTTGAGAGGATGGCTGAAGTTTGGTGGAGAACTCTGAAGCTAGATTATCTGCGTGATATGATGACCTGGACCCAGTTTGAGACTATATTTCGTGATAAATATTGCAACGCTGGTCACTGCCAGAACATGATCAGTGCATATTATGACTTGGAGCAAGAAGGGATGACTGTGCAAGAATATTATGCTAAGTTTACAGAGTTATCGCAGTATGTCATTGAGGATCTAGTTGGTCAGATGGTCAAATTCATGAAACATTTGAGACCTAAGATTCGTCATCAGTTGGCATCAGGGGATTATAAATCTATTTTTGAAGTTGTAGCTGCTGCTCAACTTGTTGAAGTTTCTTTGGTTGAACAATTTGGGGAGTATAAAGGTAATTCTAACAGAGAACAACAAGTTGGGTGAAAGATAATCAAGAAAGATCAGAAGAAGAATCGGAACAAAGGTGAACACCTTCAGAGTGGAGCTGGTGGTCAGTCCAGTGGCACTCCTTATTCTACTAGTGGACGCTCAGGCCCTTATGTATGTCATACTTGTAACCAGCCGGGTCATTTGAGGAAGAATTGCCCTGAGAATCAAAAATCTTCTCAGACTAATTCGGCGCCTGCTCAGTCAGCATCTGTTAGACCTGATTTCGAAACTAGTAAGGGATTTTCTAGTCAAAGTCAGCGCAGTTTTTCTGAATCACAGAGTTTTGCTTCCCCACAACCAGTCGGTTATAGATCTTCGTTTCAGCAGCAGTATCAAACCACTGGTACTAATTTTCAGAGGTCTTCTAGACATCAGCAGAGTTATGCAGCTAATACTACTCCTACGGGATCTTCTAATGTGATGGCTGGCACCACTCCTCATGCATCAAGGGGTGGATTTGGCAGAAACAAGAAAGGCAAGGAGAAGATGTCTGGCCAAGCTTATGCAGTTTCTGGAGCTGAGGCTATTGATCAGTCTGGTCAGGGCATCATTGATGGTACGCTTTCTTTGTTTAACACTATGGTGCATGTTCTTTTTGATACTGGCGCTACACATTCATTTATTTATGCATCGCTTGTTCATGTTTTGAATATGACTATAGAGGAACTAGATAATTATGCTGCCCTTATTATTGATGGGCACGAACTATCGATTGACCTGATAGTTATACCTATGGATCAGTTTGATGTGATCCTAGGTACGGATTGGTTAAGTTCGTATAAAGCAAAGATTGATTGTTATCGGAGAAATATATCACTGACATTGGAAAATGGAAAAGTCTTGGTGCATCCATGTAATACTCGTATGCTTCCTGTTGACCCTGTTTTACGAGCCTGTTTGGGTGGTTGGAGGAGATTGGAGCCTTACGGGAGTATTTTAACGGTGACCTTATTACGGTCAGGCAAGATTCCGAGTTGTCAGTGGTTTGTGATTACCCTAATGTTTTTCCTAAGGATCTGCCTGGGTTGCCACCCGACCGCGAGATTGATTTTTGCGTTGATTTGATGCCCAGTACCACTCCAATTTTGATTGCTCCGTATTGCATGGCTTCTGTTGAACTAAACGAATTGAGAACCCAGTTAAATGATTTGCTACAAAAAGGGTTCATTCAAAATAGTATTTCGCCGTTGGGTGCACCAGTCTTATTTTCAAAGAAGCAGGATGGTTTGCTTCAATTATGTATAGACTATCGCAAATTGAATTTGTAACAGTCAAGAACAGGTATCCATTGCCGAGAATTGATGATTTATTTGATCAGCTTGGAGGATCCATGTATTTCTCGAAGATTGATTTGAGATCTGGTTATCACCAACTGAGGGTACGTGAAGAAGATATTCCAAAAACTGCTTTTCGCACACGTTATGGACATTTTGAATTTATGGTGCTTCCGTTTGGGTTAACTAATGCACCAGCCGCCTTTATGGATCTTATGAATAGAGTCTTCAAGCCATATCTCGACCATTTCTTTGTTGTATTCATCGATGACATCTTAATTTATTCTAAGACTCAAGATGAGCATATGGAACATCTGAGAATCGTTCTGCAGATATTAAGGGAACATCAGTTATATGCTAAGCATGAAAAATGCAACTTTTGGATGACTGAAGTAAAATTTTTAGGCCATGTTGTTTCCCAGAATGGCATTTCAGTTGATCCAGCTAAGATTGAAGTGGTGTTAGATTGGAAGCCACCAAGAAATGTTACCGGTGTACGCAGCTTCTTGGGTTTGGCTGGCTATTATCGACGGTTCGTACAGAACTTTTCTTCTATTGCTATGCCGCTAACACAGTTGACCAGAAAAGATGTGAAGTTTATCTGGAGTGAGAAGTGTCAAGCAGCTTTTGATGAACTCAAGCGAATATTGACTACTGCTCCAGTTTTGGCAGTGCCTGACGAGACTTTACCTTATGCAGTTTTTACTGATGCCTCAGGGGTTGGCTTGGGTTGCGTTCTGATGCAACATGATAAAGTCATAGCTTATGCATCTCGACAGTTAAAGACGCATGAGCGAAACTACCCTACACATGACCAGGAGTTTGCAGCTATTATATTCGCTCTAAAGATTTGGCGGAGCTACTTGTATGGTGCTAAATTCGAGATATTTTTAGATCACAAAAGTTTGAAATATCTCTTCTCACAGCGTGATTTGAATCTTTGTCAACGTCGTTGGGTTGAATACATGGAGGACTATGACTTCACTTTACAATATCATCCTGGTAAAGCCAATGCTGTAGCTGATGCCTTAAGCCGTTATCCTCAAAAATCCATTTCTTGTCTTGTTTTAGAGGATTGGGAGAGATGTTCAGTCATTGGAGATTACGAGTTGCATTTCCAAGGGGATGGTCAATCAGTCAGAGTTTTTAACTTAATTGCAACCCCTACACTCTTGCAGCGTGTGAAAGACTTACAAAAATTTGACGAAGAAATAAAAGAGAGATTTGAGAAAATTCAAGCTGGTGAACAGTTTGATGGTTGGAAAATCAGTTCTGATGGATTTCTATTCTTCCAAAATTGAGTCGTCGTTCCTAGTGATTTGGATTTGAGGCAAGCAGTCTTAGCTGAGAGCCATAAATCCAGATTTTCCATTCATCCTAGTAGTACGAAGATGTATCAAGATATGAAACGTCAGTATTGGTGGGATGGAATGAAACATGATGTGGCTTCTTATGTTAAGAGATGTTTGATTTGTCAACAAATTAAGGCGGACCATCAGAAATCTGGGGGGTTGTTACAACCTTTGCCTATACCGGTGTTGAAATGGGATAGGATCACTATGGATTTCGTGACTGGTTTGCCTAGGACATTAGAGAAATTCGACGCGGTTTGGGTGATCGTTGATAGATTGACGAAGTTTGCATACTTTATTCCCGTTCGAATGGATTATTCTCTTTCAGAGTTAAGCAAATTGTATATCGACAGTATTGTTCGTCTGCATGGCATCCCTTCTAATATTGTTTCAGATAGAGATCCAAGATTTACTTCAAAATTTTGGAAAGCTTTTCAAAAAGAATTGGGTACCGAACTCAGTTTAAGTACGCACATCATCCCCAGACTGATGGAAAATCAGAACGTACTATACAAATTCTTGAAGATATGTTGAGGTCTTGTATCCTGGATTTCGGAAAGAGTTGGCGTGATCATTTGCCTCTTGTAGAGTTTGTTTATAATAACAGTTATCAGACGAGTATTAGAGTTTCACCTTATGAAGCTTTATATGGAAGACCATGTCGATCACCAATATGTTGGGTTGAGCACGAAGATCATATTAAACCTAAAACAGAGATGATTCAGGAGACTACAGAAAAGGTTCAGGTAATTAAAGAAAGATTGAAGATTGTGCAAAATCGTCAGAAAAGTTATGCAGACTTGTTACGAAGAGACGTGGAATTTGAAGCTGCAGATTTTGTATTTTTAAAAGTCAGGCCAAGAAAAGGTATAAGTCATTTTGGAGTTAAAGGAAAATTGGCTCCAAGGTATATTGGCCCTTTTCAAATCATGGATAGAGTTGGCCCAGTGGCGTATCGTCTACACTTGCCACCGCAGTTAAACTATGTTCATGATGTTTTTCATGTCTCAATGTTGAGGAAATATGTTTTTGATCCGTCACATGTGATCTCATACACTAAAGTGCCTATTCAAGAGGATACTACTTATGAGGAAGAGCCTGAAAGGATTATTGGTCGTGAAATTAGAGTTCTTCGTCGTCGTGAAATACCTCTAATTTGAGTGCAATGGAAGAATCATAGTGAAAAAGAAGCTACTTGGGAAGTTGAATCAGACATGATGGCTAAGTATCCCTATTTATTTAATGGTACTCTCGAGATTGTTCTAAATTTCGGGGACGAAATTTCCTAAGGGGGGAAAAATGTAAAGTCCAGCCCTTTAAAGGCCCAAACCAGAAGAAAAAAAAAATTAAAAACAATTTGAAACCTCCCTTATCTGAAGTTGTTGTCGAAATCTGGGGATGATTTTCCCCTATATCAGTGATGGGGGGATGTGGTTGAAACCACTCCATGCCCACTTCTCCACTTCGAAAATTTCTTCTTCCTCCTCTTCATCTCTTCTCTGTCGATCTACGCCGATCTGTTGAAGCTTTGAGTCAAGGTAAGAAAATTTCAGCCCTCGATTCTTCTCCTCTCGGTGTACTCTACTCATTGGGTTGTTTTCTCCCCTAAGGTCGAAAGGCGTAACTCAGAATTGAGGACTTCTTTTTCCGGCGAACCGAGGAGCTAAGGAATTTAGCTTCGCAAGTGAACATCTAAGAGTAAGTTAAGCTCCCTCCCTCTATTGTTACTCTGTTCTTCACCAAATCAATCCTAATGGGCGTGAAATTTTCTAAAGGTGGAAGATTGAAGTTGTTTGGACAATTAAGGCGTGAGGCAGTGCATAAATTTTTTTTGATTATCCAAAGCAGTGGACTTGAAGGTATACAAATCAAAAACCTTTCCTTTTGATTTTGTTTTCAATTGCTGCTATTGGGTTAAGTTTGGGATAAGGATTTTTATATCAATTTTGTTAATTTAAGTTGGATTATTAGTGGTTGTCAATCGATTGATCTGTGAAGAATTTCTAAATTTCATTATGTTAGTTCCCATTGATGAGCAATTGAGAACTATTGGTACTAAATAAATCAAAGTGTTGTGTTGGTGTTGTTCATGGCGGAATCACCTACACTGAGAGGAGAATGAAATCTCCTTCTCTGCAAAAACAAAGCAGGCCCACGGGTTGGACTGTGGGCTGCAATTAAAATTTTTGTTTGGCTTAAGCCTAAAGGAGATTGGTCCAATATGAATTAAGACTTTTGTGGGCCGAAAAAAGGTTTGTTTTGGGGCCACTATTGCAGTTGGTTTTGGGCTGGGCTTTAGCCCTATGATTAATATATTCAAGGTTTTATTGGATTTCCACTTAAGTTTGTTTTAAGCCTGTTAAATAATTTCATAATTTTAAGCTAACTCTCGGAAATTTCCAACCTTATGAAGTTACTCAGATATTAAATTAGGTTGTGGACATTCTAAATATTGGGCTTGGATCGGAATAACTCACTTCGAGGTAGGGATTATATTTTATTATGCACTATTATTCCATCTTGTTTCAAAAACAATTATCTTGAGATGTCTCCCCAAATTATTTTACGACGCTATCATTTTTCATAAATCGTCGAATTTTATTTTATAAAGATTTTCACACATTCCCCCGTACATAATGTGTTTGCTTGTTTTGAAATGGAAATTAGGGGGTTTCTTTTGAAACGTCCTTGGGTTTTAATCCCTAAAGTGCAACTAGAGTAATGGGACAGCTGTATGTGCCGTGTCCCTGGGCGCAAAACCCTAAACCTGATCAGGGTGTTAATTTGCTTTCACGATCGCCGAGCATCGCCTTTATTTCTTTAAAGGCTTATAACATAAAAATGTGATTATTAAATGTTATACATGCTTTATAAAAATCCTTCTTTCAAATTCTGAAAATTTTAAATCCCTACTGAGTTAGTCAACTCATCCCTTAGATAAAATTTTCAAGAAATTATTTGTCAGACTTCCAGTTGCCAAGTCAAGAATAGATCAAGCACAGTTGTTAAATTTTCTATCATTTTATTAGTTTTATTTCGAGAGACTTTTAGTGAGGTATATTTATTTAATTGGATGACTGTAAACATTAAATGTTTAATTTTCTTCTACATGGTTTTTCTCTCTTATTTGGATTATATTTCTTTACAATCTGATATCACTTTTAGACCTGTTAAGCCCATTGCATTTTGGGCCTTGGCTTAATTAATTAAATTTCTGTCTTCCGCTGCTGCATAATTAATTTAAGTGAAGTGGGTCGGATGATCCGTCCCTTTTGGGACGAATCGTCCCCCATTCTGTCTCGGGTCCGTTGCGGGTCGTGATAGGTCTAAGGGGTATAAATTTTACTATCCATCTCACAGCACTAGGATTGTGGAATCAAGAAATGCGATATTTCTTGATAATAACTTGATTAGTGGGAGTGACCGATTTCAAGATATTGTTTCTGAAAAAGATCACATTGATGTTCAACCCTCTAACTTAAGTGAAAGATTGATTGTTGTAAACAATACTCCTAGAGTTCAAACGAGTATTGAACAACTAATGAATGATATTCCACAAGTTGCTTATTATAATCCAGTAGATCGAATTCTTGAGGAAGTTCTAGAAATTGTTGATCAACCAGTTGAACAACAAATTTCTCAAGAAAATGTTGGAATAACACTACGGAGATTTACTAGAGAAAGAAAATCATCTATTCCTAGTGATTATGTGACATATTTACAAGAATCGGATTACAATATAGGAGCCGAAAATGATCATGAGACGTTTTCACAGGCCATAAGTTTTGATAAATCAAGTCTACAGTGTGATGCCATGAAAGACAAAATAAATTTTATGAATTCAAATGGAGTCTGGGATCTTATCGAGTTGCCTGATGATGTAAAAGCCAAAGGTTGTAAATGGGTCTTTAAGACTAAGAAAGACTCATTGGGCAACATCGAAAGATATAAAGCAAGACTCGTTGCTAAAGGATTCACATAAAGGGAAGGAATCGACTACACGGAGACTTTTTCTCCTGTATCTAAGAAAGATTCTCTTCACATTATTTTGGCATTGGTTGCACATTTTGATTTTGAGTTGCAACAAATGGATGTGAAAATGGCTTTTCTCAATGAAGAGCTAGAGGAAAAGGTTTATATGAAACAACCTGAAGGATTCTTGTAACACCCCGATATCATTTTCCCCGTATACGCGATATAATAAATTGTTGGATGATTAACATATTACATTGCATATCTATACGTGTTAAATTGTGACATGTATTTATGGGGAAAATATGTTAGGATGAAAGTTAAGTAGGAAAATGTGAAGGAAAAGCCATTCTGGATGAATTCGGACAAATGCGGACGACATGGGGACAAGAAATGTCATCCACAAACACATGGAACGTTGCCCCTAAGTCTTGGGATGACTCTGGATGTGATTTCACGTCCTAACTTCGCCTATGTCGTGAAGTGTCGGACGCATGCGGATGACTCGAGGATGAGAAATGTCGTCCGCAAATGCATCGGATGTCGTCCCTGCACTTTGGGACGATGCAGGACGAGGTTTTGCATTCTGATGCTCAACTTTCAGACACATGTGGACGAAGGCGGACGCATGCGGACACGAGCATTTTGAATCTGTCCAATTTCTGGACACTTTCGGACGAGTGTAAATGCTTGAATGCGGACTCCATTCTACGTCCGAATGACGGATTCGGACAATGCGGACGAAGGAAAGGATGCCATCCTTCGTCCAGAAGTGCAGTTCTACCTTAGGAACAGTATGTTTCGGACACTTCCGGATGAGGTTAGGAAGAATCCTCGCGTCCGAAATAACCCAGACCTGCGAGAAATTAGAGTTTAAAATAATAGAATTCTTGTCGTTTTGCAATTAAAAACCCACTCAAGGAGACACGAGGACGCAACCCCATGCCTGGACGCCATGCCTCCCCACACCGAAGCCATCCTCTCCCTTAGTGTTAGTTGTACGTATGCCTCCTCAGGTATGGCTTCCGACTTAAGCCTCCCTCTCTGCCATTTTGTCTAGTTTTCTTCCCCTTCATTCTAGCTTTGCTTCCTGCTTGAGAGGGTTCCTGTGAGAGAGGAAATCGTCTGTGAACTAGTGAGAGTTGTGCTTGAGCTCGTGAGTGTTCTGATTGTGTGAGTGATACGAGAGTGAGTGAAGATACGTGGGTGATTGTTGGAGCTTTGTGAGCTAGAAGCTTGGAGTGCTGTCTAGGGTAAGGATTGGGTGTGTCTTGGCCAGTGGAGGCCCTTCCCACAAGTAGAGTCTTGGTTGTTAGTTGTTGATTGTGTGCTTCTTTATTGTTGATATTCTATGTTAGTTCTTGTAGATTCTTTACTGTAATTACATTATTGTCAATGAAATGCCTTACTGTTTGGATGAGAACTCCTAACGTTAAGCCTTCTAGTATAGAATGCTAAGCATGAATGAGTTATGATTTCCTTTACTTATGTTGATTCTGTTCTGTGAACGTAATTTTTGTTGTCTTACTTGCCATTAGTGCTGCTATTTTTTACCATTGTTCATGTAGGAATCTCTGTGATATTGATAATTAGACGTTAATAATCATTAACTTGAGCATGTCAATAATCACTAATCTGAGCATGTTTGTTAACTAGACTCTTAAATTGAGCATGTTTAATCAATTAATCTAAGTAGTTTAATTAATGAACTAGTTAATCTGACTATTTAACTAGTTAATCTAACTAAACAGTTATAATTAACCTGAGCATGCTTAACTAGTTGTTAACTAATTAATCTGAGTATGGTTAATTAAATACCCTAAGCATGTTCACGTAACTAAAATAATAATAGTATTCGTAATCTAAGCATGTTGTTTCCGTTGTTAGATTGCTAAGCATAATTCCAATCAATTGTCAAAGTATGTTTCCGTCAATTGTTGATATTCTATGTATTGTCTTTTATTGCAACTTCTACAATTTGATGTTTTACTTTATTAGAGAAAAATAGAGAGGATGAAAGATTAGAATGTGATAAGCATGAACGAACTAAGAGTTTCATCGACGATGATTCTACTTTGTGAATACATGTTTTTATCTTACCTTCTATAGTGATAGTTTTCATACTACTTCCTAAATCTGAACATGTGTAATTAGATTAGAATAAAATCATATCTTTCTTGAGCATGTCAATTGATTAAGATAACTAACTAGAATGATAATCTTAATCTTTCTTAAGCATGTGAATTTAACTAGGATAACTAATCATAATTATCCCTTGAGCATGTTCGTCTTGCATGTACGTTATCCTTGGATTAAATTATGCTATTAATGCTTAGCAATTTATTCAGTATGTTTAGCCTAATTGCGACATCCATGTTTACAAACACGATAGTTCACCCTTTCATTAGTTGGTCAATTCGTTAATTAAAAGCATGATATTAAAAGCATATCGTTTTATATTCTGATATTAAAAGCATGCAATCTCTCTAACAAGTTATTCATATTTGTTGTTTTCATTCACTGCTATAATTGCACGTTTAATTACTGTTGTTTAGCTATGCTTTATTGTTCATTATTGTTATTTACTTTCCTTAAATGCGCTATTCAATTATTGTCATTTACTTTCTTTTATATGCGCAATTCAATGATTGTTAATGTTACGTTATACTGCATCATGCATCATGTTATTTAGAGAATGTATCATCATGCATCATGCTAATAGAAAACAAATAGGAAGTACTACCTTTGAAGTTAGTACTCATATGCATTATGTGAGGAAAATGTTAAAGAAAATGAAGGAAAAGACAAGAAATAGGAAGTTGGGGGGCGGATGGGTAGCGGATTTAGTCTAGCAGCTAGGCGAATCCCCTACCTTGCCTGGAATGGGAACTTAGTTGCCCACAAGAGGTTAGATCCGATCAACTATACCATCTCATATGGGTCCTTTAATCTTCTGCTTGAAGTACGAGTAAAGAACCAACAAACAAACATAATGAAAAGATTGGTTAAGGGCAGTACCCATTCCAAAAGAACTAAAGAGAGGCATAACATATTACATAAATTCAATTCCTTACTGGGCCTTTAGGCATTGATTCCCGTAAATCAACATCAGGATACATTTTGTTGGCCGGTGGAGCTATATCTTGGAGGAGTGCTAAACAGGGTTTGACTGCCACATCCTCTATTGAAACTGAGTTCGTATCGTGTTTTGAAGCTATTTCGCACGGTGTATAGATGACAAGTATATTGCGATAATTCAGTTGAGGTATTTATGGCTAAAAACAATAAAAGTGGTAGTCGAAGTAAGCATATCGACATTAAATATTTAGCCATAAGGGAATGTGTTAAGGATAGTTCAGTGGTCATTGAACACATAAGCACTGAATTGATGATCGCCGATCCTTTGACTACGGGTATGCCACCTTTAAGATTTAAGGATCATGTTATTAAAATGGGACTTGGGTTCATTATGTGATTTTTCGTTGTAAGAACGAATATTTATAACTTTTTTTATGATATTTCTCATTATAAAATTTATAGTGTACACATTCAGTTTGAGAAATATACTTCAATTTATGAACCTCGAATGAACATATGGTTTATTCATTATGTTTATGAGCAATAAAGAAATAAAATAATAAATTGTGATACATGGAAGGTAATTCTCCATAACATAACGAAAATTTGTCGCTATGATTCATGTATTATATTTTCTTATTACAATAAAATTAAAAAATGCAGACCAAGTGGGAGAATATTGGCAGTTACTTTGGTTTATTAATGAACTGCCAATTTTTGGTATGGTTTTCTAATTGGTTTTTCATTTAGAAAAACTACCCGCATTAGAATAAAATAAGTGTCCAGTTTGAAACTCATTCCGTCGTTAATAAATTACATAGTTATAATATAAACATTCAAAACAATATATTCCATGATTTAATTAAAAAATTCAATCAAGAGGCCATCACTTCAATTTGGTACTTGTAATCCTCTTGGTTTGGTTCCAAAAATCAAATCTATTTCAAAAATTTAAGGACCGAACAGATAAATCACAAATGAACCGTACCAACTACCCCATAGAAATTAACCATTACAAATGGGCGTGTTCTTTCATATCATGGAGTTTGATTTGCATGTTTAAGCCATTTACCAACTTCATAATCTCCATGGGCATGAAACAAAAGACACGGCACAAAACTCTTTTGTATTACTGTGAATAAAAATGTAATAGACAACACTCAAAGCTTGGACATTTTGCAACAATTAGCAAATGCCAAATACTAGTTGCAAGATGAAGACACCCAGGGGAGAAAAATGGGTGTCCATAGTCTACTCCTATGCCTACAACTTTTTTAAGTCTGTGTAAAGTCAGGTAAAAACGCTTGTACTTACCTGTATCTCAAATGTAGACCATCCCACGTACGTAGAACAGACAAAGTTCAAACTCTTCAGCTAGTGGCCGAGTCATCTTCGCTGTCTTCACTGTCGTCGCTGCATTTGAAACCCACAAGATCAATTATAATGATTTTGCTCAGCATAAATTCTATTTTGCAGTGATTTCACAAAAAAACTGTCGATGCTATTTAATACATGAAAACTTTTCCAGTATGGCTAAAGACAATTGACGGTGCAACTTACAAATAACTAAATTCTTGATTAAATTATGTATAACAGGTCAAGAGTCAGACAACTAATTTTGAGTAAAACACTCTACTCTTGAACTATGAGGGTGTCGACAAGTAGCTCCTTGAACCTTTCTTTTTTTAAATATGGATGTGAAAATATATCAAGACAAACGTTTCGCTTAAGAAAAACTAACATTTAAATTGTCGTGGGAGACCCACTTGTTTTTTCTAATGGAAAAAATCAAAGAATGGGGCAGAGGACTAAATTAACCAATTAGAAGTTTCGAGATTCGTCAAAGAAGAAACTGTAAGTTGCTTGGTGTCAGTACCATGATGGTTCCAGGGAAAAGAGTATTTTACTCAATTTTTAAAACAGTAGTATAAATATATCTGTCAGCAAAATCGAGACATACAACATGAGTGATCCCCGATCTCCAAGCATATCCAAATTTTAATAAAGGTAACCATGCATAAAATTGACAATTTTTCTCTTTATAAAATATTTGTGAAGGATTCAGGAGATTTCAAAATATGGAAGTGTACCTATGTTCAGCAAACTTCGATAATCGTCTTGCATCAAGGCCAGTGATAAATTTTTGCGCAGCTTGAATATTCTCTGTACCTGGAAACACATTCCCCATTGTCAACTGAAAGGTGTGCAAATTTCTGAGATGGGGCTGTCTTTAAAAGAAGCTAGAAAATATTTATTATACAACAAAAGATAAAAAAAAAATCAATAGTAAAATCAAACTAATACCCTTAGTCAACTGGAAACAGTGCACAGCACATCTTTCCGCTGCAAGCCTCACTGGTGTACTTCCATCCTTCAAACACCCACCAAGAGCAGGGCCAATGATTGCTACATTGGTTGATATAAATGAAGGACTTACCTGCAACACAAATAATGCCTTCCATTATGAATTACATACAAAGAATGCATAGCTATACAAAAATTTAAATCCAAGGCGCCTACTTTTGCAGCTGCTTTTAAAGCAGACAAGCCCCTTCTTCTTACTTCACTGGAATCATCATGCAAAGTTGACTCTAGACATGAAAGGAGATCAAGATTTGTGGATGTGTTGTTCTCAGAACTTTGCATTTCATGAATTAATATCCTTCCCAGTGCCTTGGTTGAAGTTTCGCGAATGGGAAACTGCATGTTTAATAAGTGTGAACAACAGGGAAAAAAACTGTAATCAGAGATGATAAAAAAAATCCTATAATGGGAGTACTTTCTCATCCTTCAAGGCGCCTCTAAGATGGTCTAAAATAGACGGAAAGAGTGGAGAGGCAGAAATTGCAGGTGGATTGTGCCTGACTATAGATGAAACTGCTAGCACCCAACCCAACCTAGAAGTCCAACTAGATAGTGATGGCAGAACTAAGAGTTCTTCTAGTAAGTCTATCAGCTGATCTTCATCTATATACTGCAATACCATTGCAAAAACTGTCAGAAAAGAAACACAAAAGAATCACGCAAAAAATGATGTGGCAAAATCAGAAACTTTTACACAGCCAAAATCAGAGATGTCTTTGCACTGGATAAAGTTAATCTTCCTGTCATTTTCTTCAAAGGAAACTTTTCATTCTCTTTTCAACATCTTTACTTATCAAAGATAATTTCACCTTTAATAAAAGAAATAGAGACAATATTGCATGTATCAGAAGTAATTTTTGCTGTGGCAGAAAGGGAACAATATGAGTACAAATCTGATCTATACTTAATTCATCCAACGATTGTGAGTTTGAGTATGAACAATTTTATCTAACAACTTACATTAAACTT
The DNA here is from genome assembly GCA_022433065.1 of Begonia loranthoides. Classification (NCBI taxonomy): domain Eukaryota; kingdom Viridiplantae; phylum Streptophyta; class Magnoliopsida; order Cucurbitales; family Begoniaceae; genus Begonia; species Begonia loranthoides. Next base: position 7,355,365 of record CM039485.1, read on the forward strand.
TGAAAAATAGGCGACGGAAACATCACCGTTACTTGTTGAAAGAAACATTACCACTAAGACGATACTGAAACATGCTGGTAGAACTCTTCTTTTATTTCTTGTAAAACCCACGAATTACAATCACTGTTGAGAGAACTTCTCTCAACCCACTTGTCTCTCTACTACTTTTCTACTCTGCTTCTCTCAATTCCCACTATTTATTATTTTCTTACAACTCAATTGGCGATTATTTTGAAAGCTAATTCTAACTATTCATGGGCCTATCATTATTCTTTAATTTCTTCCGGAAGTATGTAAATCACGTTAAGGGCTTATCATTATTCCCCGCCCATAAAATAACCTTGTCATCAAGGTTAAATGCAGGAAATTGAATGCGAATATAGTCAAACTACTCCCAAGTGGCTTCCATTGGAGTTAAGTGTTTCCACTTAATCAAAACTAAGAGCCTTTGACCATCCCCACACTGCCGTTGAACATCGAGTAAGCATTCAGGTTCAATCCGAAAATAGTTATCCCGCAAAATATCATCCGGCAAGGGCGTAACAGCAGTAACCTAACCAGAAACTTTCCGAAGTAAAGAAACGTGAAACACAGGATGCATAGTAGCAGTCACTGGCAGTTCCAACTGATAAGCCACTTTCCCAATCTTTTCCAAAACAAGAAAAGGACCATAAAACTTGGGAGATAGTTTTAAATTCAAGGGCTTAACGAGAGACCTCTGGCGATAAGGATGAAGTTTCAACCAAACGAAATCCCCGACTGCAAAAACAACATCTCGGCGGTGTTTATTAGCAACAGAAGACATGACGGTCTGTGCTTTTAACAAGTTAGACATCAACAAGGCCAACACTTCATCTCTCTCTCGAAGGTGAAGATCAACAGCAGCTACCGGCGAACCCTCCTAAATTTCATAGCGCAAGATAGACGGTGGTTCCCGTTTATAGACTGCCCGAAAAGGAGACATCTTGATCGCCGAATGATAAGAAGAGTTATACCAGAATTCCGCCCAAGAAAGCCACGAAGCCCATGCCGCTGGTTTCTGGCCGGAAAAACATCGCAGAAAAGCTTCAAGGGTCCGATTGAGAACCTTCGTCTGTCCGTCAGTTTGCGGGTGGTACGCAGAGCTGAACTTCAACGAAGTACCATGCAGCCGTAATAATTCACGCCAAAAGTAATTCATGAACACCTTATCACAATCGGACACAATCGATCTAGGCATGCCGTGCAGTCGGAAGATGTTATCAAAGAAAGATTGTGCCACTATCTGAGCACTGAAAGGATGGCAAATGGCGATAAAGTGAGCGTATTTGCTCAGCCTATCGACGACAACAAAAATCAAGTCTTTACCACTAGATTTCGGTAGATGCTCAATGAAATCCCTGGATATATCTTCCCATATATCTTGAGGAACAGGTAAGGGCTGAAGAAGTCCTGCTGGAGATAAAGCGACATGCTTCTTTTGCTGGCAAACCAAACAATTATTAACAAAATGATTCACATCCTTACGCATCCCATGGCAGTAAAGTTCAGCAGCAAGACGGCGGAACATTTTAGTAATACCTCCATGACCCCCAGCTGGACTAGAATGGAAGAGAAATAAAATTTTCTGCATAAACTTGGAATGCCCCGACACGACTTTTCTGTTCTTATAAAACAACTGAGCATTAATAATGGCATAACCCAGTGGAGCTTCTGCCCCTCGTAACAGTTGTTGCTTGATGACCATCAATTTCTCATCCCCATTAACTTCATCTTCTAATTCTGCAGAAGTAATAACGCCCTGGTAGAGCAAGGCAGACAGAGCACCGTCAGGGAGATCATCCTTCCTAGACAAGGCATCCGCCCCAGTATTTTCACAACCAGGCTTATATTGTACTTCAAAATCATATCCCAAGAGTTTAGTCAGCCATCGTTGATGTTCTACAGCTATCATCCGTTGGTCGAGAAGAAATTTTAAACTTCTTTGGTCCGTTCGAATAATGAAATGGGATCCCAAAATATACGGCCTCCACTTTTGAATAGCCAAAACAATGGCCATCAGCTCTCTTTCGTAAACCGATTTCAACTGCTTCTGTCTAGATAATTGCTGACTAAAGAAAGCGATCGGTTTTTGGTTCTGCATAAGAACAGCGCCAATTCCAAAACCCGAGGCATCCGTTTCGACCACAAAAGTTTCCCCAAAGTTGGGAATCACCCAAACCGGAAGAGATGTCATGGCTATTTTTAATCTCTGGAAAGCCAACTCAGCCTCCTCTATCCATAGAAATTTGTCTTTCTTCAGCTGCTCAGTCAAGGGTAAAGCAAGGCCACCGTAACCGGAAACAAACTTCCGGTAATACCCTGTTAAACCAAGAAATCCACGCAACTGTTTAATTGATGTAGGCGACTTCCACTGCGTAATAGCTGAAATCTTGGACGGGTCAACCGCAACACTGCTCTTAGAAATCTCATGTACCCCAAGTATTCCAATTCTCCTTGGGCAAAGGAGCTTTTTTTTATTAACATAAAGTTGATTGTCTGACAATGTACGCAAGGCCAATTCCAGATGACCCAAATGCTCCTCCATGGATGAACTATTCATCAAAATATCCTCAAAAAACACAAGGATAAATTTTCTCAAAAACGAATGAAATACATTGTTCATCAAAGCTTGAAATGTAGAAGGAGCATTCGTCAACCCAAAGAACATTACTAAAAACTCATAGTGGCCCTCATGAGTTCAAAACGCCGTCTTATGGACAGCCTCCCGCCGTACTCGAATCTGGTGATAACTAAATTTTAAATCCAGCTTAGTAAAAATGGATGCGCCATGTAGTTTGTCCACTAATTCATCAATGACCGGAATAGGAAAGTGATCTTTAATCATTTCCAGATTCACCGCTCTATAATCGACGAAAAACGCCAATTGTTGTTTTCTTTTTTACCAGAATTATTGGGCTAGAAAAAGGACTCAAACTAGGCTGAATTATTTCAGCATCCAACATCTCTTGAATAAGCTTCTCAATTTCATTTTTTTGGGCAACCAGGTATCTATACAGTCGTATATTAATAGGAGCACCTTCTCGTAATCGGGTTGCGTGGTCACAGTCTCTTAATGGTGGAAATCCTTTGGGTAAATTAAAAACATGTTCAAAGGATTGTAATAAGTCTACCAATTCTCTGGACTGTTGTGCACTGAAACAGCAATCATCTGCTTCGGTAAACAACACATCTCTAACAACAACCCTTGCCCTTTCTTCTTTACAGCTTTAACCATAGCTTTAAGGGAAATTTGAGATCTGCAGAGGCTAGGATCACCTCTAATAGTTACTACTCGGTCCCCCAATTTACACTTCATTGTCAACATTTTCCAATTCACACTCATCTCCCCCAAGGATTCTAGCCATTACATACCAAGGATGACCTCTGAATTTCCTAAACTAATTGGCAAAAACTCTTCCAACACTTCTAATTCAGGTAATTGCAATAGCACGTTTCTACAAACTCCATTACTCTGAATTGCTTCACCATTGCCCAGCTGTATATTATATATCACCGTAGATATCACAAGTAATCGCAACTCCTCTACTAGCTGATTTGCAATGAAATTATGGGTCGCTCCGCAATCCACCAAAGCAACGACTTTTCTATTCTGCACACTCCCCTAGAGCCTTAGTGTTCATGGATTAGTCAGTCCGTTAACAGAATTCAACGATAACTCTACTTGGTCAGGAGCCACCCTTCGGTCAATTGATTCTGGACTTGGATCACCCAAATCTGCAAGTACATCATCTTCTTCAAGCATCAGTACTTGTAATGTTTTTTCTTTTACATTGATGTCCTATTGTATATCTTTCATCACATCTAAAACACAATCCTTTCTCTCTTCTGGACTTAATTTCAGATTCTGTTAATCTTCGTCTTTCCCCTTCCCATTACTTTGCTGTTGGTGGAGCCATATAATTGTCCCTAGTTACACTCCAACCACCGTTAAAAGGAATTCCACCAGCTCTTTCTGAATATGGCCTTCTACTACTACATTTCTGTTGTGCCCTCCCTGCTTCAACAATTCATTCTGATCCTCAATGACTTGCGAAGAATGCATCAAATCATACAAGCCCATTGGTCTCATTAATCTCACATCACCTTTGATCTCATTTCTCAACCCATTGTAGAATGCGCTAAACAAAACTTCATCTGAAACTCCAAACAAGTTCGAAGCTACAGATTCAAATTCCATGCGATATTCCTCCACTGTTCCCTCTTGCTTCAAAGACAGAAGTCTTTCGCACCCATATCCCATCATAGAATGAGGAAATCTCTCCATAAGTTGCTGCATCAAAACTATCCAACTGAGAAATGGTCTTTTGCTGCTTTGCCATTGATACCAAGAGAGAGCCACCCCTTCAAAGCAAACCAATGCCCACTCAATTTTCTCCTCCTCTGCAAGTCTATTGATGCTAAAATAGCATTCTGCTCTGAATAACCACCCTTTGGGGTTCGTTCCGTTAAAAACAGGTAGCTCCAATCTTCGAGGAAAGAACTCCTGGTTTTGGAACTGCCTTCGATCCTCTTGATCTTGAACCTGCCTTCGGTCTCGATCTCTACCGTTATGTTCTGCCGTTGTTTGTCTCGGAGCTTCCACTGATTCCGACGAGACGTGTTGTTCCTCCATTCACGCAAGAAGTTTCGACATCTGGTCTTGCAATCGCGCCATATCTCGCCCCATCGCTTCTCTCCAACTCGCTTCCTCCTTCTGTCTCTCCGCCGCATTCTCCTTCTGTGCCTCCGAACGGATCATCATCGCCTTTTCGCCGCTGGAACCGTTCTCTCATAAGGAAACCGTTCTCTCGTAAGGAAACCGCTCTGATACCAATGACAGAACTCTTCTTTTATTTCTTGTAAAACCCACGAATTACAATCACTGTAGAGAGAACTTCTCTCTACCCACTTGTCTTTCTACTACTTTTCTACTCTGTTCTCTCAATTCCCACTATTTATTCTTTTCTTACAACTCAATAGGCAGTTATTTTGAAAGCTAATTCTAACTATTCATGGGCCTATCATATTATTCTTTAATTTCTTCCGGAAGTATGTAAATCACATAATGGGCTAATCACATGCTCTCTACAATTCTAATTCTACTTCAGTTTTATGCAAAAATTGAATAATTGAAGCAATCTTACATCTAAGACGAATTGAGAAGCTCCGACAGAGTCTTCTCATCGTTGAAAACAATTATCACGTTTTCAGTTTTCCGAAAACGTTGTCAAACCTCAGCATGGCTCACCCCTCCTCTCGATCTCACCTGTCCAATTCTTATCATTATCTTCTCTTTGCTCTTCCTAGTTCGTCATCGTCGTCCAGTACTCATAACCAATGTCTCACTTTCTACAGCAAAACGTTGTCATTATTCTGAGAAACATTGTCTTTCCGCAATAGAAAGTAGTCGTTCTACACGCGGAAAGTAATCTTTTAAACCTGTTTAGGGGAAAGAAAACATTCCGCCGCGGAAAAACAACGCTCTACCTCGAAACGACAACGCTTTTAACGGACGTAACTTCGTTGTTTACATCGTTCATTTCTCATAGTTCAGTGTTTAAGTTGTTAGCAAAAATTGTTCTGTTGTTGACTTGTCATTGATTCCATAGTATAGTAGTTGTTTTGTTAATTTCCCAAAAAATTTACAAAAGCTATAACAAGATTTAAGCAGCTTCTATTTTTGCATTTATCGAGCACCTCCTTGAAAAATTAGTAAAAAGAATAATATTATCTACTTTTTTTCTATTTTTTATTTTTAGTTCATAGATGATGTTCTCGATATCTTGCAAAATTACTATGGTTAAATAATCTAGGTAACCTAAACTAAACTAGAAATATGCAACCATTCCATTGTGAATTCAAAAACACAGGTTATGCAAAACTTCAAAAATTTTATATCATCAGATAGTGGGTAGAAAATATTTATTTTATAATGAATAAAATAAATAATTCCTTATTCTTCCAAAGTGGAAATATAATATTTATAAATTAATTAAGTCTCTCAAAGGCAGTAAATTAACAGCAAGTGATAAAAACTGTGTCAAGTAAGGCAATAATTAAATGGATGAAAAATTAAAACTAGAACAATTGCTTAGGATAATATTGAACATAATATTGCAGATAATTCAAAGGATAATTTTGAGAGATTACGGTGAAAGAAATGAAAATAAGAGATAAGGTTATTTATATAATTATTATATTTTTTATTATAAAATGTGCGGGTGTATGAGGGTAAGACCGAGAGTGAAAGACAAAGGGGAGAAAGAGAGGGAGAAAAGAGAAGAGGGAGAGAGATTAAGCACCAATCAATGTTTCCCACAACAGTCAGTGGCTAAATCGGGAGAGCTATGATGACCTAGAAATCGTCGGATTCTGAAATAGCGAGATAAAATAAACAAATTCCATATTTTCTTCATAAAACCATCAACATCCCGAACAAACACTCTCGAAACACTAACGAAAACAATAACAAAGACACTAATGGAAATAAATTACTAACACCATAGGACTGACGAAACACTGGCCCAGAAATTGCCATGAATTACACACTCAGAAATAAATTGCTCTCGACAACATTTGTTGTAGAAAATATTTGATCCCCCTTATCGCCCACTACATGCATCCTTTTATAGCCCATAAACTTCCCCACCACTACAACTATGCCACCTCATTTTTAATTCCCTAAACTACCTTACATTATTTCACTCTCATCAAGCAAATGATGTACCATAACCAGTACCTCCAGCCCATTCAACCCACATTTTATTTCCTTGTATTTTTGTTATTTTTTATTTAATACTTTTACTTAATTACAGATTGCCACTAATGAGATGGCTAATAGAACAGGGATAGAAGAATAATTTTGTAACTCTACAAGCTTCTCTTGGTGGCTTAGCTGCCAGTTTTGGCTGATTTTGAAAGAAAAACCAAGTTCTCTCCAGAGGAACTTTCTTTGTCGGTGTGCTCTTGAAATGTTTTCTAGAGCCTTCAATTTTACCTTATCATTTGAGAGTAGTAAGCTCAAGTGTGGTGAGTTTCATTTACTTTTCTCTAAGTAGCACCAAAGTAAGTTTTTATCTTTTCAATATTTTAGAGGATTTTCCATTTCGTTTGAGTTTGGTTGTATTTTCCTTCGTTAATCTATTGATTCTAGATCGATTTTCTCCTCTCATTCCATTCCCTTATCTTTTCCTTGCCATTAAAACTTGTTTCCATCCCTTGTTGTGCCTGAATGACAAGTGCAACTCTTCACCACTCTTCGAGGTGGCCCACTCCTGTGTACCTTTGAGCCTACTTTCCTAACCGAACTATCGCTCTCCCTTTTTGGTAGCCCAAACCTAAGAACCTTTTGCGAACCAGTCATCTGCCCTTCATAAACAGTCGCCCGCACACATGTCTACCACCCCATTTTTGCGTCAGCAAACAACGAAATCCAAAGTAAGGATTCATTACTAAGACTTTTAAGTAAAGAATAGCTGTGGGTTTTAGAGTTAGAGATTTGTGTGTAAATCTCCCTAGTGGTAGTATGCTATTGTATTATCATATGGATGGTAATACGGGTGGAGTAGTTGAGGTGTTGGTTTGCAGATTTTATGGATTCATAGGCAGAAATGAAAGGATTAAAAAAATGGGTAAATCCTCCGCAAGCATCTCTATAGGCAGCCAAACGGAAAACTTTGAGAAATCCTCCTAAAGGCAATTAGGACCACAATAAATGCCCTAAAACAAAATATTTTGACCATTCCCACAAATCTTTGAACTCACCACCCTCCTCCAATGATGCCCACACTCGTTTGAGAAACTTCAAAACCATTTACCAAGAAGAGCTGGTTAAGATCTTTGGCAAGTACCCCAAGAGGTAGTCTTGCATGCCCACCCCAATTGTGCTTCTTAAGAAGTTATGCATCAATTGATCAATCATTCTCTTCATCAAAGAAGGGAGCATAAGACAAGACAAATAAATTAGAGCGATAACTAATGTGCTTTAGGAAGTATCTCTTTCAAAAGAATAAGGCTGACTATATATTCAAACCAATACATGAATGATACTTGAATGACATATCACATATTAGGATTAATGTGTAAAATTAGAGAGTAAATATACCACCACCTTTATTGAGAATATCTTAATGTTAAATCCTTGTTGAGGATATCTTAATGATACTTAATGTTTATGCATGTAATTCTTGAACAAATCCGCTGATTGGTTAATTACTTTGCAGAGGTAGACAATTATAGTTTTATCCAACTAGGCTTCATGACAAATGAATTTTGTTTCTTGGCCTTCTCCACCATTCCACAAGATAAATTTTCCAAACTCCACACCAGTCTTTTTGAAACAGGCAGACATCTTAAGGATGATAAGAACTACTGTCTTCACAAAGTACTCTTGACGAGGGACTTCACCATATAGAAAAATCCTTCAAACTATATCCTTTCAAGCTATATCTTCGAGACTTCACAACCATCGACCTAGATAGATAAAGATATATCCTTTCATGTGGTTCCAAAGAAAAGAAGAAGCAAAAAAGACCAATGGACGATAAATCTGAAGTCCAACCTAAAATACAGAAAATTGGATTTCATAATAGACATTTTCTGTTCTTACCTATTAGTGATATCCTTGTTAAGATGTTAGAGAGCAAAAACTCTAAATAAGAAATCAAAATCAGCTATGATGTCATCCCTGTCTCTGATCTTCAATTTGTTGATGACCTTATTATTTTCTCTGTTGATGATGAAACCATGGTTCAAAATATGACCCACATAAAGTTATGTAGTCTGGCCAATCTCCAAACAACTTTCTGCCCAAGCGAGAATGTTCTTGTTTCTCAAAGATGGACTGTTTTGAAGCACTCTTAAGTTTTTCTTATCTAAAGTATACGTCTCTCAGGTCAATTCTGCTTCTCATTCTACAAGTTCATATAAAGATTCAATTGTTCAGATTTAAATGAAAAATCCTTTCAGAGCCTTATCTCTATATAGTTGTCCTTTCTGTAAGGTTGACAGTGAAAATAGCAATCACATTATGATCCAATATGATGTAGTTGAACAATTGTGGGAGCATTCTTTTCATCTTTCAGCCGGTCAATGAGTTCAATTTGATATTGAGAGCTACTTCAAAAATATTTCTATTATAAAGGGAAGATACAAGAAAAGGAATTTAACTTGAAGACTCGGTATTTTAGTTATCTGTCATGATATTTGGATTTATTGCAATGGCATTCTAGTTAAAGATAAATCTCCAAACATTGTTTTATAGGATAACATTAATTTTCTTAGTGTAAAATAGGTTTATAACAATAAGTATTACAAAAACTATCTTGTCTTCAACATTTATTATAAAAAAAATAATACGCATTTTCTATTGCATAAAAGTAATAATTTCCCAACAAGTGCAAGAGCGAGATTAATATCATCCTAAAGATTATATTGACTGTTATAAATACGTTGAACATGCCTGGGATATTATTCCTAATATGCTTGCAGAAGATATCCGGACTTGGTCATCATCATGATGTATCATGTCCTTCAAGAGAGAAAAGACACGGGCTTTAGTAACACTGCTTATGTTTTTCCCAGCATGTTTTATGACACCTTTTAAAGCAGTTAAGACAGCCTCTCGAACCCCACTGTCTGATGCCTACAACAGTTAAAACAAATATGTCAGAATTAATACAATTACATCAAAACAACATACAATTATATCAGAAATACAAGGTGCATAAAATCACCTGTAAACTCGAGAGAAGATCACTAACTAGAGGGTCAACCCTCGTACTAAGAGCACTGAGCTTTCCAAGTGCAAGAGCAGCACTAGAGCGAACAGTCCTGTCCCCACACATCACGTTATTTAAGCAGACAAAAAACCAAACAGAAGAGAAATAAATTCAACCAGTAAAAGATAAGCAGAAAGTTCTTCGAAGACATAGCAACTTAAGGTCTGAAAGATATGTAATATGACAAATCAACAAGAGCATGAATATATGAAATTCAAATACACAACCTAAGATCATTCCGCCAGGAAAAGAAAAGAATTCATAAGCCATAAGAATCAATATACCTCGTGTTATCCTGTAAACATTTAACAAATGTTGTTTGAAGTTGAGGAAGAAATGGTTTAATTGCAATTCCACCCTTTCGGATCATGATGCTCAAAGTAGACAAAGTGGCACTCTTCACTTGCCAAGGAAAGCGATCACCTACAATCCGGATAAGAGGCCTGTGTTTATAGACAGAAAAAGTAAAAATTCAGATCACCTGCAGTCTGGATGAGAAGCTTATGTTTATTATTTGACATATATAGAAAGGGTCAATGTTCGTAGACAATAAGAAGCAGATAAGCAATGGAGAAAGAGTTGAAGGACCAGAATAAGTATGAAAGCTAATTCTTAAATGGAAGAGTTGAGGTCCTTTCCAATGAATTTCCAATACCACTAATTTCACAATTTAAGCTATTTCAGTGAACTCAAATAACTCTTGTTCCTATAACATCTTAAATTACTACTAATGACCAAAACTTAAGTTTCTAAGACGAGTAATTTATTCCTTTATAATAGTATTCAAGCAAATAAAATGAAGAAAAAAAACTATGTAGTGTATGTTCATTCTTTTATCAAATAAGACAATTTGTAATACAAGATGTCCATCGGTATACGAGTATGTAGCAAAGCAAAACAAACAGTTACGAAGCTGAAATTTAAATGAAAACGCTTCATAAGATTAATGAGCATTTCCAAACTTAGCTATGAAGAAGATAGAGTTTCCACCAAATTCAGATCCTAAGGCACATACCCGGTAATAGGGATGACAAACTCTTTCATGGCTTGCTCGCTAGTTACTTCAATCAACTCCCCAAGACCCAATGCCGCTTGCTCTCTCATATCAGGAGATCCACTAATTAATCCCTAAAAGTTGATGAAAGAAAACAGAAATATATCTCGTCATAATACAGATGAGAAGAAAACCTCCACTAAAATACTCTTTAAAGAAAGAACAATACTTAAGAAACATTAAATCAGCTGTAGGAAAAAGAAATCAGACTCGTTTCTCCCTCAAAATCAAAGTTAAAGGTACTAGCAAAAAGGACCTCATGAAATTACAGATGTGTCTTATCAAAAAGAAAAATTACGGATGTGAGAGCCACCAAATATTGTTGATCTCATTGAGCAACTTGACACTGAAGAATATAAAGTTTGGTAACTGCGCTTCCAATAATTAAGTTAAAAAGTACCAAGACATAATCTTGTCAGGGAAATAATTCTTATTAAAAAAATTTATTAAACATTATTCATCCCCAAACAACTTAATCTTTGTGGTTCCCTGATTAAGCTCATGAAAGAATTATATCTTTTCTCCTCTCAAACAAGATGCTGAGACGCTCAACCAGACAAGATCTGACAGAATTAAAAATAAATGTTGTATTAATTTGATTCTCAAACATGCCTTAAGACTTGCATTTTCTTTAATCATAATTGAAAAACTAATGTTTTCAATCAACTCTAAATCTCGCAATGCTATTTGCAGACATTATAGTTCTTGTAAAGAAAAACCTCTGGTTAAAAAAAACTGTTAGACATCAAAAACTCCTTTCTCCATTCTTTTCAATTTAGATATTGAGGACAAAACTTTTTTAACTTTTTTTATCTTTTATGCCAAGACATCAAGTATAGTTCATACATATTTGACATATTGGGGTTCTAGTCTTATGTATCAATACTAAAACCTTCAAAGCAAAGCTAAGGATTAAAGGACTTTCTTGTAGGTTTCGTTCTTGTTATCTCCTTAAACCAATTTATTAATGAGTAATTTTGAATCTTCTCAACTTTTCCAATTAATGGGGGTTATAGATATATGTGATACTTTCATTTACTTTGGAGATATATAAATTTATTCAGTCATGTCTATTTTTGGGGTCAGTGCCACTCCGAGAATTTCTCAAAATGAAAGACATAAAAAATGTACAAATGCAAGGTCCTACAGCTGAGAGTAATATAGAGCCCGTGTAAAAGAAATTAAATGAATACTTGAAGAAATATAGGAAGCAATGGTTGAAGAGCTTTTGGGAGACAAAAACCAGGTATTATAATTTCTCCTCCCTGCAAAGATTAAAATAAACGTCAATTACTTTTTGTTAGAAAGAGCCTGAAGTACCAATCAGTTAAATAACATTATAAAACTTATGGGCTCAATATTACAATCCACCTTCTTTTTCCTCCTCTCCTTATCTCTAGATGTAGATACAGCATCACGAACTAATTTAATATATGACGGAAGATTCTCCTTGGGTAAAGAACCGATAACTCTTGACAAAGCTTCCCAAGCAACCTATTTTAATATAAATTAGATTTCGACTATCATTTCCTTTCAATAAAAAACCAAATTTGTAGTTTATAGCAAAAAGAGTATGAAGAGGAAGATTGAGCATAAGCAATTCTACTAGGTAAACAGGAAGATTAATGGATAGCATTTGATACAACACAAAAATAGCTAGCACTCAGTTATACCGCTATTGTAGATGAATCCGAGTCACTAAGCAAGACAATTAAGGTAGATATCATATTTGGGGCTTCATCAACCAAATATAGCTTGCTGTTTTTGAAGAAATATCCTATCAAATATGAAGAACTTCTTCGAAGTGAAGCCTGGGAATAATGGACAAAATACTGTGTGAGAGACGGAGAAACATTCCACATTCAGACTAAGAGGGATTTGGAAAGAAAGAAAAAGAATAAAGAGAAGAATAAAAATGAAGGAACAACTACTAAAACACCACCTGACTATCATTGACACCTTTCAGAAGCTGTGATATTAGAGGCTCAATACCTTCTCCATCTATAACAAGAACTACTGTTTCAGCAGCCTTCTTCGCCTCATTTTGAACCTCCTACATTTTCAAAAAGCAATACAATGATAAGTTTTAAATGGAAACAACATATTCATTGATAAGAGGAAAAATAAACAAATGATGGAAACATATCCTATAAAAAATTGAATTTATAATTCATGAATATCTATAAATTAGTTTGAATTTACAGACACTAATTTGCAGATGCATTGTCCTGTAAAAATTCATTTATAATTGATGAATATCTATAAATTAGTCGTAATTTTCAGAGACTAATTTTCCATTATATTTAACCTTTCTTGCCCCACTTATTGCACGTCCTTTTCACTCATACAAATGTTATAATCAGATTAACAGACACTTCCTAATTTATTGATTTACTAAAATGATACTTTTCAATTTGTTCATATTTATTGAATCTGACTATTCGACCAGGTTCTAGAGATTTCACTAAATGTAAATATATAGATTGGCTAATTTCTAACACCAATATTGCATTTGTATCTTTAAATATATAATCCAGTACAAATGTTAGATTATTAAAGAAAATTACTTACAGGTGGGAATATAGTATTTTACGGAAACTCATCACCAAAAAATAAAATAGCTTAGAATTATATCAGAATCCAAGAAAAAAATGTAAGTATTATTCAACCTGTTTCCTTTACAGTTTTGAATCCTTTTATAAGTCTTAGTTAACTAAAAATTGTGATGTACACATGTCCGCTACGCCCTAACCTGAAATACATCTTAGTCTAGTGTATATTCGGTATACAGATAGCTATGCTCTTACATTAAGATATTAATTGTATGGGTGGCCTTTTTAGATGCTGGAAGTCTGACCCTATCTAAATAAATCCAAGTTCTACTTATTACTTGCTACTTTTGTAAACAATACAAAAGTCACAAAAACATTAATAAAATCTACTTAAACCAAGCAAAGAAAATCATGTAAATCAGATTCAACAATAAAGGAGACAAGGAAAAAAAATTATTTCCCTAGCATGGTATTAGCTTACTTTGTCATCACAACCAAAAGCAGAAAGCAAAGCAGGAAGAATAGTGCTCAGGTGTGAATTAAGTCCTGGTCCTGCTACCTCAGCTAATGCTCCAATAGCATGAGCATTAAAGGCACTAAACAAAAAATCATAATTTTTAGTAAAAATTGGCAAATAAGTAGAAACTCAAATAATTTCAAGAACAACTTACGAGAGCGGAAGCTGGACCAGTTTAGGTAATATATGAGGTAGAACAGCTGCAGTCCTGACACTGACAGAAATATTGTATTTTAGTACTATAACCAATTTAAAAAGACACAGGAAAAACGACAACAAAAAATAACGAGACTTCAGAAAACATTTAGTATTTCACCTTAAGATCTGTTTGAGTCCATCAAGTGCAGTGTCTGAACTACTGTCGTCCTCCAAAGCATGCAGAAGCGTTGGAATAATTTCATCAATTGCTTGCATACCGGCACTCTAATCATAACATTTAACTTTATTTTTTTAAGAAATTAATGAAAAAATGACGCGTCTTGAAGTTTAACACAAAAATCACGGTTATGAACTTCAACATTTAAATTAATCATTAAGTACACCTTGTAAAGTGTGCTGAATGCTAATCCTGCAGATTCACGAACCTCTGGCATGCTGTTGAAAGACACGTAACATCCAGGCATGTATATACAAACACATTTGAAAAACCTAAGAAACAGATGACAAACCTGTCACAAAGGGCTGTTCGAATGGTAGGGATGAGTTCATCCATGAAATTCAGTAACTGACTCTTCCCAGCACATGCCATCACTTCACTCAAACCAATGCACACTCCCTGTCAATGAGATAAAAGTAAAAGAATCTAATTGCCAGAAGAAAAGGAGTATCTCAAAAAGGAACTAGTTAATGATTCTCTTAAGGGGAAAAGAGGGAGCAATTGAAGTTTTCATGCAAAATATGCAAGATACTTCAAGTCCCCAAACTAATAACTACATGCAAAGCTCATGTCCTGAACCTTAGTCTAAAGATAGTGCTCATTCGTTTTCTAAGCAACCGATTAAGGATATACAAGGAGGAAGAGTGGAGAAGAGATTCAGAACGAGAGGGATCAAACGCGGCAGCCTTCCTTCCTTGGTGCCAAAGACAGGAGTATCACGGCTCCAGCACTGCCCTTAGTAACCATTGACCAAATGATAATTTGACACTTTTTTATTACTTGGTTTGAATTTGTAATTTGAAATGAACAATTGAAAAAATTGTGGGAAAATAACAAATCAACCATCGTGGTTTCAAGTCAATGACAAGTCAACCATTGTTGTTTAAGTTTTAACAAGGTAACCACTAACATACGTCTAAATGACAAGTCAACCATTGTGGCCAAGTTGAAGAATTTTTTGACAAGCAAATGGAGCCATGGACTGAGGAAGAATCTGTTATTAACCGTCAATGTGACGTGAGGCCCACAGAGACATTGTTGGCCAATCAGAACGAGGTACGTTGAATTGGACATGAAGTTGCAATTGTCTTGCATTCTGTCTCAGCAAATTTAAACGAAGAGGATGATGAGAACCTCCGATCAGCATGCCAATGCAGTAGCGATGATTACATGGACATGGCTGAGAGTAGGCTCCCACGCCAACCAGAAGCACAATGCACATTTGTTGGTATAGGCCTTGGCAAAAAATACAGTTCGTTGAATAAAATTAAAAAAGAAATTGTCGATCATGCTTTGAAGAATGGGTACGGGATTAAATTCACCCACAGCGATGCGACTCGGTTGATGGCCAAATGCGAAGAAGGGTGCACATGGCGGCTGCACGCCTCAAAAATGCAAAATGAAATGACATTTCAAATAAAGTACTACAATGACGTTCACACTTGCTCTAGAAAGATGGAAAGTTGTCATGCCACTGCGAAATGGGTGGCAACGCATTTCTTAGATAGATTTAAAAGTCAGCCCGACTAGGACATATCTTCCATAATTGAGACAGTCAGGAAGGACATCAACGTTAACATAACAGCCAGCCTTGCTAGAAGGGCAAGAAATGCCGCCAAGAAAATGAACGAAGGGGATGGCAATGAGCAATACAAGCTCATATGGTCCTATCCTGAGAAGATTCGGAGGTCGAATCCTGGAAGTTCACTGCGTGTTGACCTTGATATGAGTGTATTTAAAAGGATGTACATGTACTTGGATGCATGCAAGAGGGCTGTGTTGAACTGTGGTAGATCGGTGATATGTATCTGATTGCTGTAGCAGTCGTTGAAGCAGAAAATAGAGCTTCATGGAAATGGTTTCTAGAATTGTTGTTGGACAATCTAAACACCCCATCTGACAATGGATGGACAATCATTTCGAATCGACAAAAGGTGCGGTTCATTGCTTGTTTCATTATGTGTGTATGTTATGCATTTTTTACCAATGTCCCTCTCATATTATGAATCTTTGCAGGGACTAGTGCCAGCGGTCAGAGAGATGGCATGGCAAGCAGACCATCGATTTTGCATCCGACACCTGTATGCCAATTTTCAAAAACAATTTAAAGGCAGGTTGTTCAAGGATGCAATGTGGGCTGCATCAAGAGCAACAACAAGGAGGCAATTTGACAAGGAGATGTCCAAGTTATTTGTCCTTGACCCGGCGGCCCACGACTATTTAGGAGCAATAGATGTAAGATGTTGGGCCAAACATGCCTTCTCTTCCATCTCAAAATGCGACATAAGCTTCAACAACCTCAGCGAGTCCTTCAATGCCTGCATCCTACCCGCCCGGGACAAACCAATTCTAAGTATGTTCGAGATTATTTGAAAGGGCATCATAGGTAGGATCGTTAAAAAAAATGAAAAGATGGCTCGCTTGACCGAACGGTTGTGTCCAATGATTAGCAACCGCCTCTCCAAAGTACAACATGCCAGTAGAAATTGGAGCCCCCAGTTTGCAGGCCGTGCCCAGTTTGAGGTCAACAACAGTACCGACATATACTCTGTCGATTTGGACAAGTGTACGTGTACATGTTACCGGTGGGACTTGACCGGCATCCCCTGTGTCCATGCAATCCCGTGCATTCAGTTCATGAGGAGATCTCTGGAAGAATTTGTGGATGCGTGCTATCGTCGGGAAACATACATGGCAATGTACTCCCACTTCCTCCGCCCCCTCAATGGGTCAATCGAGTGGCCTCCTGTGACGAATCTTGATCCAATTAGCCCACCGCCATTTAAAAGGCTTCTAGGAAGGCAACGCGTACGTAGAGTACGGGATGTGGACGAGGCCTCAAGCTGCACGGTGCTAACCAAAAGACAGCTGAACGTCACTTGTGGGCGGTGTGGTTATGTGGGGCACAATTCCCGCACTTGCAATGGGGCAAGAGAGTCAAGTGCTGAGCCATGCAGGGAGAGCGGTAGAGGCAGAGGCGGCAGAGGCAAAGGAAGGTCGGAGGGCACTTTTATGGGGTTCAGAGTCCCCGAGTTAGCCCCCTCCCTAGTCCCCGAGACAGAGCCTGACAGAGTACCTACGACACAGGTGAGCCCCTGATGCCATTCACGTTTTCAAGTGTTATTTGAAAAATGCTAATTTCATTTGCAATTTGTTTTGCAGGAGTCGGTTGCGCAAGGTCCACAAACACAAACGTACCAGACGGTGGACCTTAACCTTCCGTGATACAAGTGTTTGCTACATATTGTTGTAATTGTGACTAAATTTAAATATCTGACTTGTTGTATCAAGTTCACTGCAATTGTTCAATGTAAAAATGTTTTGGTTGTGTATCAATCAATTTATATCCACCAGTGTGCACGGCCAAGGAAAAGAGGCACTAAGTTATAAGCGAAATCTTGCATACATACGGCGTCCCAGGAAGCCGTCACGACGTCCCAGGAAGCCGCAGCGGCGTCCCAAGCAGCCGCTGAGGCGTGCCAGGAAGCCCATGCGGCGTCCTGGAACGCCGCCGTGGCGCGCCAGGAAGCCCATGCGGCGTCCTGAGACACCGGGACGCCGCCGCGGCGTCCCAATTTTAATCGGCTCTATACATAACGTGCAAAGGCTAGGGCTCGCCATATGCACCCATCTTCAACGCTCAAAAACCCCGAAACCACTCGGCGACCAATTTTCACAGCGATCAAAGACAGAAAATGAAACAGTACCAATGAGCAAGGAAATTGGTGGCCAAGCGTGGGAAGGCAACAGCCGAGTAACCCGCGGCGGCGTCCTACACTGAGCAACCGGCGGCGTCCTACACTGATCAACCCGCCGCGGCACACTCTGAGCAACCCGCGGCGGCGTACGTTGAGCAACCGGCGGCGTCCAACATTGAGCACACTGCGGCGGCGTCCCAGCATGAGCAACCCGGAGCACCGTGGGAATTTCAACATGAACCCCTAGTAGAACAAAGCGAAGAAGAATCCAGACGCTCAATTGTCCGGGTTGAACCTATCACCGCTGGGCGGAGGGTCAAATTATTCAAGTCTAGACAATGCAAATCACAGTACGAGGATGATATTCAGAACCGTACAATTAATGTCTCAAAAATTGTGGACCTGGACTCATTGGCTAGCATGGGGATTAAAGATCTTATGCAATCTGCTGGCTTAGCCGGGTTGTGCCAGATGAGAGGCAGTTACTGCGAACAAGCTATCAAATTGTTCTATGCAAATTTGAGATTGTCGACGGAGCCAATGGAGCTAACGACGTTGGTGTTTGGACGGGAGTTGAGGCTGACTCCCTAGGTCCTAAATATCTTGCTTGAATGTGAAAGGAATGGCCCAAGCAAGGAATACTATCATGTGTCTCGAGAGCCACCATTTGTCAATCGGGGAGAAGGGCTACAAGTGCTGAGATTGCTGCACCGCGATCAAGAGGTTGAAGAGTACCACAAGCCGAAGAGCAAGGACCTTCATGTCATAGCCCGATTGGTCCACATGATCATGACGTACACCATTTTGCCGCGGGATGGGCATCGAGACCATATCAGTTGCATGGATCTTTACATACTGGAGAAGGTGTTCACCAGGAAAAAGGTGGACATTGGATATATCATCCTCAGCCATATGAATGAGGTGTTGAACAACCCTTCGAAGAACCTCCCGTACAATTGGTTGATACAGAGCATATGTGATCAATATGGAGTGCCCATCCCTGAGTACAAGCCGAGAATTGAGGAGTCGCCATTACACGTTTACAATCAAACAAAGGTGAACCGCATGCGGTTCACAAACGTTGGAGGGGAATGGCAGCGCAAGTACATCAGCCAGGCAGCACCTCGACCTCGACCTCCACCCCCCTCAGAGCCTCAGCAAGCAGCCCCTGGGTATGAACAACAGCCTCCTCCTCAGTCATCGCACTTCACTCCGATGCCTGAGGAGACGACCGACTGGAGGATCAGAATGGATACGAGAATGCAAATGATGAAGGAGCACCTCCAAATGCAACAAATCCAACTGCGCATAATGGAAGACCTCGCAGCCGAGAGACATCAAATGGCCCAAGAGTGGAATTTGCAAGCAATGGCCCTCGCCAAAGAGAGGCACCGAATGCAACAAGACTGGAATATGCAAGCAGCAGCCCATGCGGAAGAGAGGCATCGCATTGCACAAGAGCACCATTTGCAAGCAACAGATTGGCACCGTGATATAATGGCAGCACTTGAGCGACGTGAGAGGCGATCAGTTCGTGTGTCATCATCGTCATCAACGGCGGCATCAACCTCACATCGCGCGTAAGTGATTGACTTCGTACGCAAGGTCGAGTATCTACTTTATTAATGTTTGACAGAATGTCATGGGGTTCATTTGTAGCCCCGGTGCTGGAAGTGGCCAACATGCCGAGAACGAAGAGGACGATGAGAATCGGCCGCTTAGAAGGGTGTACGCAGTACGTCTGTGAGTTGGTTATATGTGTATGTTGGTTCATGTTAATGTTTTGTTACTCTAATGACATTTGACATTTTTCTTGCAGGCTCATGATTTGATGACCGTGTTCGAGACGTATGTGCAAAGAAATACTCGAATGAACAAAGAGACGTGTGCAGTTCTTGGGGGAAGGCGGACGGGGGATCATTACGAAGTCACTCAGCTCATCTTCCCCGAGCAACACGGGACAACAGATACTGTGAGAAGCCTTCTTTGTATGTTAATTTATAAGATTTAATCTTAGTAATCATCTGAACGTATATGCAGTGCTGTGTTGAAAACAAGGCGGCCATATTGGCGTATCATCACGAGCACAATCTAATCTCATTACGATGGATTCACGTAAATAATCATCTCGCTTCTCCAGGTTGTTGTTCAGGTTAACTAGGATCATCTAATGCGTTGTTTTCCTTGCAGACACACCTGCAGCATCGATGTTTTATGTCGTCCGTTGACCTCCACACTCAGCATGGTTACCAGCAATTGTTGCCGGAAGCTATCTCAATGATCTGTGCTCCCACTGACAAAGACACGTATGTATTTTCCCTTATGTAAATTCTTAATATTAGTTACTGCATATTCTCGTTTATTTTCCCTTTGTATTGCAGCCCATACGCCAGCTTGCGGTGTATGAGTGTGGGGATGAGCGTGCTGCGTAAATGCAAAATTGACCAACAATTTCACGAGCACGAACCAGCCATCTTTGAGTATGAGGGACCTTTGTGAGAGAAAGCACAACATGTAGTCATGGACCCGAACTTATCTTTTGCGGTCAAAGATCTGCGGCCGGGCAAGACAAAGAAGAAGTTGTAAAAGTTGTAAAATGTTTATGTACATTTCGTGTAATTTGTTTACATTTCAAAGTTGTAATGGAGGTTAACTTGAATGTGTGCTGTATAAAGTTCATGTTTTGTTCAAATTTTGTGTCATTTGTTTATACTTCGAAGTTGCATGAGCTTGGTTGTCTGGTGTTGTTTATGTACTGTGGATGATTCTGGAACTACTTGCAATTTATGTGCGGGATGTATGAGATTAGCTTTGGGGGAGTAAAGCAACAAGAACAACTATGGCAAATTTTTTTTCAATTCGAAAGTTAAAGTACGTGGTTTAAACTTAGAAGGCCGCAGCGGTGTACTAGGACGCCGCCCCGGCGTCCTACATCGTCGTGGCGGCGTCCTATGGACGCCCCAGCTGTGTCTTAGGACGCCGCCTCGGCGAATTCAATTTAAACTCACTTTTCCTTGTTTTTCCCAGAACGTCGGTGCGGCGGTTGCCTCGGCAGCTTCCTGGGACGCCTCAGCGGCGTTGTGGGGAGTCCCAGTGCGCCGCCAGGGCGTCCTGGGACGCCGTGGTGGCGGCCCTGGACGCCTCAGCGGCGTTGTGGGAGTCCCGGGGCGTCCTGGGGAGCCGCCTGGGCGTCCCGGGGAGCCGCTGGGGCGTTCCGGGGAGCCGCTGGGGCGTCCCGGGGAGCCGCTGGGGCGTCCCGGGAAGCCGTCGAGGCGCCGCCGGGCTGTCCCTGGGCGCCGCCGGGAGGTCCCACAACCGTAACTGCAATGGTTGATTTGTCATTTAGACGTACGTTAATGATTACCTCGTTAAAACTTAAACCACAATGGTTGACTTGTCATTGACTTGAAACCACGATGGTTGATTTGTCATTTTCTCAAAAATTGTGTAAAGGGAAAAACAAAAGGGTCACAGGAGGGGAGTGAAAGTTGCAGAAAAATAGAATATTGTGGTGCTTTCTATGAAAATTGTACGTGTTCTAAATTGTGTCAGATACCTATCAAATATTGTAAATGTTTGACCAGTTACGCGTCGCTGCTTATGATTCTCCCCTTAAATACAAGCACATTTAGTCAAAAGGGTCGTCTGAACATGGAATGTAAATGCTGGAGATTTTGCAAGTGAAGGTTTTTTTTTTTTTTTAATTCTGAAATATAAAATTGAAAACTACTCCATGTTTGGTGTAGTTGTCCTCCAAAGTATTGAAGTTATAACAAAATGATAAACAATTTAAACATTATTTGTGATCGAAAAACAATACATGAACTAAATGAAACCTATAAAATTTCTTGATACCTACTACTTAAATATTTAACGGTTAAAAACATTTGACAAGATTGATAAGATGTAAAATAAAAAATTATCAAAGAAAGACATTACCTTAATACTCAAGCCAAAGGTTATCATAACTCATGATTGGTAACAAAATTGTACAAGAACAATAAAAAGTATTCCAGAGAAATATGATATATTTCTTACTTGTCTGATGCTCGTATTTGGGTCTTTAAGCCCATGAGATAATATCGGAATGATCAAAGGAAGAACTCTTTCACCAAGTTTCCTTACAAGCTCACCCAGTGCTCGTCCAGCAACCTGTCATAGGATCATTATTTAGAATCACTCTCTTTAAAGTAAGTTGGAAGGAAGTAGAAAAAAAGATGTAAAAACCTGTCTTCTTTCAGATGATGAAGATGCAAGAGCAGTTATTAGAGTGTTCATTAAAACTGGCATTATTTCCCTGAGAGTCTTTGGAGTATTTGCCACTATAGTCTTCCATACATGTAAGGCAGCCTAAAAAGTGACATTTCAGCTATCAATTCACCTGTGCTGCTTTCATCAGACACCTAACGTACTTATCAGAAGAATGAACGAGGGAAGACGCCTCTACTTACCTGACGAACTGATAAGCTTACATCAGTTCGAACCATATATAAGGCAGCAAGAACTTCATTTCTCTTATCCTTTCCAAGTACTTCAATAATTGCACGTCCATGTGCTTCTGTACTGGCACCTTCATCATCACTGCCACCTTCAAGCAGCGCTTTTCCAGAAGTTCCTGCAACCTAGATGCAGTAGAAATATCCCCAAGTATCAAGTGATAATTCCCTTAATTATAATTTTTAAACAGATCACAGAAGCTTATACCTTAAATAAAAGATCACCCAACAATTCCACAGAGCTCTGACGAATCCGCCAGTTGTCATTGAAAATCCCATCCTCAACTGCTGGAAGAAGAAGTGGCAAAGACCTGAAATAAGAAAACATAAAGGAAACTTATACTAGGTATCAAACGAGTAGTAGAAATACCCTGAAAAAAAAAATCAGGGTGCAATATTGAATTGATGTACAGTGCAACAAGAATGGGCATTCAATTGCAAAAAGTTCGATGTTTCTTCTTTTTTTTTTTTGAGCACTCAGGTTTGAGAGATGACTAAACAACAAAGTACATCAATAAGGAACATCAACCCCATTTTCAAAGCGCTTATAAAATTTTAAAAAATAGTACCTACTTTCATATCTGAAACTGTATTACAATTTTTTGTGGACCTGAATAATTTTAACACCCCTGAGATTACATTTGCATAAGCATGAATAAAGACTGATGCATCATATTTATAAGCATAACTTTACATACGTTGTTGCATAATGCTCAACAAGGACATGTCCTGCACCAAGTGCGGCATCACGTACTGATTCATTCTCATCAGCAAGACCTATACGAGTATACACAAAAATGAAATTCATAACACGTCAAATAATCTTCAAAGAGTATTTAATTTGTCTTTGTGTAAAATGAAAACGAAGTATTTGCGAATAATGGTCAGGTACCATCTAATATTGCAGGTAACACCTGCTGCAGATAGTTCTGGAACTGGATACCCAGTGATCTTGGCATGTACTGTGAGAAATTTTCAATAAAGAGGCACTAGTTTTATTTGGATGTCAAATGCAAAAAAAACTCATTAGGAAAATTATGATATGGATTTACCTTGAAGAGTGTCAAATACCCATCACGTACGGATGGTCTCTGATGAGAACAGTTTCGAATAATATCAGGAAGTACATGCTCAAAATATTCAGTTCCAAGGGCAGCTAAAACCTAACAGATAAAACAGATGATATAATCAGTCATGAAAAAATAGTATCTTTGTCGATAGATAAAATTGTATGACACCTCAATCATTATGTGAACATAGAGAGTCCTCACGTGCTTATGTGACTAAAAAAAATTTATGAAAAGACACAAAGATAAAGGATTCTCTGTTACAGAAAATCAAGCTCATAATTTTAGTCACTCAGTTAGAACTTAGTACCAACTTCCAGTGTGAACTTGTAGCAGGTTTTAAGGACTGGTTTGTTGGCATGATGAGATGAAGACATTGTTAGAAAGCTTAGGATTTAAGATGTGGACAGAGGGATCGCATAATGGACAATTCAAGGCATGAGGATCTAATTACTTCTAATGAGGACCTGAACATGCACAAACAATACACAACAACTGAATGCAGAGAAGACTTATCCTAATGATTTAGAAGGTGTTCAATTCACGAAATAAGGAGTTGATAGAAAGGCTTCCCTACAGCGATTTTGAAAAAACAAAAACAAAAGAATGGTTCAGGTAACAACAAAGAGATTTCAATTTATCTGTTTTTTCTATAAGAAACGTTGTATATTGATGTAAAGAAAATACAAGAGAACAAAGGGAAAAAACCTTTTACAAAAAAATGCAAAGAGAACCACTTAGTTTATAGCAATTTTCCTCAAAATTAGAGAGAATTAAATTAAAAGGCTGATTTATCTGGGCGACAACTCCATTTTGTCAAATAGTACCAACACATGACAAATCATGATTAATGGTTTCATTTAGACTAAGTGCATGATTGAAAAAATACATCAGTTTGTCCCCACGGGCACCTTTATCTCCCACAGCAAATTCATTATGAATGATGATAGTGAAGAATTGTTAAATCAGATCCAAAAAAAAAATGTCAAGAAATATGATTAAATTTAGGGAAAATGACAAATCAACCATCATCCTTTACTATTGGTAACAAACCAACCATCATCCTTTTTTTTCTAACAAATAAACCACTGAACTATGAAAAATTGACGCCACAACCATCGCTGTCACATTTGTCGTTAACACTTTGATGACAAACCGCGTCTCATGACAAACCGCGGCAGTTCGTGATGAGACCGCGGCAGTCTCATGACGAACCGCGGCGGTTTGTCATGAGATCGCAGCGGTCTCATCACGAACCACCGCAGTTTGTCAGAGACCACCGAGGTCTCATGACTTGCGGTTTGTTAAAAACTTTTTATCGCAAATTTGAGTGCTTAAACGCGTGATTTTTGGGCCGAGAAAGGGAGGTCATGGGGTAAACCTTATAACAAGTCATAGCTCTCTGAGAGAGCTTCAATTTGATACCTTTTGGAGCCGATTCTAACACCTGTAGTCAAAGTTATGGTCTTTTGAAGTTGAAGAGGTCAAAAATCTAATAAAAGGATTGGATTTGTAAAACATATACATAGGGACTCTGAAGTAGCCATAAAACTCTCTGTTTTTCATGCTACTTCAGAGTCCGCAGCGGTTCTCGGTTTTTAGTGTTTCATGGTTACTTCAAAGTCCCTATGTATATGTTTCACTAATCTAATAATTTTATTAGATTCTTAACCTCTTCAACTTCAAAAGACCATAACTTTGGCTATAAGTGTCAAAATCGGCTCCAAAAGGTATTAAATCGAAGGTCTCTTAGAGATCTATGACTTGTCGTAGGGTTGACCCTATGATCCACCTTTCTCGAGCCCAAAATCACGCATTTAAGCCCTTAAATTTGCGATAAAAAATTTTTAACAAACCGTGAGTCATAAGACCGCGACGGTCTCATGACAAACCGCCGGGGTTATTGATGAGACTGCAGCGGTCTCATGACAAACCGCCATGGTTCGTCGTGAAAGCGTTAACGGCAAACGTGACAACAATGGTTGCAACGTCAATTTTCCATAGTTCAGTGGTTTATTTGTTAGAAGAAAAAGGATGATGGTTGGTTTGTAACCAACAGTAAAAGATGATAGTTAATTTGTAATTTTCCCTTAAATTTATAATTTGGTGTACAGAATGTGAAACAGTGGATAGTTTCTTCCTTATGTCAATGCATTCATTAGCAAACAAAATCACGTCCACCCCTGCTGATTGTTGCTAATCAACACACAAATTAGCTCCCTCAAGCGAATGGCCAGCATCATTGCGAGGGTTTTTTTTATCACTGTTCAACAATATTCTAAACTTACCTTTGTATATTGGTATATTTGAGTTATTCTTTACATATTTTTATGTGTTTTTGGGTATGAATACAAAATAAGTACTCCTTCCACATTATATAAAGTGTGCAAATATCTGACCTCACTCAACCCTTGAGCAGCTCCAGAGCGCTCAACATTGCTATTGTCAGATTTAAGGGCATCGAACAACCAAGACACAAGATCGGGGAAATTTTCCTCTCCCATGCCCTTGATAAGAGAACCAATGGCCCTGGCCGCAACTGATCGAACTTCAGGAATTGGATCCACCAGAACCTGTTATTACCATAATACACAAAATGAGAAGAAAAGAAACTCCTCTTGAACTTATTGGACTACCCGCCATAAAGAAGTGAAAAGGGACCTTTTTCACTTCAGGAAGGAGTATCCCTATGTAAGGTATCATATCTTTGGGTTCTGTGACCAATGAACACATATTTCCAACTATTTGTGCCGCCTTCTTTTTAGTCTCAGCACTCCTCTCCCTTAGCCCTCTATGCACTATTGGCACAAGCAACGCAAGGGATGGTGCATCAATTGAGTTGATAAAAGTTGTCTGCAGTGAATCATTTTGATTTTCAGAATAAAATGAACCAAATATAAGCTAAACTAGTAGTACTCCGTTCTTCTGCATAAGTAACTCATGAATTGTATATCATCAAGCTTACTTGGAGAAGAATATCAAGGGAATATTTAGTATAGTCATTGGGATCAGTGAGACCCATTAAAAGGGTAGGTACAAGGGCAGATATTTCTGGATTCTTTATCACGCTTCCAACCTAAGAACAATGAAACAAACAAATAATTAAAATATTTTGAAGAAAAGAGAAGAACAATTAATAATACAATAAAAACGGTAAAACCTGTTGAAGGGCTGTTTGCCCGGCTGACTGAACTTTTGGATGAGTATCAGTCAAAACCTACACTTGGAAGCAGAAAAAAAATTACTTTTTTTTCTTCTTTTGTAAGAAAATGCAAATTTGTATTGCCTTCAGTCCCAGTAAAAATGGAGTTTCTATTGGAGGGACAAATAAAACAATCCACTGCAGAGAACAACAAAAAGACAGATCTCTCTCTACGCATAAAAGGATGCATCTTTTTATTTTCTTTTAACCATTTATTTTATTTTTATTTTTTTTAACCATCCATCAAAGATTAATGAAAATTCTCAAATAATTTTTTTTTTATTTTACGAGTGAAACTCTATTATTTCATAGTCATTAACGAAGGGTTATGATAAATCTCATATAAATAATTAACTACAATTAATTAGAAATATTCTAAAAAATATTTTTAAAAGTAATTGTAATGATATAAAAGAGTGTCATTTAAATAGATATCTTTTAAGATTCTCTAGAAGATATTTTATTTAAAAGAGAACAGGAAGGTGTTTAAAAAGATCATCACAAGTATATTCTGAAAGTGGGTTTTCTAAAAAGAGAGATAAGAGATCTCTCGAATGTCTGCCTTTTCATTGTAATTTCATATCCAGTCGTATCATTATTGTTTGTTTTAATTAAATTCTACAGGTTCCAATCAAATTGATATTAAAGTAGTGATCCTCATCATTGGGAAGAAAGGAAAGCACTCAAGGGATTTGAAAGAGAACAAAGTGAGTCTGGTTAAAGAAGAATTGCAAAAGGAATTGTGTCTCTTCCAAGATAAGTTACAGCTGGAGATGATTGAAATAAAGGAAGTAATTTCAAAGGAAATGGGAGAAATGAAGGAGGGAATGACAACTATGATGGAAAAAACTAGAAACCTTCACCATGTTGCATAATTTGGAGCAAAACAAGCCAATTGAGGCAAAGGGAAGAGAAAAATTGAAGAGGACTGTGAATATGTTGGGCAATCAACATCGCTACGCCTTAACTAAACCAAGAATCAAAGGGAGGATTATATGTGGGTGGCCAGAGAAGGAAATAACGCGCTGAAGAACTTTTTGGCGGAGATGGTTCCAAAAATGAAAGTCCAGTAAAGGACCTCCGAAGATATGGGGCAAAATATCAACAAGAAGGTTACTAAGAAGAGTAGAGAGAACGAAATCAACATAGAGAACTCAGAGAAGGAGATTGTCGTGTTGAAAATCGTCTTAAACGACTTGAGCTACACGTGTTCGAAGGAGGAGCCATGACGATTGGCTTTTTCAAGCGGAACGATTCTTCTCCCTCAGTTGCTGGTTGGAGGTTAAGAAAATCAATGTTGTGGCCATCAACCTTGAGGGCGAAGCCCTAGCATGGTATCAATGGGCAAATCAAAGGCAGCCGTTTCTGAGTTGGATCGATTTTCGACAGCAAGTTCTCTAGCGTTTCCAGTCGACTCATGGTGGCAATGTGACAGAGAGATTCCTCTCTCTGTCAAGATGGATCCGTTCAAGCATTCACGCAATTGTTCAAACGGATGGAAGTTTCCTTCACTGACGTTCCCAAGCACTTGTTGGAGGCGCAATTTGGGAACAGCTTAGATAAAGACATTAGATCCAAAGGTACCCAAGTTCTCCATTATCTTCTACTTCAACTGCAGTGGGCTTAAGTGCTTCCACAATTAGTCCACTTCCCTATCAAGACCCTAATACAGTCCAAGTTATGCATAAAATCACCAATTTTAGCAGAGAGTAACAAAGGATTTTTAGCTTTATACAGAGTACCGTGTAATTTTTCCTTTAAACACCTCACATATAATGAAATTAAAGCTAAGCGAGAAAAAGGTCTTTGCTACAGATATAATGAAAAATACAATGTGAGTTGCCAATGCAAGACAAAAAAATTCAAGTGATGGTATGCCAAGATATAGAAGAAGTTGAAGAATATAACATGGGTATCGGTGCAGTAAAGAGCTTAAATTTAAAGGAAAGGAAAAAGCTTTTTTTTTAAAGCAATGCTAGAATCAGGTTATGGAATACTCCAAGATTATGCACCTTGAGGACAAAGGTGCAAGTGGAGAACGGTGTTGATAGACCTCACATAAATAATTAATTAAGAGTTAATTAGGAATATTTTTGAAAATATTTTTGAAAATAATTATAGTGGGATGAAAAAATGTTATTTAAATAGATGTTTTTTAGGATTCTCCAAAAGATCTTTATTTAAAATAGAGGAGGGTACTTAAGAAGATCACCAAAAGTATATTCTCAAAGTGAGTTCTCTAAAGGAAAAACTAATAAACCTCTCGAATGTTTGCGCTATCATTATAACTTTGTTTTCCAATTGTATTGTTCTTCGTTTTTTTTATTTAATTCTTGAAGTTCCCATCAAGTTAAGAATTTTAAATTAGTCTTTGTACAAGCCTTTTTTAAGTTATTATTTCATTCATCATCATTGTGTATAAGTAATATCATCAATGCATCTCTTAAGATAGATACCTTTCCCAATATAGATCTTTAAAAAAAGTGTATGATCGAATTTTACTTCATAGTAGTTGAGTTATAAATGCGATTTAGTAAATCATTTGAGCTATGATTTCAATTATTGTTTGGGTCACTACCATCATTCCATAACTGTACATTTCTTTGTTGTTTCTCCTCCAAATCTTGGAAGAGGTCCATATAGATTTGTTATTCTAAATTTCTTTTGAAAAATCCATGTTTTTACCTCAAATGCTTTAAGAGGCCAATAAGGTTAGCTGCAGGGGGAAGTGGAATACATATTAAATTCATCTTGGCCAAGGGTAAAAAGGTTTCATCATAGTCTAATTTACAGATTTGATTGTGTACGAGTTTGACACCACTAAACGTGCTTCATATTTGATACTGAAATATCCATTAGCACAGCAAGACCCTTTTTCCCATCAAATATAGAGATTAGTTTTATTTTTGTGAAGTACTTCCACTTTTTAATCGGTACTTTTCCAATTTTGATCTTCCAATTCACGGATTTGGAAGGAAGTGATGGAAAACATCCTTGTTGGGTTTTTAATTGCATGCAAGTTAACTAATGAAAGATTTTGAAGAATTGTTGAGGATCAGTTTTTTTATATAAGAAAAAACAAAAAAGACCAACGAGTGTTTGCACTTCAGACACACCTCTGTTAATTTTGGAACAATCTTTGGGAGGCACTGAGATAGTTGTTCTGGTGCGCAGTATGCCATAGCACCAAGTAATTGTACGCTACTTTGTTTTGTTCGCCAAGCTTTGTCTTCCAGGCCCTACAGAATTAGCAATAGATTATAAATAACAATTCTGTACACCTGGGAAGGAAGATCAATCACACAGTAACCTAATTATGCGCAAGTGTTAAAAAATAAAGCACAAGCTTGACGCAATGAAAAAACCTCTGAAATAAAGTGCTGCTGCACATAAGACAAGAGAAGACTATTCATGTCATTCAAGTAAATATTATTATTTTTTACTACAATCATTTTTTCATTTCATAAAATTCACAACAATATTTCAATAAAAATGTTTTAAAAAAAAGGTCAGCGGTACAGTTTATGTCAAAGTAAATAATGCATAAATGTGTGGGCGAGAAAAGAAGCTCTACACGCGAAGGAGTGTTACAAATTAGAGCTCAAAAACCCTCCCACCAAAAACAAATTAAAGCTATAAAATACCAGAACGTGTCCATGATAAAAGAGCATTTATATCAATAAAAAATATGGTAGTACCTTCAAGAGAGAAGGAAGCACAAGTTTCACACCCTGAATGGTAAGTTGTGACATCATTGCACGAGCAGCACATTCTGCAGCCTCACGAACGGCAGCAACTGGGTCAGAAAATGACACTAAAAGCAATGGTAGCATCTGAATCACATACCTGGATGAAAAGGGAAAAGAACTGTAATCAAATACATACAAAAGGGTAACAAAGGTAAGATCATT
Organism: Begonia loranthoides; assembly: GCA_022433065.1. NCBI lineage: Eukaryota > Viridiplantae > Streptophyta > Magnoliopsida > Cucurbitales > Begoniaceae > Begonia > Begonia loranthoides. Next base: position 7,386,038 of record CM039485.1, read on the forward strand.
GTCCTCCACGTACGGTTCGAACAATCTTCCAAGTGTTTCACAAAGGCACTCAAATCCCAGTAAAGCTCCTTCACGGCATCTGGCAGAATTCCTGCAGCGAATAAAGGAAAAACAATAAGTTTATCTCAATAAGATCTGACTGGAAATAGGACACAACATTGTAGTCTCCTATACCAGTTGAAATTAATTAATTTTTTATATGGCAAAAGCACTACGTTAGAACTACTTTACTTTTTTGGAGGAGAAATTTTTCGATCTACTATTCCTTATTTCTTGCTACTTAAAAGGCATCGTCAAAGAACGTCTCTCCCCCTAATTCTAGTCATTTGTGATAAATAATAGCCTCCACGGTGTCACTTACACTCTTTGTGTTGTGCCCTTTCTTAATTGCAAATGAGAGCTCCATTATTCTCTTTTAGAGTCGCATTAGATTTCTAATGCATATGAAATCAATTTGTCGGATTTCTTATAAAAAAAATCAATTTGTGGAATTGCTCATGGAGTCAATAAGGTGTATTTACTTGTGATTACTGAGGAATATAATTTTTTCACTTAATAGATGCAGTAATAATATAAAATACCTTTTAATAAGTAATCAAAGTGAGTGTGGCTGAAAAAGAATCTTGCTCCTTCATTTGAGATAAGATAATTTACATCCTAACGTTCAATTCATAAAGTAAACCTTAAACTTATCTGATATAATCGAATAAAAGTCTGAAACATAAAATTAGAATCCCCATAATCTAGGAACAACAAAATTTAATACAAAAGTAAATAGAATGTACATTCCAATATATTTGAATGTATGTAATCTAAACATATCTTGTTGAGTTTTGATCTTCAATGGTAAACTCCTTTAAAACACAAAGTACAGAATGTAACTCCAGCAATAACATTCCCTATTTTATAAGTAATCAATGCACTTTCCTGCTCAAGAAATTCCCAATTTGAGGCTTGACATGAAGCATAAAGTTCAGATTTTAGCGTCCATGCAAATTAAACTTGGCATTCATAAACATAAAGCTCAAAATCGGCAAATCAATATGTCCAAATCCAGTCTAGACAACAATAGAGAATGATTTGCAAGAAGAAGTGGGGAGATAAGCACAATCCCTAAGGCAGCTGAATGTGATGGATTTATCAGCGAACAAATCTAAACGGCAAAGGATCAGAATTGGAGCATTGGAATTGCTTGCCTGGAAACCCATGTGGCAACAAACCCCATTTTCCTCCATAAATTTCTATAGATCTTCACTTCTCCAGGGTGCCGTTGGATTTGTTTCAAAAAGCATGTTAAGAGTTTGTGGTGGACATTTTTATTGATTTGCAAGATGCAAAAAGAGAAGAAGAAGAAGAAGAAGAAGGGAGGGACACGGCTTGAAGGGAGAGAGACACACGGAGGAACATAAGCCCTCAGTGACAATTTCAACAGAATTCTTAATAGTGGAATCTGTTTGCTCATGGTCCAAAGTTCAGCATCTAATATGTTTAAATAAAATCATAGTTCAGTTGTCAACTGCCTATAATTCTGAGGATAATTTACAATCACCTTTAATTTGATCATCTAAATTAATTCTCACTAGATTGTTTTAGTTCAGATTGTTCTTTGTTATTATATTTGCGATAAAGAGGTCAACCACCACTAATGACAAACTACCCATATACGACACTCACACTTGCAATGTGCCACACAAACATACCAAGCCAAACTTGCCATGTGCCACACAAACGAAGCAAGCCATGAGTGTACAGCTATGTTTGATAGTGATAGAAATAAGCATTTATATCGGATGGTTTCACCATGGCTTTTTTCCAAAACTCTTGAGGAATGATTAAAAAAGATTTGCTTAAGTTTTTCTAGGAATTGATCAAAATGAGGTTGTAAATGTGAACAAATGAGACTTATCGAAGTCTAATTCCCGAGAAATGTAATTCAAAAAAGTTGAAAGGCTACATACCAATTAGTTTGTTGACAAGTTTATACAAAAGCTAGCAAAGGTTGTCTTCCCGAATTAAGGAAGTTATTAGAGACACAATATCAAAAAAAAAAAAAGGGACCTTACATGTATGAATATTTTGAATTTTTCTTTAATCGCTAATGAAAGTTTGAAAAACTATATGCAGAAGAAGAAGAAAGGTTTCGTCTTTAACATTGACTTTGAGAAACTCTATGATCTAGAAAGGTTTGATGTCGGGTGGAGGTTCTTACCTCTTATGTTCCTCTCTTCAAACTTTCAGACAATATGGCAAACATTCTTTTGGGAAGGAAATGTCGACGGCAGCCAACCTAATTTGCTTAGTTGAATAACACTAATTTGGAGAATGAGATTATTTTGGTGCATAATCTCTAAATAATGACTTATGTTATAAAGCCAATTTTTTTATTGTTAAGTAGACTTATAGCTTTAAGTATTTTAAAAATTACTCTTTTAGTATGGTTCTTTTCGACTAAAAGGTAATTGTGTTTTATTAATTGTTTATTGATTGGGTAGAATTTTCTCCTCTGTCTTTATGTAACTTTTTGTTTTTAATACAAAGTTTCATTAAAAAAAATTACAAAACCTTGACATGGTAGAAAACTTTAAAGTTAAGAATAAGGCATTACCAGAAAAATGGCCTTAGAATTTTCCTATAAACAGTGATCCTTTATGACATATCATAATCAAAAGAAAATATGAAATTAGACCCTTCGTTTGGGTTAGAAATCCCGTTCACGACACCTCCTTTCACAATCTTTGAAAATATATTTCTCTTTATTTTTCATCTTTTTAAGATTGCATTGGATTTAAAGTGGAGAACGAAACATACATTATGGAATAAAGTTAATTTTTTTTATTGTCAAGCGAGGTTATAGCTTAAAGTATCTTATAAATTATTCTTTTAATGCAATTTTTTCAAATTTGAGGCATATTATTTTTTATCAAGTTCTTAGGAGCCTTGTAAAGAAGAATTTTTTTCCCTCCCGTCTATTTGTATATTCGTTTCTTAATGTATTTCATTAATGGGGATCAGAACCTTGACTCGCTTTTGCGACGATAGGAGGGGGATGTGCCTTTATGTGTCAAATTCCCACACATTTATTGACTCTCACGTGATAAAAATCAAGTTATTTCTTCCATCTATAACACAAGGCAACTGCACAACAATCTTTGGGAGAAAACCTATAGAAGAAGTATGATCAACTTAGAGTTATGCAAGTTTACCTATTCTATGCAGTCATATCTTCTATCTCTCAAAAAAATATTATCGATTCTCAAAAATGGACTTTGGAATCCTTTGGTAATTTCTTTTTGAAATCCAACTTCTTACAACTCTCATCCACTTGTTAACTTTCTTTTTCACAATATCATATGAAACAAAAGAGTTTTCTCTAAAATCTAGGTGTTCACTTGGACTTAGAGACCAAATTCAATAAAATAAATAAATAAAACATTTTAGAGCCGTGTTCCTTCATTGTTACCTATCGTGCAAGGATCATGATGAAGCAATCAATCATATTATAATTTAATGTGAATTTATTAAACATTTGTGGACACATGTTTTCTCATTATTCAATAGGAAACTCAGAATTTATTCTTATGTTGGGAGTTTCACAATGATGTTTTTATTGAAGAAGAAAGACACAAAAAGATGAAGTTAATTTAAAAACTAGAAATTCTCGCTATTTTTTTAAGCTACTTAACTCCATCCTAATGAGATTAATTTCGTTGATAAAATTCTAGATAATGTGATTATATTAATTTTTTTTATTGCTAAGTGAGGTTATAATTAAGTATTTTAATAACTAACTTTTAATTTAGTTCTTTCTAACTACTAGAAAATTACTATTCATTAATTAGTTCTAGTTTGGATGGAGTCTTTTCCTCCCGATTTCTCGTAACTTTCCGTGAATAATACAAATTGTTTTTTATCAAAAAAATATATAATAGATAATCACAATAGAAAATCCCTAACAAAAACAAACAATTCTAGCATAAAAGTATTTGAGTAAACCTGTCCACAAGACCTTGTCGTAGTATAGCCACTATGCCATATTTCTTCAAGCACGAAATTCCAAATCCCTTAACAATGCCAGCAAGCCCAAATGCTGCACCACGGCGCTCCCCATATTTGTCACTCTTCATTAGTTGATCCATAAGCCTAGATACAAGAGCTGGTCCATCGTCCTGGATCCAAAAGATTTAAGAAAAAGCTACAAGGTTAATGTTAGAAATAAAATCACCCAATGTTGATAAACACAACCACACAACTTACAATTGTTCTACCACAACACAGCGCTAACAATTACAGATTACAAACCATAAATATACTAGGTAAACACTAACACAAGACCACAAACCCGGAAACCACAGGTTCGGATATCACTTCCAATCTCTGAAAATCTCCTTGAAAACTCTTTCTGTAAAAACACACACAACACCCCCTTTGCAACATCCCTCACAATATAATAACTAAAACCGTTTTTTGTTAACTTTCATGATTTAAATACAATAATACCCTTCACTTCCTCCTATTATTTCCTCTCTGTCCATCAATACTCCCCCTTTTCAAAGAGACCTTGTCCTCAAGGTCGAAGTAGGGAAAACGAACTTAAATATCAGCAACTAGTTCCCACGTAGCCTCCAATTCGGGAGAATTCTCCCATTGCACTAACACTTCTGGGCCATTTGACCCATAGCGATGTTGTAATATTTTTATCAGAGTTGGATTATTGTCCTCTTCAGTGTCAACTTTAATACCCTCCTCTTCTAACAGGTGTAAACTCGTTTTGCACCGATGACCCGCCACCCATTTATCACCGCAACGAAAACATAAATTAGCTTCACGTCGTCTTTGCCGTTCTGTTTGTGTGATGGCTACCCTACTCAATCCAGGATCAGTAATCCGTACTCCATGAGAAGGACCAGGATCCCTTTGACTATAGTGAAGTGAGTTCGTGCTATCCTGATCACTAACATTTCCCAATTAAAGCTTATTAGATTAAGTCCTCATTCCTTGAATCAAATTCTTATTAGGTCCATAACAATTCAACCCGGACCTAGTTTCTCTTTTCTGATGTAAAGTTTGCAGTTTGAACTCATATCTTAGGGCTAACATCAAAGCTTCATATACATTTCTGGGCTGCATGATACGAACATCATCTTGAAGCTCCCAAGATAATCCATTTAAAAAAGCTCCCAACACGGCTTTTCTATCCATGCCTCGAATTTTTGCAGCCAACTCTTGGAATTGCTCACCATAATCTTCCACACTTCCAGTTTGTCGTAACCTCATTAATTGCTCTTGATTAGAACAAAATTCCTTGGGGCCAAAACGTTGTTCAAACGCAAATTTGAGATCCTCCCAACTTAAGCGTGATTCTTCTTCGGTTATCCATTCATAATAATCTCATGTTTTTCCGATCATATAATTAGATATCATATACACCTTATTTTCGGGATGTACTCTATTAACTCGAAAATATCTCTCAGCTTTTTTAAACCAAGCAGACCAATTATCTCCATCAAAAACATTTAGATTGATTTTTGGAGGAACCCCCCAATCTCTTCTCCTAAAACCCAATGGACTATCTCTATCTTCCCTTAAAAAATAATTTCTTTCTCCCCTCTTACGAAATTCAGTTCTGTCCGCTGGACTATCCCTCTCTTCCTTTAAAATATAAAAATTTCTCTCTCGCCTGTTAATAAAATTGGTTTTGTCCCTAGGATCCTCATTTCTGTAAAAGTCGGATCATGGTAAACCACGATACCTTTACTCTTCTCGTATACCCATAATCGGCGGACAGCCGTGATCGCGAGATCGCTGCTCCTCGCGTCGACCCACAACCGGCGGACACCCTGGGCTGTTGTCGACTAGCGACTGGTTCAGATTACGGGAGTCGGAATCCTCAAAACCCATTACTTCTTTGCCTTTGTCGACTCTCGGACAACCAGTCGGTGGGAGTTCTAGACCTCTTCGGAACTCAGCTCTTAACTGAACAATGTAAGCCCTCAGTTCCGGCAGTAAACGAAGCGCTTCCTCCATCTTCGGTAGCATAGCATCCATTCTCGGCAAAATCGACAGTTTCTGTTGCCAGGTTTGCCACTGTTCACTATTTTTTTCCAATTTTAAACGTATTCCCAAGATTTCTTTCTCTATTTCTTCCATGCGATCGCCTCTGGTCGTTGGTTTGGCCATGCTCTGATACCAAATTATTAGAAATAAAATCACCCAACGTTGATATACACAACCACACAACTTACAATTGTTCTTCCACAACACAACACAACACTAACAATTACAGATTACAAACCATAAATATACTAGGTAAACACTAACACAAGACCACAAACCCGGAAACCACGGGTTCGGATATCACTTCCAATCTCTAGAAATCTCCTTGAAAACTCTTTCTGTAAAAACACACACAACACCCCCTTTGCAACATCCCTCACAATATAATAACTAAAACTGTTTTTTGTTAACTTCCATAATTTAAATACAATAATACCCTTCACTTCCTCCTATTATTTCCTCCCTATCCATCAGTTAATAAGTATGTTGGAGAAGCTAAAGCATCAAAATAACGACAAACATGTTCAGAACCAGGATATTTAGAAAAAACTAGACTAATGTCATATGGAAGGACGTTTATAATTGACTTTTATGCATAATCAAATAAAATAAAGAAACCCGTAACCAATGAAAACAGATATTATAAAACCTTCATCTAGTGAATTAAAACTGTCTTTTTATAACCAAAAAAATTATAAAGTCTTAGCCCTTCCACACACAAAAGTGTCGCAGATAGTGCTTCAAATGTTTTTAACTTAAGAGAGTTACAAAACTAGAAAATGCATATGTACCGAGGCCATAATTAAAAGTAAATAAATAAGCAATCACTGACATACTTCTTTTGATTGCATTAATGGGGAAAGGCACATTGAAACAGCACGTTGAACAGCTTCGGATGGAGTGTTTAACACATCTAACAACTTATCAACAACAGCATGAACTTTAGGATCATCCTGAACCAAAATGTAGACATAGTTGAACAACAATGACAACACCAAGATTTAGGTTATTCCCAGCAAAATGCAATAAATACGTCACCTTTGCTAAATGTTTTGCTAATGCTCCAGTAAAAATAACCACACCCTCTCGAACCAAATCATATTTTTCTTCATCAGAAGCCTGAAAAAAAAGTTTCTTAATAAAATAAAAGAGATATTTAATAAAAAGAAATACAACAGAGACTAGCTTTGTTTTCCTGCCACTAGTAGACAACCACAGTTTGTGATAGGTAGACGTAAATGTGGGAGAAAAGCATCTCTACAATAAAACAGCTACTTACCCTTTTGTTCAAGTAGTTTTCAAATATGGGAAATAGCAAGGTGATATTTTCTTTTCCATGCTTATCAATGATGAGGATACCAGCATTAATCATTCTTCCTCGAACATCTGCATTAGGATCCCCCTGCAGAAAGTATTCATACTCCCGAAATAAAAATCATTGTTATATGCAACCTTTCCAAACTTTTTTGCCTTACCAAAGGGCAAAGGGGGAGAGAGGACTTCTAAGGAACCAGTATATTCTACAATATTTCAGTGATATCACAAGAAAAAGTATCTTACCAAGGCTCGTGAAATGAGGAATGTCATTACAACAGGAAGGTCTTTCATTCTCAACACATCGGCAGCTGAATGCAATGCCAATGCTATTCCTTGCCGACCCAACCAACCAGCATCAATTGTATTCGCACCAAAACCGGTATCATTGATGTACAAAGAAAATAGTGTAGAGAGAGATTCCTGAGAATTGTTTGTTATTATAAAAAAAAAAAAGTGGGTCCTCATAAAAACATTTCTGACAGTATCAAATAACAAGGAAACCACATTACGAGGGCCATGGATAAATGCTAATGAGGCCTACCTGAATAGAATCTGGATATTCATCTAAAAGAGCAGCTAATGCTTCAGCAGCAGCCAAGCGAACATTATAATTATTATTTGAAAGTGCTTTGAATAGACCAGAATAGTCAGTCCCAAAGTCGTGTCCGTAGCGATCCCATAGATCTTCTGCTGATTCAGCCACCGACTATACAAAAGTTGATACAAAAACCATACAGAGAATGACAAAAGGTTGAAGAATCGTTTATTGGAGACCATAACAAACATTGTTAATATATTTTCTTAAAAAATTGCCACTCATTCAAAAAGCCTATGTCGTTTCTGTAGCTTAGATTTTATTTCATTTGTCAGCATTCTCTTTATGTAGGCCAATAATTGTTCAACAATTATATTTCATTGCGAGTGGGAGGAGTGATTGTGAGGTTATCCTTTTGGAAAGATAGATTGAGTGGGTCTAATTCCTTGGAAATAGATTATCTAGATTTATTTTCCTTGGCTAGAGTTAGAGAACTTGTTTGAACTATGAGTAGCAGGATTTGGACGAATCTCAACTTTGCACATCCTATGAAGAGTTCACTAAGCAAAATGAAATAGTGTAAAAAGAATTTATTGTGTTGAATGCCCAATAATACTGGGTTTTTTCAATGAGATCATTCTACAAAGACCTTAAAGGTAAGAGTTTTTTCAATCCAGGAAGCAATGAGATAGAAAGTCACAGGTTCTTCAGAGTGCAGTGTTTTTGGCGAGGTTTGCTTGGCTTTTCTCTCACTTGATAATTTTATTTTATTTCTCAGCTTTCCATATGCAAGCTTACCATTATTGGCAAATAAGAAACCAAGGCTCAGTCTGATAGAAGTGATTTGATCTAACATCAGAGTATAGACACTTTGGAAGAAAAGAAAAAAAAGGTCACCAGGTATACCTTTTCTGGGTCGTGTAAAGCAATCCAAATACTTGTTGCAGTTTCAACATTCTGAGGAATAGAACGGCTAGCAACAGCTGGAATGCACTTAACAGCATTCAGGCAGGCCATTCTAACATGCACATCTTTTGCATATATTCCATATAAAGCCTGCATTAATATAAAAAGCAGCTAATCATTTATATGCCATCAAAGCAATACTTGGAACTTAAATGATATGTAAACTACTTACTGAGGACACTTCATCAGATTGTATACCAAGACACAACTCATTTAATGCAGGGGCAACAGAAGTTCTGTAAGCTGGAACAACACCAAGGACATGACAAAGTACCTGCAGCACAGAATGACAGAATAACATTAGTACAACCAGATGAGTCAAAAAAAGAAAAATTAAAAAAAAAACCATTTGCATGGATTGTTACTGAGAGCATTCGCAGCCTGGGTAGGGGTAGTAGAGTATCCATGTGCAAATAAAGAATCCGAAGAACATCATCATGAAGCCTTGTTTTTCTGGAAGATAACAAAATTCGCTCCATAATCTGAAACATGAATAAATTTAGAGATTTACAAAAAGAGATCTTAAGGGAGATTTATTTATATAGTATGAGTATGAAACTTACTGGGAATATAAATGAAAAGGAATCAACAGGAAGAGGTCCACAATTGCAAGATATAGATAGGCCATTTGTCACCCGTTCAAAAAGACTTGAATAAGGTCTTTCAGTGTCCCCGGGATCGCTAACCAATGACATCAAATCCACATTAACACAATCCTCATCAATCACAATCAGACGTAAGGCAGTGGCGATGTCAAGGGCCCAATTACAAAGAGGAGGAGCAGTGCATCTGGATAGCTTAACCAAGGTTTCATAGGCCTCATCATTTACTATTGGAGAGCATAGCAAAGGATTTACAAATTTTACCTAATACAACAAAACGTAAGATAAAAAAATTTAGACAATAACTGGAAATGTCATGATGTTGACAAATTTGCATGAGGCCTCTACAACCCACCCAGAAAAGTAAGAAAACTGCAAAGAAAAAAAAATGTGGGTGTGCTTAACACTCGGAGAGTGTAAGGTGTTACAAATAAGGAATTCTAAAACTATAAATAATACATATATTCAGTCCTTCAATTATTTTTCTAATTTTTATTTTCCTAAAAATATATAATAAAACTGTACTAAATATTTTATGAAAGGATTCAATAGTTTCAAATCATAATACCCGTACTGGGACAGTCATTTTGCCTCAAATAACAAAGACACTGCATCTACAAACAAACCGCGGGTTTCAGTGGTAAAGAAACTGCAAAAAAGAAAAAGAACAAGAAGGCAAGCCTTTTTTCTTAAGATAAGCACAAACCAGGGATGGTAGTTGACTGTGTGCATATACAGGATTAGAAATAGCCATCTCTCCAAGAGTTTTGAGCATGAGAGACACCGATTTTTGTATTTTTTGAACCTTCTCCCGAACTAATGCCTCCTCTCTAAGCAGCATCTCTCGTGCCTCTTCTTTTGCTGTCTTACCTTTATCTACCCAGAGAAAGAACCACAATTACATAATAACTAAAAATTAAACAAATTAATAGCAAAAAGAGGATTTTAGAATGGCGTGCCAGATTTTCTTGTGGATTTCCCAGTATCCTTTTTTGCCAAACCAGCTACTTCTCTTTTCAAGGAATTATTATAACTGTCATTGTCCTATCATAAATATATGCGTGTAATAAGGGGTCGTCCCAAAGAGAAGAAGAACAATAGAAAATAAAAATAAAATAAAAAGGACGAACAGCCATCCATCTATACGGTACTTTATCATCTTGAGCTTCATACATACGAAACCGGCCCTTAGCTTGTTTTGTATTTTTAGCAGCAATGGACTCTGCAACATAAACCCCTTGCTCACTCGACAGCATTCCTTCAGGAGTATGGAAAATCTGAAGCAATAGACATAGAATAAGAAAAATTATGAGCACAAGTGGAAACATTACATGACAATAGATCCTAGTGCAAGAGTACATCAGAGGCTATATTCACAAGGTATAATAAGAAAGAAAAATACAGAATTTTGTAAATATTAAACAGTGTATAAATGGAAGAGGCCATCGTTTTATAACCCATGTGTGGTGGGGGAAACTGATTTTGTAGTTTTTCTATTTAGGAGCTGTAACTTTCTTCGTAACTGGCTCCATGATACTAGTATATTAAAAACATCAATGCAAATTTATATAGGAATCTCAAAAAAAGATAAATGAACAATCATATTCTTTTAGTATGATTTTAATAACAGAGTTATGTGGCAACTCTTTTTAGCAATAGAGAATCTTGGACAATCCTTGAGCCTTTAAGAAGAGAAAGCAAAACAAAAAAATAAAGATTTTTTGGCAACATGTAGTTTAGCAACTTTTTGGACCATGTACCAATATAGTAATGCTGCAATTTTTAGGATAATGACCATTTTTATTAAGTCGTCCAGTAATGATCTTGAAATTCTTTTTACAGAGTTTTGTTCCATTTGTTTTTATAAGAAACAGAACTTAAGGACCTTTTGAACAAGAAAATGAAATTTAGGTATATGACAACTATAATTTTGTTTTGCACTTAAGAAGAAAGGAATAACTGAACCTTTGACAATGTCGAGAAAACATCTTAAGCAACGTCATTTTTATTTTGCTTTGTTTTAAGTAATTGTTCTTAGTCATTTAACATTTTTCATTAATTAGATTTGTTCTCAAGTAGCAAATTAAATATTTTCCTCCCCGATACATTCTGAAACACTTTTATTTCTATGGATTCTTAAAAAAAGCATTCAGGGTTTTACCTGTATGTCATTTTCTGAAAGCATGTCATGTGAATGCCGGTCTGAAAAGTGGATTAAGTACTGAAATCATAAAAAAAATACAAATCAGTACAAATCCTGTCAACATTACCGAGTAAAGAGACGTTGAAAAATAAGACATCATGCGATACAAACCTTTTCAAATTCTATAAAAGTATCCCCAGGTATTATAGTCATCAAAGAACATAAGGAATAAATAGCAGCTTGTTGTTCAGGTAGCTTAGAATTCATCAGTCCCATTGGTCCAAGAAGACTCTGAAAATGAATCCAAAGAAGTCAATAAAATAGCCAGAACCAACCATCAGCCATCGATACCCCCCTCCAGAAGAAATTTTTTTTAAGAAATTTGTATTAAAGAAGAATAGCACAAAATAGGGAGGACATAACTTAAGAAGCCAAAAGTACAACAAAAGATATAGCATAGTATTTTCAATTTGGGACACCCCAAAAGAAACTATTTATACACAGCTTACACAAATACATATATTTGTGTAGAAAACCAAAAGAAATTGATAAAAATCAAGCTGACCACACTTCTAATATTGTATGCATACCACCAGCGACTGAACATTTATATGCCTGCACGATGGTGCTTGGCATGAAAGTCAGTAACACATCTAAAACATTAGCTAAACTATCTCAAAGTAAGCTCCACAACAATACTAATAATGATTTTTCAAAACTGAAAAAAATAAAGGACCATCGCTGATCAAATTTGTTGATACATACAGAGTTACATCTAACCAGTACTGAGGAATGCTGCTTCTTTGTTTTTTCTCTTTAATCGAGAAAGTAAAATGTATTAAAGGGGAGAGAGCTACAAAAAACCTCAACCGTGTCCAAAATTAAAACAGAAGGTCACTATCTGGTACCACTACCCCAAATACATGGGATCATAAGAAACTAATTTAACACCCAATATAAAAAGTGCCAACATCAAAAATGATGCAAATCTCTATTAGTCCATAATCACCAAAAAATGTGAAATGATACTATGCTCAAATAGAAATTAATGAAAACGTACAAGCACCCTATGCTCCAGTATTTCTTTTTGTCCTCACACCTTCAAGAACCTCCTACCAAAGTAATTTTTGTTCCATTTTTTTCTTTTCTAACAACTTTACATAAGAAACTAACTATTTTGACTTTTTACATTCATATCTTCCATTTTTCTTCCCCAACCAAGTCCTTATTTTTTACTCTCCTTTTATTCTTTTCACATATTCTCCCATAACTGTCACATTTAGCAGCCTAGTCAGTCTCTATTCCGACTAACAATTTTACCTCCCCGTTTGTAGATAATTTTAATTCCTTGTCCATTAACAACCCCAAATTAAAAAAAAACAGCTATTAGTCTTAATCCCATCAATTTATGGGACATGTTTCAATTCCCTTTTGTTTGAGAATGGGAAATCAAATGCATCATTGTTTATTATTGTTCGAAAAACAGAAACCTCTTATCAGTATGCATTTCCTCAATCTGAGATACTAAACAAACAACTAGTTCTGTATTAGCTACTCGTAAGGATCCAAATGAAAAACATCAATTAACATCTAGGGTTGTTTCAAATTCAAAATTTTCCTTGAGCGTCTTTTTCCTTAGCCTATCTACTTTCACATATGTTCTATTAATAAACATTTGAATGGCTTATAACCAAAGGAAGAAATTCAATGATAAATAAAAAATGGTGTAGCTCAAAATTACATAAACACCGAAAAAATAACACTTCCAAATATTCACAATTATGCCAACAGCACATTGAACATATTACCAATAACTGTTGGTAGTCGTTTCTGAAAGAACAGTTTATGGAAGAACAACTTTCTCCTAGATTAATACAGCAAGGAGAAGGAAAATAGTAAGGTAATATTCACATAGAGACAATGACTGATGAGCTATGAGCAACAATTCCTAACCATACAAAATAACTAACATTCTAAATTACTAAATCAATAGGAAATAGTATCCAGAAAACGCTTATTCTCAAAGCTTTTCACATAAAGTCCTTTCTCATTGGAAGAATTTCTTATCCACCCTTGTTTAAAAATTTACATAGGTTTCCCACAAAAACAACGCATTATTACATTTTATAAGCTGATAAGTATTTAACAATTGAGAATCAACATCACCAACAAAAACTTAATATTCACGCACATACCCCATGATGCACCCTGATCGGATAGGTTTGTCATTTTTTAAAGGGAAAAATATCTAAGGACATAAAATCAAGCGTATTTCAGATTTCAATTTTATTCCCAACAGTCACAGTGAAGCAGACCATGAATATAGAGCCCACTAAGTACAATCGGTACTTCATTGGTTAGCAAAACCCCCACAAAAAACTACTACTTAGAATCCAAGAAAATTTCAGCACACAGCAAACAGCAAACAGCAAAATCAGCATGATAGAGGTTCTAATTTACGACACCTAACGTCCTATATCAGCACAAACAAAAGCAATGGCATAATCATTAAGAGCGCAAATTTTTACAAAAATGTGTTACTTGTTTGTTACAAAAAACAGGAGGATACTACACAACTTTTAACATGAACAAAAAGAAGAATGTTCACGAGAGAGAGAGAGAGATTATCATTACCTTGCACAATGCTCCTACATCAGACGAAATGATGTCAATAGCATCAAAACCAAGTGTTTTCAAACATTTACTGATCCTCTATAAATAAGAAGAAAGAGATCAATCAGATTAGTTTCAAAATCCTCGTTGACATCAATGAGGATGTGGCACCAAATAATAGTGTTTTATGAGACAATATTAGATTAATCATTGCAAAATGGGCATATTTTACAAAACAATTTAGGAGGTTTCTTTTCTTTTTGGCCCTTTCCAATTAGTTGGAAGCAGCAAAATCTTGAATCAAAATTTTCTTAACTATTTTTGCTGATTTGGCTCCTCCTCACTCCTGTACATTTCACACTATCTAAATAAAGTATGTCTAATAAAAAAGGGATAAAATCGTCATTGACAACAAGTAATAGTCTTTTGTCAAATGTTACCAAAGTCCAAGGAAAATTTTTTCTCTAGAATCTTAAGATTATGTAGGCAGGACACAATCACATAACTTTCAAGCATAAAATAGAGCCTCATATTATAGGTTCTCTAATGGCCAAAAACTCACAAATTAATTTGAGAGATTTCCTTCCCTTGCATACTGTTGTTCAGAAAGTTCGTCATCAGTTATGTAGCCCTTAACTGTGACTTAAATCATCTTTAATTGTAGAAAGTAGTTTACTGTTATTTATGCGTAAAATTAAACTATTGGTGACGTATGAAACGTGGAATGATAGTATGTCTATATCATTTTCGAATAAATAAGACTATTTGACACTTATTTTCATCTGAACTATCATAAAAACCTAGGAATTTCTTAAGTTTGCCACATTGGAACATTATGTTGACGGAGTTCTGAGTGAGATCATGTTGCAATATTCATTCACTTCTGGTATGTACTTTCGTTCCAAGTATAATTTTCTAAATTTCTAAATGTCTTCTTCCATACTAGAATTAATTTCAAAATGGACAATAAATAAATGACTAATTTCATCAAATTCTTTTTACATATAGCAGTTTATAAAACACACACACACATAAAAATACATGTGTATGTGTGCATGAGAGCAATTTACCATCCAAACAGCATCTCTTTTTCCACTGCCCACCAAGCATGGATGATGTGCACAAAAAAATATTTGCATAGATGCACTTGACAAATTAGATATAGCTGCTGATGATATCACATTTAAAGCCTTAACCAAAACTTCCACAGACGGAAGAAAAGGAACTTGCGGATCAAAACTATCTGTGTCACTACAAAAATAAAATTGAAAAAATATATGAGAACCCAATCCAAATAAAGAGATCTCGATCGAAGCAATATGGATCTGCAGCAGCATAACCTTACAACGATAATGTACAACAAAAATAACTTTAAATTTAAAAAGAAATAAATTTTAGTGAAGAAAAATAATTAGTACGGTTAAATTTTTTTGTTATATTTGCAGACCTCCATTGTACATACCTTTTACTCATTAAACGAACTTACCCAAGCAAAAAAAAAAGAAAAAAGACTAGTTAATAAAAAATATTTTGACACAAAGGACGATTATTTTTGCCAAAAAAACATATGAAAATGTTTTGATTTTTTTTTCCAAGCAACAAATGATGGTATCAAAAGCTCTTATGCGTAGTTTGTGGCAAAG
Organism: Begonia loranthoides; assembly: GCA_022433065.1. NCBI lineage: Eukaryota > Viridiplantae > Streptophyta > Magnoliopsida > Cucurbitales > Begoniaceae > Begonia > Begonia loranthoides. The sequence goes on from CM039485.1 coordinate 7,401,911, forward strand.
GGAGAAAATAGTTCAATGATCATATTTCACTTTGAGAAAAATAAAATCATTGAACTACTTTCTCCCTTGGCCACAAGCTATGCATAAGAGCTTTTGATACCGTCATTTGTTGTATGGCAGAAAAATGTTTGTGGCCAAGGGAGAAAATAGTTCAATGATCATATTTCACTTTGAGTAGATGTGAACATGGTTCTATGATGATATATCACTTTTAACGAAAGTACGAGTGAATATGAGTTTACCCTTTTGGAAAGATCAGTAAAGTGGGTGTAATTCCTTTCAAATAGATTATTTATATTTATTATCCTAGGATAGCGTTCATGATGCTAAATAATGTGATTTCTTTGATCCAATGAGTAGTGGCAAATCCACCAACAAGTTAATAATAACCCTCATGTTTGTCCTAATCTCAAAAAGTGTTTTTGGTACAACCAAGCAAGTCACTTTTCAAATAACTATCTAAACAATCGTTCAATTAACTTTCTAGAAAAAGGTGGTGGTGATGTTGAAACACAGTCTTCAAGGAGATATTTATGCAGGTAGTACATTTGTAGAAGGTGATGCGGGAGAGGAAGTTGTGTGCATTAGTCAACGACTTTTGCTAACCTTAAAAGAATTAGACAACTTTCAACATCACAAAATTTTTCAAACACAACACACAACTAATGACAAAGTCTATAAAGTAATCATTGATCATGGCAGTACTGCAAATATTGTTTCCAAGTTTTGGAAAAGACAACGAATTTGCAAAATGAAAATCATCATTTCTTGTACAAAATTAGATTGGATTAAAAGGGAAATTGAACTTCAAATATTTGAAGTTTTCAAATTACAAAGACGAAATCACATAAAATGTGGGAGATATTGATACTTACCATATTTTACTCGGACGACCATCGCTCCATAATGTTGATACAACTTATAAAGGGCGAGTTAATACCTTCGTTTTTAAGTGTTTTGATAAGAATATTGTTTTTGTTCTACATTTTTAAGCATAAAAAAACAAAGTATTTTCTCTTGAATGAATTCTTTGCTACCATAAAACTCAATATCGAGTTTTTTTTCAAGATAAAGAGATTGATACAACACAAAATTCATAATTAATTTATTTCCTATTATATATTAATTAAGACTTCTATTTCCTAATATTAGATTATTATTAAGATATCTATTTCCAATTTAGTTCTTTTTTAATATTATATTATTTCCTTAAAACATTATTTCTTTAAATTATTATTTGTAAGTCTATTTACAGTCATTTGTAAGTTTGGAAAGACTTTTTGACAATTAATACAAATATATTTATTTTGAGAGTTATTTCTCTACTATTTCTTCATTTTTTCATTTCGATTTCAAAGCAAATCTTTCGCTCTCAATTTTTTATGCAATTACTGCATCGGAAACCTTTCTCTCACTAGATAACTTAAGGAAGAATGATTATGAGATTCTTAATTGATGTGTTTCATGCTTCAAAGAAAAAGAAGATTTTTATCACCTTTTTTTGCATTGTAGGATAGCTCACTTATGGGCTTGGATTGGAAATGGTTAAACATATATTTAATGACACCTACCTTGGTTAGTAATTTTTAGGAGTGGACAAATATGAGTTGATTGGGGCTTCCTTGATTTTGTTCTAAGAATGAAATGCTTTGATTGGCAGTGGAGAAAGTAGATTTCAAGTTTCTTGTGCTCTTCAAACTTATCATTATTCATAAATGGATAGCATGAGAGACATTTCAAGCTACTAGAAGAGTTAAACAAACAGGCCTATTTCTCAATTTTTATTCATTCACATTGATAATATTCTTGAGAAGATGTTGGATAAAGCGAAAAGCCTCAACTTGATAGAAGGGTTCAAAATTGAGGAGATGATGTTCTTGTTTCTCATCTCCAGTTTGATGATGACACTTTTATTTTTCGTTGAAAATGACTTTCAAGTCAAAATCCTGGGGATGTAGTGACAATTTTTTTACAAGTTTCTAGTTTAAGCTAAACTTTAATAAAAGTGATATTGTGTGAATCAATGTTGATAAAAGCAGTATCGATAGATTTGACACTATAGCTGATTGCGAAAGAGGTTTTGGGTCTCTCTTTTATTTGGGTCTTCATTTTGGTGGTAATCTTCTTTTCTGTTATTTATTGAAGTCATTTTTACAAAAAGTTACGAAATGCTTAGATGGTTGGAAAAAATATTGTTTTTCTACGAGTGGAAGACTTACATTGATTCATGCAATGCTTGATAGCATCACTATGTATTATCTCTCTCTCTCTTCAAACTTCCGGGAAAGATTGTTATGATGTTAAATGAAGTGGTTCGAGACTTTTTGTGGAAGGAAATGATGGAAACTCCAAACCTTATTTGATTCGTTGGGAGTTTGTTGCCAATCCTAAATTACAGGGGCCTAGGGAACAATAATTTTTAAGTTGGGATCAAAGCTTGGTTGGGTAAATGAATGTGGCGATTCCTTTCGAAGACTTATTTTTTGTGTCATGTAGTGATTAAAAGCAAATACGATCTCACGACTTTTGGTTGGGCAACTAATCTCATTATTCGTGTCCCATGTCACAATACTTGGAAATATATCTCTCTGTTTTTCATGTTTTCAGGATTGCATTACTTTTAAGGTCATAAACATGATTCAATTTTGAGAAGAAAGGTAGATTGGGGATGCTACTTTTAGTGCTCTTTTCCCGACATTTATCGTCTCTTGTAATTGATGTTACTCTATTGTCTCTCTCTTCAATTTGGATGACACTCACAACCTATCACATGTCACCTTCTGAACGATTATGAATATCGCTAAGTTAGTTGAGCTTTCAAATTTTCGTGCGATTATCTATGGCAGTCCGCCCTGTGAAGTCCAATGATGGCCCTGTGGGTCCGACCCATATCAGTGAAGGTGCACAATTCTACATCGTTTGGGAGAGTAGAAAATGCATGATTTATAAGTAGGATTCTCCTTCCTACCTAATATAACGCGTTTTGGGCTTAACCCAATAACAAAATCATGCGGACTTCGGCCCAAAGTGGACAACATTATGCTAAGAGCACTGGAAGACGATACAAATAATATCAGAGCGAAATCCCAACCGAAATGAGACCGACGAAGACGTCGAAACCCCAAGAGGGGGAGATAGTGGCAGTCCGCCCTGTGAAGTCCTGAGATGGCCCAAGTCTGGGTCCTGCCCACATCAGTAGGGGGTGCACAATTCCATATCGCTTAGGAGAGTAGAAAATATATAGTTTATAAGTAGGATTTCCCTCTCTATCTAGTACAACGCGTTTTCGGTTAACTTCAAAAACAAAGTCATGCAGGATTTGGTCTAAAGCGGACAATATTGTACTGGAGCACTAAGGGACATTACATTATCTCTTCTCTCTACAAGTACTACCAACACCAGAATATAGCTTTACAATCCTTCAACAAATTTTTCTTGTAGATCATTCTTCTATATGAGCTCCTTTCTACTTCTTCCATGAATCTCTTTTTTAACTTTTTTTTAGGAAAAAAGAATCACATCCGAAATCCAAGTGTTTGTTTGGATTTTCATTAAGGAAAAATTGTATACTTGCAATCAAATCCATAAGAGGAACCCCTTATTGACTCTCCCTCCGCATTGTTATCGCTTTTGTAAGGCGAATGGGAAACTAATACTCATCATGATTAATTGTGAGATTATTAGAGACATCAATCAGACAGCAAAGATGCATTCTGATATTCAGAATTTCCTCACTGGGATTATTAGTAGAGAAGAAAGGTCTAAGATGCATAAACTTAATCTCGCACTAGGTGTTTTGGCAGCTCTCTAACTTCATCAAAATGTTATTCTATTAAAAAACAAAGAGTTATTTATTGATATTTGAGATAATATTAGTTTAACTTATGTCAAATAGTCTTTTGTTTGGAGTTTTGAAACATTTATTCTTTTAGTATTGTTCTATGTTCTTGGAGAGAAATTATTTTAAATTAGCGTCTCTCTCTTTTTTTTTAGAATGGTTTTTTCCATCTCTTGTATGATAAATTTCTTCTATCAATACATTTCGTTTCTTATTAAAAGAAAAAAGAAACATATGGGTGCTCAGCCAATTAACATTGTTAAGCTTGTGCCCGGTTGCTTCATTTTTGTCGGGAAAGAGTCCCGTTGAATAGTCTCCTCATGGGTTCAATTTTTTACTTGCTAGCTTCTCTTGTACTTAGGTTTTAATCTATATACATTCTTACCAATCAACAAAACAATTAAGAAACTCATGAAAGTACTCATTTCCAAAAATTTACTTTTATCCAAAGAAAGACCAGCACTAGCGCTAAAGATATTGTCATATAGTCTCAAGAGTAGTTTATAAGTTTTCTTTTGTATAGTCTCTAGTGGGATAGTGTTTTTAATTGTGTCACCTCCCTTGTAAGCATCTTTAATTCAATATTACATCATTTTTACCAAAACAAAAAATAAAAACTCAATAAAAGCACTCAATCCTAAAAATTTATGTCTTGTCCAGAGAAAGACCAGCAGAAGTGCTAATGGTAGTGTCGTAGTCTCAAGAACAGTTCATAAGTCCGAGTTTACATAGACTCTTGTGGGGTTGAGTTTTCACCTTCTTTAAACATGTCTTTAATCTAACACACATGCTTTGTAAGATTTCAAATAAAAAAGATACGTAAAAAAATCAGCAGAAGAGCTCTCATCCAAGAGTTTGTACTCATTATCCAAAGAAAACTAAATGCCCATTCGTACTTTTGTCATCTTACGAGTACTGATAGTTCAAGGATATAAATAAAATTAAAATATGATTTACATGGGAACAAACACATGAAGGTTGCCATAATCTATGAAAAAAGAGAACAATAAATATTCAGATACATACCAGATCTTTAGGGCTTCAACCTTCTCTCCAACTACAGAAAGGAAATTTGAAAATTCAGATAGAAGGGCATCAATAAACTGGGGAGCGCCAACAACTAGCTTTTCGATAGAATCAAAAGTCCTCTGGCGAATATCCCAGCTTGGATGGCACATAAAAAAGAGGAATAGCTGCACGAAGTCAATTACTTAGAGACAGACTAAGAAAAATATGAATAGTGTATCCGTAAATGCAAAGGAAAATTTTACCTGTGAAATTGATTTTATAGAAAAAGTATCTGACACACTGAACAAAACAAAAGGCAGAACATCAAGTCAAATACACTGTTAAATTAATCTCCTGAGAACCAAAATAATGTTATTTTGGGATAGGTAAAGTTATAACCTCCGAAAATGTTCCATTAATAGCACCTCTATGAGACAAACGCATACCATACAATCCTCAGTTGAAAGTTTTGATGCCTGCCCAAAAAAGCATTCTATGGCATTACATCAACATTGTATCAAGTTAGGAGGATACAATATGGGGAGATTTACATCTCTTCCCTACTCAAAAAAGTGGAAGATACGACTCAAGATATTGTAATATTTTAAAATTAGAAACAAAAAAAAAAGGATATTTTGAATACCAACCTGTGAAATTTGTATTATTGAAGATTCATTTTGAGATATTAGAGACCATATCTTTTCTTTGGCCACAGATTCCTCTAAGAAGAGAAAAAAGATCAGAGGGGAATTAACTAATAATAAAAGATAAAAAGGGAGACAATATGTAAAGCCAAAACCAACAAACGATGACCCAGAAATAGTCTGCCACTACACACCTGCTTTGACATCAACAGCAGCGAGCTTTGCAACAAACAGTAAGGCATATATGCCATCCAAACGTTGCACTGCCTTCGTAAAACCAGTTTTTACAAGTACCAAGAGAGGACCAAGCAAGGGTGATAACTGTGCAAACATATTACAAGGATTAATAAAATATCAAACCTCAACAGAAGGATCATGCAAGAAAACTAATCATGGTTATAACTTCGTCGAGTTTACCTTAACAACTGCATCTGCATTTTTGCATATTACTTGCAAACACCGAAGGTGCCCTCTCCTCAAAGATTCTTTCTCCTTGAGGCCCGATCCAAGAAAGGAAACCAAATCTGCCTTAATGGCATCAACAGATCGTGCAGCCCAAACAGCTAGTGCCGACAAAATTCCGAGTTTCACCTCCTCATTTCCTAAAGTTTAAACAACAGGAAAAACTAATGCCCGCTTTTAACAAATAGAAGCCAAGACATTATACGTCCAAATAACAAACCTCAAATAGTAGAAAGCAAAGATTGAATTACCTTCATCCTTGTAACACGTTAGTAGAAAGCCACATAAAGAACAGGATAGGTTATTTATGTATTTTCCTTCAGGAGCATTTGACAACTCTTGTAGTACATTAAACATGCCACTTCTTTGGTAAGGAAACGCAAGTCTTCCTTCTGAACCTGTAATAAGCAGAGACTTGGCATCAAAAGTAATTAGGTAAAGTTTGTATACACCAATTTCTCAATGAATAACACAAAATATATTATCCTCTTTCAATCGTGTGATAGAAATTAGAAAACAACAAATTTTGCATCCCAAATTAGAGCAAAAATATATATATCAAACCTCCAATAACAGCTTTGACAGCATTAAACATCTCTTCAATAGAGTCAGGACTACTTGACTTTTGACTCAAAGACTTTACAATTGCCAATGCCGTGAATCTTCTACTTTCATCTGCATGTCGAGCTTGTGGTAACACCATTAAAAGGATCTCCGTTGCATACTTACTTAAATCTAGGTTCACTGATTCTAAGAGAATTCCAATGGACTCCAAGACAATCTCAGGATTGCGTTTCAGCATTTTAATGGATGATGGAACAACATTTTGAAAATCATCATGTGACAAATGTGTAAAAAGTGAACTAAATGCTTCACTAAGACCCTTTGTTGGCTTTTCCTTCGCATTTAAAATAGAGTTGACATAAATATCAAGAAAGGTGGGCTGTGCAAAAGGGAAAAAAAAACATCAATACCGTAGAAGAAATAAAATATGAGAAATTTAAGCAAATAACAAAATAAAAAGACCATCTCGTAAATAGCCAGATAAAAATAAGCATCACCAACCTTGTGTTGTTTAGATAAAGTGGGTGATGAAAACGAGAACTCCAGTAGTAAACTTAAAATTTCAGGATTATCTTTGTATGGAATTCGCCCATCTTTTAGGTCCTCCACGTACATTTTGTAGAGGCCTGGTTGCTTCAAACAAATAAAAACACATTCAAAAACTCAAATTAACAAATAGATTGAAGTTCATAACTCGTTAATGATAACACGCATACAAACCTCAGAAAATAAACGAAAAAATATGTTCTTGAAAGCCCTTCGTTCACGGCTAGATCTTCTCATAACAATATGTAATAAAGATCCTTGTGCTGTGGCAACTCTGAAAAATGCATTCTTTGACGCCGTGACAAATTGACTTCCGGCAAGGAGAATGCACGACCACCTTAAAAGGGTATAGCATCCCAAATGGGATTGGATTTTCATGTGCTTTTCCATGAGCTGAACAAGAGCTCCCGCGAAACTTTTCATGAATGTTTTATCAACTAAAGCTTTCGCAATCACATTATCAACAGCTTTCGTCGATCTCCGATCATCATAAAGGTATACAGTGTCGAAAATTGTATTTACCAACAATGTTGCATTAGTAGGAGACATTTCTACAGAGTTCAAAATAGCAAAGTTCTCAGTGAGTACCATGACCATAAGAAGAGAGTTAAATCAAAAAAAAAAATGAGAAAGCAGAAGAAAAGCAGAAACGAGAGAAAACCTACTCAAAATTTAAACTTCATTGACGGAAAAAAAAAATAGGGCGAGAAAACGAGACTGACCTGAACAGTTGAGAATCGCGGGGATTTCATCACGAAACACCCGGACACGTTTCTTGGTTGATGAAGTGGAAACTGAATTGCTAATTGACGTGAGAGCATCAACGGAATCCGACATAAGTGGAAAAGAAAGAGCACTAGAATATGGAAACGCAGACGATGAAAGCGAAGACGAAGAGAACCCGAAGGGCTGTTAGGGACTGCCTAACGAGAAGTGTAGGGTTTTGTGTTTTTTTTTTTTTTTGTTTGAGGATTTGGTAAATTACTTTGAAGTGTTCATTTTACCAAGCAAACCTTTACTATCCATTCCACTAGTCAAACCGACTAGCCGACTCGAACCGGCTTGTTTTTGCTCTGGCTTGCTTAACCCACATGCGGGCTGCAAGTCTTGGCTCGGGCCAGCATAATCAAAATAGAGCTCCAATTCAAATTGGAACCGTCAATTTGGTACCGATTCGGTCTAGTTTTCACTCTTATAGGAATCACACTAGTTTTGAATGTAATATTACAGTGGGTCATGGTTTGGTTCACGAAACTGTGAAAACAAAACCAAATCATAGTGAATTATGGGTTGTAAAATCTAACCCAAATTCAGTTTAAACTAAAAAAATAATTCATGATTAGGCTCAAATCCAACCCAAACCCCTCAAAATGGATCCAAATTCATAATATATTTTATCCTTTCAATTCATATTGGGCCCCAACTCTCAAATTGGGTGATGTGTCACGGATTGCCTCCATTCACAATTAAGTATTGAGATTTTCTAACTTTATTTATAATGTTCTTTTTTGTAGGTGATCAAAGGGAGGAGTATGCTCAAATCATCATTTTAGTCCATCCAACATCCATGTTCCACATGGTCTTGTTCAAAGTGAAGCATAAATGGAAGTTTAAACTCCAATTTGGAAAATAGATGAAACATTCTAAAAATTGCCAACAATCTAACCCCCAATGAGTATTTGGCATATTCGGCAGCCTATACAATTTTATATCAAAAAATGTAGCTGACATTTCAAGATTTTTAGAATGTGAATTGTTGTTAAATTTGAAGATCATTTGTTATGTCAAAGAGCCCTGAACAGAGAGCATCAATTCGGCCAAAGAAGTCCAAACATCCTTAGTCAGAGTTGAAGCCAAATTCACTTAGAGAATGAACGTGCCGATAATTCCCATGGACTCGTTGCTGGATTCAAGATTTGGGGGATTGTTTGAAATTTATTTTTAGTTATTTTATTATAATTTGTATTAGTTCAAAAAGTCATATGTTTGTGTCACTCGGCTAAAGCATATTCTAGCCTAGTGTGAGTGTTTTGTAAGAGCTTTTTGGTAATATTCTTTTTGGACATTAACCATAATTTTTAGAGAGTATTTAAGCTCTCTCTAAGGGCTGCCCTAGTCAGTTTTGAATCAGAAAAGAAACTCTTTTGAAAGGTGAGAGTTCTGACGCGAAAACAGAAGCCTCAGGTGAGGTTGGAAAGCAAAAAGGGTCGACCTTCGGAAGAGAGGTCGAGCTTGGCAACAAACTGTGGAGAAACTGGTCGATCTAGCGGTCGACTAGATGAACGATGGTCGATCTCGATAGTAACCTGTGAAGAAAACGGTCGGTCTTTTCCTTAAGAAAAAGTGCGGTGGTATAGTAACTTAGTCGGGATGGTCGACCTTTTCTGACGGGAAATTTGAGATTGTTAGCGACAGATGAAGGCTGCAGTTGATCACTATGGGTATGATGATCGACCGGTTGGCTTAGGGGAAAAATTGCTCATTTACAATTTTTCTATTCCTCCAAAGAACTCCTCCTTAATGAATCAAAAAGAAAATTCTCACCAACAAGAAAGTGAGTTTGATTGTAAACTTTGAACGACTTCACGAATCAAAATTGGTTAGAAGATTTGCAATAAGCTAAAAATCAAGTAATTCTCACAACACTTGATTCTAGTTTTTCTATCCAATGATCTTCAATAATCTAAGAAAAGAGAGAAGAGATAGTCAAAGCTAAAATGATTTTTTTTTTATCAAAAACTAAAAACTACTAATGAGTTTGGTTGAGTATTTATAGCTCATTATGAAAGCAATTCTACTAGTGATAGGATTGACTTATAGTTATTCCTAACAAACCCTAATCTATCTTTTTTTTTTAATTTAAAATACCTAGAATTTAAAACTACGTAGAAAGCGTTAAAATAACTTGAAGGTAAACTATCTAAGAAAAACTTAAAAAACTTGAATGAAAGCTAAGTAAAGGTTTGAATGAATTTGAATTTCATGAAATCAAATTCGTGGCCCCTCTTTCTCGTTAATGGATCCCTCATCAAAATGTCACTTAAGTACATGTGTTGGCATCTTTAGATCTACTTCTTTAGATGTGCCTCCATCTTTAATCAAAGGTTGGAGTTCAAGTTGAATTAGGCTTCTAATTCAGGCAGGTGAAATTGAGCATTTTAAACAGAAACGTAGCCCATTTTTCAGTGGCCCTTTAGCATAGCAAACGAAGTTCAAATTTGACGAATCAACCCATTCTAGAAACCTTATGTTGTCAGCTTCAATTGTTACAAAAAATGCTTTTTGATAAAGTTGTCAAAAGTGCCAAGTAGTGCTTAGAGGTCGGATTGATGACAATGCACTTTGTCACAAGACTTCTAAATTTGTGATTGATTTTCCACTTATACTTCATCTTGAAGAACACCATAATATATTTAGAAGTTAAATAGGATTATTTCTTATTGTGGAGATACCCACCTCCCCCTCCCCCCTTTCTCGAATACCTACAAAAGAGACACTTGAATTATCGTTAGAAAATAAATTTGCTCAATAATGTTTGAAAAAGATCCATGACACATCAAGTTCTCTCCAAATCGGCCATCTCCCTTGGTGGTGTTATCCAAGTGGATTTTGTGTCAAATAATTCAATCATCATGGTTCCTTGCAAGCTTGTGATGATTTCTGTTATACTAATCTTTCCTCCACTTCCCTCTAGAGGTGGACATCCTAAGTAAAGGTTTAGAAGGTCTGTAAAGACCCAAGTTGGAGTGTCTTCCTTGGTGGAGACCAGTGAAGTCGATTGGTGCAATTTTGGTACCCATTTGAACCAGCTTGTTCATTTTCATGCATAGTTCTTGTTCCAAACTGATTCTACCTCTGATTTTTGTAGGAGAGCCTCTTCACTTACAGAGTGGCTAGTGGTTCAAATTTCACATTATTTGGCTTTTATTTGATCAAGTTACGAAATATATCATTTGGGCTATGATTCGGCCATTGAGCACTTGTTCAGGTCATTAACACTCCTCTGTGTATAATTTCTGTTCCCGAATGAGTTTTAATTTGATTCTTGGAGGGTTACCTATTGATTCACAGAGAATGATGTGGTCTAAATTTCACATCATTTGGACAAGTTTTGAGTACGTTACACTTCTGAAACAGATTATTTCAATAAATAACAACTTGTATTAAGGGGTTTCTCATTTTCCCCTCATTCGTGGTGCATCATTGGGCGTCTTAACCTAACTAAGTGAAAAAAGCATGAAACAACAATAATATCATTTTGGCTTGGCAGTCAGAATTCATCATAATAATGAATTTCTTTTATATTTGTCCACGGGTATTCATCAAATTTCTCTTAATTTTTAGTTTAGTTGTATGGTTCAGTTCGTACCACAACTTCCTAACAATTAATCCATCAAATCAAATAATGTTTTACTTTTCATGGTCAATTTTACAGAAAAATCCATAGTTTTATCGGTGTGAAGATTTATTTTTGATTTATGAAAAATTACATTTACATCTTACATTTTCATTGGTTTATAGTATTAACAGAATAAAATTACGAAACCAGAGTGGTAAGTTAGTTTTGTATATTTGTCAAACTCTTCTATGAACTTTAATTTCAACATATTCAAATTTTCTTCATTAGTCTATAAGAATTTTTCATATAAATCTAGAGGTTTTTTCCTCGATTATTATGATTCTAATTTAATTAGAACAATTTCAAATCTATATTAAAATAAGATCTCTACTACTTGGAAATAAAATTTTGTGAAATAATTAATATCAATAAATCATAAAAAAAAAGTCCCTTTAATTAATAGAACAAATAAATTAACTCTTTCCAATGTCAAATTTCCTTCATTCATCAATTACTTCCTATGATTTACTATAATGAATCATATTCGGAGAATCCAAATGCACATCAAACCAATTGAGGTCTCTTTTTAATTTCTTTTAAGAAATCAAGTCACCCATTATCCTAAGAGGAATTACTTTTGAAGGATTGAATGCCCAAGCGCTAAGAATGAGATATTTAAATAGGAGAGAATTTAAAGAGAAGTATTGTAGAATAATACAACCATAAATACAAACACTTAACCCTTCACTCAAACTTCTACAATCTCATTCAGCGCGTAGTTGTTTGTCGATACGTTGGCGTAGTTTACCTTTTGAAACCGAACAACAACTGGATATCGAGTGGTTGGATCCTACAATATGCATAAATCAAACAAACTTTTAATTACACACAATACCACGCACTTACATTACATTATAATTCGTAACAACACATTAACTAGCACGGTAAACCGAATTCGTACACATAGATGATTGACATGTTTAGAGATACCTAGCCTCGTGACTTTTATTGAATAACTTAACATTAATTGATCTAATTTTTATAATTACATCTTTTAGGCAAAAACAAGTGTATCAATAAATGTATATCACAACATTAGATAGTTTTCGAGTTCATGATATGTAAATTATAAAAATAATAATAAATTTATCTTCTAATTTTATATTTGGACACTATTGTATTACTCATTAATTAACGTAATAATTAAGATAAATTCTAAATAGTTAAAATAAAAGTTAATTATCAATATTAACCTTAAAGTACAAATTTTTTTTAACTAACACCTTAAACTTTTATTTTTGTTATGTAACACCTCAAAATTTGAGATATTAGCAATAAACACCTCTCTATTAGGGATCATGACGAATACCAATATTTCTACGGACATCAATACTTTCGCAACCACATGTTCTTGAAATATGACTTACTTTCTGCGACATAAAACCAATTTCTATTTGGGAGAAGCCCTTTTGGCAACGAAAAGCTCTTTTTTTGCGGCAGATAAATCCTTACGGTGAAAAAAATAAGATCATTTAATGAACTCTTAACACTAAAGGTGTATGTTATTACCGCCTCAAATTGAGGCCTATAAATAACAAAAATAAAATTCATCCTTCACGTTAATATTACTAATTAACCTAAAATAAAATATTAATAATGAGCGACGGATAGAAAGTAAGATTCAAATATAAAATGAGAGCTGGAATCTACCATGATAGTTTTAGTTGTGGAGAGGAAAGAGAGAGAGAAGGAATGACCTGGTCGACGGCAATAACAGATCCAACATCCTTGAACCAATAGGATTCTTTTCGCGTAATCTTCACCTGAATGAGCACGCTAACTCATTATTAATCCTTCTCCTCAAGTGGGAAGGTTTCGATTTCTTTGTTCTGTAGGTTGAAAAAAAAAGAAGAAGAAGAACATGCCTTGGCGCCTCTCTTGGGTCCAATCGGAGGAGGCTTGGGCTTAGCCTCGGCAGCCGGGGCCTCAGTTGCGGCAGCCGGGGCCTCAGTTGCGGCAGCTGGGGCTGGGGGGGCGTCCTCAGACGCGCGCGCCACAAGCCTTCTCGATGCGCTTCCGGTCTTCGGCATGAAAGACACGCCGCTAATTCTCGAGGAGGAGGCTGCTTTGGTAGCCAGCATTATCCCAGAAGCAGCGCAGGCCATGTTGCAGGTAGACATCGATCTGAGTTTGCTCCCTGTCTGGCTTTCTTCAACCTATTTTATCTTTTAGGCTTTCGAGCTCCAGTCTGTTGAAGATAAACTAAGAACCAACGGCGTCCACACGCCATTAAAGTAGATTTTTTCCTCGAATAATTTGGGCCTCTCAAAGATGACAATTGAACTTCCCCCCAATAGTAGGCTGCCATGTAAGAGGATTATCCTAACTCTGTGGATAGCGTCATCCAGTGTTATTCTTAGTTTTTTATTTTCAAAGTTACTCCCCCGCTCTTGATATTTGTGAGAGGAAACCAGCTTTTTTTTTATTTCATTATAGTTATTTTGTAAATTATTATTATTATTTAGAAAAACGATATAACATGATTAATTCTTTTTTAATTTATTTTATATTTGAATGTCTCATTTGTACGAAGAAAACAAAAAATATTCAACTTTCAAAATGAGGCAGTGAATTTGGGTAAATTTGATGCTAAAAATGAGAATAGACAACGAAATAGAAAAAGAGCAAAAAAAAATTTAGGTAAAAATTTTGAAATGAAAAAATCACCAACTGAAGAAAAGACAATTCACTATTTTAAAGAGGAATAGAAGAGTGTGATTTGCATGTAGAATATAATGTGATGAAATATGAAAATAAATTCGGGAAATTAACCAATCAAAAACTTAATCACTATAATAACAAATTAACTATTAAATAATTATTGTTAATAAATAAAACACTCAACTATGAAAAATAAACGGAACAAACATCGCTATTACGTTTTTCGTTAAAAATGTTTTCTTTCCGCTGCAGAACGTTGTCTTTCCGTAGAAGAAAGTGAGTCTTTAAAATAGAACTCATAAAGATTACTTTCCGCAAAGGAAACACGACGTCTTTCGTATCAAATTGTGAATTCTTCTAAATAATTTGACATATTTGGGGAACCAAAAGACTGCAGTCTTCCAAGGTATAAAAATAAATGATTCTATTGATTGCTGAGAATTATTTATTTGTTTCAATTTATCAAACTTTAATTCTTCCCTTAAATTATTGTTTTAAATTTAGATTAGATGACAATAGAATGCTGAAATTGTTAAGAGATAAAAGTTTGTTTTCGTCGGTGATTTTCTGAACAAAAATGTGAGAATCTCTGGTTTGTATTATGAAAAACTCAACTAAAGATCAAAGCAAGTTATTCAAAGTGCATGAGAGAAGACATTTTCAAGAGGAATTTTCCTTCTCTTTTATTTTCAAAGTAAGTTTGCTGTTAACGACGATATTTGTGTAGTTTAGTTTCCATAGTTGAGTGTTTTATTTGTTAGCAAAAATTATTTAGTAGTTGACTTGTCATTAATTCTATAGTTCAGTGGTTGTTTTGTTAATTTTCCAATAAATTATGTAGAGAAAATTAGGGGTGTTCAAATTTGGGTTCGGTTCGGTTTTAGTAAAAAAAAGAATTGAACCAATAGGTTTCGGGTTGAAAATTTTCAGACCTAAACCATGTTTTTTGTTTGAGTGAACCGGATCGGTTTTGGTTCAGCTTTTCGGTTTTGGTTTCGATTCGGTTTCGGTTGAATCTAAATCTATATTTATTTATTTTTTCATATATATATAAAAAATTTATATTGCATTAATGGTTTAAAATTTATACTGCAAACAGCAAAGTGCAAAGTTTAAACCATTTCATAAATAATTTTAGCAAGATCCATCCATTAAGAAATAAACAAATACAACCATCAAATATAAACATCCATCAATATATCCTAAATATCATTAAAATATCCTAAAAATAATCATCTAAATTATGTTACTTACAACTAAGGAAATACCCGAACCCATGTCATTCAACATTTAAACCAAGGAGATACACCTACACAGTAACAACTAACACAGACGACTGACCCATGTCAAATTGTCAATTGATTCTCTTAATTATGTTAGAACACAATCAATTTGATAATCAAATTTAAGACAATCAGAAACTTTTCAACACAATCAATTTGAAGATCAATCTTCGAAAAATCAATTCCATGGGAAAATTTGAAGTGCAACTGCAAGACAATTCCATAATTCAGAACAAATTGAAGGTAAAAATTTTTACTTACCAAGAACAGAAGAGACTATTACACTGAAGCAGATCTAAGCCGCCGGTGATCCACTCCCAGATTTAAGCCGCCGATAATCCACTCCCAGACTGGATTGCTGGAGCCTGGAGACAAACTAAGACCGCCGACGCTGCTAATCCACTCCCTGAATCCCAGATCTAAGCTGCCGTTGGATTGCTTAAAGACGAACGAAGAAGGAAAAGGGAAACTAACCTGAAGCCTGAAAACACGGACGAAACTAACCTCAAGCCTGAAGATTGAAGAAACTGTGAAGTGTGAAGCAGGGCTGAGGGGTGACTCACGACTGGTGAGAGGCGAGCACTGGACTTCGACGAGGAGAGCGAGAGAGACGACAACCCTACCCTGGCAAAGTTTAACTTAAATGCCATCGGGTTCGGTTTCCACGGTTTTGATAAAACAAAACCGAGCTTCAACCTGCCACTCATCGGGTTTGAAAAAATAAGCTGGCTTGTAATATTTTTTTCACCAAACCATACCGGTTCAATCCGAATTGACCGGTTCCGGGTCGGTTCGTCGGACCGGATTCGGTTTGAACACCCCTAAGAGAAATCAACAAATCAACCACTGTAATTTGTGATTAATGACAAGTCAACTACTAACGTATTTTTGTTAACAACTTAACCACTGAAATATGAAAAATAGACGCATCAAAAATTGCTGTCACGTTTGTAGGATCGATGTGCGCTTATAGAGGGGGATGAATTAGGCGATCTAAACTTTTTTGTTGCAATATAATTAACTCTAAACTCTAAGTGATTTAACATATATAAATAAACAAACAATCATAAATATAAAGGAGTTAGGAGATAGAGAAAGTGCAAACCAAATTTATTCACGCGGTTCGGCACCAAATTTCCTTAATCACCTAACTTGCTCTGTTAGTGATGATTGACTTCACGAGTGTCAACCATACCTTTACAATGATTATTCATAGGGTGTCACCTTTATCTTGACTATTTATAGGGCGTCACCTTCGGTTTAAGTACACAAGTGCATAAATAGAAAAGACAACTTAGAACCTAAGTTCTACAAATGTAAATCACAAGTTTGGGAATAGAAGAGCTCAACCTATGCACTCATTTAAACGTAAAGAAATCATTTATGAATTTTGGCAGAGCCTTGCTACAATCCTCTCTTAGTTAGTTTGAGTTTCGAAATGTCTTCTATTTATAAAAACAGTGAAATCGGTCAACCACCCTCTGTTTGGTCAACCGCTTCTCGACCGTTGGAATATAGTCATTGTGTTGTACAATTGGATTGGTTGACCACTTTATCACACCGGTGAACCGCCTATTCACATTTCAAAAATCTGCTTGAATTTTTGCATTTTGCGGCTGACCACTTTTGCACCGATAGATCGCTTTTCAGCCGGTCGACCACCCCTCATAAACCGGTCGACCACTTTACTGTTTTGACTCTTTCTTTAGCCGACTGGTCGACTACTTCTTCACTTTAGTTGACCTGTACTCTGTGTTTTGCCATTCTTGAATATTCTAAGTCATAATAATCATATTATAAGTTACATGGACTTAAAAAACATGTTAGTACATATAAATATCATTATCAAAGAGTATTTCCAATGAAGATCAACATAAATACAAAGATAAAATAATTAAGCATATTCAAAAGATAAACAATTTATAATTCAATTAAAACATTCATCATCAAAACAATTACACCTAATGACTGTTAAGTTAACAACATTTGCTGTTAAACATTTAAATTTGTTCTGCAGTGGAACGCTAAACGTTTTTCTGTGGAACGTCAGTGCTAAATATACAGGTTTTTGTACTGACGTTCAGAGGTAGAAAGTGTAACGTTCCGTTGCGTAAGAGTGTTCAACCACCGGTTCGGTTTGGTTTTGGTGTGGAACCGAAATGAACCACAAGGGTTTTGGTTCCACCATTGCTGAACCAAAACCGAGTATTTGGTTTTTTGAAACCGAACTAAAATTTTGGTTTTGGTTCTAGTTCCGGTTCGGTTCCAGTTTTACCTTTTTTTTTTCTTTCAATGGCAAAAACAACACCATTTGGTTTCTATATTACGCAGATGAAGCACTATGTAGGAGAATTCCTTCCGCACGTATAGCTAGAGGAATATCTTAAAAGCAAGGATCCAAGAACAAAATTATGAACTTCAGAAGATAACTAAAACAAAAATATATCACCTCTTCATTAGCCTGCAAGAAGTTTTTCAGATCATCACTTTGCTGGAGTATGTGATGAGAAGAAATTCTATTGACAAATACGTCGACTGCTTGATGCCTCATTTCAATAAACTTAGCACTAAACGAAATTTCTCTGCGTTAAAAGATAAAATTATAAATTGTTCCATCAAACTGTTTCTTTTACCATGATTATATGACTTCAGGCATCACAAAGTGAACACTCAAAATGAAATCTATCATCATAGAAAGTTGCTTAAACATAGAAAAACTCATAACTATATCATGAGTTCGCCGTCAAATGTGGCACTTTAATAATTAAAAAAGGAAAATTTTACTATAACAAATACAAAATTTAGTCATTATGAATTTTGAATGTAACTCAACTCCGCTTCCTCCTACAATCTTAGAAAGTCCTAAATCTTATTCAAGTAGTTTTCATATAGAGACTCTCGAATAATAACTTGAACCAAAATCAACATTAAGTTTGTCATCACTCAGCTGCAGCTGTGACGCCCTGCGTCAAATTTCGTGTTCTTTCTTAAATATTTTCAAAAATAAATTCTTTTCTTTCTTTGACTTAACATATAAAATTTCACACAATAAAATTTAATATAAAAATTGAGAATATAAAAGAAAATCAGAGTATACGGAAGATACTTCTAAAACTTTAAGTAAGTTTAACGTTTAAAATAAAACATACGAGAAATCATACAAAATCAAGTCTAGAAAATCTGTCTAGGCAATCTTTGTCCCTTTATTAAATTCCATGAAATTTAAAAATAAACTTTTATCATCTTCTTACACCATCCTACTCGGGTCGTGATTCATCCGGATACTCTGTAGGCTCTACGGGAAATGCATCCTCTTCCACTCAGGTGTTATCATTTCATTATCTACACCACAAGTAATACGTAAGTCTAAAAGACTTAGTAAGAAAAGGGAAAAATGCATATGCAATGTCTCTTTTTAGTTCACTTGGAATGAGTCCGCCCCAAGCCAAATTTTTCATTACATTCATTTCATTCATTTATTCATAAACTCGTAATTCGAGCTGGAAGCTGAAGGAAAACGTGTGGAATGGAATAGTTTGATCGGTTTCTAACCCTAAGTGGGCTAGATTCGAACTACCCATCCGCCCCCAACTTCCCATAATTCATCATTCATTTTGTTCATCTTTTTTGTTTTTACTCACTCATGCATGCAAGTACCAACTGAAATGGCACTCCCTACTTGTTTCTATTATCATGATGCATGTACATGTTAATACGATGAAATAAAACATAGATAATTTAACAGCGAATAAAGTTTGAATGACAGAAGATAAACTATAGTGAACAACACATAACAAGAATGACTATATTCCAAACGCACAAGGAAGACAATATCACAGATAATTAAAACAGAACGAGGAACAGACTGTTTCATGATTAAATGGTCATGCTTGAGAATTAAAGAAAAATAAATTAGTAAACGTGTTGTAAATAGAGATCTATATAATTTTATAACAAATCATTTAATCATGCATTGGAAGAATATACTTATAGACCGTCAACTAGAATTAGAATTGTACTTAACAATGCAATGCAATTGAAGATATGCTAATTAATTTAAACGGATCGGTAGTTAAAATATGTGTTAAACATTCATAGAAACGAGATTAATAACATATTTAACATATGATTAGCAGGAATATAAGATGTTTACAACATACGACATCTCGATTTAACATACTTCTACAGTCGAGTGTACAATGAGTCTTTTAAGTAACATGCTGGACAATATATATATCGAAATTATTCCACTCAAACATGCTGAATAAACTGTCTATAGGAAATTATTTAATGAATAACAATAGAGTATTTATTCAGTGATTTGATATGACAAAAAAACACACTAAATAAATCTATGCAAATAAATCAGGATGTTTATAATTCTTAACCAGAATCCAAGGATTTCAGCATCCATAATAGAGTTTATATTCCAGAACCTATTCATGCATATCATTTCATTTAGACAGCCTTCAACTCATCCATTCAAATTATAATTATATGCTATAACAATTCAACATCATATTGAAATTATTAAAGTAAGAGGAAATTGAAATGGTAAGACTTGCAGAGATTATAAATGACTAAAGAAGAATTATAGCAAAATCAGGAATAGAACACAAAAAGCAACACATCATTGGGAGGAAAAACTTCGTAATTCATTCATGTTCGTTCGAGCATTATTCTTCACTACAACTTTTAACATTCAAGATCTATATACCAAATTAATCTTTAACAAGTAAAACATTTAAACTAATTATAGTTGCAGGAAATTGAAAACAAGGAATTCAATTCATATTACAAGAATTATAGCAGAATAACTTAACTAAGGGAATCAAAATTTGAAATTCAATAACTCATATTACTCACACACACAACTCGTGGTGTAGGGCCTCCACATGGCCACGTTATGCCCAATTCCTTACCTAATTGAAGAGTTTAACTCACGGACAGCAATTGATAGAACCTAGGTACTCCTCCGTTTACAGAAATTACATGATCACATCCACTTCCGCCAATTTTCCTAGGATGAGCTTAACACCGAATCCTCACAGCCCTAAAAGAAGTTTCTCACACACTCACTCTCCATTGGAACATACTTCGTAGGGGGAAGAAATCTAAATCTCCTGAGGAGACTCCAATCCAGGGTTTTAAATAATGAGGATTTTACCTGAGAGAAATGGTGTGAACCAATCAGAGAAGAGGGACATGTGAGAATGGGGCATCGTGATCTGTTGGAGGGAGATTCGCCCTTCTAAAGTTGCCTTCGTGGCAAAATTCCCGATTTTTCCTCCCCAATCTTGGTATTTTGAAATTTAAATCTCGCAGAACTGGGGACTTTCGGACCCGACTTAGTGTCCGCACTGCTTCCGAAATGACACTGAGCAGCCAGAAATGAGGATTGGGATGAGGAGCTTCGTCCTGACTCCTTTGAAAATCCATCAGCAAACGCAATTCAGACGCCAAACCTCGTCCGCATCTCGTCCGAATGCATCCCGATTTGTATAGATTCAAATCGGATGCCTCCCCATCTCGTCCACAGTAGTGCACATCTCGTCCGAATGTACCCAAATTCGAATAGATTCAAATCGGACGCCTCTTCGTCTCGTCCACATTCATCCGCAAACACAGGGCCAGCTTCAGGACGCGAGGATTCGTTCCAACCTTCGTCCCTAAGCATCTTGTGATGGTGCAGACGCCGAATCTCGTCCTCATGGCATCCTCATTCGTTCGAGTGACCCTAGACAACTTTTTCCTTCAATTTTTCTTAATTTAATTTTTGTCCCATAAAATAATCCATGATTAATACGTCATCAAATAACATGTATTGGCACAAAATGAACTACGTTAAATATTCCAAATTGATTACATTGCAATAACAGGAAAAACGATAACGGGGTGTTATAGCAGCTCTACACGAAAAAGTAAACAAGGATGAAATCATGTTCAACAAGTACGTCTAGACCTACACATGTTTCATGATTCATCAATTATAACTCAAATTCAATAGTTCCTCTCCACAAACCACGAAATTACGAAATACCTTGGTGATAACAGGATAGGAGATTTATGCTTGGATGCCATTACCCAATTTGATAGGATCAGTGACCGAAACTACCAGGTACGGTTGTGAAATCAGATATCTAGGGCTCTGAGATGATTCAGACACACTTCTTTGCTACATTATGCATTTATAATCCAAACAAAACAAAAATCAACATAATCGTAAATTAATGAATAACGTAAAAAGGAGTCGATGACAGAAGAAGAAGTAATGTATTTACAACGGTCATCTTGGCCGTTTCAGCAAGAAGAAGAAGAAGAAGAAGAAGAAGAAGAAGAAGAAGAAGAAGACACACAACGAGCTTTGGAAATGGAAAAAGAGTCAAAGCAACGTGGAAAAGTGTTTGCAATTGGAATCCTTGGACGCGTCTGCACTCCCAGATCCACTACTGAGTGGCGACATTGAGTTGAAGTTTTAGGGCAAAGCAGGGCAGTGAGTTGAAGTCTTCTGCAATATGCACTGCATTTATTGCCTCGTGATTCTCAACCACACCCGCAGCACAAGAAGATGAAACGACGAAGCCCTAAATTGCGGTTTGGTTCGATTTTGTCGGTTTTGAGAAAGCAAAACTGAAAACCGAATGGAATTGTTCGATTCTTAACAAAGTGAACCAAAATTCAGTTTTTTGGTGTCCAAAATTGAACCGAATTGAATCGAATTGACCAGTTCCGGTTTGGTTCTTCAGTTTTGGTTTTGTTTGCACACCCTTATTGCTGCGGAACGTTAGTACTAATTCAAATTTATCATTGACTATCGTTCCCCTGTACGAAACATCAAACTTTCCATTACGGAATGAAAACTTTCCACCATGGAATGATAACTTTTTGCCACGAAAGTCATGCGTCATTATGCTTTCCATTGCACTAGAATATAAAATTGACTTTTTGCTCTCTAGTGAGCTCATCAATTTTTGCAACAAACCCCAAAACCTTCGTACTCTCAGAGTGATTTCCTCACTGTTTCATCAATTCTAATGGATTCTAGGACAAAGAAATTGACTCTCAAGTGTAAGGCTGCTCCATTGCAGTCTCAGCCTCCACCTCAAATAGAAATGGACTCGACTCGTGAACGCAAATGACTTGCAACTGATTTCATGCATGCTCAGTTTTAGCACAATGTACCAGACGCGTTTGAAGTTGAAGCACCCACCGCAGTTGACCCTGTCACACAATCCGAGGTTGAAGCACAACCTCAACCTTAACCTCAGCCTCGATAACGATTAGCAGCTCAATTAGTCTTTTTTGAACCTTTTACAAGCTTGTTCCACTCTCTGCTCTTTAGGACTAGCGCAGCGAACGATCGGTATGAAGCCGATATTAAACATCATTCAGTTATTGTATCTAGAAGAGTAGACTTTGAGTCATTGGCTGAATAAGAAATAGAAGAATTGGTTGAGGGGGCTGGCTTAGCTGGGTTGTGTAGATTGGGTGGAAGTTTCTGTGAACAGATTGTGAAACTATTTTAGGCCAATTTGGAGCTGTCCATCCAACCATTAGAGGTCCGGACTTACATGTTTGGATGAGAGTTGAGATTGACTCCCAAGGATATTAACTTGCCGCTTGAATGTTCAACAGAGGAACCAAACAAACAATATTACCACGTGTCTTGGGAGCCAGATTTCATTAGACAAGGAGAAGGTCTGGTAGTGCTTAAACTGTTGCACCATGATCTTGAGATTGCACTATTCAAGAAGCCAAGGTCTAATGACTTGAATGCTAAAGCCCAAGTGATCCATACCATAATGACGCACACTATTCTTCGTCGAGATGAACATCGAGACCATGTTAGTTGCATGAATCACTATATGATGGAGAAGGTGTTCAACCAAAAGATATTGAATATCGACTATGTGATTTTAAACCACATGTACGAGGTACTCAACAACTCGGCCAAGAGTCTGCCATTTAATTGGCTTATTCAGAGGATTGTTGAGCATCACGGGGTACCCATTTTGGATGAGGAGCTGAGAATCGAAGAGAAGACCACCAACGTCTACAATAAATTGAAAGTGGACTGCATGGGTCATCTCACTTTACATTGATGCTTGAGGAGATTTTTGACTAGATGCAAAGAATGGAGGAGCAAGCGGAGGAGCGACATCAAATGGTGTTGGATCGAGTTCGAAGGATGGAGGATTGAGTTCAAATGGGGATTTACAAAATGAAAACAATGGAGGACCGAGCAAAGGAGCATCATCAGGAGTTGTTGGCTAAATTGCAAAGAATGGGGCAGCGAGCAGCCCCTCTAGCAGTCTCTAAATCCTCTCCAACAACCTCTTTAGCATCCGAATGCACAAAATGCTTATAAATTTTTTAGTTTATACGTAACGTCCATTATTTACTTTATTTGCATGTGACGTAATAACGTGTCTCAAATTTAAAGCACCATTGCCCTCAGATGCCAACCTTCTCCTCTTGTTGTGTTTGCCAAGGTGCAACAGATAGTTCCTCTCATTCCTCCATCTATAGACACGTCGGGGTGGAATACAGCCTCCACCATTTAAACCTGTGTGCGTAGTATATCTTCGATTTAGTTATCTATATGTCTGCACTTATTCATGCTTTATTAGTGTGACGGTAACTTGTCAATGTTCAATGCAGCCAAGTGAAGTGATGGATATTTTCAGCGGTGACAAACTCGTGACACAGTACACCTTGATCAAGTGTAGGAGTTTGAAACCCAAGGAAATGTCGTCACCTTCCTAATCCCATTTTTTACATAGTGCACAAACATTCATCTCCACGTAGCAGGAGACATACTGGTGATATCCTTGTGATACTTTGGTACTAATACCGTCCAAAGTATCAAGAGGATTCATAGTCGCCAAACCAGATATCACATACCATGAAAACTATATGCACTGAACTACATTTTATTCGACCTCATTCTCCCTTTTGCCATCCTTAATATTCCTAAGTCCCAATATGATGCATATTCACTACATGGACTTAGATAGATATATTAACACAACTTAAAACCCATATTGAGGGTGTTTTCAATGAATATCAATATAAATAGAATAATAAAAAAATTAGGAACAAAATCAATAAACAACTTATAATTTCCAATCAAAACATTTATCATCAAAATAATTAAGTCTAACACCATTTAGGCTAAAAACCTCCCCCTTTTTTAGGATGACAAAATATTATAAGTTGTTTATTCCTTAATCTAAGCATGTGCATACATTATTGCATAATATGATTTCTCCCCCTTAATTTATGCAATATCTAATATTTAATTTCATGCAAACATGTTTTACAACTTGTATTAATCTCTCCCCCTAAACAACTTACATTTCTCTCCCCCTTTTTGTCATAACCAAAAAGCACACATTGGGGAGGAATATCAACAAGAAATCTCCCCCTTTGTCAAAATTCAAATCATAAGAAAATTTTGGAGGAATATACCAACTTAAGCAATCAAAACAATTTCTTCCCTTTTTGAATTATAATCAAGAATATATGAAGAGAATCAATCATTCAAAATAATATATTTTTCAAGAAAGATATATTAATTGTAATACTCTATCTTTGAAAAAAAATATTCAAATTAAAACACTTTTATCCCCTTAAATCAATGCAAAAAAGTCAAATACTTATGGATCCAACCCAATATTGATACCAATTGTTAGATTACAAATTGAAAGACATTTATTGTACCAATTTTTGTAAAGACAAATTTACTTTTCCTGTACCATTTAAACATACATAGAAATTGGGGAACCTCAAAACACACAATTCTATTTTCTCCCTCTATTTCAATAAACAATTTCAATTCAAATCAAATTCCACATCCAACAATTCAATAATTCAATATATACAACTTAGAATACCAATTGTTGGACTATCAAAATTTTCAAATTCAAATAAATCAATTGAAGAATTAAAACAATTTTAAACCAATGAACCAAAAGGAAGTATGCAACTTTAAGAATCTATATTCACAAAGGAAATAAAATTCCAACCTATATGCATAAAAAAATTCAAATCAAATCAAGAGTAATGCAATTCAATAAGCATTTTCTCATCATCTAATTATGCAAACTCTTGATTTAAAAGTCGAAAAACACCTAAGTGCTTTTCTTAGACACTCAAAACTTTTTGAGGCCTTTATCCTTAGGAGTGGTTCCTTTAGAAACCCAAATAAATTTAGAACCACTCATTTTGCCATTTAATTTCAATTGATAACAAAATGATTTAAGCCCAATAAAATTGCAACTATTACACAGATGGATCATCAAAGAAATTCTCATAATTCTTTTTCTTAGCAAAGGGTTATAGCCAATTCTGGCTTTATCGAATGTAACCCTTTATTTACTTAAAAACATATTAAAATTTTTGCTACCATTAGTAAACTTAAGCACAATAGAGTTCAAATCAATATTTTTCACTTTCAATTTATCAACATCAAACTTTAAAGACTTAATAGTAGCATTTGAAGTTTCAACTATACTTTTCAATTCAACAATTTGTTTTCTAAAAACTTAACCAATTTAGCACGTTTTTCAATCAAATTATTGTTATCCTTCTTCAACAATTTATATCTACGTTTAAGCAAATTAAATTATTCAAACAATTCTTCAAACGCTTCTAGTAATTTATTATCATCATTAATATCATCAAATTCACTAAAAGAATCGTGAGCAGAATTGTGTACCTTATCCTCATTTGCCATGAAGCAAATATGGGATACCTCTTCAATCTCGGAAGAAGAACTCTCCTCGCTATCATCCCACATGGCTTTGAACGCTTTCTTCTTTGAGGCTTTGGACTTCTTCTTTGCCTTGGGACATTCAGTTGAGGTATGTCCGGGTTTTCCATACCCAAAGCAAACAGTTACCATCTTTCATTTTTCTTTCTTTCGTCGAAGGTATTTGTAGAATTTTTGGGTGATGAACTTTAAATGTTCATTTTCATCTTCTCCCCCGGATTCATCTTCATCCTCAGATTCAACTTGTTCCTCGGGATCATTTTGAGCGCTTAAGGAGGATATGAAGGCTATGTTCTTTGGTTTGAAGATTTCATTCTCCTTTTGTTCCTCCTCCTTGTTCCTCATTAACATGATCTTGTGCGTTATTAGGGTACCGATGAGTTTCTCCATTGTTAAGGCCTTGAGATCATGTGCCTCTTAGATTGCTATCACCTTAAGTTGCCACTTCCTTGGTAGACACCTAAGAATTTTCCTAACAAACTTTTCATTTGGATAAATTTTAATAAGCACTTTCAAACCATTAGTAATGTTAGTAAAACGAGTAAATATACAACTAATGGTTTCATCCTTATCCATAAAAAATAATTCATATTCATGGATAACCATACTCAATTTATTTATTTTTAACTTGATTAGTGCATTCATGCGTAATCTCAAGTAATTTCTAAATATCATAGGCACTATCACAACCTTGAACTCTATTAAATTCATCACGTTTTAGAGCACAAAATAAAAAAACTATAGCTTTGGAATTCAAGCTCAATTTTTGCATATCACTATCATTATATTCATAATCTAATTTTGGAACACTTATATCATTTTCAGATTTAAGTAGAATGAAAGACCCATTTACAACAATTTTACGAATTTCATAATCTATAGATTGAATACATATTTTCATCCTACCCTTCTAATATATGTAATCATTTCCATAAAAAAAATTGAGGACTAGAAGTAGATTGTCCTTCCACATGCTTGTTGAAGGCCATTTTTAAATTGAGCAACTTATCAACAAATAATCCAAATAAAATTATTCAACAATTTTCAAATAACAAAAATCAAAGTAATAGATATAATTCAAGCAAATATATCCAAGCAATCACAATATCATACAAACATTTTAATTGACCCGCTTTGATACTAATTAAAGAATCAATATGTAATACCCTAATTTTCGTAACAGAATTAATTAGGGATAATTGAGATTTATTTGATAAGAAAATTAATTGGAGAATATTTGGATAATAATCTAGGATTTATTTCATGAAAAATTAATTTGGAAATGGAATTAGAAATTTCGAATTGGATCCATAATAATCATTAATCAATATTTGGAACAAATTGTGAGTTGGAATTTGGGTCGATTGATATATAGTATGTATATTCGATGCATAAAAATATATATGTCATATGAATTTATGAAAGTGAAGGTTAATTAAATTGAGGAAGAATAAAAGAAGAAATTAATTATAAGGAGATTAGGATTTGAGATAAAAATGAATAATTGAAATAATGAAGGATTTAAGGAAATGGTTGAATCAAATTGCTAAACCATGAACCGATTCATGGTTCGGCCTTCTTATTTTGTGTGGTTTGCGGTTCTTTTCAAAGGGAGAAATGCTGAAGATGGGGGGGGGGGGGGAAGAAAATTGATAGAATGGAGAGAGAGAGAGAGAGAGAGAGAATCGAGAGAGCAAGAGGTGAGGCAACGAAGACTGCTTGGGAGAGCGAGAAGGCTCGTGTTCGGCAGGGCTTCTTCGCGGTGGCAAGGTTCTGTCCGACGTGCAGGCGGTGCAGTGATCGCGAGTGTATCGTGTGAGCTAGGGCATGGGTCGATTTGGAGGTGCGATTTGTCGGTGGAGGTAATTTGGTGGTTTTGATTTCGTATTCTTCTCCCTGGTGTTTCGCGATGGGGGTGTTTGGCATTTTGGTGTGGCGTTTGGCAGGGACAAATTGGCGAGGCTGGAGCAAGGCATCGATTCGGGTCTAGGTCTATTGGTCCACTGTTGAACCAATTTGTTCCAATTGCTCTGGCCACGATTGGAACTTCCACGCGGCTTTTGGTGGTTGGACCACTCTCCTTGGTGTGGGTGACTTATCCACAAGCATGGCGTCACTCCTGCTGTCTA
The DNA here is from genome assembly GCA_022433065.1 of Begonia loranthoides. Classification (NCBI taxonomy): domain Eukaryota; kingdom Viridiplantae; phylum Streptophyta; class Magnoliopsida; order Cucurbitales; family Begoniaceae; genus Begonia; species Begonia loranthoides. The sequence goes on from CM039485.1 coordinate 7,430,219, forward strand.
TAAATCAATGGCAGATTATTAAGGGTGGAAGCTGGCAGTGAGGAGAAGGAGTGAGTGACAATGAAGAAGTGCTAGAGATGGTGTGAGTCGAGTGAGGAGCTGTGAGGAGAAAAGAGAACTCTTATCTTCAGGTAATACAGAGTCTTTTACTTGAAATTATGGATATTGTACACTGTTGGTTGGTGTGGTTGAGCTCTGTTGTTGTCTGTTGATGGATGATGGACATTGTGAATATTTATGCTCTGCCAATTGGATGTTCGTCTCCATTTTGTTTGCTGAATGATCGAGGTTATTGTGATTTTGTTCTGTCACTTGTGGTTACAGTCTTTATTGGGTTTTGTCAAGATGCATTTTGGAGGGATATGTTTTGCTGATAAGAATTCTGTAAATTGTGTTTTGTTTGGATGGGAATTATAAAGAGATCATGCTTTGTTGTGTATGATTAGTTTTCTAATTTTATTTCGGCTGGATAGACTTTGTTGGGTTCATGTTGCTCTTTGTTGGCTATTGTGATTTAATTAGCGATTGTTGAATACCCTGTTATGATTGACTTTGAGTGTCAAGTGATTAGTTGGGTGTTGGAAGGCCTAAATGTGCAGGGTGTGATTTTGGGTAATAAAGTTAAATAAATGCTTTGTTGCTTTAAATGGATTTTTCATTAAAAGATAATGAATTGTATTGTGAAGTAAATTCTTTCTACTATCAGGTCACATTGATGGAATGGGCAACTATTGTGGGTTATGGTTATCCTATTGCACATGTGAAGTTACTGAAATTGTTATTGCAAGGTTGCTAAGTAATTAAGTTGATCAATGAGATTTGTTAAGTGTTAAGATTTATGAAAATTCAGCGATTGTTATTAATGAATAAATATCGGTTAAATTGGACAATTGTGATTTAAGGAAAAAGTATAAATTAAAGTTATTCATTTATTAACCTTGGAATTAATGAAGATAAATTAATAGAAATTCATTAAGCGATAATTAAATTATTAAATAATAAACAAGGAATAATGGTATCAAAGTTAAGATTTATGATTGATAAAAATATTAATAAATAAATGATAATTATTTTGAAGGTATAAAAGGAAAGAAGGACAACGTTAATTTCTGAACCGCACTAAGGACGCCAGGTAAGTGATACGCATGTGCTTTGGTCCTTAGAGCCCTACATCGCAAGAATATGATATGTATGTTTCGTTGCTTACCGCTTTCCAAGCATGTCTACAGTTTTAATAGCACGTTTCGTTGTTTACTATTTTTATAAGCATGTCTACAGTTTTATAAGCATGATCTGTGAATTGTATGTTAGTTGCTTTATTAAATTCTTCTAATAGAGAATGTATGCATTCACGAGCATCATGCATCATAGTTTTCAAAAGCTACGAAAATGGATTCCATGCATACTTTTGAAAAGGAAACAAAGAATAAACATAATGGTTATGAAACGTAAAGAAATGAACGTAAATGGGTGTGACGAGATGTGAGGTTGGATTGGCCTCCCCTCTTCATCAAGTTTAGATATCTCTAACACTTTCAAGATAAAGATAAACATAAACGGGGTCGTCTGGGGATGTGAGGTTGAGTTAGCCGCTCCTCCTCGTCAAGTTTAGACATCTCAATGCCTTTCAAGATTAAGATAACAACAAACATAAACGGGGTCGTCTAGGGATGTGAGGTTGAGTTGGCTGCTCCTCCTCGTCAAGTTTAGACATCTCCAACGCCTTTCAAGATTAAGACAACAACAAACATAAACGGGGTCATCTGGGGATGTGAGGGCGAGTTGGCTGCTCCTCCTCGTCAAGTTTAGACATCTCAAACGCCTTTCAAGATAAAGTAAATAAATGATCAAGTAAAGAAAATAACAGTAAAATTAAGATCAAGAAAATGGTAAAAGAAAAGAAAAGAAAAGATAGAAAAGAAACATAAACAGAAAGCGAAAAGAGATTTAAAAGCTACATGACATGTGCATCATACATTTTATTTTATATCACTTATTGAGCCTTAAACTCATTAGATTAAGTCTTGTGATGTAGGTATGTACGAGAAACAAGAGAATAGGTCAAAGACAGTTGATGAAGGATTTGCACGGGTGATCTTGTGGCTGGCTGGGCTAAAGAATTAAATGGAAATTAATTGTACAAGGGTTTGTAAATTACTTAATATTCTTTAACGCTTGGTTTTAATTCCTCTACATTTCATAAAAAGATTTTATTACTTCTACTGAAATTGATAAGTATTTTAAGTAAAGAGTTGTAATGATCGAGTTTTATAAAGGAAGAATACTCTGACGTCTTTATAAAAAGAAAATTTTTAAATTTTATACGATTTTTAAAAGTAAATAAAAACCAGGTCGTTACACAATTTGCACGTCTATAGGGGGGTTGAATTAGACATTCTAACTTTTTCGTTCGATATTATATTTCTCTTACCCTAAGTGATTTATTTCATACACATAACAATTCACAACAATAATAAAGAATTTAAGCGAGAGAGAATGCAAACACGGTTGCTCACCCGGTTCACCAACCCCAGCCTACTTCCGTGCTCTAAGTGTTCCATTTGGAGATCCTTACTATCCCAATCCTCCTCGATTGGTGAAGTTTGACTTACGAGTGTCAAAAAAATATTTTACAATTGACTCTTTCTTAGGGTGTCACCCTTTTCTGTTGACTATTACTGGGCGTCACCCTTCACTTGACTAATTCATAGGCAGTCACCCTTTTCGTTGAGTACAATAGCAGAAGTGTAAAATACAAAGATTCTTAACTCTGCCAAGTAGAAAACTCAAGTTTGGGAGTATGGATAGTTAGTTTACAAGCTCAATATATGATTTGGAATTGAGTCTCAAATTTGGCAAGGCTTTGCCTCAATTCCCAGTTGGTTAGAATGAGCTTTGAAGTGTCTTATATTTATAGACACTAGAAATTTGTTCGACCAAATACTTTTTGGTTGACCATAATCGACCGTTGGAAAGTAGCCGTTATGTGTTCTGCGAAATTTTGGTTGACCACTTTTGCCTTCCTCAACCGCTTACTCGACCGAAAACTCAAGGTGCTCTCTGTGTTGTTTTTTGGTCTACTTCCTCGTCTGCATCGTCGACCGCTGACTCGACCAAAAACCCACGGAGCAATCTGTGTACAATTTTGGTTGATGTCTTCGACTATGCCCTCGACCGCTTCCTCGATCAAAAACCTTTGGTGCTCTTTGTAATGTGTTTCGGTCGATCTTATCGACCATGTCCTCGACCGCGACTTCGATTACAAGTCTTAGGAGTGGTTTTTGGTCGACCAGAATTGCATTTTATTCGACCTCATTCCTCCCTTTTACCACCTTTAATATTCATAAGCCCTAATATGGTACATATTCACTATATGGACTTAGATAAACATTTTAGCACAACTTAATACCCATATTGAGAGTATTTCTAATGAATATCAATATAAATAAAATAATTAAACAATTAGGAACAAAATCAATAAACAACTTATAATTTTCAATCAAAACATCAAAATAATTAAGCCTAACACCATTTATGATAACAATCTTGACCAGCTCAAGCAGTGGCCCCAAAATTTATGGATGTCGCGATTCTAGCGCATGTAATGCATTATGTCAAGGCATAGTCCCACTGAGTCCTGACTTTTAGGTTCCCGATGTAAGATGTGAGTGATTGCATGTTCTAATCAAATCTCTTAGTGTCCTTAAATAGGATTTCACATAAATCAAACCATGCATTTCACAACGCAAAATGAATTATAAAGATTAAATATATAGATTTAAAACTACAGCACAACAAGGGCATTATAATGTATTAAACACCCACAATTAATTTATATTATATACAAAACTTTATTCAAATTAATTTACATACATTGGCTATACTAAACTAGATTATAAAAGAGATAAAACAAAATACTTTTCTAGTCCTATGTTGTTCTAATCATAATCTAAGGATTAACTAAACTAAATCAATATTACATCCAATTACGTACTAACTCGCTGTATGATTATTCCTTACAACCTTAATATTCTATTATCGAATACTTATTATCCGCTCACGCATACACATTGCAAGTCTTATATGTTATACAAAACTCTCTAGACAATTTTTAATTATTGTCAAATTTAAATTATGTGTATGTAATGTCATACTCGGAAAAACTCTATGTTTTTAATGTAAATAATTGTTTTGCAATGTGTTTTATTATTGGTAATGTGGTTGGAAATAGAAATGCATGAGTTAGATAAGTTGAAATGGTGATATGTGATAAGAATTGGGAATTTTATGTTGTGGCTTATGGAGGAGTGAAGATTCAAATTGTTATGGGAAGTTTGAAGGGAAAAATGGTCGACTAGTTTTTCATACAAATTAGAATTTCGAGCTCTTAGGTTGAAAAGTGGTTGATCAGTATAGAAGTGGTCGACCAAAATATTGACAGATTAGAAATGGGGGGCTCTCATGTTGAAAAGTGGTCGACCAGTATAGAAGTGATCGACTAAAATATTGACAGATTAGAAATGGGGGGCTCTCAGGTTGAAAAGTAGTCGATCAGTATAGAAGTGGTTGACCAAAATATTGATAGATTAGAAACAGGGACTCTCAAGTAGAAAAGTCGTTGACCAGTATAGAAGTGGTCGACCAAAATTTGTGAAGGAAAAGATTTTGGGAAGAAAAGTGGTCGACGAAAATAAAATTGGTCGACCAAGAATACTAAAGGTCCCCTGGAGTTTGTTAAATGTCACGTTTTAATTGGAGTTCTTTGATGTGGAAGCTCCAGACTTTACCTTGAAGAAAAACACCTCTAGTTTGGATAAAGTCTGAAGACTTAATAACTTGATCACTTATACCTTCTAAGGAACTCTTTCTCTCAAGAACCTCTCCAGCTTTCTCCTTCTCTTCTTCTTTTGAAACTTAATGGTATGTTAAGTTCTTTCTTGGTTTTGTGAAGAATTTGATAAGAATATGGAAGTTATGATAGAAAGATGAAGAGGGAATTGTGGAAAAGAGTGAAACCGGGTGATTTTGGGAATTTGATGTTAGTTGTTTGTATTTTTAGAAATTTAGGTGTTAAGCTAATTTGATATGTTATTAAAGACACCTTAAAGGAGGTGTAGGTTTTGGAATCATTGGAATTGGTTAAATATTGTGAGAGTTAAGATTAATCAAATATAGGTGAAAATTTGGGAAAAATCCTAGAATGCATTCTTAAAAAGAATATGATCCTATTCTAAATGTTGATGGATGCTTATTGGTTATGAAGGTATTATTGTGCAGAAAGATACTCTAAGTGGGGAAATCTATAAGAATCAAGGTAAGAGATATGCATGTGTTTGACCATGGTGGTCTACATCACAAGATAGTAGGTTGTATTGTTTTGCATTGTTGTTTGGTTAATTGTTTTGGTAGGTTGTTAGTTTGGCGATGATTATGTTGTTTGATGTATTCATTTGGTAATGCTAATGATTGCAATGTGATAATAAACCGTTGCATTAAGTTAAAATTTTGAATAAAAAACATGGATATCATGCATCATGATTTAGGTATAATACAATATTGTTGGCATGCATATGCATTGTAATGTAAATGTAATGAATTGAATAAATGTAAATAGGCATTGGAGGTTGGGGAGATCAGCAACGGTCCTGCTTGGGAGAACTACAACATAATGTATCTCATCCTTTGTCGGGATTGAGTGACGGTTTTACCAAAAATGGACCATAGGATGTATCTTTTCTATTGGATTGATAATCTCCAACGTTCCAGACTGTTATATGGCTATAAATAATGGACATAAAAGATAGATTCTTTTCTGAAATGGATCGCATGAGCATTGAGTCTGCATTGAACATACAATAATCATTTTCATTCTATCTCTTACTGAGCGTTACGCTCATAGTTTAATCTTGTGATGTAGGTGAGGATTTTGATTCAAATGAAGTAAATACAGAGTGATGAAAAGGACTGCAGCTGAAGGTGCAAAGCCATGATAAACGCTTTCATTACCTGGCGCATTTTGACCTATGAGTTGTGACTCGCTAAAATGTGGTTGTAATGTAAATTATATAAAATGTGTTAAGAATAGTTTTAATGTGAAAAATGTGTCTTTTAAAATGTGATTTGCTTATGCTATTGCTTTCATTTCCCTTCATACAGTTAAAAAAAATGATGAATAACAAATGAAAGGATAAATGTAAAACGGGTCATGACATCTAACTTTTCTATATGTAAGAAATATATGATGCATATATGAGAATGTTTAGATATATAATGTTAGAGATCATTGCCTAAACGTTATAGCCCATACTCATAAATCCTCCATCTATACATACAATAAACTTAGTGCAGTCTAATCTTAATACCAATAACAACATGCACTAAATCTTCATTTTTATACCCAATGATATGTAACATGAATATCATGTAAAAGTGATGCATTTTCTCACCCAATCTATGCTGCGATTTATGAATCAATGCATGTCTATGTACCCGTAATCAATGGATGTAATTTTCCATATTATTGAAATAGTATCGTTGTTATCAAATACCATATTAACATATTTTATTAATACCAAAATGAATGATCATAATTCATTATATGTAATGTCACCATACAAATATGTACACCTTACTGGAAATATTCCCAGTAAGTGTGCACATATCAAACTGGTAAGAACTAGCTATAATTTAATAAAAGATGAAACAAAATTACAAAATAGTGCAAACATTCGAGAGGTCTGCTAGCTCTACCTTTAGAATAGTTTTACTAAAATATTAATATATTTCAATGCTACAATCTTCCCTTTAAATAAATAACATCTAGAGAATATTGAAAATATAATTAAAGTATTACCTATTAATTTTAAAAGACAACTAAATGACACTATTTTATCTTAAACTTTTATCATCTCATCACACTATAATACCATCTTACTATTTTTTAAATATTATTTTCTTCTAAAATAAGTACACTTCATTGGAACTCTATCATCACTCGCTATCATCACAAATCTATTTGATTTGTGAGATACAACTAACTTTATACATTCAAAAACTATTCTTAATGGTTTTACTTTACGTTTACCCCATAACTTACTCTATCAAAGAAAGAAAATTTATTATGCAGTTGCCGTTTTGACAATAAATTTGATGTAATTGATATATATGCATATTTAGTCCATCATCTGTCTCTCTCTTTTTCTATATTCAACATATATATGAATGAAATCTTGAACATTATAAGCTTCAAAATACTTTAACACTACTCTCTTATACTTTATCTTATCTATAGGCATTAGAAAAATTGGATAGTTCAATTTTTCAACGCAGGTTATTGCAAATTATGCGTGCGTATCAGGGGAACACTTATAAAAAATAGAGGTTAGTTACATTTTTTTTACTTTCAAATTTAACCACATTAAAGTCACTTTTAAGGTGTCACTTAGTCAGAATTGTTGCGTGGAATATCAAATTTCGTGTTGCTTTTTTAAATTAAAATGATCAAATCCAAACTTCAAAATGTTTTAAAGAAAATAGGGTGAGTGAACATAAGACATCAGAAACAAGTGGAAACATTAAACCTTTGAATAGTTTGTTCACACGTTCTCATATAATGAGTGATGGCCCTTACCATAACAAATATTAATACATAGCCTTTTACTACTATTAATTACAAATATAGATAGAAAGATGTGTGTATTCAAAGTATTCTCTTTGCCCATTTGTTAAGTTGCTTTTGTGGATCTCCATCATATTTTATCTACCTCAAATCACAAGATAACACTATGGTTATTTGTTTTTTTTGTAAATTTGTACATTTATTTATCAAATATAACTCTACATTTTTTCCCATGGTTTTGTTGTTTTTGTTAAAAGGTTGTTGATTAAGACTGATTTCCTTGTGCAAAATACTGATTATCTTTCTGTACATATTTCTTTTTAGAGAAACTAAGGTACTTGCTTCCATTAAAAAATCTCATAACAATGCTTGAATTGATATAACAACATTATAATAATTTTGTAAAAGAAAATCTAAATTTTTTCATTGGTAGTTTTGGAAAGTTCAATAGTTTGAAAAAAATCATTATTCCTGCAACAAAAATCTTATTATTGGTAAGCATTCGATTTATGATTCATTTACAAATTTGTTTTTGGAAGAAACTAAGGTTTTGTTGTTTTTGTTAAAAGATTATTTAGTATATTGCTAGAAAAGATAATGTCAACAAGACTGATTTATTTTGCTAGAATCCTTATGATTTTCGTAATTATTTTCTTTGCATATTTGTTTTAGTAGAAACTAAGGTACTGGCTTACACTAAAAATTCTATTCACGAAGCTATAGTTGATATAACAACATCAAACAAATTTGTTAATGCAAAATATGCTTTTCTCTGTTTGTAGTTTTGAAAAGATTGTTGGTTTGGAAAAAAATCATTCTCCCTGCACCAAAAAAGTTGACGTTGGTAAACATTCGCTTCTTGTTATCATTTCAAGATATTTAATGATGTATTGTTAGTTTTTACACATTTCTCATCTATTTGGTTATGTTCGCTTTATGTATCATAAATATTTGTGTAATCAGCCACGTCTTTTTTGAACAAATATCAAGTGCATGTTATAATAACAATAAATGAAAACAACTGCTCCCTATCATTTAAATATGCATAGTGTATGTAAAATATGAGATTTTCACAAAATTTTTGGGTCAAATGTTAAAGAGTTTACCTGTTTTGTCGCATAGTAGCGATGTGTGCGTTTTCCCATAAACGGTCCAATTGGGTTTTTTTTTTCCGAGCGGGGACCTATTTTCGGAAATGTTTATGGCATATTATTTTGGCTAAGAAATTATTTTGGGTTGACGTTTAAACGAATTGAATTTTAAAACGGGATTTGAGTTGGATATATAATATATAGATTTTATATTATATATTATATAAATGGGAAAATGACAAATTAACCATCGTGGTTTGCCGTCAATGACAAGTCAACCACTATCATTTATTTTCTAACAAATTAACCACTGACGTATGGGCAAATGACAAAGCCAACATTGCTGTTACGTTCGCTATTAAGAAACTGACAGGGTGTCGCGGCGTTCGTAGACAAAACGCCACAGCGCAGTGGTTTTCCAAAAAAAGAATGCCAAATTTGGCCTGGACACCGTGGTGGTGTCTCAAGTGACCCCACCTTTTAAGTGGATAGAATTACCCAGTTATGGGCTACATTTGACATTTCGAACATCCAATTCCCGAAGCTCCATCCCGCAGACCCCAGGGCAATGTGACGTCCACGCTTGCCTGAGTGCTCACCGTTGAATCGTTGAAGCCTCGATAGGGTCTGCTCGCTCCCAAAGCTCCATCGAGCCCTAGCTCCCGAAGCCTCGACACGGTCCGCTCGCTCTCGAAGCTCTTGAACCCAAACGCATCGAGCCCTAGCTGCCGAAGCCTCGATATGGTCCGCTTGCTCCCGAAGCTCCCGAAGCCTCAACATGATCCGAGTTCTCATCGTCGCACCGTCGCACCCTCGCGGCTCGACCATTTTCACCCAGACAATGAAATACTCTCGACTCTTGGTGAAAATACTCTCGGCTCTCGGCGAAATACTCTCGGATCTTGGCAAATCACTCTTAGTGATCAAAATGTACTCCTAATATAAGAAATTGATGTTGAAGCATGGGAAGGCAACGGTGGAGGCTGTTGAACCCGTTCAAATTGCAGCGGTGGAAGATGTTCAACCTGAAGCAGTGGAAGATGTTCAACCCGCGGCGGCGGTGGAAGACGAAGAAACTGCCGAGCTTGAAGAAGGAGAAGCCGGATGCTCATTGGTCTGGTTCCAACCCGTTACAGTGGGTTTAAGGTCCAAACTATTCAGGACAGCGAATTGCAAAACACGGTATGAAGAAGATATACAACACCGTGGAATTATTGTTTCCAAAATAGTAGATTTGGACTCTTTTGCAGGAATGAGAATTAGTCATATGCTTGAAGATGCTGGATTAGAAGGGTTATGCCAGATGGGGGGCAGTTACTGCTATAGAATTGAGAGGATGTTTTACGCAAATTTGAAACTGTCCACCGAGCCATTAGAGGTGCGGATGTACCTTTTTGGACAGGAGTTGAGGTTCACTCCCAACGATGTAAATATAATGTTTGGATGTGTGCTGGATAGGCCAAGTGATGAATATTATCACATGTCTCGGGAACCACCATTCGTCAATCAAGGAGAAGGGCTAGCAGTGCTTAGATTGTTGCACGGGGATCCCGAGGTTGCCCAGTAGAAGAAGCCAAAAGGCAAGGAGTTGAATGTCATAGCCTGATTGATCCACCTGATCATGACCTACACAATTTTGCCTCAGAACGGGCATCGAGACCATGTCAGCAGCATGGATCTCTATATGTTGGAGAAGGTATTCACGGGGAAAAAGATGGACATCGGATTTATCATTGTGAGCCGCATGCATGATGTGCTCAACAACCTAGCGAAGAACCTGTCGTACAACTTGCTCATCCAGAGTATCGTTGAGCAGTTTGGGGTACCCATCTCAGAGAAAGAGCCAAGAATTGAAGAGTCGGCCAATGACGTGTACAACAAAGCTAAATTGGACTGAATGAGTATCACCCAAGTTGGAGGGGAATGGTTCCGCAAGTCCAAGAAGCAGGCAACACCTCCACCCCTCTCAGTGCCTCAGCATTCATCCCCCTCACATGAACAGCTGCCCCCTCCTCAGTCATCTCACATTACTTCGATGCTTGAGGAGACGTCCGCCTGGATGCGAAGGATGGAGGAGCTCCAGCATGTGTCGATGATGAGAATGTAAATGATGGAGGAGCAGCTGCAAATGCAATAAGTCGAAATACAAAGACGGGAGGAGCGAGTAGAAGAGAGGCATCACATAGCAGAACAGTGACATATAAGAGTAGAAGAGAGGCACCTTAAGGTGGTGGCAGCACTTAAGAGACGTGAGAGGCGATCAGCCCGTTTAGCATCCTCATCATCGTCCACTGAAGCAGCAGATGCCACATACCACTTGTATGTTATTTACTTTGTACACAAAATCTAGTTTTTACTTTATTTGTGTTTAATGTAATGACATGTTGTTGATTTGCAGCACCCATGTCGGAAGTCGCCAACCTGCTCCTCTAGTCGTGCCTGCCGAGATGCAGGCGACCGGTATGTTCGAGCCTCCGCCCCTTAGAATTGTGCACGTGGTGCGTCTTTCATTTCGGTATGTTCAATTGTTCCCTTTGCATTGCAGGTCGGTCGGCGTCTTGCAGTGTTTGAGTGAGGGATGAGGGTGCCGCGACAGTGCACTATTCTGGAACAATTCCTGAGCACGATCCAGCAACCTTTCAGTATGAGGGTCCGTTGTTCGAAAACATAGATAAAGTATTGCTAGACCCAAATTTATCTTTTATGGTCAAGGATTTGCGCTTGAAACGGACCAGGAAGAAGGCGGCGTAGTTTAGTTCAATGATTTACGTTGTAGTTTGTGTTTAGTTGAATTTGTGTACATTTAGGTTGTAATTTATGTGTAGTTTATATTTACTTTGCGAACGATATGTTTGGATGATATGTGTAGTTTACATTTAGTGGATGAATGATATGTTTGGATGATACTGGAACTGCTTGTGATTTTTGTGTAGGATGTATGAGAATAGCTTTGGGGGAGTAAAGAAATAAGGGAGACTCTGACAAAATTTTTATAAATTGGGGTGATGATAAGTATAATACCTTGAAAATATTTTCCGTTTTGTGAATGTAGTAGCACCAGAATACATCAAAGAATTTCTTTCTTGCTTTCGATTGTTTAACAACTTCAATTTATGCCTCCTCCACCTCAAGGGCTTTCACTACAACTTCAAAATACAATACTCCATGCATACTTGATATTTTTACACCTTTATAAATTTTCACTTTGAGGCCTAGCACGAATGGGTGTACTTTAAGCTCATTCGTGCTTACTAAATGAGAAGTAAAGTGAGACAGTAATTCAAACTTGCATATCCACAACCAAATGTATGGACCCAATATATGAATTCAAATTGCTGAAACGAAACCAATTCAAATTTATGAAACCAATTCATATATATAAATTCAAAATTTATAAATATAGCGTACAGTTCAATCACATATATATCAAGCCTAATCTATCAAACGAATATATCATGGAAGTTGAAGGTCCACATTTGTGTTTGTGGACCTTGCGCATCAGACTCCTGCAGAACACATTGCAAATGAAATTAGTATAGTTCAAATAACATTTGAAAACGTAAATGTGATAATGGGCTCACCTGTGTCTCAGGAACTATGTCCGGAACTGTCTCGACAACTCTCTCGGGGACTATGGAAGGAATTGTCTAGAGGACTTTGAAACCCATAAATGTGCTCGCCGACATTCCTCTACCGCCTCTGCCTCTGGCTCTGCCTCTCCCTCTGTCACCTCTGTCGGCCCCGGCACTGGACTCGCCTCCCCCTTTGTATGTACGGGAATTGTGCCCCACACCCCCACACCAGCCATAAGTGACGTTCAGATGTCTTCTGGTCAGCACTGTCTGGCTTGGGGCCTCATCCATATCCAGTATTCTATGTTTGCTTGGCCTTCTTGAAAGCCTTTTAAATTGGAGTGGGATAATTGGATCAAGATTCGTCATAGGAGGCCACTCGATTGGTCCATGACGGGGCGGAGAAAGTGGGAGTACATTGTCATGTATGTTTCCTGGTGATAGCACGCATGCACAAATTCCTCAGGAGATCTCCTCATGAAGTGAATGCACGGGACTACATGGACACATGGGATGCCGATCAACTCCAACCAGTAACAGGTACACGTACGCCTGTCCAAAACGATAGAGTACTGTTCGTTCCCATTGCTGACCTCAAACTACACAGCTCCTGAAAATTGGGGGCTCCAATTTCGACCGGCAAGTTGTAGTTTGGTGAGCCAGTTATTGATCATTGGACACAAAAGGTCCGTCGAGCGAGCCATCTTTTCATTTTTTTCACATCCTACCCATAAATGCCCTTTCGAATGATCTCTAACATACTTAGAATCGGTTTGTCCCGAGCTAGTAGAATGCAGGCATTGAAGGACTCGCTCAGGTTGTTGAGGCTTATGTCGCACTTTGGGATGGAGCAGAAGGCATGTTTGGCCCAGCATGTCACATCTATTCCTCGTAGATAGTTGTAGGCCGTCGGGTCAAGCAAAAATAATTTGGCCATCTCTCTCTCAAACTGCCTCACAGTTGTCGCTCTAGATGCGGCTCACATTGCATCATTGAACAACCTGCCTTTAAATTGTTTTTGAAAATTGGCATACACGTGTCGAATACAAAATCGATGGTCTGCTTGCCCTGCCACCTCTCTAACAGCTGGTACTAGACCCTGCAAAGATTCATAATATTAGTCTGACATTGGTACAAAATGCATAACATAAACACAGAAGGCAAAAGCAATCAACCACACCTTTTGTCGGTCAGAAATGATTGTCCATCCATTGCCAGATGAGGTGTTTAGATCATCGAGTAACAATTCTAGAAACCAGCTCCATGAAGCCCTATTTTCTGCTTCAACCACTGCTACAACAATCAGATACATACCATCGTTCTCGTTTATAGTGATAGCAGTAAGCAGCTGGCCTAGAGTCGCTCCCTTCAAGTGGCAACCGTCCAAACAAATAACTGGTCTACCACAGTTCAGGACGGTCGTCTTGCATGCAGCCAAACACATGTACATTCTTTTAAATGCACTCATGTCTAGGTCAACGCGCACCGAGCTTCCAGGATTAGACCTTCGAATCTCCTCGGCATAGGACCATATGAGCTTGTATTACTCATTGCCATCACCTTCATTAATTTTTTTCGCCGCATTTCTTGCCATTCTAACAAGACTGAGTGTGATGTTGACATTAAAGTCCTTCCTCACTGTCTCAATTATGGAAGCAAGGTCCCAATTGGCCTGACTTTTAAATCTCTCTAAGTAATGCGTTGCCACCCATTTGGCAATGGCATGACGACTTTCCATCTTTCTCGAGCAAGTGTGAATGTCGTTGTAAAACTTTATTTAAAACGTCATTTTCACCTTGCATTTTTGAGGCGTGCAACCATAAGGGCATCCTTCCTGGCAAGCAGCCCTCAATTGATGAGCATCACTGTGGGTGAATTTTATCCCATACCCATTCCTCAACGCATGATCGACAATTTCTTCTCTAATTTTGTTCAATGAACTATACTTTTTGTCAAAGCTCATTCCACCGAAGCTGCTTTCTGCTTGTGTTGGGCGTCTAAGTCTACTCTTAGCCATGTCCATATCTTCATCACTAGTGGATTGACATAATGAACAGAGTTCCTCGTTGTCGTCCTCGTGTAGAATTGCTAACACGGAATGCAACACAATTATAGCTTCATTTCCAATTCTACGTACCTCATTCTCATTGGCCAAACATGTGGCTGTGGGTCCCACTTCAAGTTGACGGTTAATAACAGATTCTTCAACACTCAAAGACGCCATTTTCTTTTCAACAAATTCTTCAACTTCGCTAAAATTTCGTTCTGTTTAGCTCTCTGAATTCTCTAGGATTAGCTAATCGATTACAAAATGCCTGAGAATATCACAAACCATGGGGAGTTCGCAGTTATGTTTACCGCTGAGTTAAAAGAGGGACGCTGTGGTGTCTTGGGACGCCACGGTGTCCAGGCCAAATTTGGTTTGGACGCGGCGGCGTCCAAGCCAAATTTGACCTTCTTGTTTTGGAAAACCACGGTGTTGTGACATTTTGTCTACGAAGCCGCAGTGCCTTGTCAGCTTCTTCACGACGAACGTGATAGCGATGTTGGCTTTGTCATTTATCCATATGTCAGTGGTTAATTTCTCAGAAAATAAAGGATAGTGGTTGATTTGTCATTGATCGTAAATCACGATGGTTAATTTGTCATTTTTCCTATATAAATTTATAAAATTATATATTTTTTTTATTAAAAGAAAAATCAGATTAGAAGCACACAGACGAGAGCCTTTGTCTTCTTCACGGTCCTTGTCGCGGGCGAGAAAGGAGAGACCGAGCCGGAGAGAGAGCGACTTCGCGAAGACGGGAATCGAAGATTCAGGTCGGCGGTGGTCGCGGGTGGTTGAGAACTGTCGAACGATGCGGCTGTGTGGCCCGTCTGAGGCGGTTCCGCGAGGGGAAGTTCGGCCGAAGCAGAGAACTCGGAATTCTGAGCTTCGGGAGATGGTGAGCTCGCGGAGGAGCTACATTCCGCCAAATTCCCCGATTGAGGTAGGAAATACCTCTGTTTCATTTCGGTTTCTCGGCCAAATTTGGCTTTGTTGGTCTCTCGGCCGAATTACAATTTTTTTCCTCGCTCCTGTTTTGTTATTGTTGAGCTGTGATTTGTATTGATTTCTGTTTTGGGGTTTTTGGGTTGGATGATGGGTTTCCGCGGTTATGTATTTGGTTTTTGGGTCGGTTGATGGAAAACACCCGAGGGGTTGTTTCCTGTTATGGTTACCGAGGGCTGCCCTGTCCTTGCTGCAGTTTCTGCATAATGAATTCCAATTTTCATTCTATTTTTGCTGCTGTTCTGATGTTGGAGTTCTGCTAGGTAAATAGCCTTCAATGATAGGTTGAAAGTATTGTGCTGAGTTGAAAAACTGGTTCCTGTTGTGATGAAATTCTGGGGATTTTAGTTGGAAACTGTATGGGATTTTGGTTTTGCCGTAGGTATTCGCATCCTTGTCTGGTTTTCTGCCAAATGGTTCTATTTGATTTCTGAAATTGGTTTTGGCTGCAGTTTTGGATAGATTGTTTGCTATCCTCGTTAGAAACATCCGAGGGGATTATGTCTTTTTAGTGTGCCACAGTTTTATGATGAATTGGGTCATTGTTTTTGGATTCCTATTTTGATGTGGATTTTGTTTTGTTACTGCTGCCATGCATTAGAACTGATTCTTCATCGGTTGAGGTGCTTGGATTTTTATTTCATTGGAATGCCCTTTTACCGAGGGATAAATTTTGGAATTATTACTCCGTTGGTTTTAATTCAGTTCCCATTTTGTTCCTGCCTGATAGACTTTGTGAGGAAAATGTTGCCCTTGTGGATTTACGTCCTACTTGTTGGTTTGGTTTCTGTCCAAGAGTTGTTTTTGACAAATGTTGTTATACTAATTTAGGTCTCATAGCTTCTCAGTGAGCTAAAATAGAAAATGATGGGTTGTGGTTTAAAGTTGCATGAAGATGGACGTTAAGCCTAATCCAATGTATATGTTGTTTCCCTAAAACTAATAGTTCCTATTAAAACCTTGTTTATGGTATTGAGTAATAAGGTTGGGGATTCTATTGGGATTCCTAGATTTGGTTTCTAGTTTGGGTTTCGTGGTTGTCTCTAGAAACCGTCCTGAATTCTAGTATTGTTTAAGACTTGTCTGTTATTCCTTGTAGGTTTGTTGGGATGTTGACATCGACCTTTGTTATAGGTCCTGAAGATGTCAGTGGTTCACTTTCGCGTACGACAGCGTGTGGAGCTAGTTTGTCAGTAAGCGTGTCGTGGTCACCATCGATGTAGGGATCTTTATACTTTTTGCACTGCATTGCATTATGGTTTTCAAAACTGCTATTTTGTGGGATACCACACCTGGAAATCTGACGGGACCTGTTCGACAGTACGTCAGTTTCTTACGTATACGTAAGTTTTCTCACGTTTATATTCCGTACATGGTAGATTGTTGATATCCTGTACGTACTGATGATGTGATATTTGTGCATATGTTGGAAGGATGAATCCTCTTGATGTTTTAGGCATTCTAGCGCTAAAGCATCATGAGGCTATCCAGTGACATTTTCTACTATGAGAAGATGAGTTATATGTTACATACGTTGGGAGGATGAATCTTCTTGATGCGTAAGCACCCTTGCGCTAAAGCATCACAAGGCTATTCCGTGAGATTTTCTACTATGAGAAGATTTGTTTTGTGCATTTGGGAGGATAAATCATCTTAATGCTTTAGGCACTCTAGCGCTAAAGTATCATGATGTTATCCTCGTGCAATCTTTTGTTGTGAGAAGATTGGTCGCTTGCGTCTGAAATGGCGATGAGGCATTGGTGACATGTCCTCAAGTGTCGAGCCCTAGAAGCGAAAATGGGATGGAGCATTGATGACATGTCCTCAGGTTTCAAACCCTGAAAGTTAGAAATGGAGATGTGAAGGTGATGACGGTTCCTTGGGTTTCGAGTCCTAAAACTTGGCCAGAGTATTAGTCACACGGAGCTGGTAGGTTGTTTGTCGCTGAGTTTTGCCTATCATAGTACTGTTCTATTTGATGGGTGGCGTGACAGCTCGTAGCTCTGCTCGTCGGTAACCCTTATCAACTTGGAACCTAGAGGTAGTTGAGAAGCAATCCGTTGTCGGTAACTTCATCATTTTATTCGATCGTACAAGTTGGGTGGTCTCAGAGCTTGCTCTCTGACAACTCGGGTGACGTGTCGGGTTTTCAGATTGCTGTCTTTCGTATTCTCTCCTTCTTCATGAGGTGTTGATATTGACAAATAACTATCTTTCTGTGACATGTGCTGGGTGGGTACTTGTGTGATTATCATTTTCATTGAGGACAGATGGAAAGTTATCACTCGCTGAGATTAGCCTATCCTAGTACCATTCCATTTGACAGGTGGCATGACGGCTCGTAGCTCTGCTTGTCGACAATCCTCGTCAATTTGGAACAAAAAGGTATTTTAGTTGAGAAATGGTTTATAGCAAGCAACCTCATCCGTTACTATGATTATACGGATTGTATTGGCGCTAGTTACACCCATCGACACATCTAAGAGATTATCCGAGTTGTGTCGACTTGTAGCTTTGCTCGTCGGCAACTTGGGTCACGTGCTAGATTATCGGATTGCTGTTATTGGTATTCTCTCTTGCCTCACGAGGTGTTGCTATAGATAGATAGTCACTTTTCTATGATGAGTGATAGATGAGTAATTGTGTGACCATCATTTTTACTGATGACGTTTTCATACAAAAAATGATGTTGGCATATTTTGTGATATAGCTGTCTATGTATACAACGAGTTTTGATGTAGCCACATCGAGGGCCATTGGCCAGATTTATAAAATGATAAAGAGGTTTTAATGATTTAAATCCATATACGATAAATTAGAAGCATGCAATGCTTTTTCAAAAGAAATGAGAAAAATAGTTTTTATGCATGCATTGTATTTAGTATCGATTTCTCTACTGAGTTTGTTACTTACCCATTAAACTATATTTTTCCTCAAGTTAGGGTGTAGGTGCGGTGCACTGGTTTCACATGTGTCGTCATGAGCGGTGATAGAGTTCTCCAGTGGTGTTTTGATCTTCCCGTGGATGAGTGGATGTTCATTTTTCAATCCTTTTGTATCGGGTACGTTTGGGTTTTAGTATTGGTGTTGTTTGATTTAATTCATGAATAGTATTTTCCTTTATCATGCTATCATGTCTATAGTTGATTACTCTGTGGACCCCAACTCATGTGATTTGGGCTTGGGTTTGATATTTTCCCGTTAAGTCTTTCACTAATAATTCATGCCCTGAGTTGGGTAACGGGTTCTCTCTGAGAATCGGGTCACTTGGCCTGACTATTCTGTTAGGTCATTCTCCAAGTTGTGACAGTGTACATATGTAGACATGACGTTGATGTTTTCTATTTGAAAAAGAAATCATTGAAAAATTGACAAATATTAAAAAAGTAAACGAGAAAATAATAAAATAATGACTTCTATTATTTTGATATATTTTTGAAATGCTGTATTAGGTTTTATTTATGGATATCATTTGAAACTCGTGCTGTCTTTAAGAATTTGGTATCCAATAAGTTCAGATAGTTTTTTTTTACTACTGACCTTTATATTTCGTATAGGGTAACTAAGGATTGAAGTTATATATGAAAAAGAAATTATCAAAATGTTAGTAAATGGTAAAAAACAAGAACAAGATAACATTAAAGTAGTAATTTCAATATTATTTTTTTTGATATGTTACTTTTCAATATTATCAAGTTCCTATTATAAATATCCTCAAAAACTCATGCTACCTTTAAGGATTTAACATGCAAAAAAATAAGTAAAAAAAACAAGAACAAACAAGAACAAAGGGGAACAAGAACAAACTTACTTATTTTTTTGCATGTTAAATCCTTCAAGGTGTGGAGTTATAAAAAAAACATTCAAATACCTTGTGGTGAGGATTGACTCAATAAGTCAAATTTTCTTTCAACTCTATAATCTTGATTTTTTCTAGTTAAACTTCTAATTTTTATATACAAATTGTGGAAGGGAAAGTGTAGAAATTTCTGTTACCTTTGATGCGAGATCGGAGAGGGTGAACTCCAAGTTTCACTGTACGAATCAAAACTCTCGATAATCTTGATTCAATGATAGAGGTAGTCTAAAAACTCAATTTTTGTCTCTATTGTGGCATTTGTTTGGACTTTTGTTTGTGGTTGGCCGAATAATTGGACAAAATTCAGCTATTGGATCACGCGGATTGTGTCGACCATGGAGTGTTGATCGACTTAACAAATGCTGAGCCACGACATTAGTCCCTTTTGGCTTTGACCAGTTGGGCGATTGGCTGAGACAGGGAGTGTCTCGGCCAAAGGCGAAGACGCCGTGTCGATAAGGAAGACGATGACTCGGGTGGAAAGTCTTCATCTGTTATGTGAGACTCGACCAATATTAAAGCCTTCAATCCAGAGCCCTAAGTGGACTGCAGACCAAGAAAATATGGGTCGTGGTCTGGGTTTGCAAGAGTTGCAGACCAGGCTAGTTGGGCCGAGGTCCAATGCCTATTTTGGGCCAAACTTTGAGTATTTGCTATCTAATTAATTTGGAATTAATTTTAAGTGAAAATTTAGAATTTTAATTTATAAAAATTTAACTAAAAAATTTGACGAATTTTGTTTTTGATTGGTACCCAAAAATTAATTTAAAAGAAAACTGTGGACTCTAAAAATCTAGCTTTTTGGATAATTGAGTTTGGGTTGGTGGTAAGCCCTTTCGAGGTAGGAATTTAATTTTATGTACAACAGTGCATAAATTTTTCTACAAATAATATTTTGAGACGTGTCTAATATAAAATGACGTGTCTCTTTTATGGCTTGTCGGAAATTTTATATTATATGCATTTTTTTACTGTACATATTTTATTAAAGCATGCACATAAAAATTAATAGATCAATTTGGACGTGTGAATCGAGTTCGATCGACCCAATTTGAGGACATGTTTTACTTTACGCACATTCGATCGTGGGAGAATGCATTTTTTTGTTATTAACTAAAGTAACGAGACAACTATATGTATCATGTTCTTAGGTGCAAAACCTTAAACATGATCCAGGGTTTTTATGTAGCTTTCACGATCGCCTAGCATCGTTGTTGTTATGTGATATGTCTATGGCATGGTGTGCCCAGAGTCCGTGAGTGGTTCTATTTTTACTGAGATTTTATTTTAGTATAACAATGGTCTATTTTAATTACGTACCATATTATAGTGAGTTGTTTTAAATGTGCGTCTTCTATACAATTTTCTAAAATGAATTTATGAAACACCAGTTTTAAGACCATGTATGCTAAATCATTGTTTTAATTAAATTGCTAAATATAAAATTTGATCTCTATTAAGTTTAGTCAACTCACCTCAATGACTACCTCTTTTAGGACTTTATTAGCAGGATATTTGGTTGCCGACCTAATAGTAATTTTTTGCAAATATATTTTAATTTCAACATTTTTTTTAATAAATTTTTTTGAGAGATATTTTGTGAGGTAGACTTACTATGGATGATTATAATTGTTTTTTTTAATTATTATGCACAATTACTTTTAGACTATATTACTACATTATGTGATATCACTTATTGGACTTGTTTAACTTGTATTTTATCAAGCTATGACTTTTAAATAATTTATTAAGACTTTGGCTACTAAATGTAACAATTAAAGAAAATGATTGGACGATTCGGTTCTTCCGGGTTTGATCATCTCTATTATATCTTGAATTCTTTGGTGATCCTAATAGCACATATTTTTTGATCGGACAAAACATAATATGAATTGCCGAACCCTACCTATGAGAGAAGCACATATTCTTGTGATACATAATACATAATGGAGTAAACTTTTTGGAGCACGAGACGCAGATTATCATATATGCTGCTTACTACAGTTGAAATGCAGGAACAAAGATCCAAATTATTCTTGCTGTAAATAATTGCAAAGCATCTGCCTTACTTGCAGGAAGCTTGAAATTCAAGCGTCCAATGAAGAACAGGCTGAACCATTCTTGAAAAGGGAAACTAGGGCGTATAGATAAAGGCGCACAGATGGCTATTGATTCATAACTCACATATTCTTTCCATTATATTACGTCTTAATGAGTTAGCTTTAGCTAGAGATACTGATATAATCATTGGGTCTCGTCTGGATTGAAAAATTGCACCGTTATAAAGTTATTCGATTGGCTGTAAATTACATTCCAACAATAATTTCTCACGCATTATTTCAAGATAGTGGGGAAGAGATTCTCCATCCTAAAAAGTGTCAATGAACTGGAGTGTGCATGAAAAACAAAGCAGTCCGAATATTCGATACAACTTTTTATGTTAGTATTTGAGGATTTGACAGAAACTGGATTACAATCAACAGTCTGCAACTATTAATGATTTTACGGTTGCTGCTGAACATTCTAGGCTGTATATGAAGCCAATAAATCATAAAATATTAGAAAAGTTGAAATATGAACTCGAAGAGAAGGAAGCATGTAATTATATTAAAATATATGGCCCAAAAAAAAAGGAATTTGGATCTAAATAGTGCTGTAAAATGATGTTTTTTCTTGAAAAGATGTTGAACCAAAGTTATGAAAAAGCATGTGTTACGAAATAATTTGGCTAAGATGCACTATAACACTCAGAGATTTTTATGGATAGTTTAATTAAATAATACGATAATTTAAAATTTAATAAGTTAATTATTGATAGTTGGAAAATTTTAATGAAGACTTTAAAATAATATAATAACTAAATAACTATTGAAAATTATGAAAGATTTAATGAAGAAATTTTATTTTATAGGTAATAAAATAAAATAGAAATTATTAAGAAATTTAAGAGGATTAAGTAAATAATTATTAAGGAATTAGGAAAACTAAATATATTAGAATTATTAAAGAAATAATGGTAATTCATGGTTAATAATTTATGCGAAAGAAAATTTAAGTGTTATATGATGTGGAATTAAGGAAACAAGGGTTGGGGTGATCAAACGCAACAGAAGCCGTTGGATCAAGTCTCGGACGGCTGCGATCTAACCGATTTAAGGGTTTCCACGGAAGTGTTGGGAAACGCATGAACATGGTAAGGAATTGAGGACCATCTAATTAGACTCGGTGATGGATCCTGGAACGTTCGATCCTATGGAAGAAGCTCCCGCGGAAGCCAAAGATTCTTTCTAGGAGTGTTTTCAACCATTGAATTTAAAAGAAAAAAATTGGGTGGAACGTCAGCCGTTTGATGATTTACACGGAAAGAGGACTTAAGTTGAACGACGTCGTCTTTGTGTGGGATGCATTTCCACAGTAGCGTTTGTGTCTGCAATGAATAGTGGAAACGTGTGAAATGTTGTTGCGATTTAAGGAGTGCGAGATTTGAAGCTTGGAACGTCGTCGTTTTGGAGGAATAGTCCACGAAGAATGGAAGGACGACTTGTCGGTTTGGGTAGTGTCATAGGTTTTGCAACAGTATTGGCTTTCGCAAAAGCTAAGGTGTCCGCGAACTCAATGAAATGGGTTGACATGGCTTGCTGCCATTGGCCAAAATTGGTTTTGCAGATACCCGCTGCGGCAGCCTGCTTGTTTGCGGCTCGGCTAAACAAATTTAAATGAAGATGTTTTTCCAGAATCCTTTTCCAGCTAGGTTCTCATCTGTCTAGATGATCCAGTCACAGTTTTCACATAATTCTTATTTCACAAAACCCTTCAATCGGTCGTCTATTTAAACTGAATTTTAGGATGGGGAACCCTATTCTCCTCGTGGCTGCCTAAACAAAGCAAAGGAACTCTATTTTCTTGGTCTTTTCTCTTCAAATTATGAAGGTAAGTCTTACGTTAAAGCTTGAGTTTTGGTAAGCATGCAAGATGAGGAACCATGTGATGATTTTTAGTTTTACCATCGTAAACCCTCGTTCTAACTTATCTTCGATTTTTTGTTGAAGTTAATTGTCTTCATGGGTTGGAACTATGGGTTATGGATTCTACCAATTGTCTAGCAAACAATGTTGATTGAGTTTGGTATTTGGCCTGCATCACAAAGTACTAGGTTTCAATTAGTTCACTTACTACTTTTACTATTGTTCTTGAGGATATGTGGTTTGTTGTTGTGTATATTTTATGCTTACTGAACTGAGGGTATGATGATGTGCTTACTATGTTTATGTTATGCTAGTTAAACCGAGGATGAGTGTTTGGTTGAGGGCGATGAAAGATGTTGAGGTTGTTTTCCAGCTACTGTTGATGTTGAGGATTTGATGTTTTTTTTATATGTTTGAGGGACTGTTAGCATACTGTTGATGCATCGTTTATGTTTACCAAATGATGAAGTTTGAGGATTTGTTATAGTTGTTAGATAGTTCCATTTTATGATGATAAATGTACTCGAGGATCTATTGTTACTGTTTGTTGATGGTCAATGGATGAGGATGTGTTCTACTACATTTTATGTTATGAATATGTTGATTGATATCATGTTGCTTGAGGATATGGTTACTGTGATGTTTCTATTATGTCGATGCTATTATTAAGGATGTGTATCGTGATGTTTTAAGATATTGTCTGTGATACCTATTGCTGTTATTTGAGAATATGTGTATCGTGATGTTTATGATATAGTTAGTGATGCTATGACTGTTATTTGAGGATATGTGTACCGTGATGTTCTATGATGTAGTCTATGATGCATATGGCTCTAGATTGATGACATGTTTATTGCAATTTCTTATGTTATGAATGAGGATACCTACGAGCTGTGAATCAAAGACATACTATTGTTATGATTATGCACGCTAGACTGTCATTATGCTATAGGAATGTACATGCATTCATGAAAAACACTTTCATTAAGAAAGATAATAAAGAAATGAAAGATGGATTGAAAAAATGTAAATGATCGTTATGGGTGGAGTTCGAGTTGGCTGTCTCACATGAGATGGACTTAATGATGTCACTCTCCTTTAAACTGATGTTCCAAACGAATAGACTGTAAAGTGAAAGAAAAAGAAAACAAAGACTAATGACTGAAAGATAAACTGTTTTTACGTGCTGCATCTCATAATTATGTCATATATTGCATTTTGTATGTTATACGCTTTACGTTATATATCTCTTGCTAAGTGTTAGGCTCATAGGTGAACTTTGTGATGTAGGTAATTATGGAGATTAAAAAACATGATGAAATGATCATTTAATAGAACAATTGAAGAAGAATTCTGATGGACGAAGCTAGAACGTTGTCAAAATGAAGTTGACTAGTGGGTGAAGATTAAAGAAAATATGAATTTTAATAATGTAAATTCTTTATTGAGATTTATGTTCATTTCTGTTAGATTTAAAAGAAAACGTTTTGTAAATGCTTTTGGTTATTTTAAAGAAGAGATATACTACGTTTATTTTTAAAAGAATTTGTTAAAGACTTCCGCTGCATGGGTATGAAAAGATAATTAATAAAGGTTGAGTTTTATTAAGCTCTAATTTTAAAAGAGATTTTCATAAAGACTTTATTCGTACGAGTTACTAAAGGATCCAGTTTTCTACGATGACATAGTTGATTGTTTTTTAAAAAAAAAAGATTTAACTCTACGGGGCGTTACATGCCCTACATTCATGGCTCGTGAATTAAATGTCTATGACTGTTGCTGTGGGGTTGTTTCCTCACTCTCGAGGATGTTGTTACCAAAAAATGGGCAATTGTAAGGAGCCAACCTATGCAAAAATAATCGAATAATCTCATGTCACTCAGTGTTTCAATTTGAAAACTTGAATTCTTCTTGGGTCTGGTTGATGAACCCGCATTACAGATCTTTTTTAAAGTTTTGTTTTACTTTATATAAACACATGTAACTTTGAATTGCAAAACTTGCCTTTGTAATTTGGTATTAATAGTAGTTTTTTTTTCCTTTGTTTGTAGCATTTTCTTAAAAGAATTTTTTCACGTTAAATCTTGGTGCCAAAATTAATATTTTTCTTTTCATTTTATGGTTTGATTTTTAACATTTAGAAAATGAAAAAATGAGATGCTCCTAAGTAGATTTACCCTCTTAGCCTAATACAATATATTTGATCAAACACTTTGAGTATTTCATCTGAAAATAGATAATATTGTAATCAACGGATAATATTGTAATAATATTTCGTGTCACCAAGTGATGGCGCCTGTATATATGTGGAAGGAGGAAAGTACGGAAAATATTAACCTAAAATCACTCACAAAAGCTGGCCAGAGTTAAGAACACAAATAATGAAAACTGCTACTTTCACTGAAAACTTCATGAAGAAACGATTACAGCAAGTTTAGATTAAAATAACCCATGGAACAAAAATAATAAAAGACTGAAAAAAGAGTTATTTTTCCATACAAATCAACTCATCTTGTTGGAGGTCAAGACGAATCAGAGGTTTATCAAATCCCAATGACCTCAAACTTAGTGCCATCACTTCACCTCTTGGAGATGGCACTTCATCCTTTACGAGTTGACTCGCTCGAGCTTGAAACGCTCTAGCACAGAGGAGATGTAGGATGCAGCTTTAGAGTCAATTTTATCATCGACAACCACGCCATATGGATTTTCCAGTAGGCTTTGAGAGTCGCGGGTAGCGTCAATGGCGACGAAGGAGAGCTTGTGTTTGGGCTGAGTGAATAGGAATTCCTGGTGGACGACGTAACCCACCGAGGCAGCTGAAGGAAACGACTGGCTCGGCCTCGCCTTGCTGTTGTACTGCACTGTGTTGGGTGAGGAGGGTTTGGGTGAGCGGTAGAAAGGTATTAGCTTTTCCTTCACTGAACCTCTGCGCTTGCGGTTTGTCTCCATGATAATGCAGTCTGCTTAGATTTGAGTCGGTGTGTTGCAGGTAGAGAGAAGGGATCTCAATATATAATGCAGAGGCCAGAGGATGGAAAAAAAATTATTATTATTATTATTCTTTTATTTTTGCTTTTGCTGATTTGGAATAAGAAAGTTAACAAAACAACCATAAGTTATGAGCTCAATGACAAGATAATCATTAAATAATTTTTACTAACAATTTTAACATTGAATTATTGAAAATGAACGAAGCAAACATCAACCATGTTGTTTTAGAGAACTCGCAGTGGAAAAGAGCTAATACCTATTGAAAAAATTGTAAGAACTTATAATTTAAGAGTTTTTCAGTAGAAAAGAGCTAATATCCATGTCAAATGAATTTGAGAAAATACTGTATAAATTGATTTTTATTTTTCAAATTTTATAATTTAGAAGATTTTGTAATAGAATACATAATGTTTTAGATATTGGAATATTTAGAATTTTTTTTCAGTCTATGGGAGAATCATAACTTATCTGTATTTTTCTACGAAGAAGAAAATTGATTTGTTTCTTATATGCAGAGGAAAGATGTTGCGGAAATTCGTCTTTCCTGATTCTTATTTCAAATACTCACTTTTTGTAGTGGAACGACAATGTTCCGTAGAAGAACGACAACGTTTTTTAACGAAAAACGTAATAGCGATGTTTGCTTCGTTCATTTTCCATAATTCATTATTTAAGTTGTCTGCGAAAATTGTTTAGTGGTTGACTTATCATTGAATCTATAGTACAGTGGTTATTTTGTTAATTTCCCTTTCTAATATGTATATAATTGTTATTTTGCTAATTTGTAATAGGGAAATTAACAAAACAACCATCGTACTTTTTGATCAATGACAAGTCAAATACTAAATAATTTTTGCTATTAACTTAAACATTGAACTATGAAAAATAGACGCTGCAAATATCGCTGTTATCTATCGAGAAATATTACTGGGAAGACGCCGCTGATTCACTTAAACTCTCTGCAAATTCTAATTTTTATGCTAAAATTGCAATAATTGAAGCAATATTACTGAGAAGACAATGCCGAGAAGCTCTGGCATGGTTTGGTCCATCGTCGAAAATAATTTTCACGTTTTCAGTTTTTCGAACATCTTCTCATCGTCGAAAACAATTCCCTCTTCTTGATTTCATCTTTCAGTTCTTATCACCATATGCTCCTTCCTTTTCCTAGTCTATTGTCGTTGTCTAGTGTTTATCACTAATGTCTAACTTTTTGCATAGGAAAATAATCTTTTCGGAGCGGAAAGTGATCGTTCCGGTGCAAAAAGTGATAATTCCATGACAGAAAGTGATTGTTGCGCAGCGGAGAGTAATTTTTTCGCAAGCAGAACATTGTTGTTCTGTTGCGAAACGTCGCCTTTTCGCCCCGGAACGTTGTCGTTCTGCTGCGAAAAGACAACTCTTTTTAATGAATAGTGGAAATACAACGTTCTGCCACGGAAAGACAACGTTCTGCAGCGGAACGACAATGCTTTTTAATGGAAAATGTAATTGCGGTGTTTACTCCGTCCATTTCTCATAATTCAGTCGTTAAGTTGTTAGCAAAAATACTTTAGTGGTTGACTTGTCATTGATCATAAAGTACGGTTGTTAATTTGTTAATTTCGTTTTGTAATATATATATATATATGACTGAAATCTATTTTTGGATTCAACTGGTTTCAGGAAAATTAGTATTTTCAGGAAATAAAAAGCCAAAATATAAATTTGGTTTTTACAATTTAGGGTTATTTAATTTTAGTTTTCATAGTTTTAATTATCTAATAAAAATCCTAATAGTTTTAATTTAATTTTTAAATAATATTTTTATCTGTATTTATTGTTGAAGTTAACCCAATGTGCCCGTGATAAAATATAGGGAAAATGATAAATCAACCGTCATCCTTTATTGTTGGTGACAAACCAACCATCATCCTTTATTTTCTAACAAATTAACCACTGACATATGGAAAAATAACAAAGCCAACATCGCTGTCACGTTTGCCATTAACAAGCTGATGTGGAGCCGCAGTGGTTTGTGGACAAACCACCGTGGCTCCGTGGTTTTCCAAGAAAAGAAGACCAAACTGTGGCGGTCTCTTGAGATGTCACCGCGGCGGTCTCATGACTTGAAAAATTTTTGATCGCAAATTTGAGAGCTTAAACGCATGATTTTGGGCTCGAGAAAGGTGGGTCATAGGGAAACCCTATGATAAGTCATAAATCTCTGAAAGAGTTTCGATTTGATATATTTTCAAGCCGATTTTGACACATGTAGCTAAAGTTATGGTTTTTTGAAGTTGAAGATGTCAAGAATCTAATAAAAGAATTGGATTAGTAAAACATATACATAGGGAGTTTGAAGTAGTCATGAAACACTAAAAATCGAGAACCGCTGCGGACTTTGAAGTAGCCATGAAAATATTTTTCACAAATTTGCGATCAAAAATTTTTCGAGTCGACACCGTTGCGGCATCTCAAGAGACCACCGCGATTTGGTCTTCTTTTCTTGGAAAATCATGGAGCCGCGGAGATTTGTTCACGAACCGCTGTGGCTCCACGTCAGTTTGTTAATGGCAAACGTGACAGCGATGTTTTGCTTTGTCATTTTCCCATACGTCAGTGGTTAATTTGTTAGAAAATAAAAGATGATGGTTAGTTTGTCACCAACAATAAAGAATGATAGTTAATTTGTCATTTTCCCTATATTTTATTTACATCGCATGGTCATATCAAAGTCTTGTTGAAATAAATTTTTAGTTTGGGTCAACTTATTTAAAAAAAAAATAGGTCTATTTTTCAAAAAATAAGAGAAAAAAGAGTAATTTAAAAAAATGTCTTTTGTCAAAAAAATGAAACCAAAGAATGGCACATTTTATTAACTTTTGTTGGTAATTTTCAACACAGAACAACCAATTTCCTCTGAACAACAATGAAGAACAGAAAACACATAAAAGAATAAGAACGCAAGAGATTTACGTGGTTCGGATATTGTATCCGACATCCACGGATCAAGACTAACGTACCTTTATTCATAGATCATCAAAACATAAAGGATCAGAGTTCAACCAAGAATTACAGACTCAAGAAATCAGAAAGAAGAAAACCCTCTCTAATCCTAACTCACTCTGCACTCTTATCTCTCCCCGAAAGACTATATCTCAAATAAAACTAAAGGTACATTAGTCATAGTCACCTCATCCAGTAATTAAACTATGGAAACCAACTGTACTCCTATTAATCGAGAAGCACAGTCTCTAGCATAATTGAATGTGGCATATGACACACATTTGTTGTAACATCCCAATACTTTAAGTTGGATAACTATCGGGATATTACCAACGGTGTTCTTGAGCGTTAAGTCCAGAGGTATTTCCGTTATGTTTTTCCCTATTTAAGCAATGTAATTAGAAGTGGAGTGGTTAAGATATTACGTTACATAATTATACGTGTCATTTTTGTCACGTACGTATGGGGAAGACATTATGGGATAGGAGTTAAGTGAGAAAAGACGAAGAAAAGAGGGAATTTTGGTGTTGCGAATGCATGCGGACGTGGTGAGGACGAGGGTTAGCCTTGTCCGCAACGAATCTGTCCAAGTCTGGATAGATTAGGACAAGTTCGGATGCATGCGGACGAGGAGAGGTATCATCCGCAATGAATCTGTCCAAGTCTTGACACATTTGGACGAGTCCGGATGCACGCGGATGAGGAGAGGAGGCGTCCGCATCGACTCTGTCCGATTTTGGGACAATTAGGAGGACTGCTGACGCCACATGTGGACTGGATATGGCGTCCTCAAGTGATTTGCAGACTGTATGGAAAGGGGATGAGGACGCCATCTCTCGTCCCCAGCCTGTGAGAACCTGGTCTTGCGGATGACTGCGGACGCGAAGATTGCATGCGCACTCGTCTGAATCATCGCAGAACTGTGATAACAGAGATTTAAATCAGAACGAAAATGATGCCCAACCAATAAACCGCCACCTCTCGACACAAAATCGCACAACCAGACCGACAAGCAGTGATTTGTCCACTGCGAACCCCTCTTGGACGTACAGGATGTCTCCTCATTTTTCAAATCATAGCGAAAATAAGTATAGTCATTTTCTTTTACAATTAAGTACTTTACAGAATCTCTTTTGAATCATTTCTCTTTTTAAATCCCTTACTCTTTTTAAATCTCTATAGCCTAGCCAGCCACAAGATCCGTACGTGCAAATCTTTCATCAACTGCTCCTTAATTTATTTTTCTGTTCTCGTGTGTGTACCTATATTGTAAGACATAAACTAATAAGCCTAACGCTCAATAAGTGATATAAGTAAAATATCTGAATGCACATGCTATGCCACTTTGAAATCTGTATGTGGTTTTCATTTTCATCTTTCTTTTATCTTTTATCTTTTACGTTTTAATATTTATCTTTCTGTTTTTTGTTTTTGTTATTGTTTTCTAACCCGGCACCTTTGGTATATCCTATTGCTCTGCCACTCTTTCCATAAATCTGTATGCGGTTTTTGTTTTCATCTTTCCTTTATCTTTTACGTTTAATCTTTATCTTTCAGTTTTCTATTTATGTTATCATTTTCTAACTCGACACCGTTGGTATAGTAGCTCCGACTACGACTGAAAGCTCAGCTAGCTATTGTACGCTACGATGCACAACATTCGGCTCGGGCTACAATCTCCACCTACTAGTAGCTGTGCCCACCAAGGGGTGAAAGAACATCACTAACCATTGGTCAATCCGTCAATGTACCCGATTTGACACCTCCAGTATAGCAGCTTCGGCTACGACCGAAAGCTTTGCTAGCTGTCGTATGCTATGATGCATAACATGTGGCTCGAGCTACAACCTCTGCCTAGGCAGTGCACTCCAACGCTTAACAGCCTCACTAACCATTGGTTGGTTTGTCTCGGCTCCAACCGAGGACTCACTATGTGGTAAAGGCTCAGCTCTGACCGAATCCCTTGATAGCTATTGTGAACTCCAATGCACAATGACACAACCTCAGGGATCCGCAACTCCAGCTACGACTGAAAGCTTTGCTAGCTGTTGTACGCTATAATGCACAACATGCGGCTCAGGTTCCAACCTCCGCCTACTAGTGGTTGTGCGCTCCAACACTTAATAGCCTTACTCACCCGTTGGCCAGCCAATTTTGGCTCCGATCGAGGACCAACTAACAAGCCCACATCTCATATCATCTTATTACCTTTATTCTGATTAATTCATTTACATTCTGTGTCTGTTTCATTTTCAAAACCATGCATGGAAACCATTTTTATATTCTTTTGAAAATCATGATGCATGATGCTCGTGAATGCATACATTCTATCGTATCAGTACTATAATCTCTAAGCATGCTCATTTATTAAACACATCATTAAAAGAACGTAATTTTAATAAACACCCATCAAGCAGCAGTACAATTCATGAAACATGCTCAATATCTGGCTATTCTAATAAAGCAGTAAACATACTCGATATCTTACTATTCTAATAAAGCAATAAACAATTAACATACAATTCCTAACTCTTGTCAAGTAGGGCCCCAAAGAACAAAACACATGCTTATCACTTACCTGCTTCCTTAAAACGTTCTAGCACTTACGTTCTTTTTCCTTTCCCATACCTTCATTGTAATATCCCGACTTTTAATTTGGATAATTATATAGTTATTGGGGTATTACCAAGGACGTATTCATAAGATTTTGATTTAAGGTATTAAAATAAATAAAAAGGAGATTTAGGTAATTAATATAAATGTTAATTTAATAAATTAAATTATAATGATGGAGATAAATAATTGAGAAGGAAAATTAAAAGAAGAAGATATGGTTTGGCGATTGGCTGAACCGGTTCATTTCGAACCGATCCAGTGTCTTAAATGAATGGCCTTGGGCCATTCTGGTGAGAGAGACCTGAAATGTGAGAGAGCAGGGAGACAGCAAGAGAGCGAAGACGAGGGAGACCTGAAGGGCAGTGGTGAGCTCGGGTCCGATGAGCGAGCAGGTGGCGGCGTCGCAGGTCACGACTACGGGTTTGGAGCATGGGCTTCGCGGGTTGATGTGATACGAAGCTCAGGTCACTGGATTTGGCATCGGGTCATGATGGGCGGCGATGCTCTATTGGTTCTAGTGGCTGGTGCCGATGGAATTGTGACGGCAAGGATGGTGACGGCGATGGACTGGCATGGGCATGGAGGATTGGAGTCTGTGCAGTGAAGGGCAGGGGCATCGGTTTGGGTGGTTCGCGTTGGATCTGGCCCTGTTGGTTCTTCATTGCCGGACCAATTTTCTTCCCTGGTTCTGGCTCTGGATGAAATCGACAGAGTGGACATTGTAGGGCATAGCTGGGTAGTGGTTGGTCGGGCGTGCTCTCTGCCTTCTGGGAATTAGCAGAGAGTGTTCCCTTCCTGGTGTTGATATACTGAGATGAGTCATAGAAGGGGAAAGTGCTCTCTGGTGGTGAAGAATGTCGAGGAGAAAAGAAGTGGAAGGAGAGAAAATGGAGAGGTGGTTGTTGGAGGATAAAGCAGTGGAGGGAAGTGCTCTTGGGTGTGGCCTCTTGGGTGTCTTCTGGTAAGGGAGTTCCTTCTTTGTCTTTATGGATTTTGTAAAGGATATATAGTAGATATAATAGAAAAATTGATGATATGCACTACTGGATATGTTGGTTTCTGCCTCTTGGGTTTTATTTGGATGATAACTAGATATTGCTCTCTATTGTTTGTTGTGGGAAATATAATAGTGATTGTCTGTTGTTGGTTTGGATTTATCCATCGTTGAAGTCCACTTGTGGTTGGCTACGGTTTCGGTTGGTTTGATTATGTGTTGAAAGGTGGATTATTTCTCTGTCAAATATTTAAAATGCTAAGTTAAGAAACGTGGAGAGCTAGAGAGCTATGGACTGTGTCTAGGAGAAGAATAATGGGTATTGTGTACTACTATCTGGTTTTGATCTCTGTTGTTGTGTTGGACAGCTAGTGGAGAGTATTAATGCGTGATTATTAATTTTGGTGATTATTAATTATGAAAGTATTGGAAGAGGAAGAAGAAGGATGGTGATTAAGTGCAATACGCAATAAAGTCTTGAGGTAATGAAATAGGGGTGTCTTGGCCAGTGGAGGCCCTACACCACAAGTAGAGTGCATGAGTGGTAGAATTGATGCTTTGTACTACTCCTTGGTCTTAGTTATGTTCTTGTGTTGCTAGCTCTATGATTGAAACTTTGTAGATAATTTCCTTTGATTGTTAGTGTTTCTCTTTGTTGTTGATAGTGTAGATTATTGTTGCTACGTGATAATTCCATGTTGATGGTCCGTGGACTTCCCTTATCATGTCTTTATCCTTTTCTTTGCTCTTGTTATTGGTTCTGTTACAAATGCTTAGACAATGAATGAACGAGTAATACTTAGATGAATGAGAAATGCTTAGATTCTTAGATGAACACAAGTTTGAAAACATTATTTTGACTTGGTATCTATTTAATTTCAGTTTAGTTATTCTATTTAAATTGTTAGCTATAAGCTGTTATTTCCTTCATTATTGTGGTGTTGCCATTACTTCATTAATCTAGCATGTTTATTTGGTAATCAATTTAGTTAATTGTTAATCAATTGAGCATGTTAACCAATTTAGTTAATCTAAGCATGTAAATAATTTGATTTGTCTAAACATGTGAACTAACTAACTTGTCTAATTAACTAATTAGTGATAATTAATTTGAATATGCTTAGGTAAGTGTTGTTATTTCTTGAGCATGTAAATTGACTAATAAGTAACTTCCAGTATGTTTAACTAATTGACTAGCATGCTAGATTGATTAACTAGCATGTGAAAATCAATTAGCAACATGTTAATTAACTAGGGTAATTAATTAAAGTAATTAATTAGACTTGAGCATACTAATTAACTAGCGTAATTAACTTAACCAAAAATTGAGCATGTTAATCGACTAGAGTAGTTAACTTAATTAGAATTTGAGCATGATAATCCATTGAAATAACTAATTAGAATCATAATTGAAGTCTTTACTTGAGCATGTTAACTAATTGGTTGAGCATGTTTAAATTATAAGATTTTGTCTTGATGCATGTCAATTAATTAGAACAAATTACCAAAAATTAACTAGGCATGTTAACTAACTAACTTAACTAATGAGACTTGAGCATGTATAACTAACTAGTTTAACAACCAGAGCCTATTTAATTAATTAACATATTAATTTTTCCTTTTTGGATATTCAATATATTGTCTTTTAATGCAATCTCATTATTGTAACTTCCAAAATGATGCTTCTCTTATTAGAAAAGAATGAGGAAGATGAAAGAAGAATGAGTTAAACGTGAATAAACTAAGAGTTTCATTGACTAAGTGAATAAATGCTTTTGTTATTGTCTTCTTGGTGTTGCTTAGAACCTTGCTTATAATTAATTGTCCTTCGCATGTTATCTTCTACTAAATCTAAGCGTGATTAGTTAATTAGAATAATAGCATGTAATCGAGTCTTAAGCATGTTAGTTAAATTATACACGTCGATTGTTAAATTCCATCATATTTCCTCAATTATTGTAAGTTACATATCCAAACATGCCCCATGTTGTTTCAATAATTCTATAATTCTCTCCTTCGTATGCTTTATTTTATTGGGTGTTCCATTGTTATCACTTGTCCTTATGTGCGCTATTCAATTTCTGTTGTTACCTTCCATTATATGCTTTACCTTTCTTTATATGCGCAATTTCAATAACAGCTTGCTTTCATTTCAATGCAATTGTCATTTACTTGCTTATATGCGCAACGTGAACTGTATCATGCATCATGCATCATGCATCATGCTGGGTTGAGAACATATCATCATGCATCATGTTAATAGAAATCAATAGGGAGTGCCATCTTGGTGGTAGTACTCACACATGCATATGTGAGGTAAAATGTTAAGAAAATGAAGGAAATGGGAAGTTGGAGGGCGGATGGTTAGCAGGTCTAGTTTGCAATCTAGCCGAAACCCCTCCATTGTCGGGTACGGGAGTTCTAGTTGCAAGTAAAAGGTTAGCTCTGATCAACTATTCCATTGCAAAAGAAAATCCTCCAATCTTCCGCTCGATGTACGAGTAACGAATGAATGAACAAAAGTAAAATGAATAACGAACGAACAACGTAATGAAAGGATTGGTTTGGGTGGCCCCCCATTCCAAAAGGACTAAAGAGAGGCATACCATACTGCATAAACCCTTTTCCTTACTAGGCCATCGGGCTTACAATTTACTTGTGGTGTAGGTGTAGGTACTCGTACGTAAAATAATGCACGGACTTAGGAGTAAATGCGAAAATGATGAACATATAATAAAGCAATGATGAAGGGTTTGCATGTGCGAGACTCATGGCTAGCCAGGCTGAAGAGAACCAAAGAGAGCACGGTTGTAATAAAATGTATTTAAATTATTTAGTTTCTTTCATTAAATTATTTACACTTCCACCACATTTTAAATAAATGATTTTTATAACGCTTCCGCAATACTTTCACGAAAAAGAGTTTTAACGAAGGGTTAATAGCGGTCTGACTTTAGTGTCACACTCTGATATCGTTTTTAAAAAAAGATTTCAATGGTTTGGCAAAAATTTTAAATTCTGCACATTTTCAAAGGATTACGAAAAGTTGAGTCATTACACTCACAATACCGTTACAATATAGAACATTTAATTATGAACTTCATTTCCATAACAATTATTCACGGGGTTCCATAATCCATAACACTTAACATTTCTCATAAATTAAACTTAATAAACAATTTCCATTCAAACTGTAAAACCCATGAGAACCATCAGAACATATTTCCAACTTCATACCAATTTTAACAAACCCCTTCATTATTTCCAATAACATAATATAATCCTTCCATTATATCCATTAAGCATGCATATTACATCTTACAAAGAGTATATATCCAACTATTATCCAATAATTTGTAATTTACTTGCAGAACATAATTTTTCAAACAATGAACCAAGATGCAGTGAATCGTAGGGAGTATTATTCAGCAGAGCATAAATCATCAATTAACAAGGCATATCTCATTTGAAACTAACATCCTATATTTTTCATGAATTAATCTCATCTCTTAAGCGTGGAGCATAAAACAATTCAATCTCATAGTTTATCAATGCAAAAAATTGGACAGCGACAATTTATCAAATCTCCAGAACTCAAGGCATAAATTTTAACATTTTTTTCTTTTCTTCTTAATATGTAGCTTAATGCATAACTAAATCAATAAGAAAATAGGAAGGAGTTCCTCACCTAAAGAACAACCGAGCAGTACAAAGAAGACTTGAGAGCTCCTCACTTTCCTTCCCTCCTTCTTTCTTTTTCGACTTTTCCTTTTCTTGGCTTCACTTCACCCTCGGCACCCACTCACAAAAGCTCACATTCTTTGTCTCCCAACTCTCTAGAGTACATTTCCCTCATTTCTCTAAATCTCCCTCTTTCTTTCTCCCGTAACCACTCTGCCTTCTCTCACTCTGTCTATCTTTTTCTTCCATTATTTCCTCTCGAAAACGTCCCTTAAAAGCAGCAGAAATCAATCGTGTGCTGCCATTTGTAAAGGAGAAAAGGTGTGGAAGAATCACAGTGGAACAACCGTCTTGAGATCACCAATTATCATCTCGGTTGCTGAACCGCTTGGCACCAGTAGATAGACTGGGTGACATCCCAATTGATGGCTATTGGCTGGAGCACAGTGTTATGCTTCCCTCACCCAAACGTCGACGTTTCCTTCTTCTCTTTTATTCTTTTATTTTATTTCAATTAACAATTTCATTTAATCAATCACTTTTCATTATTTCTATTTTATTTTAATTCCAATTGATTCATAACCAAAATTCATACTTAACCACTACCAATAATTCCCATCAAATATAATTATTCAAATAACCCATTACACCCAATTAATTTATCAATTATCCTTACTTAACTTCATTACGGGAAATCGGGATATTACACCTCTAACGTAAAAAGTGTTTAGTGTATATGTATAAATACTCAAGTCTATAATTTAGATAACCATAACCTACATTTTCTAATATTCTCATGTGCAATTATATACTTCATGCACATTCTAATCCTCATACGTATTTAATTATTAAATACTTTCACCACAAACCTCATGTGCTATTTCAAATAAGCACCACTAATTTCTATAGAATACTTATTTAATATTTTCTTTCTACTTTCCAACGTGATTTCCCGTATTATAGATCACGTTTTATTTTGGTCCATCTATCACCACTATTTATACATTTCTAATCAATCTCTAATTACCAAATCATCTCTCGTTTTCTTCTATGGTTTTTTTAATACTAATACTTGACATCTCTAATATCTGTTTAATCCGAGCTGTTTAGACATTTACAAGGTATGTCTATCATAACCTATGCCTCAACAACTTAATCCTCTATATGAAGGACTTCCTTATTTCTCTAAACATTTCTAATTAATGTCTATTTCACACTATCTAGATATCTCTATATATGTCTATTAGATGTGGAAACAGTTTTGTTTGGTTCAGTTTTTGGTTGAACTAGAACCGAACTGACTCACTTTGATTTTGCCTTTTGCAAACCAAAATCGAATCAATGACATCGAAAAACTAAATTGAAAACCAAACCTTGGTATTCCGTTTGGTTTCGGTTTTTAGCTTATAAGGAGGAATATCGTTGGATTAAGTAAATAGAGAGTTTATAGCTGTTTGATTAGAAGGTGGAATAAAAAAATGCTTTTGTGGAAAGATGCCTTGTGGGAGAGGAAAGATGTCATGCACGAGAAAAAAAGATTGTCAGATCAAATATTAGGATGAAATGAGAATCATTAAATTAGGAGAAAATGCTCCTATAGATGGGAAAGATTCTTAGTGGGAGGGAAAGTGGCCGTGCATAAAGGAAAATGTCATTGTTTTAGGCTAAATAAATGTGTCTGTGGTAACAAACGTAGCCGCAATATAAGATTATTTAGGAATCTATTTTCATGATTAATTGGGAATTACTCAGATGATTACTATCCACCAATTATAATTGATTAAGATGACGATAGTGCTTACGATTTTTAACTTAGGTAAATTGAAGTCTGATAGTGATTGGTAGAGGTTAAGATTATGTCATTCTCAAGTTAAAGTGATGTTTCTATGGGTTAAGGAAATTCTAAAGTGATGTTTATTCACGATTTGCAATTGACGGCTAGCGGGCTAGGTTTTGGTTTTTATTTTTAGGAAGGAGGGTCGGTTTGGTTTGGGTTTTATCGATTTTCTCCACTAAAAACCAAAAACCGTATTGAACATTTTGGTTCGGTGCTAAAGTAATTTTTTTCCTTGTGAAAACCGAACTGAATCAAATCGAAATGTTTGGTTTGGTTCAGTTACCCTGTTTGAATCAAACTAATTCCCACCCCTAATGCCTATCCCAAATAATTTCTCTATATGAAGGAATACCTCAGTATGCATAAAAGACAATGCTTAAACATATGATTCTATGATCATTGTCTAGATACTTTAACTTCACACCATTCTTAGGCATTTCCAATTAATATCTATCACAAATGGTACCACAATCACATGACTATCTAATCATGTCATCCTATAACTCATACTTATGTAATGAATATGAAATGCATATCACAACTCTCCTTTCACAATGATGCAATGATTTTGTGAATCAGTGTAATGCTCTATTTATTATTATATGGTCACATCATTTAACAAATATCATTTTATTAACATGTACGTGAATATCAATATATCTATGCATGTCAACATATCCGTGTGTCAACATTTATGTGACTATCAACAAAAATAATCATATACTATCATATGTATAGTCACACACGACCATGAAATCCTACCATATTGGTCACTGTCTCCAATAGGTGTGTCCATGAATAACAAAACCTTCGGAGGGCTAAGGACTTTCAATTCAAGTGAGACCCATAGTCACTCCCCTTTTATTTCCTACTTTACATGCATCACACAATACCTAGCATGGTGAGGTATATTGGGTTCCTCTGTGGCCAACAATACTACCTAGATAATATGTTTTGTACATATAAATATTTAGGGGTGGAATTGGTTCGGTTCGGTTTAGTTTTAGACCAAATTGAAAAAGAAAAACCAAAACCAAACTAAATCCACCTAAAAACTTATAAAAACCGAACCTCGATTTTCGCTTTTCCTCAGTTCGGTTCTGGTTTTCACTTCTAATCACAAATAGGAAAAAAATGCTTTTGAATCTCAAAGAAAAGCGAGGAGAAGACAGAGTCTGTGAGAAGCAAAAATAAAGATAAAAATGGAGATCAATTCTCATAGGAATTATAAAACCAAACCAAAACCGATTTTACAGCAAGATTTTACAAATTTCACAACAAGATTGGTCTATTTAAACACAGACCAATATCTTATTGCATTTGTTCAAAAACAAACCAAATTTCATAGCAAAATTCACTCATTGTACACCAAAAAACATATTTCACAATAAGTTTCACAAATTTCATATGGAACTAATCTATGCAAACTACAAAGCTTAAAATGAGAATGAAAATTGAAACAACAAAACATTGAATATATATTCGACGAACCTGTGTGAAGTTCACATTCCAAACTATAACTATCCAAAGCGACAGCACTGGCTGCAAGTTAGGGCTATGTTGAAAAGGCGACAATGACAACGACGACGATGTTGTCGACTCTGCTCTGTAGTTGACACTCGACGGAGAAACAAAATGATGGCCAAGGGTTGAAATATGCAACTTTTCATCTCTTTAAATGGCACATACAGGAGGCATAAGAGGTCAAAGGAGTGAGGAGTTGTCGGGTTTACTTTTACAAGAGGTAGGTTTTTAGAGAAAAAACTGGAATTAAATTAGTGACTCGAATAGGTTTTTAGGTTTAGTTTTATTTTTTGGTTTGGTTTATTTTTTCTCACTTACAATCGAGAACCAAACCGAAATGATCGGTTTGGTTTGGTTCGGTTACTTGGTTTGAACCAAACATATTTTCACCCCTATAAATATTTTCATGATGCATGATTTGAAATCCTCACTATACATACATTGAATGCATGTAATACATACCAATAATACATATAATATGAACCATGCAAATCTTGTTATTAAACAAAAAAAAATTATGCATGAAATGGTGTCAAACACCCATCTAGATGTGTTCTATCTATGTCTTAATACTCTCCCAAAAGGGTTTACGCAATGGGTAAATGTTTAGGTTAAAACCTAAAAGAATTGTTCTAAATTTACTAGTTCCGGTCATCCGCTCCCAAGGCTACAGTCATCCGCTCTAGTGCATTTTGAAGACACAACAAGGCAAAACATGGTTTCAGGTCGACCGATGTGGTCGACCGCAATTGTCACAGTTTCAACCTCACATTGTTGTCATTCACTTTTGGTCGTCTAAACTCATGTTATTTTCACTTCTGGGCGATCGCACTACAGTCATGGTCAACCGCAATTGGTACAAATGGTCAAAATCCCTCAATTTTCTTCATCTTCCTCATACCAAATCCATTCAAAATCATTTCAAATTACAACCCATCCTAGAATCATCAAATAGATAACTTAATCTATATAAAGTCATTCATAAACATTATAATAACTTAAACACTAAAATGGACATTTTAATCCAATCAAATAGCCCATACATTATATGTTATGCATACTCTTTTAATTACGCAATTTTATGCTTTCAACTAATCCTCAAACCATGTTTCCATATCATGTAACTAAAATCAACATTACATATATTTACCTAATTTCCAA
Organism: Begonia loranthoides; assembly: GCA_022433065.1. NCBI lineage: Eukaryota > Viridiplantae > Streptophyta > Magnoliopsida > Cucurbitales > Begoniaceae > Begonia > Begonia loranthoides. Next base: position 7,471,171 of record CM039485.1, read on the forward strand.
AACTCATGTTTTTTCACTTAAGCATTAGAACGAAATTTATACCAATTTAATAGTAACCAAATTCATTAACTATAGATTTCACAATTCTCTTTATTTTACATATAAACTAGTTTATCAATATCAAGGTCATGATCACCTTCTTATCACACCATGTTGATACCATTCGTCATTCAATCACATTTAATCGAATTATAATTAACATTAATAATCGACCCTATTCCAACACTTCTTCCATTCAGTTGTATCAAAACCAACTTGCATCATTAAAGATTACCCACATGCAATTCCATATATTTACATGTAATCGCCAATACACAACTTTCTACACTAAAACAATGCAATATTCAACATATTTTATAAAACTCCTAGGTTAGGTTTCTTACCTCTTGAAGATCACTTTATTCTTCACTTTAAAGGATTGATTCTTAGCTCAAATGAATCCTCATAATGAGAGAAACAACTTTAATGAAGGAGTTGAGGGTCAATTATCAAGCTTTCCCCCACGTTCTTCTTCCTTTTTTTCTCTTCTCCCCTTTCTATTTTTGCCCTCATTTCTCTCTGGTTCAGCACGAAATGGCTAAGCTCCTTAGCTATTTCTCCATTTTCTAGAGAATTCATGGGGTAAAGTTACCATTTTGTCCCTTTTGTCCTTTGATTGTTACCATTTGACCATTAATTCCATGGAAATTTACCAAAATATCATAGTTAATTATCCTTAACCACTCTTAGCTTAAAATAATCACTCTAAACGGGGTTTAAAAAAAGGTGAAATGTTACCTGTAAAATCGATGAACACCAACCAGAAGAGAGGAAGGAGCGAAAATGGGTAGATGTGATCCATTTGAGGGAGATTCGCCCCTTCTAGAGTCAACTCGTGGCTGCTTTCCTGAGTTTCCATCCCCAAAATTTGTTATTTAAAATTTTATCTTCCCAAAACTGGAGACTTCCAGAGGCGACATTGCATTTGCACCTCGTCCGCACTGTGTTCGAAAGTATCCAAAATTGGTACAAATTCAATGCAGACGCATCCCGATCTCGTCCGCATTCGTCCTCAATCATCATCACTTTGTCCTAATGCGACATTCAGACGCGAAACCTCGTCCTCATATATCATCCGCAATTGTTCGAATGTACCCAGATTTTGTACAGATTCAATGCGGACATCTCGTCCGCATTTGTCTTCAATCATTATCACTTCGTCCTAATGCGACATTTGGATGCAAAACCTCGTCTGCAATCGTCCAAATGTACCCATATTTTGTACAGATTCAATGCAGACGCATCCCGATCTAATCCGCATTTGTCCACAAAAGACAGGGTTAGTTTCAGGATGCGAGGACTCGTGCCAACCTTCGTCCCCAAGTGTTTTATGTTGGTGCGGACATCGAATCTCGTCCGTCCAAAATGCCCCTAGACAGTTTTTTTCTCCAATTTTTCTTAACTTAAATTTTGTCCCGTAAATAAATCCACAATTTATACATCATAGAATAACACGTATTGGCACGAAATGAACTACTTTAATTATTCCGAATTGATTATATCGCATGAACGGAAAAAATGATAATGGGGTGTTACAAATAATGTGTAATATGATTAAGGAAAATATTTAAGTGTCGGTTAGTTATTTATATTTAGGAATTAAGGAAATATAGTCTAGGAAGACCAGATGGAATATGTACTGTTGGATGAGATTTAGGAATGACTAAGATCAATTAATTTGGAGAAAAGATACTCTGCAAGAGTGTTTGATGCGGGAGGCCGTTGGACCATTGAATTAGTTTAGCAAAAGAAACGTAGATCGTTGGATTTAAGAAAAATGCTTTCGCATGAGTGTTTGATGTCGTTTGGGTGCGAGAGAGTGTTGGACCGTAAGGTTAAATTAGTTGAAGGAACGTAGACTATTAGATTAGGAAAAGATTCTTCCACAAAGAGTTGGATGCCGCTCGGACGTGGAAAAGTGTTGGATTGTTAGATTTTGTTTAGTAAAAGAGGTGTGAGCCGTTGAATTAGGAAAAGATTCTTTCATGGAAGAGAAAAATGTTGTTTGGGAGAGTTAAGTAAGTTAGGAACATCGTCGTTCTACGTTTAGTGTGTTTCCATGGCTACTTTGTGTCTGCGACAATGTTTTATGTGATGGAAACATCGTCATTTAGATTAGTAAGTCTAGGTTAGCAGTGTTAGAGCAAAGCGTTTACTTCTGCGGATAGGTTAGTGTCTATGGCAGGTTGTTGGACAAAGTGAAACGTCGTCGTCAGATTTATTGAATTCGCGGTAAGATTGGAGTTTCCGTGGAAGCGTTGGCTTCCCCGGTTGCTTTGGCGACCACAAATATAAGTTTTAGGGCTGACGTGGTTATTGGTCATTAATCAAACGAGATATTGCAGACGTCCCCCGGTTGTTTGGGTAGTTGTTGTAGCTCAGGCAAGTTTGATTTAAGGTAGTTTTTCTAGATTCTTGCGAGCTACGTTTTGATCCTTAGACTGTTTAGGAAAAGATAAAGTTTAGACGCAATTTTGTAGGATTTTATCCAGCGAAGCTTTCTGTTTTTAGTTCTATAAATATTAGGGTTTGTGTTTAAACCGTTGTCACCTGAGAACCCCATGGACGAGAGAAGCTTTCTCTCAAGCTCTAGGGTGAAACTTTCCTTCAGGTTTCTCAAGGTAAGTTCTCCACTATTTAGTTTCCAAAGTAGTTTTTTAGTGTGATTAATATTTAGAGTTATTCTTTTACTTGCTAACTCTTTGTTAATTTGAAGGAAAAGTCAGTGTTAAGGAAGACTTTAGGATAGTCAGACTGTACTTAGAATTTCAGGTAAGTGATGTTTTGTTTGACATTCGGCTGCATCACAAAGTGCTAAGGTAAGGTAGAAATATGATGTTATTCTGAGATGCTTACGGCTGTTGTTCGAGGATATGATGCTTGTTGATTGTTTACTGTTTACTGTTCACACTGTGACATTATTTGAGGATATGATTTCTATTAGTTGTTGATTGAGAATATGTTTTGATGATGATTCGACGTGATGTCTAAGGGGTGTTAATCGAGGATATGCTTGCTTACTTACTATTTATATTGAGACGCTGATCGAGAGTATGCACTGTCATGTTCATGCATGTTAGACTATTTTCATGTATCATGAATGTTCCATGCATCACGTTTTCAAGAAAATAACGAAAATAGTTTTCATGTATATGTTTTTATGAAAAACATAAACATAATTTAAGATACGTAAGAAAGAATATGAAAGGTTGAGGAAAAGTTGTCGCAAAGGTTGATCTATTGGGGATAAGCCCGTTAGCTCGATAATGCCAGGGCTTGGCTGAATTTCACCAGGTAGTTGTGCATTGAGTGCATAGTACTAATGGAGCTCTCGGTAAGGGGGACTATCTCACCGAAGTTCACGACACTTAATGGTGTGTTTCCTATAGTCGTGCCTACTCTTTGTGTAAGAATCTCTACAAAAGTTGCGAGGTCGTTAAAAAGAAAAAGAAAAGAAAGAAAGAAAGAAGGAAAAAACATGTTTTTACAAAACTGTATTGCATACTCATATTATGTTGTCAATCTCTTACTGAGCGTTAGACTCATAGTTTGAACTTTGAGATGTATGCAATGTTGAAATTACTAAGAAACTAGCTGATGAGAACAATTGATAACATGGTTGAAGAGAAATTTTTATGGGCAAAGTCAAAGCGTTGTCGAAGCAAAGTTGACCCATGGGTGAAGATTTTAAGAAAACATAAGAAAAAGAAAGACTTTTATTTTTATGTGTTTTAGTTATGTAAGATTTAAGTTTAAATGATTTACAAACATTTATGATTTCTTTATAATAGATTTTACTACGCTAGATTTTAAAAGAAATTTATTTTAAAGATTTCTGCTGTGTATGATTTTAAAATACCATTTTTATGTAAACGTATTTTTAAAAAAAAAAACAAGAAAGAGATTTTAACATTTCGGGGGTGTTACAAATATCTCAAATAAACAAAATCAAAGATATCTTTGACCTTTTTCTTCTTCTTTTGATCTTCAACAGAGATAGTACTATTCCTACCAATTGAAGTTGGATAGTAATTTCTATGGAGGGTACTGGTCTATCGCATATCACTTATGTGTTAAAAAGAGAAAGATAGGCTAAAAGCTTATGAATTAAGCCACTTCAAAGAGGAATATCCATCCTTCCACTTTCATTCTTGTCAGTCACCAAAAAAATATGCCCTACCCACGGCCCCCCATGCTACAGCCATTGATGATGACGTGGTCTCTCATCATCCATGCTTGGTGGGTTATCAAACCAGACGTCATAAATCACTAGACGTTGATTTCAGGGGAATGTGACAAAAGATTATTGTTGTTGTTGTTAACATAGTGATATGAAGAAGAGAGTGTGGATTGGATAAGAACACTGTCTTTTTCAGCACCTTGCGTTATGCAAATTCGCATTGAACATTTTTCCGTGAGCAACAGACGACTGTTTTTTAGAAGGCTTAGTGAGTGACAGCTATCTCATCTGAAATGAAGACTTTAAACACGATCATGTTAGAATTTTGTTACTTAAATTCTATTTTGTCTCAACTCTAATGAGTTGCGCAACAGTTTTTTATTATTTGGGATTAAGAGTAAGGGGTGGGTACGGCCTGGTTCGGGTCCCGTTTCATCCTAGAACTAGATAAAACCATAGCCTAACAGTTCCTAAAATTTGGAATGGGAACCGAGTTGTTAGGTTTCGGAACCAAACAAGGACTGAATGGTTTTTACGATTAGTTCTCGAAATTATAAAAGAAATTATGCTTTGAAAGTATTTATATTTATGATTGATTTTGGGTCATTTTTCTAAGTTTTGGGTGGAACTATGAGTCATTTTTGAAGTGTGGGTTGCGTTTAAACTGAATTTGATTTTAGTATGATGTTTTGACCCGCAATTAGAATCCATTTTTCCGATTTTTGACACAAGAAACCGTGAATCAGATCGTAACCCTAGATTCTAATACATCTAAAATTGGGTTTGGTTCCTATAGGGGTGAGAATCGACCAAACCGAGACCAAACCGCTGTTTCGAACTGTGGACTGGTTCAATTTCTGCCCACTCCTAAGTAATAGATAAGAGACATTAAGCTTAAAATATCAACTTTGCCAAACACATGACACTTATGCATGCAAATTCTTTTATCTTACGTGATTGTTTGTCTATAACAACTTTGATCATCTAAGCATATTGTCCTAATTGAAACGAGAAAATAATGATACTAAAGAAACTATCATGAGAACAAAATAAATCAAGATTATTACATAGAATCAAACAATATCATACAACAAGATCTTTGAAAATATTTCCTTTATTTGAGGTATTTTCTTTATCACAAGCATGTATATCTTAAGAAGTACATGTACCATGGTCAAGCAATTGTACATGCCAATTACGTGGTGGACCATTTTTGGTTGAGAGGCTTGTGCAAGGGGATTCATCCTTTTTTAACTTTCCTCGGTTTCAAAACTTAGCATTTCTCTTAGCTACAAAACCATTGATTGATGAATGTTTGCTCTTGGTTACTCGATCATTTTGTGGTTGAGTTTTCTCTCTCAAATTAGATAGCAATCAAACATATCATTACTATATTTTTTTCGATCTTCAAATATTGTCGTTATTTTTATATATGTCTATGATATCATGTGTTTAAAATTCGTGAATGACTCAATTTTTACTGAAATTTTTATATCTTTCCAGTAGTGGCCTATTTTTAATATGTACCACAGTATAGTGGATTATTTTTTACTTTTTTGTCCTAATGGTGTTTTATCTTAGTTTTAAGACATGATTTCTTCATAGTATGCTCACTTATAATATTATAAAACTTTGTATATAAAATTTAAATCTCTACTGAGTTTAGTTGACTCACTCCAATAATATCTCTTTCAGATCTTAGTAAAGAAAACTTTTAACTACTAATGCAAGATTAGACTCAACTTATCTTTTTAGTTAATGTGTTACTTGAGAGTATTGGTGAGACTCTTAGATGTTATTTTTTTTCAGATCTTCATATTTACATAGGTTATTGTGATTTATTACTTGCACATATTTTATATTTGGACTTATATTGTTACACTATTTGATGTTCACTGTTGGACCTGATTTTAGCCCAACGTTTTTGGATCCTGACACTTTATTTGATATTTGACTTTTAATTCTTTCGCTGCAAACTTTATTATATCTAATAAGGGTTGGACGGTTCGATTCTTCCATGGATCGGATCATTTTCTGTTTTGTCGTGATTCCCTTTCGAGTCGTGACAAACTTGCTTATCTAATGACCCATCTTTTTTCAACCTAGTTCGTCTGATTGCAATGGAAGGCTCGCCGTCAAGCTTGGATAGTCATTGGTTGACCTACCACTAAACCAAATTTGGTCGAGTCAATTCTCAACCATATGTGATCGAGCATGTAGCAGCCCATTCTGTGAAGTCTACAATGATATAATATTAGGAGAAATTGTGAGAGCCTTGTCTAGATCAGAAATGTGTACAATCACACATCATTTGAATGTGGTTAAGGAGAGTGATTCATAAGTAAAATTATACTTTAAACTAATACTATGCGTCTTAGGGTAAAACTTAATAATATAACCATGAGGGTTTAAGCACTAAAACGAAAAATATCATATTAATATGACGAGTTGTTACAGTGCATGCACTCATTTTACGTCGATGCCGCCTGAATCAAATTTATGTCTATGTTGGTCTTAAACAATAACCCATTTTAGTCCTAAACTAGAGTTATGAGATTGTGCAAGTCCAAGAAATAGGGTACGAGGAAGAGCTTAGAAACAAAGAAATTGTAGATCATGAAATTAGGGTTAAGGATAGACGACAGTAGATTGCAAGTGGGGTTGGTTTACTTTACTGAGAGAGGTACTAGACAGCAATAAAGCTATGGCAAATATCTGAATTCTGCATATGGTCATGATAAGATATTCTAATTCCAGTCCCCCTTGACCTCCTTTTTACTTCCTTCACGCCACTGCAAATCTCACACCTATTCCTTTCGACCTCTCAGTGTTCGCCACAAACAAAGTTATTTGTTCATGAATAGGAACAGAATCTCAGTCCCATTTATTTAGGATGAAATACACTTTTAGTAGGAGGGTTGCATATATCTACCTAATTCAGAACAAATTGTAATATAATTCTTTAGAAATTGAAGAAATATATGAGAAGAATGGGAAAAAAATGTGATTATAAAGTTGTTTACTTAGATAAAGTTAAGTTTAATGCCATATGCTTATTATATAATTTCATATCAATGTGTACATGTAAAATAATGCATTGCTATGTACTTATACATCTTAATAATAAAAATTGCAAAAATATATACAATTCGTGTTGAATTTTTTTCCCCCTTATTTTATCGGTGTAATAAAATTTACGAGCAACCTATGTCGGTAAAAAATAAATGCTTAATAGTATAATCCAACAAGTCTTAGTAGAGGTGTCAAACGAGCAATCAGAACCCACCTCCAAGCTCTGAGTTAAATGAGTCGAGTTTGGTCAGGAGTCGTAAACTTGCTCATTTGACTCTTGCAATCCTTGGGAAATCTAAGCATGATGTAGAGGCAATGACTCAAAACTATCAAGTCTAATGCTTCAACTACGATGAGGAATAAACTCAAAAATTTATAATTATCAGCGAATTACTTTGATTTAGGTCTGACAACTTTTTTAAAATGCAGTACACGATTCTTGAAAGAGTGGGACACCCAAGTTCATAAAAACAAAAACAGAAGACGTGAATTAGACTAAGTATACGACTATGTCTTTACTACGAGACAATTTTGTGAGGGTGGTTGTGTCAAATTGAGAATTTCTTAAAGTGGACCAAAAGAGCACTTGCTTTAATCAAAGGTTCTCTCTTTAAACAATAGTTTGATTTTGTTAAGGAGATGGAGATCTTTCAAATGAACATGGTATTCTTTGCTAGATGGCCTTTATCTTCTATCGAATTTCTTTTCTTTTTCTCTCACTGTCTCAAAGTCGCACCTGCCCTCAAATGGATTTCCTCGATAAAAGTTTATCGTTCCAACTTATGAAAATGTCATTTATCTTGAATCGATCACTAGTGGTCCAATTGCAATGGTGGACTGCACAAGATGACGAAGTATAATCACTTTTTCGTAGCGCAATTATCTATTTACAACCTATTTTAGTATATTCTCCTATCAATCGATTGTAGTTGACATATAACTTTTCGTACATATCAACTAAGTTTATGTGTGCAAAAAGAATCAAATCGTCCTTATCTTTTACTCACAAAATAAGTGTTGAGAATTAAACTCAAAAAATTAAACAACAAAAAACGTTCTGCATTCTAGGGCGTTTTGCAATGAGGTTTTGAAAAGTCAAACGGTGACCAAATTAAACGTATGACCTATGGATTTCGATGCCCCGGATGTCTAGTTTCTGATGGTGCAAGTTTTAAGTCTTTTGGAGTTCTCTAGAAGAAGTTATGATGGTTTTAGTAACCAAAGTCAGCTGTTACGTGGTTGTTTCATATTATATCTTTAATGTCTTTAAGGTCTTTTAAGTATGTTTATTGCTTTAGTTATTGTACGAATTTGAAGAGTCTTATTGAGTCTATAAATAGGTATTGTGCTCATTTGAGAATGATAGAGTGAAAATACAAATCTTCAAGAAAATTTGGTGTGGTGATCCTCTCCTTTCCTCTCTATCTCTTAAACACTCCATTTTTTATCAAATTGGTATCAAAGCTATGTCGAACCATGGGAGCACACTGTTGGGACATATGCCGCTGCCACGACTGACCAAGACAAACTACGACAATTGGAGCATTCAAATGCGTGCATTGCTTGGTGCACAAGATGCGTGGGAAGTAGTCGAAACCGGTTTCACGGAGACGGAAGCCACTAGCGCCTTGACAACAAATCAAACAAAAGCGTTGAAAGAAACGCGAATGAAGGACAAAACCGCTCTCTCTCTCATGTTTCAAGCAGTAGATGAGTCAGGTTTTGAGAAGATTGCTGGTGCAACGACTTCGAAGGAAGCATGGGACACTTTACAAAAAGTGTTCAAGGGTGCCGATCGAGTTAAACAAGCGCGGCTTCAAACTCTTCGTGGTGAGTTGGAGGCCATGAAGATGAATGAATCGGAAGACATATCAACCTACATCACCAGTGTACAAACGGTGGTGAATCACCTTAAACGCAATGGAGAAACCCTCACGGATGCAAGAGTCGAGGAGAAAATTCTTCGGTCATTGACGGAGAATTTTGAGAATGTTGTATGTGCAATCGAGGAGTCGAAGAATTTGGAAGAGACGACCGTCGATGAACTTTCGGGCCCTCTTGAGGCACATGAAAAAAGGAAGAAAAAGAAGGCACTAGAAGTCTTGGAGGAGGCCTTACAAACAAAGACGACTATCAATGATGATAAGGTAATGTACATGCAACATAATCGAGGAAGAGGACGTGGCTGTGAAGGTCATGGTTTTGGTCGCGGCGGAGGACGCGATCAAGGAAATAATCGAGAAGAGAAGGGTGAGACTAGCCAACAAAATTGTCGTGGACGAGGACGCGGTCGTGGAAGAGGTGGCTGGTCGAATCGTTCAACTATCGAGTGTTACAATTGCGGCAGGTATGGACACTACGCAAAGGAATGCTATTCCAAGAAGAAGGTTGAAGAAAACGTGAATCTAGTTGCGAAAGATGAGACAAAAGACGATGGCGTTCTTATGATGGCCCAAAAGGACACCAATCCAGAAAGCGATACAGTATGGTATCTCGACACCGGTGCTAGCAATCATATGTGTGGACACAAACATCTTTTTGTTGATATGCAAGAGATCAAAGACAGACACATGTTTTTTGGGGACGCCTCTAAGGTTCAAGTTAAAGGCTGAGGAAAAATACGTTTTGCACAAAAGGATGGAAAGGAAGGAACAATGGAAGATGTCTACTATGTACCTGATTTGAAGAGTAACATTCTTAGCATGGGTCAACTATTGGAGAACGGATGTTCAGTTTTTATGCAAGATCGGATATTGCACTTGAAAGACAAAAATGGTCGCTTGCTCGCACACGTGGAGATGGCAAAGAATCGAATGTTCAAACTCAACTTGAAGAACGTACGAGAAAGGTGTTTGCAAGTAAATATGGAGGACAAAACATGGCTATGGCATTTACGATTTGGGCACTTACACTATGGCGGCTTAAAAGAGTTAGCAAAGAAGGAAATGGTTCATGGGCTACCGAACATGGACTACCCCAAGAAATTTTGCGAGGGATGTGTACTCGGCAAACAAGCAAGGAGTACATTTCAAAAGAAGGTGGAATATCGTGCAAAGAGATCTCTCGAGTTGGTACACACCGACATATGTGGCCCAATCACACCGAAGTCCTTTAGTGAGAAGACGTACTTTATTACTTTCATTGACGATTTTACAAGGAAGACTTGAGTTTATTTCTTGAAGGAAAAGTCGGAAGCATTCGAGGTGTTTAAGAAATTCAAAGTGCTAGTAGAGAAGACAACTGGTCTTTACATCAAGGCTTTACGATCGGATCGAGGTGGAGAGTACATGTCAAACGCTTTCATAAGCTATTGCGAGGAACAAGGAATCAAAAGATTCTTGACCACACCTTATTCACCTCAACAAAATGGGGTGGCCGACAGAAAAAATCGTACAGTTCTCGATATGGTTCGATCTATGTTGAAAAACAAAAATGTGCCGAAGGAATTTTGGCTGAAGCAGTGCAATGTGCTGTGTATATTCAAAATCGATGCCCACATGCAATATTGGCAAATCAAACACCACAAGAAGCTTGGAGTGGCCATAAACCAACTGTATCACATTTTAAGGTGTTTGGAAGTGTAGCCTATGCGCACGTACCAAATCAAAGAAGAACCAAACTTGATGATAAAAGCAAGAAGTATGTGTTCATCGGGTATGACGAGAAGACAAAGGCTTTCAAGCTGTTTGACCCAATTGACAAAAAAGTGGTGGTTAGCCGAGATGTACAGGTGAATGAAGAAATGATATGGGATTGGAAGAACCAAAAGGAGGTAACACAAGATGAAGGAGAACCATCAACTGCTGCACCAATAATCACACTGACAATCTCTCAAGCATCCGATGACTAAGAAGAGCCAAGACAACCACAGATGCGAAGTCTACAAGATCTATATGACTCGAAGAATTAAGTGCATTTGGTTTGCTTATTAGCAGATACAGAAAATATTGCTTTTGAGGAGGCAGTGAGAGACAAGAGGTGGAAAGCCGCTATGGATGAAGAGATAAAGGCAATCAAAAGAAATGAAACATGGGACTTGGTGGAGTTACCGGAAGGATGTCAACCCATAGGAGTAAAATGGGTGTACAAGAAAAAGATGAATGCCAAAGGAGAGGTTGAAAGATACAAAGCACGCCTAGTTGCGAAAGGCTATAGACAAAAAGAGGGGATCGACTATGATGAAGTTTTTGCTCCGGTTGCAAGAATGGAGACAATTCGACTTCTTATATCTCAAGCGGCACAATTTAAGTGGCCAATCTATCAAATGGACGTGAAGTCTGCATTTCTAAACGGAGTGCTTGAAGAAGAAGTTTATGTTGAGCAACCTCCCGGATTCATGAAAGTTGGAAAGGAAAACAAAGTCTTGAAGTTAAAGAAGGCGCTATATGGGCTAAAACAAGCGCCTCGAGCATGGAACACCTGAATCGATACCTACTTCAAGAAGAACAGATTTAAAGAATGTCCATATGAACACGCATTGTACATGAAGAAAGAAGAAGAGAACTTGTTGTTTGTTGCTCTTTATGTTGATGATCTCATCTCCATGGGGAACAACAAGAACATGATAGAAGATTTCAAAGAAGCTATGATGCGAGAATTCGAAATGACGGACTTGGGATTAATGAGGTGCTTTCTTGGTCTTGAGATTATACAAGGAAAATTTGGAATTTTTGTGTCACAAGAAGCATATGCGAGGGACATTTTGAAGAAGAGCAAGATGGAAGATTGCAAGCCAGTAGCAACACTGATGGAGCTCGGTATGTAACTCTCTAAATTTGAGGGAGGAGATCAAGTAAATGCGAGTGACTACCATAGCTTGGTTGGGAGTCTACGGTATCTCACATGCACAAGGCCGGATATTGCATATAGTGTCGGCATAGTGAGTCGATACATGGAGGATCCAATACACTCGCACCTCAAAGCTATTAAGAGAATTCTTAGATACATTCGAGGAATAAAGTCACTCGGGTTACTCTACTCAAAGACGAACGAATACATGCTGGTTGGTTACTCTGATAGTGATTGGTGCAGAGATGCAGATGACCGCAAAAGTACAGCATGATATGTGTTCTATATGGGAGACACGGCATTCACATGGCTTTCAAAGAAACAACCGATCGTGACTTTATCGACATGCGAGGCGGAGTATGTGGCTGCATCCTGGTGTGTGCGCCACGCAATTTGGTTAAGAAATTTGAGTTAAATCTCAAGCAACATGAGGCAACCGAAATACGAGTCGACAACAAATCAGCAATTGAATTGGCAAAGAATCCAGTTCATCATGAGAGGAGTAAGCATATAGATGTTCATTTTCATTTTATTAGAGAACATGTCAAGAAAGGAGAAGTGCGAATGATTCACATTGCAAGTCGTGATCAAGTGGCAGACATTTTTACAAAATCACTGCAAACGGTGCTGCTTGAAAACCTCAAGAGGATGATCGGGATGAAGGATCGAAAAAGTTTGAGTTTAAGGGAGGAATTTGTTGAGAATTAAACTCAAAGAATTAATCAACAAAAAACGTTCTGCATTCTAGGGCGTTTTGCAATGAGGTTTTGAAAGATCCAAGGGTAACCAAATTAAACGTATGACCTATGGATTTCAATGCCCCGGATGTCTAGTTTCTGATGGTTCAAGTTTCAAGTCGTTTGGAGTTCTCTAGAAGAAGTTATGATGGTTTTAGTAACCAAAGGTCAGCTGTTACGTGGTTGTTTCATATTATGTCTTTAATGTCTTTAAGGTCTTTTAAGTATGTTTATTGCTTTAGTTATTGTATGAATTTGAAGAGTCTTATTGAGTCTATAAATAGGTATTGTGCTCATTTGAGAATGATAGAGTGAAAATACAAATCTTCAAGAAAATTTGGTGTGGTGATCCTCTCTCTCTCTTTCTCTCTCAAACACTCCATTTTTTATCAATAAGAAGATGAATTTTTCAGTCAAGCATTCTTCATTTTCAAGTAAACTTTTAATCTCATAGTTTACCTAATGCGATGATTTAACGTGACTTGAATCCTATTTGAACTGATGCAAGGAGCGACAAAAATTAGTTAGACAAAATTATTAATATTTTCGTAAGGGTCTGTGGCAATACAGAAGGGATTAGATCAAAACTCGTAATCCTAGACTGCATCAAAACTCGCAAAAATCAAAATATAATATAATATTCATAATAAACATTTTTATCTTTTCATATGATTTTTTCTCGTCAAAGTTTTCCTCGTAGATTTTGTTGTGTATTTTTAATTATTATGTTTGGAAATTTTAAACGAACGAGTCTTATTCATTTTCATGGTTACACATTCGAGAAGATAGATGCTTCAATTAAATTCGGTTTCATTGAAGTTGAAAATCAATTAACCCGAATGAATTCATTTGGTTCGGTTGGTTTTTTTAAGTTGGTTTCAGTTTGAACCGGCCCAAGTAAGAAGCTATGAGCCCAAAAAAAGGATCTTCCAACTACGGGTTCCAATGTATCATCCATGCCCATATCATCGTCGTCTTCAAGCGTTTGAGAAAACTCCAAAAAAACCCTCGGTCTGCAATTTGAACTCTAATTTTTGGAGAACTTGATGGCGTTAACGAACTTCATCCTCATAGTGGCTGGGGTTAGTGCTGTGATTCTTCTGCTGAGGAGCGATGTGAAACAGTCTGCTTCTATTTTCAGGCGTAACGTCAAGCATATCCTCAACTGGTTGGAAGAAGAATCGGCCGCTGCGTCCAAGTAAGTCCTTCCTTCCATGATTTGTTATCAAATTTTTGATTTCTTATTTTCTGTTTTTCCAAATGAATGGTTAGGTTCTCCGGTTTAGATTGCTTAACTACCTAAATTCCGAAACTAATGTGTAATTCGATTACAGTTTTTATTTCTTCTTTCTCCCTTTCGTGGAAATTTTCACAACACCTGGAATATTAATCCTACCATCATGTCAATGTCGAGACTTTCATGTATGTATCAGTTTCAGTTTGTGAAAGGTTACTTTATGATTAGGCCAAGCGTGCTATTCTTTATTCTAGCTGGTATTGTGTGGAAGCATTACATGTATAAAAGTGATTTCAATTCTCAAAATGTAGCGAAATGAAATCATTTTAAATGATTTTTATCTTTTAGATTCAACGTGATTTCATATGAAAAAAAATTCAATTTCCATGTATTTGGACTGCTCAATTTTCAAGTTTATACTGTTCTTAAAATTGTCATTTGTAGAATGAATTGGAAGGCTACATATGGGTTAAAAATTATTAACTTAAATTATTCGAAGCTTAAAGATGCTTTCAATTCCTTTTTCATTTGAAATCATCTATGTATTTGTTGATATAAAAAAGGATGTAAGGAATTAATTTCAATTCCATTATTATTTTGAATCATGACAAATTGATTCCTTTTTATTTGAAATCATCTAAACTTTTATTTTAAAATTTTGAAAGGAAACTCTAATGTTGAACTTGCTTTACATTAATTGTTATCAAGTTTCAAATGGTTGGTTTGAAGGGTATCACATAGGGAGTTAGCTTGATACTTGAATTGAGCCATCCACCATTCAGATTTGTAATCGTATTTGTTCATGTAACAAAACTAGATATACAAGCGATCCAAAGTGTGTTGAATATGTCTGTAAATGCTTTGAGAAATCAGTGTCTTTTGGTTATATTTTAGATTGCTTCAGGAACCTCGATTATGTGGCATCTTCTGTACGAACTGCTCATTGGTCTACTATTCACTTATGAACACTTTTATCAATATTCTAGAAGGTCTCTCTGAATTTGGTATTGCACCAATTTATAAATCGGGGAATATCATTCATGCCGCCTAATGGGTTTTTCTCTCTTTTCATCCTGAGGAACAAATACCTTAGAATGCTGTTTTAAGAGAAAAGAAAAGGTTGAAAAACGAGGTATGCTAGTGTGCTTCCAACAACAATTCTTGACAACTGTTTGTTTTCTTAGGTCACCTTTATTAAGCAGTCTCATTTTGAGTTAGCTTCTTATCCTTTTGGAGTTGAGTTTAGAGTAAAGCAACGAAGACTTTATGTTTGGTCTGGCCATCAATTTGTAAGTGATAAATGGAAGAGATATTCAGGCTAGATCCCAGCAATTTGAACAGTTCGCCCCAGAAGGCTCCTGTGAATCCGGTGTCTCAATCACTGATGATACTTTGAGGTATTCCCCATAACTTCACCATATTCTTGAAGAAAAGTTGTGTTGTTGTCTCTGCAGAACAATATTTTGGAGTGGCTATAAAAGTAGTATACTTAGAAAAGCGATCAATTATCACCAAGATTACTTGAAAGTCGTTTGAGGATAGCAAATTTGTGACGAAGTCCTGAGATATATTTTCCCAGGGCTTTGTTGGTACCAGAAGTGGCTCTAGCAGACCAGCTACTTTGTCCTTTTAGTCTTGTCCTACTGACACACCAAGCAGGTCTTGGTGTATTACATAACATTGTCCTTCTTCATCTTCGGCCATAAATATCCGCTCCCATGACATGCCCAAAGGGTGTCATGACACTCTCGTAATAACAAACGTCGCAACTCATTGCTTTTGGGAATATAGAGGCGACTTCCTTTGGTTAATAACAACCCATCATCGATCCAAAATTGTCGAGTCTTCTTTACCTTCACCGATTGCATGACGACCCGGGTAGCTGGGTTATCCTGCAAGCTATTCTGAATGAGATCTTTCATGGAACCACTAATTCTGCTAGCTTGGAGTTGAGAGAGATAACAAAGGCTTGCATATTCTGTTTTTTGACTTATGGCATCAACTACCCTATTTGAATGGCATGCTTTATGTTCGAGTTGGAAATCAAACTCTGAAATAAGTTTGTGCCAATGAGCTTGTTTGATAGGCAGTTTTAGTTGGTTGAAGAAGTGGTAGATGGAGCTATTATCTGTCTTCACGGTAAATTTAGAACCCAGTAGATATTGTCGCCATATTGATAGGTAGTGTACTAGTGCTAGAATTTCCTTCTCTGAAGCAATATATCTCCTTTCTACCTCCTTCAACTTGCGGCTTTCATACACAATAGGGTGGCCATTTTGCAGCAAGACCCCTTATAGTGCATAATCAGATGCATCTGTCTCTACCTCAAATGGCTGAGTAACATCGACGAGGGCTGGGACTAGACTCTGCATCATTGCGTCTTTCAAATTGGGAAAGGCATTCTAACATCCTTGATTTCACTCCCAAGGAGTACCTTTCTTTAGCAGTTCAGTAAGAGGAGTAGCTCTCTTCGAGACAACAAAACGTCTATAATAGTTTGCAAGTCCCAGAAAGCATCGTAGTTCAGTAACAGAAGTGGGAACTTTCCAATCTCGGATGGCTTTGAATTTATCAAAATCCATATGCAGCTGGCCTTGTTCGATGATGTGCCCAAGGAATCCAATGTTTTTCTAAGCAAACGAGCACTTCTCTTTCTTTATAGATAGTTGGTTCTCCCTTAGTTTTTCAAGAACACGTCGAAAAGGGCTTTTGTGTTCCTCTAAGGTTTCACTGTAGACCACAATGTCATCTAAGTAAACCACCACAAATTTGTCTAGAAACTCGTGAAATACTTGCTTGGTTCATGAGGGTGAAAAATGTTGTTGGCGTGTTTGTCAGTCCAAATGGCATCACTAAGAACTCAAAGGCTTCGTAGCGAGTCACGCATGTCGTTTTCTGCTCATCACCCTCTGCAATTCGGACTTGATAATAATCCGATTGTAAGTTAAGTTTGGTGAAGTATTTGGCCTTATACAGCTGGTCAAATAAATCTGTGATGAGTGAAATGGGGTACTTGTTACGTACTATGACTTTGTTGAGTGTCCGATAATCAATACATAATCGTAAGCTACCTTTTTTTTTTCTTCTGAAATAATACAGGTGCTCCGAATGGTGCTTTTGCAGGTCTGATGAACCCTGCCTCAAGTAATTTGTCGAGCTGTTTTCTTAATTCTGCTAGTTTAGGTGGAGCCATTCTGTAGGGTGCCTTCGCAAGGGGGCTTAGAACTTGGATTCAATTCGATCTGATGATCAATGTCTCTGCACGGGGGTAATGTCTTAGGCAAACTTTCGGGCATGGTGTCTTGGTATTCCTCCAAGACTTTTATGACTTCTAATGGTATCTCTTATTTTGTTCCTTCATCAACAATCGAGGGAACCAAGATGTAAGTCGGATCCTGGTGTTTCAGCCTTTTCTTGAATTGCATCACAGAGCTCATTTTTGTACTATTAGCAATTGGCTATCTTAGGATTGCAAAGACGAATGTCGGATTGTTTCCTGTAATTACCATACATTTGGCTGAGGGGTTAGGAATACTTTATGTTCCATCAAAAACTCCATCCCTAAGATAATATCAAAGTCGTCCATCTGCGCAACAACAAAGTCGATTTGCCCTGTCCAAGAGTTGAGCTTTAGTTGAGTCCTTTTCACTACTTCAATTACTGGCATTGCTTTGGCATTAACAGTCTTCATCTTGTCATCAATCTTCTCTAACGTAAAGCCTAAGCGGCGAGCTTCTTTTTCTGTGATGAAGTTGTGAGTGGCACCTGTAATACCTCGATTTCCTGTAACAGAATTAAGTGAGAATGATTGGAAAATTAATTGTGTGTAATTTGATTAATTAATAATTAATGTTACGATAATATATGATACATATATGAGAATAGAAATAAGTTAATTAATTAATATATATATTAAAAGAGAAAGTGAAGTAGGAGTGAAAAGGGATTGATTTGATTAAAATAAAATAAAGTAAAATGGAGGAAAGTGAGATTTAAAAAGAGGAGATGAATGTATGTAGGAGAAATAAAAGAATAAAGGAGGAGAATTGAATAAAAAGGAAATTTATTCAAATAAGAAGATAAAAGAAACTTATTAAAAAATAAAAAGAAGAAAAAAAAACGGAGTTAAAGAATGATTAAAATATGAAATGTTAATAAGGAATTTAGTATAAGGTAAAGAAAAATTGATTAAATTAAAGAGGGAAGGTGAGAAGGGAAGAGACAAAAAGAAGCTGCGGGCACACATTGGAGGAGAAAGAAAGGGAAAATGACAAATCAACCATTGTTGTTTCAAGTCAATGACAAGTCAACATTGTGGTTTAATTTTTAACAAGGTAACCACTAACGTACGTCTAAATGACAAAACAACCATCGCAGTTACGGTCGCCGTTAACTAGAGCGTCGGGCCGGTGTCCTAAGAAGCCACAGCGGCGTCCCTACGCCGCCGCTGCGGTGTCCTAGGAGGCCACGGCGGCGTCCTAGGACACCGCGGCTGTTTCCCGAACCGAGAATTTATATAAACAGAGAGCTAACTCCTCTCGACAGTAAGAGGCATTTGATCAGCAATTAGCGAACCCTAGAGAAGTGCGAGAGCTGAAGAGAAAGGAATTTTGGCCAAGTTCAAGAATTTTCTTACAAGCAAATGGAGTCATGGACTGAGGAAGAATCTGTTATTAACCGTTAATGTGACGTGAGGCCCACAGAGACATTGTTGGCCAATCAGAACGAGGTACGTGGAATTGGACATGAAGTTGCAATTGTCTTGCATTCTGTCTCAGCAAATTTAAATGAAGAGGATGATGAGGACCTCCGATCAGCATGCCAATGCAGTAGCAATGATTACATGGACATGGCTGAGAGTAGGCTCCCACGCCAACCAGAAGCACAATGCACATTTGTTGGTATGAGCCTTGGCAAAAAATACAATTTGTTGAATAAAATTAGAGAAGAAATTGTCGATCATGCTTTGAAGAATGGGTACGGGATTAAATTCACCCACAGCGATGCGACTTGGTTGAGGGCCAAATGCGAAGAAGGGTGCACGTGGCAGCTGCACGCCTCAAAATTTCAAAATGAAATGACGTTTCAAATAAAGTCCTACAATGACGTTCACACTTGCTCTAGAAAGATGGAAAGTTGTCATGCCACTGCGAAATGGGTGGCAACGCATTACTTAGATAGATTTAAAAGTCAGCCCGACTGAGACATATCTTCCATAATTGAGACAGTCAAGAAGGACATCAACGTTAACATAACTGGCAGCCTTGCTAGAAGGGCAAGAAATGCCGCCAAGAAAATGAACGAAGGGGATGGCAATGAGCAATACAAGCTCATATGGTCCTATGCTGAGGAGATTCGGAGGTCGAATCCTGGAAGTTCACTGCGTGTTAACCTTGATATGAGTGTATTTAAAAGGATGTACATGTGCTTGGATGCATGTAAGAGGGCTGTGGTGAACTGTGGTAGACCGGTGATTTGTTTAGATGGTTGCCACTTGAAGGGAGTGACTCCAGGAAAGCTGCTGACCGCTGTGACCATTGACGGGAACGATGATATGTATCCGATTGCTGTAGCAGTCATTGAAGCAGAAAATAGAGCTTCATGGAAATGGTTTCTAGAATTGTTGTTGGACGATCTAAACACCCTATCTGGCAATGGATGGACATTCATTTCGGATCGACAAAAGGTGCGGTTCATTGCTTGTTTCATTATGTGTATGTTATGCATTTTTTACCAATTTCCCTCTCTTATTATGAATCTTTGCAGGGACTAGTTCCAGCGGTCAGAGAGGTGGCATGGCAAGCAGACCATCGGTTTTGCATCCAACACTGGTATGCCAATTTTTAAAAACAATGTAAAGGTAGGTTGTTCAAGGATGCAATGTGGGCTGCATCAAGAGCCACAACAAGGAGGCAATTTGACAAGGAGATGGCCAAGTTATTTGTCCTTTACCCGACGGCTCACGACTATTTAGCAGCAATAGATGTAAGATGTTGGGCGAAACATGCCTTCTCTTCCATCCCAAAGTGTGACATAAGCCTCAACAACCTCAACGAGTCCTTCAATGCTTGCATCCTACCCACCCGGGACAAACCAATTCTAAGTATGTTCGAGATTATTTGAAAGGGCATCACGGGTAGGATCGTTAAAAAAATGAAAAGATGGTTCGCTTGACCGAACGGTTGTGTCCAATGATTAGCAGCCGCCTCGCCAAAGTACAACATGCCAGTAGAAATTGGAGGCCCCAGTTTGCAGGCCATGCCCAGTTTGAGGTCAGCAATAGTACTGACATGCACTCTGTCGATTTGGACAAGTGTACGTGTACATGTTACCGGTGGGAATTGACCGGCATCCCCTGTGTCCATGCAATCTCGTGCATTCAGTTCATGAGGAGATCTCCGAAAGAATTTGTGGATGCGTGCTATCATCGGGAAACATACATGGCAATGTACTCCTACTTCCTCAGCCCCCTCAAGGGGTCAATCGAGTGGCCTCCTGTGACGAATCTTGATCCAATTACCCCACCGCCATTTAAAAGGCTTTTAGGAAGGCCATGCATACGTAGAGTACGGGATGTGGACGAGGCCCCAAGCCGGACGGTGCTAACCAGAAGACAGCTGAACGTTACTTGTGGGCGGTGTGGTTGTGTGGGGCACAATTCCTGCACTTGCAATGAGGTAGGAGAGTCAAGTGCTGGGCCATGCAGGGGGAGCGCCCCAGGTAGCGGTAGAGGCAGAGGCGGCAGAGGCAGAGGAAGGTCGGAGGGCACTTTTATGGGGTTCAGAGTCCCCGAGTTAGCCCCCTCCCTAGTCCCTGAGACAGAGCCTGACACAGTCCCTACGACACAGGTGAGCCCCTGATGCCGTTCACATTTTCAAGTGTTATTTGATAAATGCTAATTTCATTTGCAATTTGTTTTGCAGGAGTCGGTTGCGCACGGTCCACAAACACAAACGTACCGGACGATGGACCTAACCTTCTGTGATACAAGTGTTTGCTACATATTGTTGTAATTGTGACTAAATTTAAATATCTGACTTGTTGTATCAAGTTCACCGCAATTGTTCAATGTAAAAATGTTTTGGTTTTGTCTATCACTCAATTTATATCCACCAGTGTGCATGGCTAAGGAAAAGAGGCGACTAAGTTATAAGCGAAATCTTGCATACATACGGCGTCCCGGGAAGCCGTCGCGGCATCCCAGGAAGCCGCAACGACGTCCCAGGATGCCCATGTAGCATCCCAAGCAGCCGCTGTGGCGTGCCAAGAAGCCCATACGGCGCCGAAACCACTCGGGACCACTTTTCATGGTGAGAAATTTTCACGGCGATTCAAGACAGAAAATGAAACAGTACCAACGAGCAAGGAAATTGGCGGCCAAGCGTGGGAAGGCAACGGCCGAGCAACTCGCGGCGGCGTCCTACACTGAGCAACCGGCGGCGTCCTACATTGATCAACCCACGGCGGCGTACTCTGAGTAACCCGCGGCAGCGTCCAATGTTGAGCACACCACAGCGGCATCCCAGCATGAGCAACCCGGAGCACCGTGGGAATTTCAACATGAACCCGCTGTAGAAAATGGTGAAGAAGATACCGATGCTCAATTGTCCGGGTTGAACTTGTCACCGCTGGGTGGAGGGTCAAATTATTCCGGTCTAGACAATGCAAATCACGGTACGAGGATGATATTCAGAACCGTGCAATTATTGTCTCAAAAATTGTGGACCTGGACTCATTGGCTGGCATGGGGATTAAAGATCTTATGCAATCTGCTGGCTTAGCCGAGTTTTGCCAGATGAGAGGCAGTTACTGTGAACAAGCTATCAAATTGTTCTATGCAAATTTGAGACTGTCGACGGAGCCAATGGAGTTAACGACGTTGGTGTTTGGACGGGAGGTGAGGTTGACTCCCCAGGTCCTAAATATATTGCTTGAATGTGAAATGGATGGCCCAAGCGAGGAATACTATCATGTGTCTCGGGAGCCACCATTTTTCAGCCGGGGAGAAGGGCTACAAGTGCTGAGATTGCTGCACTGCGATCCAGAGGTTGAAGAGTACCACAAGCCGAAGGGCAAGGACTTTCATGTCATAGCCCGATTGGTCCACCTGATCATGACGTACACCATTTTGCCGCGGGATGGGCATTGAGACCATGTCAGTTGCATGGATCTTTACATATTGGAGAAGGTGTTCACTGGGAAAAAGGTGGACATTGGATATATCATCCTCAGCCACATGAATGAGGTGTTGAACATCCCTTCGAACAACCTCCCGTACAATTGGTTGATACATATGTGACCAATATGGAGTGCCCATCCCTGAGTACGAGCCGAGAATTGTGGAGTCGCCGTTACACGTTTACAATCAACTAAAGGTGGACCGCATGCGGTTCACAAACGTTGGAGGGGAATGGCGGCGCAAGTACATCAGCCAGGCAGCACCTCGACCTCGACCTCCACCCCCCTCAGAGCCTCAGCAGGCAGCCCCTGGGTATGAAGAGCAGCCTCCTCCTCAGTCATTGCACTTCACTCCGATGCCTGAGGAGACAAACGATAGAGGTTCAAAATGGATATAAGAATGCAAATGATGGAGGAGCACCTCCAAATGCAACAAATACAACTGCGCAGAATGGAAGACCTCGCAGCCGAGAGACATCAAATGGCCCATGAGTGGAATTTGCAAGCAGCGGCCCTCGCCGAAGAGAGGCACCGAATGCAACAAGACTGGAATATGCAAGCAGCAGCCCTTGCGGAAGAGAGGCATCGCATTGCTCAAGAGCGCCATTTGCAAGCAACAGATTGGCACCGTGATATGATGGCAGCACTTGAGTGACGTGAGAGGCGATCAGCTCGTGTGTCATCGTCGTCATCAACGGTGGCATCAGCCTCACATCGCGCGTAAGTGATTGACTTCGTACGCAAGGTCGAGTATCTACTTTATTAAAGTTTGACAGAATGTCATGGGGTTCATTTGTAGGCCCAGTGCTGGAAGCAGCCAACATGCCGAGAACGAAGAGGATGACAAGAATCGACCGCTTAAAAGGGTGCACGCGGTACATCTGTGAGTTGGTTATATGTGTGTGTTGCTTATATGTGTGTGTTGGTTCATGTTAATGTTTTGTTACTCTAACGACATTTGACATTTTTCTTGCAGGCTGCAAATTTGATGACCGTGTTCGAGCAATATGTGCAAAGAAATACTCGAATGAACAAAGAGACGTGCGCAGTTCTTGGGTGAAGGCGGACGGGGGATCATTACGAAGTCACTAATCTCATCTTCCCCTAGCAACAAGGGACGCCAGATACGGTGAGAAGCCTTCTTTGTATGTTAATTTATAAGATTTGATCGTAGTACTCATCTAAACGTATATCCAGTGCTGTGCTGAAAACGAGGCAGCCATATTGGCGTATCATCACGAGCACAATCTAATCTCATTAGGGTGGATTCACGTAAGTAATCATCTCGCTTCTCCGGGTTGTTGTTCAAGTTAACTGGGATCATCTAATGCGTTGTTTTCCTTGCAGACACACCCAAAGCATCGATGTTTTATGTCGTCTGTTGACCTCCACACTCAACATGGTTACCAGCAATTGTTGCCGGAAGCTATCTCAATGATCTGTGCTTCCACTGACAAAGACACGTATGTATTTTCCCTTATGTAAATTCTTAATATTGGTTACTGCATATTCTCGCTTATTTTTCCCTTTGTATTGCAGCCCGTACGCCAGCTTCCGGTGTACGAGTGTGGGGATGAGCGTGCTGCGTAAATGCAACATTGACGAACTATTTCATGAGCATGAACCAGCCATTTTTGAGTATGAGGGACCGTTGTGGGAGAAAGCACAACATGTAGTCATGGTCCCGAACTTATCTTTTGCGGTCAAAGATCTGCGGCCGGGCAAGACAAAGAAGTTGTAAAAGTTGTAAAATATTTATGTACATTTCGTGTAATTTGTTTACATTTCAAAGTTGTAATGGATGTTAACTTGAATGTGTGCTGTATAAAGTTCATGTTTTGTTCAAATTTTGTGTCATTTGTTTATACTTCGAAGTTGCATGAGCTTGGTTGTCTGGTGTTGTTTATGTACTGTGGATGATTCTGGAACTACTTGCAATTTATGTGCAGGATGTATGAGATTAGCTTTGGGGGAGTAAAGCAACAAGAACAACTATGACAAATTTTTTTTCAATTCGGGAGTTAAAGTACGTGATTTAAACTCAGGACACCGAGGCGGTGTCCCGGGGAGCCGCTGCGGCGTGGCGATTAGTCGCGACGTCTAGGCAACACTTGTGCCTGTTATCCTTTGCAACATGGGCCGCCGCAGGGGCGCGGTGGGACACCGCGCCGGCGCGCTAGTTAACGGCGACCGTAACTGCGATGGTTGATTTGTCATTTAGACGTACGTTAGTGGTTACCTTGTTAAAACTTTAACCACAATGGTCGACTTGTCATTGACTTGAAACCACAATGGTTTTTTTGTCATTTTCCCGAGAAAGAAAATTAGGGCAAACTCCATCCTCTCCCTTTCACATTTGGCTGAGAGAAAGTTTTGTGAAGGAGATGCAACGGCAGCCGATTATACATTCTGTTTCTGTTGTTGTGGTATCTGTCGATGACAGCAGCTCCAACTGGGCTTGACCTCCAATTTTGGTGAGTGAAACAGAACCTCGGTTCTGTTCTGTTGGTGAGAAAATTCAGCGGGCTCTTTCCATTTTTAGTTTTTGAATGTGAATTCGTTTCTAGTTTGGGTGTTGGATTTTGATTTTCTCTTCATTTGAGATGGTTTAATGCTCTTATTGGATTTTGCTGCAATTTGGGACTGAGTCCGATTCTGTTATGTTGGAGGGATTTGTTTTAGTTGAGTTTCTGCTTCGAGAATGGTTTTTGAGTTCGTTCTGGTTGTTTTGGTTCACTGATGAAGTTGGGATATATTGGTTGTTGGTTTTGTTATCCTGTTGTAATGAGATAGGACCGATACACTTTATTTTGTGCTTAAGTTTTGTAATTGGGTTGTGATTGATTTAGGCTTGCTGCCATCAATAGTCTAGTTGTGGGTCCACTTTAAACTGCTGTGACGATATGGATAATGGCTGAAGAAGAATTGTCATCCTTGTGCCTAGTTGGTTTTGGATGAAGTTTTCTAACAAACTATTTGGAATTGATTGTCAATATGCAGTTTGGTTATGACTACCCCTAATGTTTACTCTTTTAACTAAATGTATAGGATATTAGTGGGTTTTTGGAACTGCTTAGCGATTGGTTAAATTCTTGTATAGGAAATTATGATATTGAGTTGGTTGAACATAATGAACTGTGGAAGTGAAGATAACTATATGTGACTTTGATGATTACTTATTTAATGATCTTAAGGGCATTAAAGGAAGAAGGATAAAGTGTAGAAAAGCGTTCCAGACGCCAGGTAAGTGATACGCATGTGTTTTGGTCCTTAAGGCCCTACATCGCAATAAATAGGAGATGCATGTTTCGTTGTTTACAGTATTTAAAAGCATGTTTCCATGTTTACAGTATTTAATAGCATATTTCAATGTTTACAGTTTTAAATAGCATATTTCGGTGTTTACAGTTTTAAATAGCATGTTTTATTGTTACAGTTTTTATAAGCATGTTCGATAAATTGTATGTTGGTTGCAATGTATCATCCAGCCCATATCGTCGCGTCGCCGTCTTCAAGCGTTCGAGCAAACTCAACAAAACCCTCGGTCTACAATTTGGACTCTAATTTTTGGAGAACTTGATGGCGTTAACGAACTTCATTCTCACAGTGGCTGGGGTTAGTGTTGTCATTCTTCTACTTAGGAGCGATGTGAAACAGTCTGCTTCTATTTTCAGGCGTAACGTCAAGCATATCCACAACTGGTTGGAAGAAGAATCGGCCGCTCCGTCCAAGTAAGCCCTTCCTTCCATGATTTTGTTACAAATTTTTGATATCTTATTTTTTGTTTTTCCAATTGAATGGTTAGGTTCTTTGGTTTAGATTGCTTAGCTGCCTAAATTCCGAAACTAATCTGTAATTCGATTATAATTTTTATTTCTTCTTTCTCGCGTTCATGGAAATTTGCACAACACCTGCAATATTAATCCTAATTGAATAAAAGTTTGTAACACAGTTTGTGAATGGTTACTTTATGATTTGGCCAAGCTTGCTATTCTTTCTTCTAGCTGGTATTGTGTGGTAGCATTACATGTATAAAAGTGATTTCAATTCTCAAAATGTAGCGAAATGAATTTATTTTAAATGATTTCTATCTTTTAGATTCAACATGATTTCAAATGAAAAAAAATTTTCAATTTCCATGTATTTGGACTACTCATTTTTCAAGTTTATATTGTTCTTAAAATTGTGATTTGTAGAATGAATTGGAAGGCTACATGTGGGTTAAAAATTATTAACTTAAATTATTGGAAGCTTAAAGATGCTTTCAATTCCCTTTTCATTTGAAATCAGCTATGTCTTTTTTGGTATAAAAAAAGATGTAAGGAATTCATTTCAATTCCATTATTATTTTGAATAATGACGAATTGATTCCTTTTTATTTGAAATCATCTAAACTTTTTTATTTTAAAATTTTGAAAGTAAACTCTAATGTGGAACTTGCTTTACATTAGTTGTTATAAAGTTTCCAATGGCGGGTTTGAAAGGTATTACATAGGGAGTTAGCATGATACTTGAATTGAGCCATCCCACATTCAGATTTGTAGTCGTATTTGTTCATATCACAAAAGCAACTGATCCAAAGTGTGTTGAATATGTCTGTAAATGCTTTGGGAAATTAGTGTCTTTTGGTTATATTTTAGATTGCTTCAGGAACCTCGATTATGTGACATCTTCTGTACAAACTGCTCATTGGTCTACTATTTACTTAAGAACACTTTTATCAATATTCTAGAAGGTCTCTCTGACTTTTGTATTGCACCAATTTATAAATCGGGGAATATCATTCATGCTGCGTAATGGATTTTTCTCTCTTTGCATCCTGAGGAATAAATACCTTAGAATGCTATTTTAAGAGAAAGGAAAAGGTTGAAAAACGAGGTATGCTAGTGTGCTTCCAACAACAATTCTTGAAAACTGTTTGTTTTCTTAGGTTACCTTTATTAAGCAGTCTCATTTTGAGTTAGCTTCTTATCCTTTTGGAGTTGAGTTTAGAGTAGCGCAACTAAGACTTTTTGTGTTAAAACATGGTAGTACTGTTTCTCTAATTGAGTACTTTAACGTTGTGATAATATTTCTCTTACTAAACATATGAAAAAGTCTTCGTAATAAGTCTTCCAATGTTTTCCATCTAACTACAACACTATGTATACCAGTATTATTTTGGTTGAGCTCTTTTCTCACTATTATCCGTTGCAGAGGTCACTTAAGGAGCTGTTGCTTTTCAGAGACACAATGATTGATATTTTTGGTTGGCAATTGTTCTTTCAGGACAGCCGAGAAAGGGATGCCCAAGGAGCTGGAAGGGAAGGGTACTCAGAAAGATATTCCCAAGGATGATAAGCATTGATTTTTGCTGGAGAAGATGACTTCTTGTTGGTTTGTATTTTTTTTTCCTGAATTCTCTCTATGCTCGGTTTTTTCCTCGATTTGAGGGAAAATGTAGGTAAAAGTGAAGAGAAATCTTTTCTTCCTGCTGAAATTCTGATGAATTTTGATAGCAATGCTGTTGCTTTAAAGCCTGATCAATTAGAAATGACGATGTGAAGTAGTCATGTGCATTGATGTTATGCAACAATCTCCTTCATAGTAGCAGAGTTAACCGGTGTTACTTATTGGCCCCAACATTTGCAAAAGCAAAATACTAATAATGAACGTTGGAGTCAATTGTTCAAGCTTTGTAAGAGATGGTTGTTGGGTTGTTGTCGACGGAAATAGTGGCATCATTAGGAGGGAAGTATTCATGAATGTTAGAAACATTGGAAGTAGGAGAAATGTAGCAATTTCCAGGAAGTAGCATTGAAAGATACCATGTTCTTGTTCAAGTGTGACCATCACTAGAACTCTCTCTCACCGAATGCTTTATCATCACAGGTTGATAATTCTCTTCGGCTTGCAACACCATCCGGAGAGGAAGGAAGCCCGCCGTATGGAGAATTCTCAGGTTGAAGGTTTGCTACATGGTATGTTTTTTAATACCTCAATAGAAATATGCATGAAATCGAATCTTGCAACCCGAATTGGGTATAAACAAGTGTCTAACTGTAGAGTGGAAGTGTAGCTCAATTCTCTTCTTTATTTGTAAAACTAAAACTCATCGTGTTTTGATGGTTTTTTCTTTTAAAAATCGAGTTGCAAAGATTGAAATGATGATAGAGAAAGATTGGTTGATACAAGGCAAAGCGAAAGAAAGTAGTATAGATTTCCTACTACTGGTCGGGATGTGGTTTTTATGTGATAGCATTTTCAACATAAATCTTCTTCGACTTTGTTTTAGAAGAAGCTCATAAATGCTATGCAAGACCCCCCCACCCAAAAACAAAGAGGAAACGAAACGACATGGGACTGAGAATATTCAACTGAGAAGCGGAGGGTAGATGCGCATCTGATTCAAGATATGCTCGAAGTTATGGGTGGGTTCGGCAATGGGATGTGTGTGAATGCTTTCGTAGGTGGTCACCACAAGCCCCTCATCTCCTGTTACTCTTTGCACTTGCTTCTTCACTTTGCACCCCTCGTGTGTACACCGGTAGTAGCTCCTGCAAACACCATCAGCCTCACTTATCAATTGTTTGGTAAATTAATATATTACAAATAATTGTTGGACAAATTGTAATATTAAATTACTTAAAATTTATTAATTCAATTGAGAAAGTGAGGGAAATAAAAGAAGTATGAGAGAAATTAAAATGATGAAAATAAAAACTAAATTTATTTATTATTGAGAAATTAAATTGTTAAAATTGTCGTGAATTTGAAAAAAAAAAAACATGTTCTTTATTTTGGTACCAAACACTCGTGGCGATTACAATTGCCCGAGGAGTGGGTGGTTGAAATAATTTGCTTTCTCGATTAGGGTTTTCTTTTCTTCTTTTTGTACTAGAATTCGAAGCTGGAAGAAAAATCAGGTGGAGTAATGAAGAGAGGAGAAGAGAAGAAACCTGGGAAATTTGTTGTTCTTGACTGCTTTCTGACCGTATTTCCTCCATCGATAGCCATCGTCGAGTATGTCAATCGGACTACGAGTTTGGAAGGCAAATTTAGGTTTTCTGATCATCTTCTCCCTCTTCTTTCGACCAGGTTCGACGCCATTGCTTCCGCTCTGAAACATGTTTTTTGGTTCAGCCCTCGGGATATCCAGAAAGCGTGATACCGTCTTCATCCCCAGGAAGGAATCATTTGAACTCTCGCAATGGAAGCCATCGTCGGAGCTTCCGAGGTTTGATGAACCGTGATCATTAAGTGAGAGGGCGCTGGAGGAAGAGCAAGGGAAGAACACTTGATAGTTTTCCATTAATAGTAAAAAACCTCCGCAGAGAAGAAGAAGAAGAAGAATGGAGGTTTGAAAAGGCGGAGGCTGAATCTTTAGCTTTAAATTACAAAAAGAAGGAGATTCATTTGCAGATATGCAAGAATGGGAGGGAAAATGGAGGCGGCGTTCATCCCCTCATTGGAAATGAAGGGAATCAAATGATTTAAACAGCATGTGTCGTTGAAATGACAAAAAAGAATCGTTTATCAGACGTTATCTTACAATCAATAATAGCTTAAAAAACTTAGGATAAAATTATATTTACCTCAAGCCTCCATTTAATCTCATCAACCAGCTGTGCCCAGGCTCCCTGAAACACGATCCAAGTACAGGCCCGGTTGGACCCACTTTAAATGAGGCGGTGGTTGTTTTGGAGGAAACTCCGTGTTCACCAACTCAAAAACAGCTTGCTCGTAGGCTAACCCTCCACCGGACCTGGTAAAAACACAGTGCCGAGCAGGCTAATAGGAAGTGATGCTCATCTTATCTTTTAGTTTGGAGTAATCGCCAAAGGTGATCTCGTTTTGCATGTTTGCATGTTTGCAGCTGCACACTTGTCTTTCAATCAGACTTTTTTTGTCTGTATACTTTAGTTGTTGGCTTCTTACTTCACTGTTCTATGATTGATTACATGAACAGTGAGATGCCATATTAAAGTCACATCAAAATAAACAAAAAATAATAATTAGGAACACTAAACTATAGGATAAACGATAACTCACCCATTAAATAATTTTTACTGACCAATAAAATATTCAACTATGAAAAATAAACTATGCAAATATTATTGTTAACAGTGAGCTTATTTTGAAAATGAAATAGTAGTGTAAAATCCATAATTTTTAGATTTTATATTTTTTCTTACTAAATTTTTCTTTTTGACCGAATCAAATTGTTTTGTGTTAACCAAGTCCTGGTCATGTGCTTGAGTCTTCGGCCACGTATGAAATGTTCCAGTCAACAGGATGAAAAAATATCAATAGATAAATTATACGCGCCGCGTGAGAGAGGCACTAGAACAAAATGGATTCTTGTTCGTGTCGTCTTGTTATCTGCCTTTTGTGAAGACGTTTCGCAGGTATGTGTTTTCGACCTTTTGATTTTATGTTTAAAGTTTTTGTTTTTGCTTGGCTTCGGATTCAAGCTTGGAAAACTCGAATCTGAGTAAAATTTGTGGTTCGTGTTGGTAGATTTAGAGTTTATGGAGGAGTATTGCCCGTTTGGAGGGCTAAAATGGAAGAAACGGCTTGATTTTCGTCTGAAATTAGCACCCGAATGTCGTCCCGGTTGACCTTTGGTTGTGCTCGGTCAACCGCAATTGAGACAGAGTGTTTTAGGAGTGCCTGGGTCAATTTGCGGTCAACAGCGACTATGGGTGCTATCGACCGCAACAGCGTTAGTTGACCCCAGCCTTGTTTCCACTAGACCACATAACAAGCAGTTTGCGCATAAAACTGTATCTGGTCGACCGCAGTAATCCCCTGGTCAACAGCACAGAGCAATATTTCAAGTTGTCGTTTACGCATCGATTGGATTCCTAAGTCCGGTATAGGACCATTATATTATTTCCTTGTTATTGTTGAAGGAAATTCCTGAACTTTGGCATGGTTTTAGGCTCGGTCGAATTTTTGGATTTGAGCCAATTTATGAAGGTTTGTATTCGGCTGATCGTCGTTGAGTTTGGTTGACGCTGCGAGGTCCCGGTTGACCATTTGCTTTGCCTCGTCAACCGTTGCATGGCCTCAGTTGGCCACCATTGTGCCTTGTCGACGTTGTATAGTTCTGGTTGACCACCGTTGTGTCTTATTGACACCAAGTGGTCCCAGTCGACCATAGTCGGGTTCTTTTGACTCTGGCTATGTCTCCTCAACTATTGGGTTGCTAGGTTTATCAGTTTTGTGTTTCGTCAATTGCACTCATGTCTTATCGACCAATGGGTCTTTTCTGGTTGTCTGTTGATGTGTTGGGTCGAAATGTTATGTCTTGGTTGACTGCACTATTTATTTTGTAAAGTTTGCTTTAGTGAATTTCACTTGGCTTTGTCAGCCATGTTTGATTCTGGTCGGTATGGATTCTCGGCTCAAGGCGGAGGGACTTGTCGTTCCTCGATTGAGTTGGAAGTCTTGTGTTAGTCTTTTCAGTTTGTTTGATTTCTAGTTTGGAGACTTCTGTTTTGTCTCTAATGTTTGTTTAGGGTTCTTGGTCTCGGTTCAAAACACGTTTCTTATTCCTTGTGCGATTGTTGAGATTTTAACATCGGCTTTGTAATAGGTTTCAGAAATTTCGTTGGAGCTGGATAGTCGATAAGGTTTTCATGGTCGCCTATGAGATAGAGATTTTTATACTTTGTGCACTGTATTGCAATAGTATTCTAACTAATATTTTGTGAGATACCACACAAGAAAACCCGACGGAGATTGTTTCGACAGCACGTCTGTTTCTATGTATATTTATGTTTTCTCACATTTACTTTATCGTACATGGTATTCTGTGCATATATTGGGAGGATGAATCTTCTTGATGCTTTGGGTAGTCTTGGTGTCAAAGCATCATGAGGATATCCTGTACAATCTTTTGTTGCGTGAAGATTGTTTGTTTGTACGTATAAAATGGACAGTAGAGCACCGATGACATGTCATTGGGTTTAGAATCCTGGAAGTTAAATGGGTAATAAGGCAGTGATAATGCGCTTTTCAGGTTTCGAATCCCAGAACCTGGCTAGGGTTTTTAGTTACATGGATCAAAAGGTTGTTAGTCGTTGAGTTTTGCTCACCTAGTACCTTTCCATTTGACGGATGGTGTGACGACTCGTAGCTACGCTCGTGGCCAACCCTCGTCAACTTGGATCCTATACGTAGCTAGTTGAGGAGCAATCTATCGCCGACAAACTTATCTGTTACTTCGATTATACGGATTGTATCATTGCGAAGCATAGCTCGCAGGCAACTCTGGTGAATCTCCAGATTGCCATCAATTTTATTCCTCTACCTCATGAGGTGTTGCTATCGATGGATGACCGTCTTTTTTGTGATATATGTGTCAGATAGGTTATTGTGTGACCATCTATTTTCACTAATGATGTTTTAGCACGAAAAACAACGTTGACATATTTTTGTGATTTAACTATCTATGTACACAACATGCTTTGATAAAAGCATCATCGATAGACCACGTGCCTGTTTTGATAAAAGGATGAATACATTTTAAAGTTAATTTAAAAATCTATGTGCGATAAAAAGAAGCATGATCTCGTTTTTTTAAAGATATGTAAAACTATTTTCTCATACATTGCATTTAGTATAGATTCCCCTATTGAGTTAGTCACTCACTCTTTAGACTATATTTTTTCCAACTTCGGTGTATATGATTTGCACGGGTCATTGTGAAGTGTTTGCTGGTATTCCCCTTTTGGGTGCTTCGACTTCCCCTTGGATGGGTGGAGGTTTGTCGGTCTTATATCTTCGTCTCTGGTATGTAAGAGTTGATGTTGGTGTTGTTTGATTTGTTTCCTGCATAGTGATTTCTTTCTTTGTGGTTATTATACTATCTTAACTTTTGCTTATCACTCTAGGGACCTTAACCCATGTGTTTTGAGTTTTGCTTTTAATTTCATGTCAAGGCTTTCACTTCATCCTATCTTTGGGCTGGGCGATCAAGTTCTCTTTGAGAATCTAGTCGCCTGACCTGGCGATTATGTTAGGCCCATATTCGGGTTGTGACAAGAAGGAAGCTTCCCCTTATAAAATGTCTTCTCTCATGCATTCCGAACACATTGCTTTGATATTTGGCTGAGTTTTTCAGAATACAAACCAAAGATTCCCACATATTTATGTTCAGAGAATCTGATAATTTCCATTTGAGAGACTACAGTCCTTTGGTTTCCATTCTAGAGTGTGAGAATTTCATGTATTCTTTCTCGTATCTGAATTCTTTTCTGTATCTTGTTTGCTTGACAATGAAACAGTGTAATTCGACATTTCTCTTTTCTAGTCTACCTTTTTCTTGTCTTCTTTGGGATTACTTTTCTCAAAAAATGTAAAATTACTTAGAAGAATCACAGTTTGATTGGAAAAGAAGTCTTCTTTCTGCTACGGAAAGTCATCTTTTCAATGTGGAAAGTGGTATTTTCTCTGCGGAAAGTAAATTTTCCTAAGTTCTATTATAAGAACCCACTTTTCCTAGCTGAAAAAGACTACGTTTCGCTATTGAAAGATAACGTTATTTAACAAAAAAACGTAACAGCGATATTTACTTCGTTTATTTTCCATAGTTGTATTTTATTTATTAGTAAAAATTGTTTAGCGGTTGTTTAATGGTTGTTTTGTTAATTTTTTTTTATTTATATAATTAGAAAGTCAAAGACAATGATTTGCATTTAGATAAATAATAGAAAAGAGAAAAAAAAAAAAGAAGAATAAAGAATATGATACCATTGATTACTAACTCTTCTCAATCTAACAAAACATTTATTTTATTATTATTTAATGTGTTCATTCACTTTGGTAAGAAGAGATGCAGTGAACTTGGGAATAATCCAAAGATTAGGGTTTGAAAATTGAACACGTTGGGAAATGTCCAAAGCCTCGTGGGTTTGAAATCTTCATGCAGCCTCCTTTAATTCATATGTTTTCTACTTGGGAATCTTTGAAACCAATTTTGAATGAGTTTCTCTTCGTGCAGCCTCCTTTGCATCTATTTTTGGAACTTATTTTTATAGAATAAACAATTAGACTTCCAACGCATTCGTCCATTTCTCCAGTGCCATTCGACACTATCGTTTTAATTTGATAAACGTACGACTCTACTACTCATTTACGATAGTGATTTATTTGCTACTTTTTAGACATCGTGACCGATGGACGACTCAATTCGATTATTCGAAGTCTTTGTCTAAGATGGCTTGATCATAATTCAAGCTGTTTCTTCTTTCTTGTTCAACAATGTGACCTTACTTTTTCAACTTTTTTTTAGTACAATAAACCGGTAGGAATTATAGTTTGAGTATCGTCCCAATTTAACTTTTGTAACTTTAATTCTCGTTAAAATCTTTATACTTTTAATTTATTTGTGGATAATTCTTGTCAATAAATTTAACTGCAAATAAAATTTAATTTACTTAAAAAAAATTTATAAGATTAAATGATATTTTCATGGATGAAATTCATTTTGTTGAGAATAAAAAATTATATTCGATTCAAAACTCTCCATTCCATAAAAACAAAGAGAAAACTACATGTAGTTTTACAAAGTTCTTCCATACGACAGTAATTCAACTTGTTTAGAATAAAACTACGAGGGAACCGTAGCTTATTATCCTCTTCATTGTTTTTACTATCACAAGATTATGCAATAATATAATCATATGAAAGATCGCATTCGGGGCCTTACGATCGATTGGGCCCCGTCCACAAAAATGGTTGTCCCGGTCATGAACTGCGACCCGTCGCTGATCAAAAAGATGACAGTCGAAGCCAAGTCGCTCTCAACGTCAAGCCATCGCCCTAACGGGGCTGCCTCTTTTACGAGCCCTTCTGTCCTCTCCTTTCCTACCCACTTTGGGAACTCATCTTCCTTGTGCAACCCTCTGGCTATTCCATTAACCCTTATATTGTACCTCCCAATCTCCATAGCCGACAACTGAAAATTTTTAAAAAGTCGATATTCTCAGCATATCGCGCGTAATCTCGGAGTATATATGGTTTTATCCCTCGAGTTAAAATAAGGGCGAAAAAAAGGCCATTTCCTAGAGGCTAGGATCTTAATTTGAATATCATTAACAAGCTGGTTTGATCATAGTGATTAGGCCAAAGATTTTTCCTTACCCTGACCAACTGCTGAAGTCCAGCCAGACACGAACCGTAGGCTGCAGCGCCTGGGTAGAGTCCTCTCCCGGACCCGAGTAAGGAGGTCAAGAAGACTATGGAGCCTCCTGACTTCTGGTCGCGCATTCTTCTGCCAACGGCCTGTAGAAGAAACCATGGAGCCATGAAGTTTATCTTTGCTATCTTTTTGAATTCGACTTCGCTTAGTTGGAGAGGATCTCGCATTGGACCTGTAAATTGGAGAGTTAATTCTCATTTCAAACTACTGATATTCAACTTCTGACACTTTCAGACCTCAAAGGAGGAAGACAACTTTCCTGATTAAAAACGATGGATCTAGATTTCATCTAACGACAGTACACTAGTTCCTCACCTCTAAACACTCAGAATCTTATTTTCACATTCAGAAGATTGCTCCCGGCTCACAATTGGAGGTTTGCAATTGATAACTCAATTACAAAATCTACCAGAATAACTTGAGAGGAATCAAGACTCAAGTTCATAACTCAAAATAAACCAGTTCGAGTCTTAAATATCAGTACCCAACAGTTTCATGATCTTTGGAAGTATATTGTTTTTCAGAACAAATTAATTAAGAAAATGGGAAATTGAACAGCCATTGAAGAACAATCAGAAAAACACAGAGGAATCAAACCAGAGTCTCAACAGAACTTGATAATTTTACCTTCATAGGAATAGCAATGGACAAATGCATCGAACTCGCCCAAGAACCTAAAAGCCTTTCCCACGGCCTCATCAAAAACTCCTTCCTTCTCTTCTTCCATGTCCAAATCAACCAGCTCCACTGGTTTCGCCCCTTTCAACGATTCCACGATCTTCAACCTCACGCTTCGAAGAGAGCCCTCGTTTCCCATCAAAACCAAACTGGCCAAAATAAAAAAACGACAAAAACCCCTTTCAAATTACTTTAACAAAACTTCGATAAGGACTCGTTTAAAAGGATTGAATCTAACCTGCAACCCCTTGAGGCTAAATTAAAGGCAAGATTACAGGAAATCTCGTCGCCGTTAGAGGTAAGCAGAACTTTCTTTCCGGGATTCTCCATTTTCCGCACCACTAACAGAAGCCCAAATTCGACAAACAATCCGATTGGAACGGGAAAAAAAAAAACACAACGAGAAACCAAACAAAAATGGGAGAAAAAGTAGAGGAAGAAAAGTACCCGAGAAATGATTTTCAAGGTTGGGTAATAAAAACAATAAAACATCTTTCAGCGACGACTGCCAATTAGGCGGGCCATACGCAGACCAGTGGACTCGGGTGGTGGACAGTGGACTCAATTGTCAGTTGCCACAATTAGACGTCTCGTTTAAATTTTAAAGACATCTTAGACAACTGTTCAGTTGCTTGGCCTGATCCCCCGCGTTGCACCCAATTGCCACCATTAATGACCGTAGTTTCCACTTTCCATTAATTCGGCTTACAATACGAGTATTATACGGCGACGAAAGCTTTGGCACTTTTTAATTACACTTTGTAAATACAAATAAAAGAAAGAAAGCTTCTCTGTTTTCCATTTTTTGCATTATTTAATTAAAATTTCCAAATTAATATTTGTAGTTTAAATTAAGAATTAATTTACACTCCATGACTAATTATTAAATGACATATTTTATATAAATCATGTATAAATGTTACCTTATGTGCCCAATGCTTTTAGTTAATAATTGTGTGCTAGATTAACAAATATACTCAATAGATTTTTGTAACGCCCCAAAGTCTTTTTATTATAATATTATTTGCTTTGGATAGAGGTGGGCAAGAACAGACCAGAACCGCAAACCGACCCGGAACCGCAGCTCGATTCTGGTTCTTGGTTCCTACATTTAAAATTGGTTTGGTTCTGGTCTTGGGATTCACTTTTTTGTTTGGTTCTCGGTTCTTGGTTCTAGGGAACCAAGAACCGATTTGTTCTAACAAAAAAAAAAAAAGAAGCTGGCTGTAGGCAGCTAGACATGGAATTGAGAAAGCAAACCCTTCCTCTCCCGATTTCCCAAAGACAATCCCTGCCAAGACAAACTAGCGAAGGCGATTAGGAGAACCCTTGCTCCCCTCCTTAATTCTTTTGATTCTGAGGGTACGTATGGTTAAAAATCTTAGGATTTAGGATTTGCAATTATGACCGCTGTTTTTTTTATTTAGGGTTCTGCCTTTCTTGATTTGAAGCTTCTCGTTGATAGGAAGAGGAAGGTGAGCTTCGAATTGAAGCTTCCTCCATTTTTTTGCTGCCGGTCATGATTTGAGAATGTTTTGTTGAAACCAGTTCTTAGTTGGATGATTTCATATATTTTGTTGTAAGAAGCTATGCATTTTGTTTGAATGTTAAATATTTATGTATCCATCTGTTTAGCATCTGATGTTGATGGTAGCAGCTACCAATCTTGTAGCTGATGATTGACGTAAGGAGAAAAATTGTTTGAATGTATAATTGTTCTGATGCTGATGATTTTTCATTTACAGTTTTTGTGTTGTTGGAAAGAAAAAATCAATTCAATGTATAATTTTCTTGCTACATACAGAAACTAAATATCTTCTTTTTTGTTTTTTTATTTAAAGGGGCTTTGTTCTGAGCTGTCGCAAAGAAGAATTGAAAACTGTAGATTGTGAAATAGTAACAGAGTTCTTAGCATTAAAAAAACAATTGAAGAAGATCGTAGACTGAAGAAAAGGTAGAGAAAAAATTAAAGAAGGAAATTATGCATGGCTCTTGCAAGTTGGATTGGAGGAGTCGCCAAAATATAGTCTAGATACATGGAGGTGGTTATCTTGTCCTGGCTTACATTCTACCCTAGACCAGGATGAACTTGTGCAAGGATTGGCTTATGATATTCTCTATGGTTGATCAGAAGACATGGAATCCATTATTTGGAATAGAGTTTCTAATTCACAAGGTAGCATATAGTTCACTGATTTTTCGTTCAAAAGATAGGTGTAATTGTGGGTGGTGGAATCATAAGGAAGAGGAAGCAGCCCTTTCTTTCAAGATGGGATGAAAAGATTATAGCATTGGCAGAGACAACCGATGTTGCAAGAAAGAAAAGAAACCAAGAAGACATGAGGGAGAGCGCCAAGGAAAGTAGCAGAGGAGATGGAGATTGAAATTCAACAATTGAGAACCATATATTATTAGAGAACCTCTTGACTTCCATGGCTTTGATTAGGAAATATTAAAAGCTAACAGGAGAGAAAATGATATCTTTATTACATAGTGGAACTGGTACATCAAAGAAGAGTTGAATGAAACACAGAGAGTAAAACAATCCACTATTTATTTGAGTCTGTTGTTGATTGACAACGCCAAGACCGATGTTGAGAAAATATCTTCTTTTTTGTCTTTTTTATTTAAAGAGGCTTTGTTCTGGAGCTTTGTGTTTCATCTTCAACAGCTGCAATGGCTGGAATTCTTTCCTTTATGCAGGTTCTCCTCTCTAGTCAAGATATTAAGGAGGTTCAATCGGATGACAACCACCAGAGTAGGTTCTCTTCTTTGAATTTTGTTTTATGTTAGACATTATTTGGGAATCAAGTTTGGAACCAGAACCGAACCAGAACCGAGTTCGGTTCTGGTTCTGGTTGCGGTTCCAGTTATGGTTCCTCACTCTTGGAACCGGGAACCGAATGGTCGGTTCCAAAAGGTCCGGAACCGGAACCGAGAACCGATTTGCCCACCCCTAGCTTTGGATAGAATCCCACACGATTTTCTTCTTGGAGTTAGCCAAAACGTATTTATACTAGGTAGAGAGGAGAACTCTATTTATAAATCATGTATTTTTTATGGACCAGACTCACACTTGAGCCATCTTTACCTTCACAAACCGAACTATTACACTTTTTTTAAGGAAGTTCATCTAGCCTATGAAGATGAAGATGAAGAGCGTAGTTAAGTGACGATCTTACCCTCCTTTCACAAACAAAATTGACCATGCATTTGCTTGTGTCATCTGAGCTCAAACTCTCTAAATATACCATTGATCTCAAGAAACTGATATGACCATGGTTTGGCACACTTCTAATTCCTTCTTCTTGCCTTCATATTCACAATTTTGAAGATACGTTTGCTAATTTCTAATTCCTTGTTCTTGTATTCGTAATCTTCATCCACGTTAAGTTAAGTTATTGAAATAATGATAGGCATAGATCAAAAGTATCGAGTTGTTAGTACAATCAATAGGGACTTGATTTTCTTTTTTGATAAATTTTTTCTTCGTAGCAAAATCTTCTTAATTAATAACAGAAGTGAAGAGAAAAAATATAATATATTTATCGAAAGAGGACAATAACATTATGGATAATTTTAAGTTTGTTCTTTAATTTTATATTTTAATTCTTACTTTTGACGTTATATGATATAATATAAATAATTAAAATAAATCACTAATCATACTAGTCAGTGAGTGCCACGTGAAGTGATAGGAATTAAACAATAAAAATAGAATATAATTGCAACAAGACATAATTACTATTTTGTTGATTGCAACATACGTGCATTATAATTTCATCTATGTGCAGTAGATCTAACTCATATTATTTTATATTCTCTAAATTTGTTTACATAATTCATATTTAATAACTTTATTGAACTTAACATAATGATAACTATAAAATTTGTCAATTTAATATTAATAAAAAAATTTATTCAATTTTTTTGCGTTAATCTAGGTCAAATTGTTTTGTGTTTACTCAAATTTTCATTATTCATTAACGTTTGCCCACAAACGAATTTTTGATCAAATGGTCAAACTGATAAAATTTTTTAGAGTTACCATGTAGTTAAAATCCGAAGATAACATTAGATAAATAAGAATTATTTCGAAAAATTTTTTAAATAACATTTAGATTTCCAACAAATCATAATTCAAACAATTAATTAATATATAATATAATATATATTAAATAAAATAAAAATTTTATTTCATAAAAGGGGAGGAAGCCTCCCCTTTCACGAGTTTGCCAGAGAAGAGAAGAGAGAATGAGAGAAAGAGTGAACAAGAGAGAGGGATTCTTCCCCCGTTTTCAAGTTCTTAACATTTGGTTCTCAATGTTCTATCAAAGGTTTTCAAGGGTATGAAATTTCTAAGTTGAATCTCGTTAGTTTTGTTAGATTTTTTTGTGTTTTCGTTTGAATTCGATTTCAAGTTTGGAAATGCAAAATCATTGATTGAAATTGACATAAGCGGGTCGATTTTGAGTTCTGAATTCATTGGTACAAATTTTAAATCAAGTTTTGACGTGGTTAGTTGGAAAATTCGATTTTCTGATAAGAGGTCAGAAAACACGATTTAAGCCGCGACTTAGCAGTGTGCTATGCTGCACCACAAGGGTGTTCCTAATCATCCAGTGTGCATGTGACATGTGGCGTAATGCGGCTTACCTCGACTATATCACACACGTGACAAATTTTTTTGTAATACTCTAAAATTTTATCATAGTAATGCTTAGTAAATTGAATGTGTTGGATTAATGATTTGTGGTACAATATTGGTAGTGTTATGATATGGTTTATAGAAGAATGAAGATTTAGGTGAGTATTGGATGTTTGCTGGAAAGAGTGGTCGATCACTTGAAGGATTGATTGACCATAAGTGTACAGAATGAAGAATAAATGACTCTTTGTTATTTGGCGGTCGATTGTCTTTGGCAGCGGTCGATAGGCTTCTTTATAGAGTCAATTTGAGGGACTTTTGCGGATGATCTGTGAACGACTAATGTCTACGCTGAATTGAGTTTAGCGGTCAATCATAAGCGGTCGTTCATGGCCATTACAAATTGTAAAATGTTGGATTTACGGTCGATTAGCTGTGAGTTGGTAATTGATCGGTAATTCAAAAAGTATACAGGGTCTATTTTCAGGCTGTTTGGTGGTCGATCATATGAAGAGGACAATCGACCAGTAAGGAGAAGAGTCACTAGAAATGTGCAGGAATGTCATCTTTTTATTAGATAAAATAGGGATGACTCACCTTGGCTTTGATTCAGGAACGCCACCACCTGCTTTGGTTGGCTGAAGAAGAATTTAAGTTATTATAAGGGGGGAAAACTTGAAAAAGAGAGAGGGAGAGTCGTGAGAAAAGAGAAAAAAGGAAATTGAGAGAAAAGAAGAGAAGTCTAGGGAGAAGGAGAAGAAAAGAAGGAAAGAGAAGGAAACATTGAAGAAGAGATAATAAATGATTGTGTGTGTATTCCCTTATTGGCTACATCACAAGAGGTAGGATTTTATGTTTGTTGATTGTTTGATGCTTGAGTTCGTTAGATATATGTTTTTATCATGTTGTTATTTGAGGATGTATTGTTTAATGAATGTTTGATGTTTTGATGTTCATGTTTAATAGATTTTAAGTTAAAGAATTATGTTCATGCTTTGAGGATGTGTTGATGATATGCTAGATTTTATTAAGTTGTATGTTATCATATTCATGCATAATGGTTTTCACAAAACGTTACGAAATTGATTTATGATGCGTATGATTTTCAAGTATTTAAAGTAAAGAAGAAGATTAAGAACATAAATGTTATGTTGAGGATTTGGGTGGATTCTCCCCCATTGTGAAACTTGGGGAACAAGTTCCCATTATAAGGTTTTGGTTACTTGACTCATTGGTTACATAATGTTATGTTGAGGATTTGGGTGGATTCTCCCCATTGTGAAACTTTGGGGAACAAGTTCCCATTGTAAGGCTTTGGTTACTTGACTCATTGGTTGAGGCTTTGGGCAACATGGTTCGCAATGATTGAGGCTTTGGGCTGATTGTCCACCAATGATTGAGGATTTGAGTTAAATTCCAATGATAAAACAAAAAAATATAAATGTAAAGAGAGTAAACTAAAATGAAAATTTTTTATGAAAAGTGCAATGCATATTTCATTATGCATTTCATTTCTTACTAAGTATTATGCTTATAGAATATGTCTTGTCATGTAGATATGCACTGTAATGAGAAAAAGAGTGGTTGATGGATGATTTGTGTGTTGCGGACCTTGTGGCTAGTTAGGCTAAAGGATAAAAGAAAAAAAGAATGTATATGTTTTCAATTTATGATTTGATTTATAAAGCGAAAAAAATTTAAAGAAAAGAATTTTACTTATGGCATTTCATTTCATTTAGTTTCAAATTCAAAGTCTTCTACTACGCTATGTTTTAAAAAAGAAAAAGTGTTTTAAATTGTTACGTTTTAAGTGTATGAAAACTGAATCACTACATTTATTGTCACATACCAAAACATACACTATGCTACGACACCGAGTTCGCATTTGGCATTGCGGCGCTAGACTGTTTTAGGCCATTTTAGCATATTTAGTTGGGCCTTGTTTTTTGAGCTGTTCCTTAGACTTTTTGGGGTCTGTTGTGGGCCTTTTTTTAGTACTTATTCGGCTTGAAATTCTATATGTGAGTTTGCAAACCATTATTGTTTTCTATCAGTTTGGGTTTAATTAGGCCATTGAACTTTTTTATGTGATTAACAAAGTCTATTTACTAAATATGCAATCAAAGTAAGCATAAAAGTAAAGAGTAAGGAAAGAGATTGTAAATAAGTTTGGTAACGTTGTTCGGCCAATCTTGCCAATGTTAGCTCTTTAAGGCTACCCCCTTAAAGATTCATTTACTACAACCTTCCCGGTTATATATGATTGAATTTCACAGATGTCAATCAAGCTGTTACTCTACTAGGCAATATAACTTTTTTGTGTGATTAACATATTCTACTTATTAAATATGCAATCAAAGTAACCATAAAAGTAAAGAGTAAGGGAAGAAATTGTAAACAAGTTTGGTAACGCGATTCAACCAACCTTGCTTACGTGTGCGCTTAAAGGCTCCTCCCTTGAATTAGGCTATCTAACTTTTTTGTGTGATTAACAAATCCTATTTACTAAATATGCAATCAATAAATACGCAACTAAAGTAAACATAAAAACAAAGAGTAAGGGAAGAGATTGCAAACAAGTTTGGTAACGCAGTTCTGCTAACCTTGCCTACATCCGCTCTTTAAGGCTCCCCTCTTAAAGATTCCTTTACTATAACCACCCCGGTTATATATGATTGAACTTCACGGGCATCAATCAAGCCTTTACACTACTAGGCTATATAACTTTTTTGTGTGATTAACAAATTATATTTATTAAATATGCAATCAAAGCAAGCATAAAAGTAAAGAGTAAGGGAAGATATTTCAAACAAGTTTGGTAACATGGTTCGGCCAATCTTGCTTACGTGCGCGCTTTAAGGCTCCCCCGATAAAGATTCATTTACTTTAATCTCTCTGGTTATATTGATTGAACTTCACAGGCGTTAATCAATCATTTACACTACTATTCTAAGGCGTCACCCTTCTGATTGAACTTCACGGGTGTTAATCATGCCTACTATGACTGTTATGGGGTGTCACCCTTTAATTCAAGTTTAAGTACAATGTGAAATGATAAAATCAAAATGTGAAATGGTAAATAGAATTAGGCTATCTAACTTTTTTGTGTGATTAACAAATTCTATTTACTAAATATGCAATTAATAAATATACAATCAAAGTAAGCATAAAAGTAAAAACTAAGGGAAGAGATTGCAAACAAGTTTGGTAACACGGTTCGACCAACTTTGCCTACGTTCGCGCTTTAAGGCTCCCCAGTTGTATATGATT
This sequence comes from Begonia loranthoides, assembly GCA_022433065.1. Lineage (NCBI taxonomy): Eukaryota > Viridiplantae > Streptophyta > Magnoliopsida > Cucurbitales > Begoniaceae > Begonia > Begonia loranthoides. The sequence continues at coordinate 7,515,187 of CM039485.1, forward strand.
AAACTTCATTGGCATCAATCAAGCGTTTACTCTACTAGACTATATAACTTTTTTGTGTGATTAACAAATTACATTTTCTAAATATGTAATCAAAGCAAGCATAAATGAAAAGAGTAAGGGAAGAGATTGCAAACAAGTTTGGTAATGCGATTCGGCCAACCTTGCTTACGTGTACGCTTCAAGGCTCCCCCCATAAAGATTCATTTACTATAACCTCCTCAATTATATATGATTGAACTTCATGGGTGTCAATGAAGCCTTTACTCTACTATTCCGAGGCATCACCCTTTTGATTGAGCTTCATGGGTATTAATCAAGCCTACTATGACTGTTTTGGAGCGTCACCATTGAATTCAAGTTTAAGTACAATGTGAAATGATAAAATCAAAATGTGAAATGATAAATAGAATTAAACTATCTAACTTTTTTGTGTGATTAAAAAATTCTATTTAATAAATATGCAACCAAAGTAAGTATAAAAGTAAAGAGTAAGGGAAGAGATTGCAAACAAGTTTAGTAACATGATTCGAACATAATTGCATACGTGCGCACTTCAAGGTTCTCCCCTTGAATTAAGCTATCTAACTTTTTTGTGTGATTAACAAAATCTATTTACTAAATATGCAATCAATAAATATGCAATCAAATTAAGCATGATAGTAAAGAGTAAGGGAAGAGATTGCAAACAAGTTTGGTAACGCAGTTCAACCAACCTTGCCTACGTTTTCTCTTTAAAGCTCCCCCCCTTAAAGATTCCTTTATGTAAACTCCCCGATTATATATGATTGAATTTCATGGGCGTCAATCAAGCCTTTACACTACTAAGCTATATAAGTTTTTTGTGTGATTAACAAATTATATTTATTAAATATGCAATCAAAGCAAACATAAGAGTAAAGAGCAAAGGAATAGATTACAGACAAGTTTGGTAACGAGGTTTGGCTAACTTTGATTACATGTGCACTTCAAGGCTCCCCCCCATAAAGATTCTTTTACTATAACCTCCCCAGTTATAAATGATTAAACTTCACAAACGTCAATCAAACCTTTACACTACTATTTTGAGGCGTCACCCTTCTGATTGAACTTCATGGGCGTTAATCATGTCTACTATGACTGTTCTGGGGCATCGCCCTTGAATTCAAATTTAAGTTCAATGTGAAATAATAAAATCAAAATGTGAAATGATAAATAGAATTAGACTATCTAACTTTTTTATGTGATTAACAAATTCTATTTACTAAATATGAAATTAATAAATATGCAATCAAAGTAAGCATAAAAGTAAAGAGTAAGCAAAGTGATTGCAAACAAGTTTGGTACGTGGTTTGGCCAACTTTGCCTTCATCCGCGCTTTAAGGCTTCCCCCCTTAAAGATTCCTTTACTATAACCTCCCCAGTTATATATGATTGAATTTCACAGGCGTTAATCTAGCCTTTACACTATTAGACTATATAACTTTTTTGTGTGATTAACAAATTATATTTTCTAAATATGCAATCAAAGCAAACATAAAAGTAAAGAGGAAGGGAAGAGATTGCAAACAAGTTTGGTAATGTGGTTCGGCCAACCTTGTTTACGTCTGCGTTTCAAGGATCCCCCCTTAAAGATTCCTTTACTATAACCTCCCCAATTATATATGATTGAATTTCATGAGTGTCAATTAAGCCTTTACACTACTATCCCGAGGCATCACCCTTCTGATTGAACTTCATGGGCGTTAATCAAGTCTACTATGACTGTTCTGGGGCATCACCCTACAATTCAAGTTTAAGTAAAAAATGTGAAATGATAAAATCAAAATGTGAAATGATAAATAGAATTAGGCTATCTAACTTTTTTGTGATTTACAAATTCTATTTACTAAATATGCAATCAAAGTAAGCATAAAATTAAAAAGTAAGAGAAGAGATTGCAAACAAATTTGATAACGCGGTTTGACCAACCTTGCCTACGTCCGCACTTCAAGGCTCTCCCATAAAGATTCCTTTACTATAACCTCCCCAGTTATATATGATTGAACTTAACGGGCATCAATCAAGCTTTTACACTACTAGGCTAAATAACTTTTTGAGTGATTAACAAATTCTATTTACTAAATATGCAATCAAAGCAAGTATAAAAATAAAAAGTAAGGGAAGAGATTGCAAACAAGTTTGGTAATGTGGTTCGGCCAACTTTGCTTATGACTGCCTTCAAAGCTCCTCCCTTCAAGATTCCTTTAACCTCCCTAGTTATATATGATTGAACTTCACGGGCGTCAATCAAGTCTTTACACTACTATTCCGGAGCGTCACCCTTTTGATTGAATTTTACGAGCATGAATCTAGCCTATTATGACTATTCTGGGGCGACAGCCTTTAATTCAAGTTTAAGTACAAAATGTGAAATGATCAAATCAAAAGTCTAACTCTCACAAATGTATATGATGTGAATCAATGTGCAATCAATCTTCATCCCAAAGACGGTGATCCATTGCAAGGCATAGGAGGTCCAATGACACGATCAAGAACCAAGAGAATGCACAAAGAATTGCATGGCTTAATTGTGGAGATTTAAGAGAAAGAATCAATTCAACACATATTAAAACCAATAAATATGCTAAGTGTTGATGAAGAAGCAATGGTGGATGAATGTGCAAAGGACAACAAAAATGGAGGGAATCATTATTCTACATGGGCCAACTTGAAAGACAAAACCTATAAAGTTTGAGATTGGGCCTTGATTTTCTGCACACCAAAATATAGACGACAATTTGGGCTCGATAAAATTCTAAATGAAGACGTGGCCTTCATACAAATTAAAGGACACATCTTAAGCTTTCCATAGACACCAAGATCACAAGATTCGGAGGAGATTGGTTGTTCAAATAGGATCTCGAAATCTACCCAGATTCAACCCTAATTTAGGCAGTCAGCTTTCACTTCCAAGTTTCCTATTTGTTTCTAATTTTATTTATTAAGTTTCTAAAGTTGTTTTTGTTAACTTTAAGCTTCCAAATCACTAGGATTTGGAATATTATAGTTTTAAGATTATTTTCTATTATTTTAGGGATATTTCCTAATTTATTTAGGTATGTTTGTAGCCTATTTAAACACAAGCTTGTACCCTTTTTGGAGGAGGAATAATACATGAATTTTTGAGAGTTTTGAGAGAATTTTCTCTTTGGTTCTTTGTGAAGAACTCGATCTTCTTCAAGCTTAAAAACTTGAAAGATCAACTTAATAACTTTTATTCTAATCAACAAGTTTGGTTATGGTCAAGTTCCTTAATTTGATAGCTTTGGTTCTTATCTATTTATAGATAACGAGTCAAGCTCCTTTTATTGTTTCAAGGACGATTCTATTTTTAAATTTTGCATTGTTGACGGGTCTCGGATTTCATATATCCGTGGTTCTCTCATCATTTGGTATCAGAGCAAAGGTTCCTTCGAATCAAGTCGCTATCTTTACATTTGTTTTCCTATCTATCTTTTGTCTTTATTCTTCTTCAAATTCAAAAAAAAATCTTTTCTTTTCTATCAACTATTATTATCAAAGTCTTTGATCTTTTGATCAATTCTTTAAAAAAAAAAAAACTACTTTGTTCTTTTATTTTTTTCTAGTTCTTGTTCTTGCAAAAAAAAAAAAAGGTAGAAAGATTTGTAATTTCTGGCAAAAGGCATATTTGAAAAGAAAAAAAGCCAAAAAAAAAGGAAAAGTTCAAAAAAAAAAAAAAAGTCTTCTTGCAAAAGTCATTATTTGTTTTTCTTCTTACAAGTTTGTTCTTCTTGCAAAGTTATAGAAATTTATCCAAATACTTTTGTGCTACACTTGATTATTGAATATTTGAATTTTTTTTGCATCAATCATCCTATATTGTTCTTGTAAATTTCGTGATTGGTGCATATTCCTTTCCATATTTGATATCATTCCTTACTAGTATTGTTCTTAAAGTTTTAACTTTCCTATTTTGTTTTCTTTCCTAAGTTGTTTCATTCCTAAATTGTGACTTTCCATATTTGTTATCTTTCCTAAGTTATTTCTTTCCTAAATTGTTTCTTTCCTAATTTGCTAAGCTGTTTCTTTCCTAAATTGTTTCTTTCCTAATTTGTTTTCTTCCCTAAGTTGTTTCTATCCTAAATTGTTTCTTTCCTAAATTATGTCTTTCCATATTTGTTATCTTTCCTAATTTGTTTTTTTTCCTAAGTTATTTTCTTTCCTAAGTTGTCTCTTTCCTAAATTGTTTCTTTCCTTAATCGTTTTTCTTAAATTGTTGAGAACCTTTTGAGTAGCTATCAAAGTCTCTTTAAAAAAAATCATTGATTCTACTTTTCTTGGAGATTGAAGTCCTTGCTTTGAAAAGTTTGATCTTATTTGTTTTTACTTGTTGAATTTTTTTCATTGATCAAAGTTCTGAATAAAGAGCTGAAAGAGAAAATTGAGAGGTAAAAGGCAAGAGGATGAGATTATTATAGAAAAAGCCAAGATTTTGAGTGAAACACGAGTGTAGAGACATTGATTTGAGTGTAAACACGTGAGGGAGTATGTGAGTTCCATTCTATTACTAACTTTTATCTTTGTTTCGCAGCACAAAACAAAAAAAAAACCATGAGTAGTGAAGGTGAGTCTTATCACTTTGATCCAAAGATGTACATGAAAGCCATTCAAGATCAATTAAAAGCTTTGAACTTGAGATTGGATAACTTGAAGTCGCCTTCTAGAAGTGATGAGCAGAGGAGAACAACACACATGGAAGATGAGTATGGGGAATCCGAATATGGAGATGGTTGTTTCACAAGACAAAGACGTGCTAAAGCAAACCATGAAGATGGAAATCTTAACAACATCAAGATGACAATTTCTTCTTTCCAAGGTAAGAGTGATCCTGAATTATATTTGGAATGGGAAAGAAAAATCGAACAAGTTTTTGATTGCCATCATTATTCCGAGGAGAAAAAGGTTAAGTTAGCCTCAATAGAATTCACAGATTATGCAAGCATTTGGTAGACACAAATGGTAAGAAATCAAAAGAGGTATGGTGAAAGACCAATAGTCACATGGGAAGATATGAAGGTAATTATGCGTAAGAGATTTGTTCCTAACCATTATTATAGAGACTTGTGTAGGAAATTACAAAGTTTGACTCAAGGCTCTAAGAGCGTGGAGGAATACTACAAAGAGATGGAAGTGGCCATGATTAGGGCTAACATGGAGGAAGACATTGAGGCCACAATGGCACGATTTATTGGTGGGCTAAATAAAGAGATCTCAGACATTGTTGATTTGTAACACTATATGAATCTAGAGGAGTTGTTACACAAAGCCAAAAAGATCGAGAAGCAATTAAAGTCAAAGGGGAATTCAAAGTTTGGGTCAATCTCTAACTCATCATGGAAGGCTAATTGGAGGAATGATAAAACAACTTCAAAACAAAATGAGGAGAATAAAGGAAAGACCATTACTTCAAACCCAAACCCTATTAAAGGTAATGCTCAAACTTCTACACCTACTAAGTCTCGAGAGGTTAAATGTTTTTGATGTCAAGGTTTTGGTCATATTTCTTTTGATTGTCTGAATAAAAGAACTATGATTGTGTTGGAAAATGGTGACATTGAAAGTATTAGTTCAAGTGATAATGAAATGCCGCCTTTAGAAGATTGTAGCGATGTATATGTGGAAGAACCCGTGAGAGGTGAACTATTGGTTACTAGAAGAACACTCAATATTCACTCTAAAGAAAATGGCGATGACGAGCAAAGAGAGCAAATTTTTCATACAAGATTCCATGTGAAAAATAAGGTATGTAGTTTGATTATTGATAGTGGAAGTTGCACTAACGTTGCTAATACTTTGTTGGTGGAAAAGTTGGGCCTAGGAACCGAGAAGCATCCAAGGCCATACAAACTATAATGGTTAAGTGATTGTGGAGAAGTTAAAGTGACTAAACAAGTTAAGGTTGCACTCTCAATTGGTAAATATAAAGATGAAGTTCTTTGTGACGTGGTACCCATGCAAGCAACACATATTCTTTTGGGAAGACCGTGGAAATTTGATAGAAAAGTCAAGCACAATGGAGTGAAGAATGAGTACTCCTTTATTCAAGAAGGAAGGACAATAATCCTAACACCCCTTAAACCATGGGAGGCTAGTGAGGACCAAGAGAGAATAGCAAAAGAATTCAAAAGGAGAGAACAGCCAATGAGTGAAAAAGAAAAAAAAGGAGTGAGTGAAAAAGAAAACGAGAGAAAAATTGAGATTGAGGGAATAAAAAAGGCAAATGAGAGTGTGAGAAAAAAAGAGGAGAGTGGAAAAACGAGTGGAATAGCAAGGAAAAGTGAGGTGAAAAGTGTGATGTTGGCAAGGCAACAAGTACTTGTACTTTTGTACAAGGATGTTTATCTTTCAACTAACAATCTAACCGATTCTATTTCAAGTATTGTTTCTTCTCTTTTACAGGAATTTAAAGATGTATTTCATGAAGAGTTGCCAAAGGGATTGCCTCCTTTAAGAGGAATTGAACATCAAATTGATTTCATACCTGGAGCTTCAATTCCTAATCGACCAGCATACCATGCTAATCCAGAAGAAACTAAAGAGATTCAAAAGCAAGTGGATGAATTAATGGATAAGGGATTTGTGAGGGAGAGCCTTAGTCCATGTTCGGTTCCCGTAATCTTAGTTCCAAAGAAGGATGGAACTTGGAGAATGTGTGTGGATTGTCGAGCTATCAACAAAATTACAGTAAAGTATCGACACCCTATTCCTAGATTGGATGATATGCTTGATGAATTACATGGTGCATGTTTATTTACAAAAATTGATTTAAAGAATGGATATTACCAAATTCGCATGAAAGAAGGTGATGAGTGGAAAACCGCTTTTAAAACTAAGTATGGTCTTTATGAGTGGTTAGTAATGCCATTTGGTTTTCTTATGCAACAAGTACTTTTATGAGGCTAATGAATCATGTGCTTAGATCTTTTATTAGAAAGTTTGTTGTTGTTTACTTTGATGATATTTTGGTTTATAGCAAAACTGTCAAAGAACATGTTGCATTGCTTTGAGAGAGAATAAGTTATATGCTAATTTGAAGAAGTGCACATTTTGCATGGAATCGGTAGTGTTTCTTGGTTTTGTAGTTAGTTCAAGTGGAGTTCCGGATGATGAGGAAAAGGTGAAGGCAATTAGAGATTGGCCAAAACCTAAAAATGCTAATGAGGAAAGAAGTTTTCATGGATTAGCAAGTTTTTACAGAAGATTTGTCAAAGATTTTAGTACCATTGCAGCACCTTTGAATGAACTTGTTAAAAAGAATGTAAAATTCAAATGGACCGACGTACATGATAATGTATTTAATCTACTAAAGGATAAACTAACCAATGCACCATTACTTATTTTGCCTAATTTTGAAAAAGTTTTTGAAATTGAGTGTGATGTGTCGGGAAATAGAATTGGTGGTGTTTTGATGCAGGTTTCCAAGCCAACTGCTTACTTTAGCGAAAAGCTTAAGGGTGCGGTATTGAACTACCCCACCTACGACAAAGAGTTATATGCCTTAGTTCGAGCTTTAAAAACATGGCAACATTACTTGTGGCCAAAAGAATTCATCATTCACTCTGATCATGAAAGTTTGAAGTACTTAAAGTCGCAAGGAAAGTTACACAAGAGGCATGCAAAGTGGATGGAATTCATTGAAACGTTTGCATATGTGATCAAATACAAACAAGGTAAGGAAAATATCGTAGCCAATGCGTTGTCCCAAAGGTATGTACTTTTAAATACCTTACAATCTAAATTGCTTGGTTTTGAATTCATTAAGGAATTATATGAATCAGATTCGGACTTTGGTCAAGTTTGGATATCTTGTGATAAAGTTGCATTTAATGATTATTATAAACATGATGGATACTTGTTTAAAAAAGATAAGCTTTGTGTTCCTAAGTGTTCATGAAGAGAGTTACTTGTTAGAGAGACTCATGGAGGTGGATTCATGGGTCACTTTGGAATAAAGAAAACTTTAGATGTCTTATGTGAGCATTTCTATTGGCCTAAAATGAGGGTTGATGTGCAATTAATTTGTGACAAGTGTATTGAGTGTGGGAAAGCTAAATCAAAATTAAAACCACATGGACATTATATTCCTTTACCTATAGCTAGCCAACCTTGGATTGATGTTTCTATGGATTTTGTTTTAGGGTTACCAAAGACTCCAAGTGGTAAGGATAGTATTTTTGTTGTTGTTGATAGGTTTAGCAAAATGAAACACTTTATTGCATGCTCAAAAACTAATGATGCTACACATATTGCAGATTTATTTTTAAACTATTGTGAGTGATAGAGATGTTAAATTTTTGAGTCATTTTTGGAGGACTTAGGTACAAAACCTTTATTCTCCACTGTAGCTCACCCTCAAACGGACGGACAAACTGAGGTAGTTAATAGGACACTTTCGACCTTGTTACGAGCTATAATTTCTAAAAACTTAAAATATTTGGAGAAATGTTTGCCGCATGTTGAGTTTGCATATAATAGGGTTGTTCATTCTACTACATCTTATTCATCATTTGAAATTGTTTATGGTTTTAATCCTTTAACTCCATTAGACATTTTGCCTTTACCTACTAATGAGTTTGCTAATCTTGATGGAAAGAAAAAGACTGAATTTGTTAGGGACTTGCATGCAAAGGTAAGGGAGAATATTGAGAAAAAGAATGAACACTATGCAAGACAAGTAAACAAAGGTCGAATGAGAGTTATCTTCAAGCCCGGAGATTAGGTGTGGATTGACTTAAGAAAAGAAAGATTTGCCAATCAAAGAAAGAACAAGTTGCAACCTCAAGGAGACGGTCCCTTCCAAGTTTTGGAGTGCATTAATGACAATGCTTATAAAATTGACCTACCTAGTGAATATGGTAATACAAGTGCCACTTTTAATGTTAGTGATTTATCTTTGTATGATGCAGGAGATTCGAGGACGAATCCTTTTGAGGTGGGAGGGAATGATGAGAATCAATGTGCAATCAATCTTCATCCCAAAGACGGTGATCCATTGCAAGGCATAGGAGGTCCAATGACACAATCAAGAACCAAGAGAATGCACAAAGAATTGCATGGCTTAATTGTGGAGATTCAAGAGAAAGAATCAATTCAACACATATTAAAACCAATAAATATGCTAAGTGTTGATGAAGAAGCAATGGTGGATGAATGTGCAAAGGACAACAAAAATGGAGGGAATCATTATTCTACATGGGCCAACTCGAAAGACAAAACCTATAAAGTTTGAGATTGGGCCTTGATTTTCTGCACACCAAAATATAGACGACGATTTGGGCTCGATAAAATTTTAAATGGAGACATGGCCTACATACAAATTAAAGGACACATCTTAAGCTTTCCATAGACACCAAGATCACAAGATTCGGAGGAGATTTGGTTGTTCAAATAGGATCTCGAAAGCTACCCAGATTCAACCCTAATTTAGGCAGTCAACTTTCACTTCCAAGTTTCCTATTTGTTTCTAATTTTATTTATTAAGTTTCTAAAGTTGTTTTTGTTAACTTTAAGCTTCCAAATCGCTAGGATTTGGAATATAATAGTTTTAAGATTATTTTCTATTATTTTAGGGATATTTCCTAATTTATTTAGGTATGTTTGTAGCCTATTTAAACACAAGCTTGTACCCTTTTTGGAGGAAGAATAATACATGAATTTTTAAGAGTTTTGAGAGAATTTTCTCTTTGGTTCTTTGTGAAGAACTCGATCTTCTTCAAGCTTAAAAACTTGAAAGATCAACTTGATAACTTTTGTTCTAATCAACAAGTTTGGTTAGGGTCAAGTTCCTCAATTTGATAGCTTTGGTTCTTATATATTGATAGATAACGAGTCAAGCTCCTTTTATTGTTTCAAGGACGATTCTAATTTTAAATTCCGTATTGTTCAAGGCTCTTGGATTTCATATATTCGTGGTTCTCTCATCAGTATACTCTCAAGTTTAAAAATAAGATAGATAGACTTGTTAGCCTAAATTTAGTTATGCATATTTGTTTTGATGATGTTTGCATTTATTGGAATTATAAGTTGTTTATCAATTTTTGTGCTAAATTGTTTAATTGTTCAATTTATATTGATATTTATTGAAAATACCCTCAAAACAGTATTAAGTTGTGCTAACATGTTTATCTATGACCATGCGATGAATTTATATTGTTTTGGGACTTAGAAGTTTTGGTTGACTAGAAATGCACTGCCTATAGATTCAGGGTTTTTGGTTGCACCCCAGTCGAGAGTACGGTCGAGTGGTACCTCAAAAAAATATGTACAGATTGCTCGTAGTATTTTCAGACGAGCCGCAGTCGAGGATGCAATCGAGTTGTGTGTCCGAAAACCGATATAGAATGTTTCGACAGTTTTTGGTCGTGCTGCGGTTGAGGTTGTGGTCAAGCAGGTCGACCGAAAAAATTCACAAAATGCTTCTAGACATTTTCAGAACTTTTTTCGGTCAAGGTTGCAGTCGAGGATGGAGATTTGGTCGACCGAAAAACATCACAGAAGCTGGAAAATAAACTTGTTTGGTGGGCGGTCGACCATTGTACGGATCAGTCGACCTCTCAATCACAGTTTTGCATTCTTAGTTCATTTTAATGAGACATCTGTCGACCGCAACACTAGACCGGTCGACCAATGGCAAATAGTTTTGCCAATGAACTATAATGGTCAGGTTTTCAACAACTATATTCTTCAACTACTAGAACTGGTTGACCAAAAATGATTAGGTCGACCAAAAATAGACAATTCTATAAATATATGGACCTCTGAAAATCATTCAATCAACCCGAGAATTGAGACGAAGCCTTGCCAAATTTGAGACTCAATTCTAAATCAATATTTGAGCTTGTAATCTAACTCTCCACACTCCCGAACTTGATATTTCAATTTGGGAGAGTTAGAAACTTTGTATTTTCATTTCCAAAACTATTGTACTCAAACGAAAAGGGTGATGCCCCTTAATAGTCAAAGTATAAAGGGTGATGCCTTGCAAATAGTTATTGTACAATGTTTGTTTGACAACCGGAAGTCAAACACCGTCAACTGGGGAGGTTGGACGGATAAGGATTTCCAAGTGGAACGCTGGAGTGTGGACGTAGACGGGATTTGCCGAACGCATGAACAACATTGTTTGCATTTCTATCCAAACTCTTTATATTTATGCATTGTTGATTGTATAGTTGTGACAAATCACTTAGGGATAGAAAATTGAATATCGCACGAAAACGTTAGAAAATCTACCCCCCCCCCCCCCCCCTTTAGGTTATTATCGATCCTTCAAAACTAAGCACTCAAATACGAAAAGAAATGTCTGGAATAAATTTGCCAGTACTTCAATACAATTTCTTATTTGGTTCTTCAATTCAGAGTGCCTCCATTTATAGACACCTGCCGAGCGGTCGACCACCCAACTATTCTGGTCGACTGCTTTGCACTAGGTTATTACACTTCTGGTCGACATTCTTTGCACTAGTGGTCTACATCAGTTGACTTATCCCATCTCCGGTCGACCACTTTAATGTATGTCAGGAAATTGTTCGACACTGTCCATTTTCTAGTCGACCGCTTCCTTCACTCTGGTCGACTACTTCAACGTTCTAAAATAGAGTCTGCCCTCTATAAGATTATTGGTAGACTGCATCTCCACTCCGGTCGATCGCTTTAGCAGTTTAGAAAACCTGGAGCAATCTGTCATTTTTTTGGTCGACCGCCTTTCACCTCTGGTCGACCGCTTCTCTATGTTTTGCATGCTTAGAAGTTTTTAAGTCCCAAATATTAAATCATAAGCTACAAGAACTTAAACAAACATGTTAGCAAATATAAATACCCTTGTTAGAAGGTATTTCCAATGAAGATCAAAGTATGCTTAATTGAAATCATATTTGAATTATAAACAACTTATAAACACTTATTCAATAATCATCAAAATAAATGAGTCTAATATCTATTAGACTAACAGTTTTGGGCCACTTATTTATGATACACCTTCCATGTCACGACCCGCAAGAGACCAGAGACACAACAGAGAACGACCCAACCCAAAGAACCTAATCATCCGACCCTTTTTCACTTTAATTTTATTAATTAGCAGCGAAAAACTTAAAATACTTATTACAAGCCAAGGCCCGACAAAACTTGGGCTTAACAAGTTCAACAAGTGATATCAGCTAGCGTGTTGATAAAATCCAAATAAAAGACTGTGCAAAAAATAAAAATGAAAATTACAATTATCCATAACAAAGTTTGCCTCACAAAAATCCCTCAAGGGAAAATTATTAAAAATATTTGAAATAAAATATTTCTGCCGAATTTAATTTTGATTCTGTAATTGAAAATCTGGCTGATAAAATCCTGAAAAGTTGTCATTGGGTCGAGTTGACTAAATTCAATAGGGATTAGATTTAATTAATAATAATTTATTCAAAATAATGTTTAAGCATGCATGAATTAAAATTCACATTTTACAAATTTATTTTAGAAAACTTTGTATAAAAGGGCACGGACTTTGGGCATACCATGTCATAGGCATATCATAAAATAAATGTGATGCTCGGTGATTGCAAAAGCCACATAAAACACATTGATCAAGTTTACAGTTTTGCGCATAGGGACACGACACATACAACCGTCTCATTACTTTAGTTAACAACAAACAAATACATCCTCTCACGGTCGAATGTGTGTAAAATAAAACAGATTCCAAATCAAATCAATCAAACTCAATTCACACGACCGAATTGATCTAGCAATTTTAATATGCATGCTTAAATAAAACGTGCACAGTAAAAAGATAATATAATATAAAAATCTGACGGCCATAATATGGACACGTCATTTTTATATGAGACACTTCTTAAAATATTTATTTTATAAAAATTATGTAATACGGTGCATAAAAATAAATCTCCACCTCAAAGTGAGTTTATCACTGGCTCAAGCTCAATTATCCAAAATGTCTAATTTTTAGAGCCCGCAATTTAAATTAATTTTGGGGTACCTAAAATAAGATTGTAAAATTTCGTAGGTTAAATTTTATTGAAAGTCTCAATTATTATTTATAATTAAACTAAAAATTAATTAGGTTATAAAATACCAAAAACAGACCCAAACAGGACCTGGACAGCGCCCCAAAAGGGCTGGACCATGACCTGTTAGTCTGGGCTGCAGTTTGCAGACCTTCAACCCAAGCCTAGGAGTCCAGCCTAGCTTGTAGTCCGCATATGCCTCCAGAATGTGGCTGAGGCTCGCGAACAAAGATGGTAAGGTTTGGTTGCCATCCTCATCGCTACGAAACTCTTCCTCTGGCCGAAACAGGCTCCTATCTTGGCCAGTCGCCCAAATTGGCTAATAACAGAAGAGACAAAGTGCTACGGCTCAGCGTTGTTGAGTTGTGTTTTGACGTTTCATAGTCGACGCCATCCACGAGATGAAATTCCTAGATTTTGCCTGATCATTCGGTCAATAACAATCTCAAATTAGTAAACCAATAATTTAAACCCAAACGCCAGAAAACAAAACAATTTCGAAGATAAAAATTGGGTGTTTTTTAACATCTCTGTCTTACTGACTTTCAATTTTTGAAGGCCCTAAACAACGTTGCTACAACAAACATTTTGTCCTCCGAATTTGTAGCTAAACCGAAGACCGATGCTTGATTCCCTTCAAACGAGTCTTGAATTAGAACAGAATATCAATTCACAAAACTTTGAAATCACAGAGTTTGGGCTTACCGCGACGAGCACCCTTCACCAGTTTGTGTTTCGAAACGCCGAGAGCAAGAGGAAAATTCAATGGAGAATTGATGCAAAGAATTGAGAGGCTCGGTGTGAGTGAATGGAGCTAGGAGGAAGAATTGTGTTCTTAAAATTGGAGGGGAAAGGAGGGGATTCGTGATAAAAAAAACCCCCCTCACCACAATGTCCATAATTGGGGGAAAACGTTTTCAAAAAATGTTTTTTCGCTAATTAATAAAATATTATTATTATTATTATTATTTGACAGATATTACATTCTGTCATGTGAAGGTGTTTTGTTTGTACAAGTGACATAGTATTGTGACAGTGATGGTGTCGTCTTTGGGTTCAAATTCCTAAACTTGGCCAGGAGGTTATATTGTTTTGATATGCATTGACTGGTCTTTGGACAGTCATTATTTCTCCTGTACGTGCCTACGAGCATACATTGTGCAAAGGTTTGTGAGAACCTTATTTTCACGAGGATTGTTTTCTATAAAAAAAAAAAAAATAGTGGTAGCACTACTTTCATATGACTACCTAGGTATGTAGCAATGTTTTCAAGATTTGTGCTACCAATGGCTCGTGGAGCCTATTTTTAAATTGGTTAAAAAGATTTTGATAAATATAAATTCATGCACTACATTTTCTCACTTTCTCATTGTTTTCAAATAAAATGATAAGACACGTTTTCTCATGCATTGGATATAAAGTATATAATTTTTTTATAAGTTAGTCGCTCATATCAAAAGACTCCTTATTTGCTCCATGTAAGAATCGTGGTGGCCAAGAGTAGCTATCTGTGGAGTTCGTTGCTGCCTTTTTTGTATTTTCTTTCTTGGAGTGTTTTATTTATTTTGGTGAGGATTCCATCTTTTAGTCAGTCTGTATAATTATTATTGAGTGTTGGATATTTTTCTTACGTGCACAATACTTCTTCTTTTATATTATATTGCACTATCTTTATATTCTTGAATCACTACGTGTACCTCGACCAATTTCTTGTGAGATATGACTTTAAATTTTTGGTTAAGTTTCAGTTGTAAAGCAAGTATTGAGCTGATCAATCAGGTCATTTTTAAGAATCGAGTTATTTGACCCAGTGTTTCTTCGAGGTTTGTCTTCGAATCATGACAATAACTATAATGCAAAATACATAATACATGTAGTTTCTATCTAATCTGAGTAGGCACGATACACCCCGAAGATTATTTTTTGTTTTTTGTACTAAAATTTTATATAGAGTTAGTACTTGAACCTAAAATATTGTTGGTTTCCTCGACATCAATCATGTGTGATTTTGATTAGAGAAATCTCTAAACAATTATTAGACCATCGTCATATTTTCCCCCATTGACTACGGACTTTTTTTTAGCCGAACCACATAAATCATTGGTTTTCTTTTATTTATTTTCGGCTTTGCTATTGGTGTTCAATTATTTGATAGTAACACATGTAACGTGTCATAACAAAAGTAGCCATTGGACAAGAAAAAAAAATGACGTTATCAAATGGTTCGATATTTTACATGGAAACGTGAAGGCTTACAATCATAGTACTTTATGAACATATCCAACCCATAATTAACAAAACATTTCCACAAATCTTCGACGGGATACCAACTCAATCATCAACCAATCACGAACAAACAATCACATAAATAGATGTTTGATTAGACACCACTTTGCCTACTCTCACCCAAACGACAAGTAGTCAAGACTTGACCACTTGTAGACTCCTATATTCCTTAACTTCTCAGCTCCAACACCAAATCTAGGAAAAGACAGCGTGGATAAGCATACATCAGCAAAAACAGTACAGAACGCGAAACGCATCTGCAATTGATTTTTGTTTGTCCAATATCTTGAGCCTTGTTTTTGAGCTCTTCCCAAATTAATGAATAATAAATTATACATTTTAAAGTTCATTCCTTTATGATCATAGTTTTGTTTATGGTTGAAGGCACGTAGCAGTTCATGGAGGAATTACTGTTTAATTAGTCAAAATTCAGAAACTTACAGTCTTCATCTGTTTTGATCCAGTGGCCACCTTTCGCAGTTGAGTTTCGGCTGTTCATATCATCTTGAGGGAGGCTCATCTTGGATTTTAACTTTGAAATTTGATCAGGAAACTCTGCAAATTTGCTTTTGTTTTCATTTCTGAAATCTTCCTTGGGGTGTTTCAGACAGCTCTTTTTTTCACGTGGAGAGCTTTCGGGGTGAATTTTTCTATGAAGCATTTGTAGAACCTGCATGTCAAGAACAATGAGCTTAAGAACAAGTTCGTGTTTGGTTGCCAAGAAAATATGTGAGAGACTGGGAAACAAACTTTAAAGAGTTTCTTTTGGATGGATTTAGAATCAGCTGCCTTTTCACAATCAGATCTCTGCAGGTTAAAACTACTATTGATTTTTTTAAGCATCTTCTTCATCATTTGAGAGGTAGACTTGTTCGACTGCTTGACAATCTTCTCGCGAAAAGTCTCATCAATGGCTGTATTGTCCTTCTTCATTTCAATGGCTCTTTCCTGCAATTCAATTGAAGATCCAAATAGATATCCTTGGAGTGGACATATTATAGCTTTCCCCTTGATTTCCTCTTCGACTCCCTCCATTTGCTTTCCGCTAAAAGTTACTGCACTAACGAAACTGGCCCGGCCGGAGGATTCATCACACCAGTCTTCCTTGCATTCGTCCCCGAGAAACTTTTCGAGCTTATAATTAGCAAGTTTCAGCTCCTCCTCCGTTACCTCAGTTTGACTTTTGCTCGTTTTCTCGAAAGCAATGGCAAAAGTTGGCGTTTCGGGTTCGCTAAGCATGGCTTCGGAGCCGAGGGTTCCGATAGTGAGAAAGCCACTGAAATACTCAGTTGTTGCACAGGTTTCCTCTTCAAAATATTGTTTGAAAATATTTGATTCATAGTAAGAATAGTGGCAATTCTCAGCTGATTCAGATTGATCTCCGTGTTTCTTCGAGGCACCGGATTCAAAATCGCCATCGTCGATCAGGGTCTGTGCTGACAGGCAAAGGCATGAGCTTCCTGAAACCCAAAGTGAAGAGAGTACAATTCAAGCTTCTGTTTATCATGCTTTGTTGGGTTTTTACGATGTTTTTCGAAAAATCGTAAAAGGTTCGAAATTAAAGCATAGATCAGATGGAGAATTTGATAGTACACATACTGAGGCCAAAATCCTTGAAGGGCTCAATGCTGCTTTGCAGAAGCTTATTGTTCATCCATTCCAAAAACTGCATCAGCAAAACAAGAAAAGATTAGATCGCAATAATCAAAATGTTAAAGAAAGTATAAACTTTGAGTTACCCTCATTTTGATCTCTCTCTCTCTCTCTCTCTCTCTCTCTGTGTGAGGAATATAACGTCTGCAACTCCAACTAGAGACATAAATAGATGTTCGTCGGCAGTGTCACTTTTCGAGAGTTGATGAGTTGGAATTTTGGTGGCTCCTAGAAGGGTCTAAGAGATGGGAGAAGAGAGAAAAACATTAAGAAAGTTACAACAATATGGTTGGCAATTCTTATCAAAATCAAATCATGTTTTACAAACACGAGCTGTTCTTCTTACTTATGATCATGATACATGCTCTCAGCTCCAGTTTACATGCATATTTTTGGAGTAGGTTTAGCTCTATGCACTTTTTTAGTAATTATCTCTCCGTGATGACATAAACTGATTGATTTTCTTGTTTATGAACAATGAAGGGATAGAAAAGTAGATTCTGCAGTGATCTGTGGGTCAAATCTAGTTTGTTTTAATCCCAAACTAGACCTCTTTCTGTATGGTTTAGCCTAGCATAAAACAAGTGCATGAATGTATCGATATATCAGAATTGTCTAGACAAAATATTTGTGGAACATGCCTGTATCTATGAAATCTCCTTAGTACTTTTCGTAATATGTAGTTGAACTCGGTATGCATCACTTTGTTCTTCTAAGCCACAATGGCATTCACTAGAGAAAAATCATAACCTTTGTATTCTCTGCATGGACACAGACAAAGAGAACATGAAACAATACATTATTTGATTTGTGGACCATAAACCTAAATTACATTTGGTAGGTCAGTTTGAAGTTTGATTTATCATTAAACTTAAACTTAACTAAAGATATCTATACTATTAAGCCTCACACATTAATTATATGCTAAAACTCATATTTATTTGGTCATTTAATCCGACTTAATTTTGTGATAGTTAACGATATAAAATTATAATTAAATAAACAAGTTCATCAATAATTGTTAATCATCCAACAAGCATTAGAACACATCTTTTAGAGTTTGTTTGTTGGTTAAAAATTAAGCAAAACTCGACATCGAAAGAAACCAAAACCGAACATGAACGAATCCACAATAAATTTTATTTTTTCATATGATTAATTTCAATAAAATGTTCTACTATATTTAGTCTCAAAGAGTGCTGTGAAGATTCTAGATAAATGCAAAATTTCCAAGTGTTTTTTCATTCAGGCATCCCAATCAGTTTGGAGTATCGACATCAAAACACCCCTCCAGTGTAATGTCTAACGTTAGCAGTACCCTATTGAGGCCGACATGACGGCGCTGTCTCCACCGTTTTCTACCCAAAGAGGAACAGTCTTCCATCGCTAGCACAACACAAACAATCCCAAAGCCCACAGAACAGCGAACTGAAAGATTTTGTCATCTTTGAGGAGATTTTCTTTTGACGTCCAACTTTTTCCAAAGAGATAGATGGAGAGAAAAAGGATAGGGTACAGTGTTGATTTTCATCTTCTTCCTAGGAAGAGCAGCAACTAAAGACACGCGAACGTGCCGTCCGCTTCTGTAATTGCAGAAGCCATGCTTGAGTTGAGAGACAGGTTTGGTCGTCTTCACCAAAACCTGTAGTAAAGCGGGAGAAGGCATCCTCATTTTGAGCTAAACAACGAGGAGAAGAGTGGGAAAGCAAACTCAGTGAGAACCGGAACAAAACAAGCGATCACTTGTTCGTGTAATGCGTCGGGTTTCTGTGGGTCTGTCTTCTTCCCATCAACCTGACCTGATGTGACCATGTGAATTCTACGTGGACATGCACTACGTTGGGCCATGGCCATCGCTATATCTTAATTATTTTCAGAAGCGCCACGCTAAAATTAATCTCTTTTTCACAACATGGCTTACAGAGATAACTTGTATTTTTACTCTTATCTTAACGCTTATGGTGTAATTATATTATAAAGACTCCAATTTTATTTTCTTAAATTTTGAGTCTTAATTTTTTTTTTCAATTTAATTCTCTAATCAAAATTAATTATGTCGTTTCTAAACCTTAATTTTATTACAGTAATATATTCTTGATCAATACATGGGCAGGAACTTTAAACTTATTTAATAATCACAATTATATTTATTATAATTAAACTAATATATTAATATCAATAAATATTTAATCATTCATTTAAATACTTAAATATTATTTAACTATATTTATTAGGATTCAACTCATCTAATTCTACCTACCTCGTAGGTCAAAATGATTAGTTATAGGAATGATTAAAACAATTTAGTGTCTAAATTCTCAAATACTCCAAACTAAAATATCAAGTTTAATACTGATCAATTAATAAAATTTTATTCTATTTAAATTTCAAACATGATAGAAAAATTAACTCAACTATGTAGTCATACTAAAATCATAGACATATCTTCAAAAATATAATAGACAATAAATTTACTATTTACTCGTATTAAAATGATAATGTCATGACCCGGAGGTAGACCAGATACAAATGCCGACCAAACGACCTGACCTTCAAAGAGGATTCGATCACCCAGCCCAAGGTTAGATTGTAGTTGCGGAAGATTTGAATAAAATCCACACTCGTAACCCACACAAGATAGGTCACGGTCACCATAGTGATCACAAGAGATAATAGTGCAGTAATATAAAGTAAATCCAAATTGTGCATACAATCCAATTATCCAGAACCAATCCAAAGTATATTACATTAGTTCAACTAGATATTCTTACCAAAGAAAATTACAACTAAATGGAAAGAAAGAGTAAACAAGTCAGCAACGGCCCAAAGCTCGAACACTATGAGCCGAAGTGCTCATGTCTTTACTTGGAGGGGAGGGATTGTTGGGGTGAGTGACTAACTCAGTAGGAAACTTATACTAACTGCGATGCGCGTATAAAACTTGTTTTACTTCTTTTTAACAAAAACCATGAATTATGGAGTTATGCATGTTTCTCAAACATTTCAAACAATTTCCATCTTTTTAGGAAGAACGGGTCTCGGAATCGACGAGATATCGAAGAAAACATGGTTGTATACATAGACAGCTGTACTCAAAATACCCTCGTCGTATTTTAAACTGAAAACCATCATCAATGAAAATGGAGGATCATTCAGGGACTCCTCCAGTCAAACACACAAAAAGGAGGCCACCATTTCTGGGTAATACCTCATGAGTTTGAAAGAAAGAAAGTAACGGCAGTCTATAGATCTGGCTCTTCACTCCAGGTTTTTTTATTGACGAGCTAGGCTCAGCGCTGACACAACCTGTATCATCACTCAAGTTTCTCGACAAGCTAGGCTCCACACCGACAAACTCGTAACATGAGAACACCCTGAACAAGTTTAGGAAGCTGAAACACAAGGAACGCGTCATCACCCCCCATACCCATCTTTTCACACAGCATACAAACAACCGTCTCCACGCAGTAGGAGACGTACTGGGGATAGCCTCGTGGTACTTTGGTACCAAGACCGTCCAAAGTATCAAGAGGATTCATTGCCCTCAAAATCAAATATCACGACATCTCATGAAAACATCATGCACGAAAGTAAAATGTAAAACTCTCGTACATACATATTATAAAATCTTATGTGCTATCGAACAATCCCTGTCAGTTTTGCATATGTGGTAATCCACAAAATATTAGTTTATAAAATCATAGTATGCAAATGCAAAGCAATAAGGAATAAAATCCCTACTTCTTCGGCGTTCATTTTTACCAATTGAGGCAACGGTCTCTTCGGGAAAAGTATCACAATCCCCAAAGTCATCGGAGCCTAAAAACACTTCAAAATATAAGAATTCTCATCAACGAATCTCAAAAGATAGGTGGAAGAGTTCTATACTGGGACTAGGAACTCAACCGACGTGTAAACGACTCAAATATACGTTAATCTACATTGTGCAGCGCATGACCCACATGAGTTGGGTCCCCATTGGTCGACCGGTCCTTGCACAGTGGTCGACAGAGGTTTCCTTGCCAGAAACTTGTCGTTTTCCCCGCCGAAAACTTGTCGTTTTCCCCCACTTTTGGCTCCAAATAATGAATACTCCTACCTAAATTTTAAATAAATCAACATAATCTAGTAATTTCGCGCGGATTTGAGTTTTTAAGCTCGAATCCGAGGCCAATATATATCCAAACTTTGAACTCAAAATCGGAGAAGAAAAACTTACCTATTTGCAAACTGTCTTTACAAAAGTTGTTCACCTTGATGTTGCGAACGTTTCTCACTCCTTAAACTCATCGGATGTTTGATTTTCACTATTTCATCATCTCTCTCATCTCCTCTCTGTCGACCATGGAGGAAAGATTTCCTTCCCTCTTTCTCTTTTTTCTTTATTTAATTCATTTCTTTAACTTTTATTCAATAAATAAAATATATTACAATATATTTTATTTATTAAATAAATTCAATTCAGATTTCGATTCGAATTTTGATTTGTTCTAAACATTAACCAACAACGATTCTTTAACAAAAATAATTAACCAATTTTATTTTCTCAATTAATTTACCACTCGAAAATACTCAATTTTACCGATTTTAACTATTTGACCAAAAACTCACGTGACCGCTACGTGACAAATCATGTCAACTTTTCAACGTCTTGAATGATTATTAAGCAAAAAATTTTACGTCTTCAATTTATTATTATAAAATTCACAGGTTTTACAGATAATATTTCTTACATAAATATTTATTCGAATTATTTGTTTTTAACTATTTGATCATTATTCACTTTATCTGTATGTTCGCCCACAACTATAAAAAACACTTGATCAGCTATAAATACTCAATGAAAATGCTCTTACATTACAAAACTACTAACAAAAAATAATTTCAGTAAGCAAAACATGTGCATATGTGAATTAACTGCATACATTACCAACATGTTTCGTGTTGAACCTGAATTCTTATGCTATCCAATCAAGTTTGGTAACGTGTAAAGTCTTGGTCAAATAGTCAACCCATAAATGATGTAGATGCTAAGGGATAAATAAGTAAATTGGTAAAAAGGTATAAAGAAAACCCTAGTAAATAGTTTCCACTACTCTCATTATTGCCGCTAACAAGTGAATAGTGTCACAAACGAGAGTGAATAGTGCCGAGTGAGAGTGTCCATTCCGACTACCGTGAGAGGTTGAGAAATCACTTGATAGGTCTTAACATCCATTTAACTATGAAAGGACTTCGAGAGTAAACTTCTCTTCATCCATTTCATGTTCTGGTGTTGAATCTTCAATTGAATTTTGGATTTGAGCTTGGGAACTCGAAACCGTGATGTGTCTCGTCGTGGAATGAATTTGGAGTTGTGCGGAGGTTCGAGTTGTTTGGGGGTGAGAATCGGCACAATGTGGCGATTCTCCTCGTGGGGTTGCTTCGGAGTTCCATCTGTGGAGATAGTGGACCATTTATGTCCGTGGAAGATAGGTTTCTACAAAAACAGGCATGTCTGTGCAAGGCAACTTCTCCCGAAACTCACATGTCCACAGAAGCGTAGGCTTCTGCAGGACACTCACATTTGAGGAAGGAAACTTTCACGAAAATGCATATGTCTGTGAAATTGTTTGGGGTCCAGAAGTAAAGGCTTCCGTGGAAACATTTGTGCCTGCGGAAGCATAGGCTTCCGTGGGATGCTCATGTCCACAAGAGGAGTGTCTCTTTGGTGGACAAGTGTCCATGAAAATGTTTGAGGTCCGCGAAAGCAAAGGCTTCTACGAAAAAGTTTTTGTTTGCATAATGAGTGTCTTTGCTGAAAAGATCGAGCAGAAGCTAGCTCATTTCATTGAAGGAAAGCTTTCGCGAAGGAAACGTGTGTCTGCGAGAGGAAAGACATCCACAAGAGGAAGGCTCCTACGGTTGACACGTGTTCACAGAAGCATAGACTTCTATAGCAACTTCAGTGACGCACGTGATGCACGCATGTGACAGTGAGACGTATGTTGGATCAAGAGACATCCGACGATGAAGAGTAAGTAAATTCACGTGCGAGGCACGCGATAGTTGAGCAGATGAAATGTTAGCCATTGGATGTTGTTTGAGAGGATTGTCAACCGTTGGATTTACCACGAGAAACATCCGTTTTGGGGAGAAACGTCTGAAACATGTCCAACGCATGTTGAGTGGCGTCCTTTTTGGATTTGGGACGTCCGTTATAAGAAGATTTGTCATTTTCTGTGGATAAGGAATGTCTGAAAAAGGATGAGGAACGTTCAACAGTGCTGAGCCTTAGAAATCGAGTATAAATAGGTGCGTTTGGCCAAGGGTTCGAGATGATTCTTCTTGAGCTACCGAGGATCCTTCCATTTGAGAGACAATAGGTTCGCGAAGACGGAGATCGTCATTCCGACCAACGGTGACCGCAGGTAGTCGAGAAACTTTGATCATGACAGTTGTGGTCCGTTCGAGGCAATTTCGCGTGGGGTCAGTTGAGGCAGGAAGCTCGGGGTTCAGGCGATTTGGGCTACTCCGTCCAGGAGCATTCTGAGAAGCTGAGCTTCCTCTATTCTTCGGTTAAGGTGAGATTTCCGTGCGATTTCGAACTCCAGTTTACTTGGGTTCAATTTTCCCTCGTGTTCTGTTATTTTTTAATTGAAAATTTAAGTTTTGAATTTTGGTGATGGATTCCGAGGTTGAATTGTGCATTGTTGTTGCTGTCTTCGTTAGAGAGAAACTCTCGCGGTTGATTGAGGAATTTCTCCTTATTTTGTTACAGTTCACTAATGAAAATTTTGATGGAATGTTTGTTGTCTTCGGTTAGGTTTTGTTTTGCCACAATTTTAGTTGATGAAATTGTAGTTCATTCTTCTGTTGTTTTGGTTAAATGACCCTGAGAAGTTGTGTCCTTTTTGGGGGGTTGTATTGAGAATTTGTCCCTATTTTGCTTGGTTTGCTTTGGGTTCTTTTCGTATCTTGTACTCTGTTTTAATATGAAACTCAAGTGTATGTGGGTTGCAGCTTAGCTAATGGGTTCATTTGTTGTTTCCTGCTTTGTTAAATAAGTTGAGAATAGAGCTCTTTTAGTTTGAGAATGCCTCTATTTCATTTAGGTTTTTTTGAAGATAATGAATTTGGATTCCTATTTCCGTTGGCTGTTGGGTTGTGGTTTAAAGTTGTATGAAGATGGGTGTTAGGATTAATCCAATGTATATGTTGTATTCCTGGATTTGGTTTCCGGCTTGGGACTCATGGTTGTCCCTAGAAACCATCTTGGATTTTAGCATTGATTGAAATCTGTTCATTATCTCTTGTATGATTGATAGGATATTGACATCAGTCATGTTATAGGTTCTGAAGATGTCAGTGGTTCAACTTTCGCTTACCACAGCACATGGAGCTGGTTTGTTGGTATGCATGTCGTGTTGGCCATCGAGATGGGGATATATATACTTGCTGCACTGCACTGCATCATGGTTTTCAAAACTGCTATTTTGTGGGATACCACAACTGAAAACCCAACGGGAACTGTTCGATAGCACATCAATTTTTACGTATACGTATGTTTTCTCACGTTTATATTTTGTACATGGTATATTGTTGATATTCTGCACATACTGATGATGTGATGTTTGTGCTTATATGTTGGAAGGATGAATCCTCTTGATGCTATAGGCACTCTAGCATTAAAGCATCACGAGGCTATCTAGTGACATCTTTTACTACGAGAAGATGGGTTATATGATACGTACATTGGGAGGATGAATCCTCTTGATACTTTAGGCACTCTAGTGCTAAAGCATCACGAGGCTATCCCGTGAAATCTTCTACTGCGAGAAGATTGAATATGTACATTAGGAGGATGAATCATCTTGATGCTTTAGGCCCTTTAGCGCTAAAGCATCACGAGGCTATCCCTATGCAATCTTTTGCTGCATGAATATTGGTTGTTTACGTGAGAAATGGCAATGGGGCATTCATGACATGTCCTTAGGTTTTGAGGTCTGAAAGTTGAAAGTAGAGATGGGAAGGTGATGATGCTTCCTTAGGTTTGAG
>CM039485.1:7540645-7584656 GCA_022433065.1 Begonia loranthoides
CGATACATGCGGACGAATACAAGATGCGTCCGCATTGAATCTGTCCATTTTATGGAAACTTTTGGACGATACATGCGGATCCAAATGGCATCCAAACCCTGACTGCGGACGGTACGAAAAAAGGTGGGAATGCCAAATTTTTTCTGAAAGAAGGCTTTACCCTCAGAAAAATCCGATCTTGCAGACGATGCGGACGTGAAGATTGCATCCGCACTCGTCCGAATCGCAGCAGTTCAGCGACATGATAAAAATTAAACCAGAACAAAAATGACGGGGAACCAATCAAATTTCAGCACGACAATCCTCCACCCAAGATCCCAACCTGCAGAGATTGTCGCCTGCTCCTTCCTCCTGCTAGTGTACGAATGGTTCCCCCGGAGGAGCCTATTTCACCCTCAGCTCCTCCCTTCTTCTTCTTTGTGATTTCCTGGGAGGATTTTGGAGGAGAGCTGCCTGTCTTCAAGGTTGGAGCTAGAGGGAGTGCTACCGTGTCTTCAAATGTAAGGAATGAGTTGTCTTGGCCAAGGGAGGCCCTACACCCAAGTAAAAATGTGTGTGTGTGTATGTTTGATAGCTCACTAGGTTGTAGTTGATAGAATATGTAGAGATTTCTGATGAACTTCGTTGGTTTCCTGCAATGGTTGTTACTGTCTTTACCCTTTTCCTTGTTAGATGTTACTATTACTTTTCTTCTATGTACGTTACTGTTAATGTTTTACAAGTGATTAATAAGAAACAAGAGAAAGAGATCTAAACGCTTCTAAAGAAAGCATGAATGAGAATGAGAACCATGACTCAGATGTGAAAGAAAGATGGAATGAAATGGATAACCAATGTTGTGATCTTATTTTAATGTTATTTTACTTGGTAACAAGGAATGAATAACTATAGAAATTATGAGATTCCCTAGTGATATGCCCCCGGTCATTGGAAGGAGTGAAAGGTTTTGATGAACTAGATGTATTGTAATTAGAAAAAGCAACACATTTCTTTTGAGTCATTGAAAATTAATATAACATGCCAGAAATTTCGAGCTTTGATACCATATTACAAAAAAATAAACTGCAAAAATATCTTCCAAATGAATTTATAGATGGATTAAAGATGTGAAAAAAATAATACAAAAAATAACTAACTACCAAGCTAAAGAAATGTACTCTAGTTATCGCATGAGTTTTCCGTATTTTAACAACACAATTAATATTGATTATTTTAAAACTATAGTCTTACCAATCTATTTGCATGTCTTCAATTGTTTAGAATTAGAGAAACATCTCACTTGTGATACAAAGAAAGAGAAATTCATAGATAATTTAACCTTTATGTAAAGTCTATACATTGTCTGATGCACTATAAGCACAAATCACAAGGTCTCGAGCTAAGAGGTTTACTAACCTTTATGTTTCTCTTTCTTTTGCAAGTGATTCATTTTATAACCAATTGTAGGAAACACCTACATCAAAGAATAAAGAGGAGCCTAAACACTTATTGAGATGAGAGCTAGAACAAGCCACTGAAACCCTTGTTCACTCGGAGACAACTACCATCACCTAATGAGTTTTTGCTTCTACCAATGAAAAACTCGTTGGAGATGGACTATCATTTTAAGCTAGGAAATTTTATTTTATTCTTGTGTTATTTAAATTAGAACATTTGGATGTAGAACTATGTTATGACATTTTGTGACCCTCGGGTAAACTATACTAGCTGAGTGTGGTTTATTTGTGTTAGAATAAGTTATATTTTGTCCTTAACGGAAATCCTAATTTTTAAGGGAGTTTTTAAGCTCTCTCTTAGGGCTGGCCTAAATAGTTGATTTCAGATAATAGAACCCATTTTTCAAAATTGTGGAGATTTCTCCATAGCCGAATTTTTTTCGGTGAATTACATCCTATCAAGATTGTGTATTATCAATTGATTTCATCTTTTGTAAGTTTAGGTAATATCTTTTACTACTACTCTTTTCTCTTCCTTGTGCCGTCGAGGAAGAACATATAAGAAAGACGTAGAAACTTATAAGAAACTCAAATTGGAGGGCTTTCCATTTAAGAGAGGCCATTGAAGTCAAAAGACGCAGAAGTAGTGCCTATTTAGACCAACTTGCAGCTCTTCCATCATATCTTACTAATCCCATCGATTTTGATCGTGATTTTTGGAGGTCATCTTCTTCACTCACAAGACAAGAAGTGGTTCAAAAATCATACTAAGAAGCCTCGTATCAATTGAGATACACTTGTCCGACATTTAACCTAATTCTCGGTCAAGTGGGTGCCTACATCTGAGAAGTTGTCATTTTTGCATTCATATTTCTCTCGTCCGAGTGAATTTCGCCTTGAATTTTCAAAAATGTTTTCTCACATATAACAAGTGTTGTTGTTCAAAATTCATGTGAAGATGTTTTCAATTGACGGAGTTATTGCTCCCTCAAGTTGATCCATTAAATCTACCAAGAAACTGTCTATCTGAATTAATTTGTAAATTTTGCTTTTTGGTGGGGTGTCATTGTCTTTTTATAATAAAAAATCCCTTATACTTTTATTATTATGATAGATATACACTTGAAAATAAATGGTAATTTACCATTACAGTCGTACACATACATCATATATCGTCCAATAATTATTTATACATCTACATCTATTATATATAATTATTTATGTGAAGCGATGTTTCTTCAAGCAACCAAATTCTTATCTTGTAAATTATTTAATAAGAAAACATACTTTTCAATATGCCAATAAAAATTTTATTTATTTATTAATAAAATAATTATGATATATTATAAAAAATAATAAAATTATGTATTATTTATTAATTAGTGTAATTAATATATTATTATAATTTATCTCAATTATTATATTAATTAACAAATAACACATAAATATCACCCATAACAAATTGGATCAACATATTATAATTTTAAATAAAAATGTACGTGTAACATCAATATCTTTTAAAATTATTTGTCACTCTTAAATGTTTCAAAAGTGGCATAACCTAGTTTTTGTCGTGTTATGATAAATTTGAACGAAGGCTGTCCAGATAAGTTTGTAGCGGTGGATACACCTCATCATGTTGGCTACTTGTCTGAGGAGGCAACAGACTCGGCGCCTCGTCATCGCTGATTCGTTCTTCTAGATCTTCGTAGACCTATAAAAGAGTCGCCTCCTCAGCGAATAGACGGATCAGACCTTCCCCTACCTCGCTCCCTCCAACTTCGTTATTTCTGGCAATGGCTCTGACAGCCGTACACGTCCCCGAAGTCCCTCACCTCGATTGCGTTCAGGGGAACGCCTCCCTCTCCCTCCTCTCCGCTCACATCTCCAGAGGTACTCTTCAGTTCAACCGGTTTGGGATTCTCGCAGGCGATATTGGGTTTTTTTTCCGGTCTTGATCTTTGTTGTTGTGCTTTTTTATTTCAGAAGTGGAGCTAGGTCGAGCTGCATTTTCGGTGCCTAAATTCTTAGTGATAGGACATAGGGGGAACGGGATGAACGTTTTGCAGGATGGAAGATTGGGAGCCATTAAAGAGAACTCAATTTTGTCGTTTAACACCGCCGCAAATTACCCCGTCGATTTTGTCGAATTCGATGTTCAGGTTAGAATTCTTCCTCCTTGTTTTTCAATTTACCTTTCCTAATCGGAGTTCATCGACCGGAATAAGCGTCTTAAACGGCGGAGCAATTTTCAGATAGATATGATTTAGTTTGTTGCTCCGGCAGTTGTACGCTTGCCGCGTACTTGAAGACTTTTATCGATACGCGCTGCATATTGGCTCTTCCACTTCCACCTGGTGGGAGGGCGGCTCAGCTGTTTTTGTTTATTTATTATTTTTTTGAAAACTTAAACAATTAATGAACTATGTGTGAATAATTAAAACCTAAAACTATGAAAAAAGAATGATGCAAATCTAGCACTCATATTTTCTGATAAAAATTTATATTTTTTAAAAAATCTACCGAGTATCCACACCAAAAGAGTATTTTCCGTAGCAAATACTTGCCTTCAGTTGCAAAAAAATATAATTTCCTCTACACAACTTGAGGGTAGAACACTACCCCAACTTAAAACACAACCTCAACCTCAAACACGATCAATATCTCAATTGATTTGTTTCCAACTTATATCAGATTGTGTTTTCAGAATTGAATCGGCGAACGATAAGTATGAAACTGATATTAAAAGTCATTCTATTATTGTATATAGAAGAATATATTTCTATAAATTGATTGATATAAGGTTGTGCTTTATGTTGAGGTTATGCAGAGGAAACTAAGATTCTGCAGCAGAAGGTAAGTATCTGTTGTGCCCACTGAGAAAAGCAAGTCCTTGGATAGGACTTACTTTTCGCAGCAGAAGACATGTTTCCACTGCGGAAAGTAAGTCTGCTGCGAAAATATTTGTTGTAGAAAAAAATTTAAATCTAAAAGAAAATGTGACTATGAGATTTGCATTGTTTTATCTCCTATGATTCAAAGTTTTAGTTGTATGCGAAATTATTTAAGTTTTGACTTGTCGATTGTAAGTAAAAGTTAAAAACAAGAAGAAGATTTCAATTTAATATGAACAACATTTTAAGATTATATCGAACAGTGTTTCCTGTCAAAAAAGAAAAAATTAAACTTTTCATCGATTGCTTTGTCTATGAATTTGTAGGTGACTAGGGATCGCTGCCCAGTCATATTCCACGACAACTTCATCATCTCTTCAGACAATGTAAGCTACTCTCGTCTCTTTAATTTCAACAAATCTATGTCCCTTTAAAGTGACCCAGTTCTTCCATTTTTGTTTTCGAAGAGCTGACAGTGTAATTCTTTCTTTCAATAAAATCTGTGTTTTCTTGAAGTTTTGATGGCAATTTCTGGTATGGATGGATGGCTCAGGGGACTGTCTTCGAGAAAAGAGTCACAGAGCTATCTCTAGCTGAATTTCTTTGCTATGGCCCCCAAAGAGAGCCTGGAAGGGAGAACAAGTCAATGCTCAGAAAAACAAAAGATGGGAAAATATTGGCTTGGAATGTGGAAACAGACGACCCTCTCTGCACTCTGCAAGAAGCTTTTCAGCTAGTGAAACCTTCTTTAGGCTTCAATATCGAGCTCAAATTTGACGATCAAATTGTCTATGATCAGAGCTATCTTACCCAAGTTCTGCAAGCGATTTTGCAGGTATGAACATTATATTCTGATCATCAACATGGTTTGTAAGCATTTTCATATTCAATTTGCTATAATCTTACTTCAAAACAGGTGGTCCTTGAGCATGCCAGAGATAGACCCATAATTTTCTCCTCCTTCCAGCCTGATGCTGCTCTACTTGTTGCTAAATTGCAGTCTACATATCCTGTGAGTAACCCTTGGTGGAAAATTAATTTACTCATTTGGTCAAGTCAATACTCGGTTCATTTAAGATGATCAGATGCTTAAGGGTCGTTGTGGGTGAAAGCAGGTCTTCTTCTTGACGAATGGGGGAGTCGAACTATACCACGACGAGCGGAGGAATTCGTTGGAGGAGGCTATCAAATTGTGCCTGGAGGGAGGTTTGCAAGGAGTTGTATCAGAAGTTAAAGGGATTTTCAGAAATCCGGGGGCTGTTAATAAGATTAAAGAGTCCAAACTCTCACTTCTTACTTATGGCAAATTAAAGTAGGTGTTCGATTTTTTTGCTTTCCATATTTTTGCGTCGAAAGTGCAAACTTTAATCTGGATTGGTATTTGATTATATGCAGTAATGTGGCGGAAGCAGTATACATGCAACAGTTGATGGGTGTGGAGGGAGTGATAGTTGATCAGGTCCGGGAGATAACGGAGACTGTTTCGGGCGTGATAAAGCAGCTGCCAATGGTGGAGGAAAATGCGAGTTCAAGAGGAGGGGAAGGGGAGAGAGAGTTGGAAATGAAGCCTCGGTTTTCAGAGCGGGAGCTCTCGTTTCTTCTGAAGCTGATTCCACAGTTGATTCTATGCAACTGACATTTGTGTTGTTTTATTGATAGATCTCAGTCGTGGTTAAGAGTGTAACATGGTTGCCCACTGGTTTTGTAGTACATATTTGCGGTTCTTCTCCTTTGGGAAAAATCCCCTTGAATGTACAAGTTGGTGTTCTTTTAGTGATGTTATTTTCAGTTTTTTTTAGGTAAAACTAGTGCACAAACGACGTGTGCGTGTCGTCAAACAATACACGTACACGTCTCCACAATAAAAAAGAAGTAAATGAAGAATGGACAACGCTCTTTCATTGCAATGCAATCTTTATTTTTGTTTGTTTGCTTCGAATATTAGATTATTGGGTTATAAATTTGCAATATTTGAAAGGGTTGCTCTAATTCTTGCCGATGTTAATCAGAGACTTTTCTGGGTAATGTTATGCATGTCTTTTGTTAATACCCTCGATTTTAACTCTCTGGTTCCTGGGTGTTGACGGGGGAATATACCATCTCCCAAAGATCAATTGACTTCATGTAGTGTTTTGGTTAAGAGTTTAGTGAGTGCACGCGTGTGTCATGTGCCTTATTCAATTATGCTAGAGTTGTGCTTCTCCATTAATAGGAGTACAGCTGGTTTTTATAGTTTAATGAGTGTGTTGGGTGACTATGACTAAGTACCTTTTAGTTTTATTTGAGATAGAGTCTTTCAGGGAGAGATAAGAGTGCAGAGTGACTTAGGGTTAGAGAGTGTTTTCTTCTTTTTGATTTCTTGAGTTTATAATTCTTGGATGAACTCTGATGATCTGTAAATAAACGTACGTTAGTCTTGATCCGTTAATGTAAGATTCAATATCCAAATCACATAAATTTTTTGTGTTCTTCTTTTATGCATTTTCTTTTCTTAAGGAAATCGGTTGTTCTAAGTTGAAAATCACCGCCAATTCATATGAAGCCCAATTCTTTTCTTGGGTTTGTGTTTAATATTTACAACTTCTTACTAGGGGTGTACAAATTCGGTTTCGGATCGGTTTTAGTACAAAGTAAACCGAACCAGTCGGTTTCGGTTTGAAAATTTTAAAACCTATACCGGTTTTTTAATTTGAAGTAACCAAATCGGTTCCGGAACCAATAATTCGGTTCGGATTCGGTTTATTTTTGTTTTTTTCATATATATATATATATATATATATATAATATATATAGAGAAATATAGAATGAGTCTTTGAACATTTTCATTTTTCGCAAAACCAAACACGCCAACACTAACTAACAAAAAATATGTATAAAATCTGTAAAGTATTCAATCAAACTAAAATCAAAACGACATCAACAATGCAATAGGCCAATAGCAAGTAGCAATAGCAATTAGCAATATTTCCTGAAGTAGTAATAGCAATTAGCAATATTTCCTGTCCAATATCTGCAAACAACAAGTTGTAAGAACGTAGCAATAAAAATACTGAAAATATATCATGAACTTTAAAAACTCCATCTACTATGATAGTGACAAATCCAAATCAAATATGAAATAAAATATTAAAAATCCTCGTATTTTGTAATGTCCATCGTCTTCGGGCTTCAGATTATATAAACTGCAAAAGAATAAATACAAATTTTAAAAGAAAGTTACTACAAAAGTAAAAATATAATTAATAAAACTATAAATACATTGTTATAAGTTGTCATTGCTATTAAATTTCGACTAGTTCACTTCATCATCTTCATTAATTGATATAATCCCTGAAACATATAAGTTCAAAAGAATTATATAAAATATAGTAATTAATAAAAGACATATACATACAAAACATTATTAAAAATAAGAATGACAGATACCTTCTTCAAATATGTCAACATCATCCGCTACATCATTAACATTGTCAAATTCATGTTTTGATGATCGAATACAGCTTTGAGTACAAATAAGTGCTTCAACAGTCTTCGGGGATAAAGAACTGCGAAATGAATCAAGTATCCAACCTCCAGTATTAAAAGCTGACTCAGATGGAATAGTTGAAATAGGAATAACCAATACATCTTTTGCCAATGTGCTTAAAATTGGAAATTTCAACGAATTCAATTTCCACCATATTAGAATGTCTTGATTGTCAGGTAAATTTTCCAACTCTTCATATAGATATTGATCAACTTCTGTTCGAGTATTTATAATATTTATCTCTTTGTGACGACTATAGAATATCTCAAATACTTTATTGTGGGTCGAACTGCTCTTTTGTCTCAACACTTCAGACGATGTTGCAACACATGTAGAACTACAACTGTCTTCTAGATTTTCAAATCCTGAAGCATATTTAATTTTATACTCAAAGTATAATCTTTCAATCACAACTTGTACTTGTCTCATCAAATCATTTGCCTTATTATTATCAACTAACATGGTAAGACAATGTTTCAAAAACTTTGTTTTGCATCTGGGATCGAGTACAACTGCCACATACATAAAAAAAATTCATGTTATCACAACTTCCCCAATATTTATAAAACTTTTTTTGCATTCCAATAGCCATTTTCCTTAATAATGGATTATCACACTCGGCGTACTCACGGATGATAATTTTTAAATTACATACTTCAGTCAAATACATATTCGAAGTAACATGCAGTGAGGCAGATACATTTATAGTTGTATCATAAAAAATCTTCAAAAACTTGATAAGTTCCCGAACATTATTCCAATCTTCTGTCGTGGGGGGGTCTCCATCCAAATCATTCATATATTGCATATCAGTTTCCTTTAATCTTTCAAAAACTCTTTCAAATTTTTCTGCACTTTCCAACATTAAATACGTGGAATTCCATCTGGTAGGCACATCAAGAGAAACAGTACTTTTGCACACAATCTTAACTTTTTCAACCCATTTCTTAAAATTTTGCAATCTTGAAGACGAAGATCGAACGTATTTCACAGCTCTACGTACTCTCGTGATAGATTGGTGATGATCTCTTAAACCATCACATACAATCAAATTCAAGATATGTGCAAAACATCGCATGTGCATGTATTCCCCATTCAAAACTAATCCATTCCAATCTCGAACACTGTTAATCACATATGAAACTGCCACATTGTTCGAAGAAGCATTATCAACTGTAATTGTCAAAACATTTTCAATTCCCCATTCCATTAAGCATTTTTCTACTTCTCTACCAATCGTTTCCCCTTTATGATTCTCAATCAAACAAAATTAATAATCTTCTTATGTAATGTCCAATCAGTATCAACATAATGTGCAGTTAAAACCATGTAATTCAAATTTTGAATTGAAGTCCAAGTATCGGTAGTCAGGCATACTCGTTGAGATGTGTTTCTAAAGTATTCTCTCAACTGCATTTTTTCTTTCTCATAAATACTCATAATATCTCGTCTAATCGTAACTCGAGAGGGTACAACAAATTTCGGATGCACATATTGGGAATAAGCTCTAAAACTCTCTCCTTCAACAAACTTGAAAGGCAATTCATCAATAATAATCATTTTTGCCAATAGTTCTCGGCAAGTTGCAACACTAAAACATGATAAATTAGAATTCAATCCCGTACTTTGGAATCCTAAAGTCTTTTGCTTTGTATCCAAACTGGACAACAATTTCTTACAACTACTAATGTGTTTTTTCAAGTTTGATGTACCATTTTTTGATGCATGACATGCATAAGTCTGTGAACAATAATTGCATCTTACTGTAGGATGGTTATAATCAGTGCTTTCAATCATAGAAAAATAATTCCAAACTTCAGATGTTTTTCTCTTTTTTTGACCAATAGGGGTGATAGTAGTAGAACCCTCTACAGTTTCATTACCGCTTTCCATCCTCTACAATTTCAATAATTTGATCAAATTCAGAATCAATTTTAGCAATAACCATCCATGATTATTGCTAAACATAGATGATGGTGCATATACATTATACAACAAAAAATGACAAATCCTATTAAATCCAGAAAAATGAATCAATGCAGTGTGACATGAAGAGAGAGCTATCCTCTCGGACCTCTCCTCTTCCCAGACAGTATAATTGATGTATAGAAAATTAACCACTTACCCAATATTGATCAACGAGCTCGGCAGTTTGAGTCTAGACTGCTGCCTGGAGCCTGGAGATGCTAAGACGGAGCAAAATGAACGAAAACCTGAGAGGAACAAAATTCTTACCTTTGTTAGTTGTTACAACAGAGAAACGAAAACGAAACAGGGTAGGACTACTGGACTAGGAGCAGCCAGCCAACTCAGCCGAGGAACCAAATTCGTCCCTTTGTTTCAACGGAGGAACGAAAATGAAATGGGGTACTGGGTAGGAGGCAGGAGCAGTCAGCCGAGGAACAGAGAGGGATGAGAGTTGAGAGACACTCGAACTCTGAAGGCTGGATTCGGACTCCAAACTCAGAACTCGGAAGTCGGAACGAGAATACTCATTGAAGTGAAGAGTGTGAACTGTGAAGTACCTGAGGGACTTCCGAGGCAGCTTCCGAGTTCCGACCTAACCGTTAGGCAGCTTCCGACTTCCGAGTTCTTGAGGGGCGACTGGCGAGGGCGGGCGGCTGCGCGAGGGTGAGGGCGTGACTCGTGTGAGGTGAACAAAAACAAAAAAAAAGGTAACCCTAAAATAGTAAAATTCATTTAATTTGCATTTTGCAGCCAGGGACGGTCATGGTCAGCGCCGGTTTCGGTTTTGCCGGTTTTGACCCATCAAAACCGCAAACCAAACCGGCATTATCCGGTTCAGGCATTTTAAATCCGAAAATCAACTTTCTTTTCACAAAAACCGAACCTATCAGACCAAAATTGACCGGTTTCGGTTCGGATGGACGGTTCGGATTCGGTTTGTACACCCCTACTTCTTACCCACTTCAACCTCCTACCTAAAAATTTCATTTAACCTATTTGATGTCTTTGTGACTACTGCTTCGGTTTGACCGTTTATAAGAATCTTAGATTAACTCAAAATCTTCACTGGGCTTCAGTCAATAAAAGGCCAAGCTCAATTCATTGTACCTTTGGGTGCCGTGCAATTAATTTTACTTAGAATGTCAATTGGGGACAAAGAATTAATCAAATTTTATTCTTTTTTTTTCGGCGATTTAAAACTTGATCAATCCCAATATAGAATTCAAAATAGAGTTAAAAATAACTGGATTAATTAGAAATAAAGTTAAAATACTCATTTAAATAAAAAAACATGGTATATACTCTTCACCTCCATGTATACTTCTAGAACTTTCTCTCTATCTCGTTAACTCTTGCGTATTCAAACCAATCCAAAGATCAACAAATTGAAGAATTGATGTGCACCTATGAGGGTTAGAGAGGTGCAAACACTTTGTTTACGTGATTCAACAAATCTTGCATACGTCCAAGCTTCAAGCTTCCCACTTGGAGATCTTTATCCGTCCAACCTCCCCGATTGATGATATTTGACTTCTGGGTGTCAAACAAACCTTTACAACGACTATTCTGGGACATCACCCTTTGCTTGACTATTACGGGATATCACCCTTGCTTGACGAATTCGTAGGGCATCACCCTTTGCGTTGGAGTACAATAGTAAAATGGAAATTACAAACTATTTCAAACTCTCCCAAATATAAATATCAAGTTTGGGTATTACGAGAGTTGGATTACACGTTCACTATATGATAGGGAATTGAGTATTAATTGTGGCAGAGCTTAGCTTCAATTCCCGGTTGGTTCGAGTGAGCCTCGAAGTGTCCTATATTTATAGACACAGCTTTTTCGGTCCACCCAATCCTTTTTGCTCGACCACACCCGACCGTTAAAAAACTAGCCGTTGTGTGTTCTGCATATTTTCGTGTGATATTCATTTTTCTAAACATTAAGTGATTTAACGCATATAATTAAATATTCAATGCATAAATATAAAGAGTAAAGGTTAGAGAGGTGCAAACACTTTGTTTAGGCGACTCAGCAAATTCTGCGTACTTCCGCGTTCTAAGCTTCCCACTTGGAGATCCTTATACGTCCAACCTCCCCGATTGATGATGTTTGACTTTTGGGTGTCAAACAAACTGTAATGTCCCGATTTCAATAATGGAATTAAATAATTAATTGAGTATTATTGAAAAGTTATTTGGAAAGTATAAATTAAATGGTGAAAGTTGAAAAGTGAAAAATTAAAATTTGAATTGTTTTAAAATAGAAAAGAATAAATAAATAAATTAATTAATTAAATTTTAAAAAAATAATAAATAAAACAAAGGAATGGCCAAGATGGCCATTCCTTCGAAGCAGGAGAAAACAAGGGAGAGAAGGGAGAGAGGGCCGAGATCTAGCCGGCCGACGACGCTCCACGACGGAGCTTCGCGTGGGTGGACGGCGCACGGGCTGCACTGGTGGACACGAAGCGGCGTGTGGTGCGGCGTTCGGCGACAGCGTGCGACGGGTTCAGCGTGCGATGGGCTCAGGTGCGACGGGTGACCTGGTTCGCAGGACACGAGCTGGGTCAGCTCGATCGAAACTCGTACGGCCGATAGGTTGCCAAGGTGAGTCAGTCGTCTTGGTCTATGTCGATTTACTGGATGGATTTTTTGGACAGTTAATGCAGTGGTTGCCATGGACCTCACCCTGTCCGCGGATCGACAACCTAAAAATTAGTGACAATTACTTGTTTTAGGTGGCAATTACGTTGTTTAGATGATTGTCTGCTAGCTGCCTTAGTTCCTGCATGTTAAAAGGGGGGATGGGTCTTCTGCCAGGGGGAAAATTGGCTGAGCCGTGAGGGTGAGTTTGAACTGAGCAATCTGCGTTCCTTCAGTGCACAAAGGACCTCCATCTGTTGATAACGGTAAGGAATTGTAGGTTTGGCGATCAAAGCCCTACCCACAAGTATAGGTTGCAAGTGTTTGAGTGTTCCTTGTTTGTTTTTCTTGATTTTGTATCATTCGTTTGCCTTGAATCTTGAATTCTTGTGAATCACATTCTATTGTTGATTTCATTCTCTCATATAGTTCTTGTAGTTGAATTTGTGATTCTTTTTATAGTATGCAACTCCATTTGGAGTTTGGAACTGGATAGAATAAGTTGATTCTACTAGACTTTTATCATTTGTATTATTAATATGCTTATTGTATGCACTAAGGTTTTAGCTAGTAGTGTTAAAATCTTCAAGCATATTTCCTTCTAGCATCATTTTCTTGTGATTTCCTAGCATGATCAACTCTTCTAACATGTTGTTTATTGAATGGTGAAGTTGCCTTGTTATAACTCAAGCATGTTAAATTAAATTGTTTGAAATGCCAAGTATGATAAAGTGTAGATTAGGCAAAATATAATAAACATGTTAACACATATTTTAGTTGCTCACACTTGTAATTAATCATGAAGATTTAGTAACTTAGTTTAATTCCAATATGCTAGGTTGTATGAATTTACCTAGTAATTACTAAAGTCTATTTTAAAAGCATGAAAATGGTAGTTTAAGTAAAAAATATGATAGATTGTATTGGTTAATTAAAAAGCATGATAAAATGGTTAAGTCTAATTAAGAAACATGAAAATGGTTAAGTTTAATTAAAAAGCACGAAAATGGTTAAGTCTAATTCAAAAGCATGAAAATGGTTAGTCTCTCTCATCGAATGTTCTTGATAATTGTTTTTGCTAAATTTATTATTGATATGTGCTACACTTTCCTTACAGTCTTGGTTATAATATTTACCCTTGATAACTAAAATGTATTCTTCCTTTATTAGTTAAGATTTATTCCTTAGTTAGCAATGAATGTTAGGATGAATTGCTAGAATCTAAGGGTTGATGTTCATGGTCTTAGAAACCCTTAGGAAATATCACAAATGGGTTGGTATTCATAACGCGAGTTAAAATGACTAATAATGTACGTAAGGGAATTAG
This sequence comes from Begonia loranthoides, assembly GCA_022433065.1. Lineage (NCBI taxonomy): Eukaryota > Viridiplantae > Streptophyta > Magnoliopsida > Cucurbitales > Begoniaceae > Begonia > Begonia loranthoides. Next base: position 7,554,445 of record CM039485.1, read on the forward strand.
CGACTAGGTTAATGGTTCGGATCTAATCGGTAGACTCGGTAAACCAAATGTAAGAACTTCCCGCCCATGGGATTGAAAAGCTTGTCTACTCTAGGGTGTTAGATGCCGAGTTTCCCCCCATTGCCTGCTAGGGTTCTCTAATCTCCACGAGTTATAAGATATAATAGTGAGTAAAGAACGGTTGGATGGATTCCTTTCCGACATAACCAGTTAGAGGCATTTGTTGTGTTTTGTTTGTTTTCCAATTCCTTACTAAGCCTTTTTAGGCTTACAGTGTCTACTTGTGGTGTAGGTGATTGTAATGAATTGATTAATCCGGGAGCGGATGAGGAAGCGTTCCCCGTGGAGGAGGCGAGTTATCCGGCGAAGTAGACCTGTGTGGCCGTGGCTCTCCAATGGAATTTATGTTTCACGAAGTTTTATTTAAATTCCAGACTTGGTTTGTAAAACTAATTGTGTTTCCGCATTTAACTCTGATAAACGTTTTATTTAAGATATGTGTTTTTGTTATTTGCTCTATTTAATTAACAAGTAACTTTAGTAATCTCTTCGGGTATAAAAAAAAAAAATTTAGTAAGGAAAAAGAGTTTTAAATTGACGGGTCGTCACACAAACCTTTACAACGACTATTCTGGGGCGTCATTCTTTGCTTGACTATTACGGGATGTCACCCTTGCTTGACGAATTCGTAGGACATCACCCTTTGCGTTGGAGTACAATAGCGAAATGGAAATTACAAACTTTTTCAAATAGAAACATCAAGTTTGGGTATTAGGAGAGTTGGATTACACGCTCACTATATGATACGGAATTGAGTATTAATTTTGGCAGAGCTTAGTTTCAATTCCCGGTTGGTTCAAGTGAGCCTTGGAGTGTCTTATATTTATAGACACAACTTTTTTGGTCGACCCAATCCTTTTTGGTCGACCACACCCGACCGTTAAAAACTTGCCGTTGTGTGTTCGACCTAATAATGTCTTCATCGACTACAAATTCGACCGAAACTATTAGGAGCCCACTGTGTACATTTTCGGTCAATGTTCTTGTCTGCGCCTTCGACCGTTGCATCGTCCAAAATACTTTTGAGCTCTCTGTATAGCTTAATATATCCGACATCCGTTTCTCATTGACGGACGTCCGTTCTTCAATTTATTCGGAAGCCAAGTGTTTGTTTCCTCAACCCTTAAGACACAGGACATCTGTTCCTTCATAAATTTTGTCTGTTTCTTCAATACTTCGCCACGGCTTTAAGGCAGACGTTTTTTCCTCCATGAGGGACGTCCGTTTCTTCAATTCTTCTCCACGACTTTAAGGTGGACGTTCTTTCCTTCATGAGGGACGTCCGCCACCTTCATTTCTTCGTTGTTTTATAAGCATGATGTCATTTTCTTCTTTGAGGGACATCCACTGCTTCACTTCTTCGCCTGCTTTATAATTATTTAATTTCTCGAAGTCCCAATATGATACCTATTCACTACACGAACTTAGATAAACTTGTTAGCATTAACTTAACACATGTTTTGAGGGTATTTCCACTAAATATAAATATAAATATAATGAATGTACAATTAAACATAAATTCAATAAATAACTTATAATTACAATCACAATATTTATCATCAAAATAATTAAGCCTAATACTATTTAGATTAACAATCTCCACTTTTTGATGATGACAAAATCTTAAAAGTTGTTTATTCCTAAAGCTAAGCATAGGCATATGTTATTGCAAAATGTGATTTATCCCCCTAAGTTTATGCAATATATCTAACATTTAATTTCAAGCATATATGCTATCATTTCTCTCATCCATAACAACTTATATATTTCTCTTCCTCTTTTTGTCATAATAAAAAAGAATCCTTGGGATGGATAGTTTAAATAATCAAAGTTATCAAAACTAGGGGTGGAAATCAGTTTGTTTTAAATCGGGTAACCGAACCGAACAGAATGATTTTACTCGGTTTGGTTCGGTTTTAGAAGGAAAAAGAACCAAATTAAAACCGAACTGAATATAACTGAAATCTTCGATTCGGTTCTCGGTTTTAATGAAGAAAAACCGAGTAAAACCGAACCAAAATAAACCTAAACCAACTCATTAATATTTTGTTTTGTATTTCTTGGAATTTAGTTTCTCGGTTTTGTTTGGTTTTTTAGAAAATGCAGTTTTTTTTAAGAAATCAAATGTGGAGATGAGTGTTTGATGTTGCTCTAACTTAGCTAAATACTCTTTCCTTCGCGTTCCTAAAATTTTCTCGTAAATTTTTTGTACTTTAATAGAAAAGTGAATCAGATGAAAGAAAAATTTCTCAAAAAACTAAAATTTCTATGAGATTCATTAAGTCGTTTTATGTTGAAATCTGTTGAAATTTGAGTTGAATTTCTCTTAATTAAAATTTATTTAGCCAAATACTAAGAAAATCCAAATTTTTTGGTTTTTTAAAATTGAACCGAAAAAACCAAAACCGAACCTAGGAAAACCAAAAACTGAGGTTCAGTTTTTTATTGGTTTTCCAATAAATTTAGTTCGGTTTCAGTTTTTTTTCAAAACCGAACCAAGTTGGTTTGGTTCCAATTCACTATAAAACCAAATCAAACCGAACCGATTCCACCCCTAATTAAAACAAAATGTTATTCTACCCTTTGTCAAAATTTATACCAAATACAAAACATCGGAGGGAACATTTAAAGCAATTCAATTCATATTTTTAAGAAAGATATATCAATTGTAAGTGCACCAAATCAAAATATAACATAAAATTTCTCTCCCCCTATCCATTTTATTAAAACCATGGAAATTATCGGAGGATTATCTCATATTGAGCAATTTCTCACCCCCTTCGAGCAATTAATGAAAAACTTATATTATTCTCACCCTATCAAATTATCAACAAACATATATTGAGGGAAACTATCATTCAACACACTATTTAAGTTCAAGAAGAATAAGATGCCAATTGAAAATATTCATAAAACAAATAAATTAATGATACCAAAAAGTAGTATGCAATTTTACAAATCAAAATTCACAAGGGAATAGAATTCTAACCTATATGTATACAATTAATCTATTTAAATAAAGAGTATAAGCATTAAGCAATAATATCAAATTATGTGCAAACTCTTGATTCAAAAATTAAAAAGCACCTAAGTGCTTTTCTTAGGTAGCCAAACCTTTTTGGGTCGTCTATCCTTAGCAATGGTTCTTTTAGGAACCCAAACCAATTTAAATTTAGCCCTTTGATCATTTAATTTTGTAGGACATACAAAAGATTTGTGTCCTATAGAATTAAATATATTGCATGTCATAGGACGTACAAGCAAATTCTTATAATTTTTCTTTCTTGCAAAAGGTTCATAGCTAATTCTAACTTTATCAAATATAACCATTTGTGAACCTAAAAGTATATTAAAATTTTTGCAACCGTTTGTAAATTTCAAGACAATAGAATTCAAATAACTATTTTTAGCATTCAATGCACAAACATTTTCTTTTAGTGATTTGTTAGTAGCAAGCACATTTTCATTCATGCTCTTCAATTCAATAATTTGATTTTCCAAATATTCAACCAATTTAGCATGCTTCTCAATCAAATTGTTTTTCTCATTTTTCAATAAATTATATTTACGTTTAAGTATATTGAAATTTTCAAACAACTCATTAAATGCATCTAGCAATTTATTATCCTCACAATTATCTGAATCTTTAGAAAAGTTGTGTACCTTTTACTCATTGGCCATGAAGCAAATGTGTGATACTTCTTCAATCTCAGAAGAAGAGTCCTCGCTATCATCCCATGTGGCCTTAAGGGCTTTCTTCTTTGAGGCTTTGGATTTCTTCTTTGCCTTATGGCATTCGGTGAAGATATGACCAAGTTTTCCACACCCAAAACAAACTAGGGTTTTCTATCCCTTTTCGTTCTTTCTTTGAAGGTATTTGTCTAACTTCCAGGTGATGAACTTTAACTCTTGATCTTCATCTTCATCCCTGGATTCATCATCTTCCTCGGATTCTCCTTCTTCCTTGGATTTATTTTGAGTGCTTGAGGAGGCTTTGAATGCAAGGATCTTTGGTTTGAAGATTCCCTTATCTTTTTGCTCATCCTGCTCGTTGCTCGATAGCATGATCTCGTGCGTCATTAGGGAACCGATGAGTTCCTCTATCTTTAAGACCTTGAGATCATGTGCCTCTTGGATCGCTGTCACCTTAGGTTGCCACTTCCTTGGTAGACATCTAAGAATTTTTCTCACCAACTCTTCGTTGGGATAAGTTCTAACAAGTACTTTTAAACTATTAGTAAGGTTAGTAAAACGAGTAAACATAGAACTAATAGTTTCATGCTTATCTATACAAAATAATTTGTATTTGTAGATAAGCATACTCAATTTATTTTCTTTAACTTGATTAGTGCCTTCATGTGTAATCTCAAGCAATTTCCAAATATTATAGGCACTATCACAACCTTGTACTCTATTAAATTCATCCATATTTAAAGCACAATATAGCATGTTAATTACTTTAGCATTCAAACTTACTTTTCTCATATCTAATTCATCATCTAATTTAGGAACATTCATAACATTTTCAATTTCAATAGGAATATATGGTCCTTTTGCAATAATATTCCACAAGATATAATCAATTGATTGCACATAGATTCTCATTTTAGCTTTCCAATAGACATAATTACTACCATAAAAAAACGGTGGCCTAGAAGTGGATAGCTCTTCGACATGCATATTAAAGGCTATTTTAAATTGAGCAATTTATCAACAAATGATCCAAACACAATTATCCAACAATCTCCAAATGACAGAAAGGAGCAATCCAACAGATATATCTTAAGCAATTTATATCAATATGCACAATATCACATAAAAATTTTAATTACCTGCTTTGATACTAATTGAAGGATCGATGTGCGTCTATAGAGGGGAGAAGTGAGAGGGGAGAGGGGAGAGGGGAGAGGGGAGAGGGGAGAGGGTGGGGGTGAATTAGGCGCTCTAAACGTTTTCATACGATATTCGTTTTTCTAAACCCTAAGTGATTTAAAACATATAACTAAACATTCAATGCATAAATGTAAAGAGTAAGGGTTAGAAATATGTAAATACTTTGTTCACGCGGTTCTGTAAATCTCACCTACATCTGCGCTCCAAGCTTCCCACTTGGAGATCCTTATCCGTCCAACCTCCCCGGTTGACGATGTTTGACTTTTGGGTGTCAAACTGTAACGAGCCGAATTTTTATATATTTAAAAATACACGAAATTTAAAACTTTTGTAAGATAATTAAAATTCTTTATAATTATAGTGCAAGCCGGGCCATTAGAAACCATTTCTTCGTTAAAAATAGCGGAAACGTAAATCGTTTACAAAGAAAATTTTTTGTTTTGCTTTACTGCTAAAAAAAATTAAATATAATTTAATTACAAACTGTTTTATTTCTTACTCACTTAGCCTGGCCAATTACAAGCTCCTTCACGTGTAAATCCTTCATCAACTGCTTTGTGTTTTGTTCATCGTTATTCTCGTTATTCACGTATACCTATACTACAAGTAACTGTAAGTCTAAAAAGACTTAGTAAGGAAAAGGGGAAATGCATATGCAATGCCTCGCTTTAGTTCACTTGGAATGGGTCCATCCCAAACCAATCTTTCATTACATTTCATTCATTCGTTTATTCATCACTCGTATATCGAGCTAGAAGTTGAAGGAACACGTACTAGATGGAATAGTTGACCGGTCTCTAACCTTAAGTAGGCTAGATCCAGGCTATCTATCTGCCTAACAACCCCCCATCATCATTATCATTATTCGTTCATTTCATTTAACGTTTTTCCTCACTCATGCATGCGAGTACCACCCCATAATGACACTCCCTACTTGTCTCTATTACATGATGCATGACCATACATTCTCAACCTAGCATGATGCATGATGCTTATAACATACACTAAATTATATTACACATACAAGAAAAGTAAATAACATAAATTAAATAACAAGAATTGAAAGCATACAAAAAAGTATAACAGGGAATAACTACGATATCGAATTGAAAGCAACAGATGAACAATATAAGATGATAAAGTAACATGCGACGAATTACAATCAGCTAAACATGCTTGTTAAACTAAATTAAACTAAACATGAAAACGTGTTTTAAACAACAATTAACAAAAACATGCTTGTAAAATTAGACATGCTAATAGAAATCTAGATCCTAGTTCGTTTCTATGCATTAAGAGATAATTACAAATTACTTTAAGTAGAAGTATATTCAATTTAATTATCAACATTTAATGAATTAGTCGTTAGTTCACATGCTTAGAGTAATCAAATTGTTTATGTGCTTAGATTGATCAAATTGTTTAAATGCTTAAATTAACTAGATTGGTTAACAAGCTCAATAATTATCATTTAACTATAGTGATTAGCACATGCAATAGATTAACATTTATTGATTTACATTTAACTAAATTGGTTAACAGATAAGCATGCTACATTAGGGAACTAAAACGAACAATTAACGGCAGAACAATAGCAAGGAAATAACAGCATTGTAGTTGAAAACTAAGTAGCAAGTAAGCATTCAATAGAACTCCTAGCTTATTTCTAGACTTCACATATTCATTTGTCATTCATACTTTCAACGTTCATCACCCTTTTCACATTCATTATTTCTTCATCAAACAAGACATTTGTATCTCACAGCAGATAATGAAACAGAGCTAAACAACAAAAGGAAAATATCACAAAGCATCAATAAATCTACAACATACTAACATATCTACACTATCAGCAACAAATAGACGCACTCACGCACTCTACTTGTGGTGTAGGACCTCCATATGGCCACGACACATCCAATTCCTTACATCAAATCTTTGTTGCATATTGCATTTAATCGCTATCATCCTCTTTCCTTTTTCAAATACCTTCATAATAAAAATGTCTATCGTTAATCATCATGACTTATAACTTTCATTCTTTCCCTATCCTAATTACATAGTAGTTCTAAGAACCCGTTTAACATCTACAACGAATATGTCTTATTCCAATTAAGCTAGTCTAATTACTGACATAATACAGAGCAACAAAGCATGTCATCAAAGCTTTAACCAAACATGCTTGTTTCCAAGTGACGTAACATATTCATCTTTATCAATGCTCAACAAGAGTCATGCTTTACAATTCCAACTACAGTACATCTTGCAGGCAACCAAAGATATTCCCCGAACTAACTGAGCAGAAATAACAACAAAATAATCATATATGTTTAGGTAATTAAACAGGAAGCACGAACTGCTAATATGCATTGCAGTAGAAGATTTATCCAATTTCTCCAGAAAATCCCAAGCATAAGTTTTAACAAATCTATGAATCCATAAACAGAGTTCCTATTATCCTAGAAGGGAACCATACCAGCAGACACTGCCATTACTCCATCTTCACAACTTGATCTCCAGATCACAGCCCCGGAGAGCATTACTCTCTGCCAACCCGAGCTGCCAGAACCGAAGCCTCCAATCCATCAACCTCCAACTTTACAGAGTGTTCGAACTCTGTAAAATTCATTCCCCAAGCCCGATAGTGTGATCCAAAGCTGGAAGGGATGGGGAAGATTCGGTTATGTAGACCACAGTTCCACCCAAATCGGGTTAAACCAGATCCAACCGTGGCCGGGTCGCCGGAAAATGCTGCCAGCAGAGTCCCGAGCTTTGGACTGCGACCCACGCCACCACAGCAACACCCTCCGTTCGTCTGGACATCGTGCGCGTCGCGAGGAAGCTGTCCCGAACACACCGACGCTCGTTGCACGCCGGATCGCACCTCACCGTCGAGAAGAAATCCGTCTGCGAGCTCACCTGTCGACATCGCTTCGTCGTGAAGGAGCTGTGCGAGCCTGAGCATCGCCGTCCGTCAAGCACTCGCCCGATCGCCCTCATCCCTCTCCTTCGCTCTTCGGTTTCTCGCAGCCTCCTTATCTCCCTCTCTATTTCAGATCTGAAAAACGCGAAATGGCCGGAATCAAGCGGATATCTCTCCCCTCTAACTGATGACTTGAACCAAACCCACAGACACAGCAGCATGAACCGAACCGGTCCTCCTTCCCCTTTTAATTTATTTTAGGTATAATAATTATTATTATTATTTTCCATTATTAATTCTAATTCCACTTTAATCCCCCTATTTCTTAATTTCTTCTTTTTAATTATCTCCTCTAATTATTTATCCCACATAATAATTTATTTTATTAAATTAATATTTATTCTAATTTCCCATAATTTAAATGTTACGAATATATCCTTAGTAATATCTCGATAATTATCTAATTTAAAAAGTCAGGGTATTACATAAACAAACCATTGCAATGACTATTCTGGGAGTCACCTTTTGCTTGACTATTACGGAGCGTCACCCTTGCTTGACGAATTCGTAGGGCGTCACCCTTTGCGTTGGAGTGGAATAGCGAAATGGAAATTACAAATTATTCCAAACTCTTCCAAATAAAAATCTCAAGTTTGGGTATTAGGAGAGTTGGATTACATGCTCACTATATGATACGAATTTGAGTATTAATTTTGGCAAAGCTTCGCTTCAATTCTCGGTTAGTTTGAGTGAGCTTCGAAGTGTCTTATATTTATAGACACAACTTGTTTGGTCGACCCAATCCATTTTGGTCGACCACACCCGATTATTAAAAACTAGTCGTTGTGTGTTCTGCACATTTTTGGTCGACCTAATAATGTCTTCCTTGACCGCAGATTTGACCCAAATTCTGAAGAGCCCACTGTGTACATTTTTTTTATTGATGTTCTCGTTTGCGCCTTTGACAGCTGCATCGTCCGAAATATTTCGGCGCTCTCTGTGTAGCTTAATATATCAGACGTCCTTTTCTCATTGACAGACGTTCGTTCCTCAATTTTTTTCGGAAGCCAGGCGTCCGTTTCCTCAACCCGTAAGACACGGGACATTCGTTCCTTCATAAATTTCGTCCGTTTTTTCAATACTTCGCCATGGCTTTAAGACGAACATTCCTCCATGAGGCATGCCCATTTCTTCAATTCTTCCCCAGGACTTTAAGACGGACGTTCGTTCTTTCCTTCATGAGGGACGTCTGCCACTTTCATTTTTTCACTGTTTTATAAGCAAGACGTCCTTTTCTTCTTTGAGGGACGCCACTGCTTCACTTCTTTGTCTGCTTTATAATTTCTTGATTTCTCTAAGTCCCAATATGATACCTATTCACTACATGGACTTTTATAAACTTGTTAGCACAACTTCATACCCGTTTTGAAGTTATTTCCAATAAATATAAATATAATGAATATACAATTAAGCATAAATTCAATAAACAACTTATAATTACAATCAAAATATTCATCATCAAAATAATTAAGCCTAACAGTATTTAGGCTAACACAAACTTGTCTTCGAACTTCTAGATGACGACGAATAAATTTAGTCACTTCCCCAGATTTAAGATAACATGGACAACCTGATTGTTAATTATGCAAGACTTATTACATGCCCATAAATTCGTTTATAAATTAGTTTTATCCACATACCTTGTGTTTCTATCGGGTGAACACGGTGTACTAAACTTTTTTGTGCGATAATTATTATCTCTAATTCCTAAGTGATTTAACACATTCAATGCATATAATTAATAAAAAAATAATACATGGTTAAGGGATATAGAAAATACAAACCAAATTTGTTCACACGGTTCGGCAACTCCAGTCTTCGTCTGCAGTCCATGTTTCTGACTTGGATATCCTTAAACTCAATAACCTCCCTAATTATTGTTGATTGAACTTCATGGGCATCAATCAAGTCTTTACAAACTATTCTAGGGCATCACCCTCTTCTCTTTGACTATTCTTGGGGCGTCATCCTTTCACTTATTGTTTGAGTACAGTAAACGGTAAAACTAAAAACCTTAACTCTCCTAAATATAAATATCAAATTTGGGAGTTGGGAAGTTAAGTTTGACACTCAATTATAAATGAGAAATCGTGTATGAATTTTGGTAGAGGTTCGCTAAGATTCTCGCGTTGGTTGATTTGAGCTTCAGTGTGTCTTCTATTTATAAATTTTGCAAAACAGGTCAACCACCCTGTGTTTGGTCGACTGCCTCCCGACTATTGGAATGTTACCATTGTGAAATACAGTCGGATCTGTAATACCCTGATTTCCCGTAACGTAATTATGTAAGAATAATGAAAAATTAATTGGTTGTAATTGGACAATTGAATATTTATTTGATAGAGGATTAACTAAATAAAAGAATTAATTAAATAAAAAGAAGAAATTAAATTAAAAGGAATTAATTAATTAAACAAATAAAATGGGAATTAAAATAAAATGAATGAAATTAAATAGGAAAAGAAATGAAAAGGAAACGTAAAGGAAAAGATAAAAGAAATGAAAAGAAAGAAAAGATATATTATTTTCTGGAAAAATGACTGCATAAGCATTTCATAAGAATAAACATTATATTCTATTTCTTGCTGAACATTAGACTCATGGTATTACTCGTGATACAAATGATTCTAATGTGGAGGAGGAGGCATTACCAGAGGAGGCCTTGGGTTATCAACCGGACTCGACCTAAAGGATTATGGCTCAAAGAAATAAAATGGGTTGTTTAAATAAAAGTTTCATTTCAGTAACGTTTTGTAATTAATCGTGAACTCCCTAAATGATTTAAATAAATGTACTTTTAAATGTTTTAAAATAATTCTGCTGATTTACTCTGATATGTTTTAAAAGAAATGAAAATTCTTAAGACTGAAAATATAAGGAAATAAAAGGTTTTTAAAATTTGGGGCGTTACACTTTCGGTGGAAAAGAGCTACTAACCATGACCAATTGATTTGAGAAAATACTGTATAAGTTGATTTTAATTTTTTTAGTTTTATAATTTAGAAGATTTTGTAAAAAAAATATATAATATTTTAAATGTCGGATGATTTAGAATTGTTGTATTGTCCGTGGGAGAATCATAACTTGTCTGTATTTTTCCACAAAGAAGATGATTGATTTATTCCTTATCTATAGAGGAAAGACGCAAAGAAAAGTCATATTTCTTTTGAGAAAAATAATATTTTCTAATTTCTATTTCAAATATTCACTTTCTTTAGCGGTAAGACAACGCTCTAAAGTGGAAAGACAATGTTTCGCAACAGAAAGACAAAGGTTTTTAACAAAAAACGTAACCACGATATTTACATCGTTTTTTTGCGTAGTTGAGTGTTTTATTTGTTAACAAAAAAATTTTATTGGTTGACTTGTCATTGATCCTATAGTATAATGGTTGTTTTATTAATTTTCCTAAAAAAAGAAAATTAGCAAAACAACCATTGAACTATGAGATCAATGACAAGTCAACCACTGAATAATTTTTGCTAACAAATAAAATACTTAACTATGAGAAATAAACAAAACAAGCATTGCTATCATATTTTTGGTTAAAAATTTCAATTTGTTTCTGCAACAGAAAGATCAAAGACTTACTTTTCACATTGGAATGTTAGTTTTGATTGCGGAAAGTATTCATTCAAATGCAGAACGTTGTCTTAATTAACCTAGTTTAAAATGATGATAAACCAATTAAGTATTTTGGATGTTATGCATACCATAAATTATGTAAATAAAAAAAATTATCATGCAACTTTTATCCGTCAAGTTTAATGATGAAAATATATTAGACTAGTAATTAAAACTAATAGGACCTTAGTGAGAAATAAAAACTGAATGGTCTATTAAATTACAAGAACTAGGAACCTATTTTCCTCTTATTTTTATATTATAATGTACAAAAAATTATAAAATAAATATTAAAAAAAAAGGATAAATGATAAATTAACCATCGTTGTTTGCGCTCAATGACAAGTCAATCACTATGGTATATTTTCTAACAAGTTAACCATTGATGTATGAAAAAATGACAAATCCAACATTGCAGTCACGTTTGCTGTTAACAAGTTGACAAGGCACCGCAGTTCTTAGACAAAATGCTGCGGTGCCAGGATTTTCCAAAATAAAAAAAATACGAGACACTAGACGCCGTTGAGACACTGGGATTTCCAGGGAATTGTTAGTGAAACACCGCGGTTTGTTACTGAAAAAATTTTTACTGAAAAATGACAAATCCAACATAATGCCGTTATTTGTTTGTGGAAAAATTTTTGATCGCAAATTTAAGGGCTTAAACGATTGATTTTGGGGCCAAGAAAAGGGGATGGTGGAGTTAACCCATGAAAAGTTATAGATCTCTGAGAGAGCTTCGAATTGATACCTTCTGCACTAAATTCCGACACTCGTAGCCAAAATTATGGTCGTTTGAAGTTGAATAGGTGGTTACTTCACAGTTCGTAGTGGCGTCTCAAGACACCGCGAGTCAAGACACCGCGGTCTCTGTGAGAAGAGGGTCTCACAGAGACCGCTGTGACAGCAGATCTGCGGTCTCTGTGAGACGAAGGTCTCATAGAGACCGACATGTCTCAGTCTCTGTGGCGTTTTGTCTAAAAACCGCAGTGCCCTATCAGTATGTTAACGGTGAATATGACAGCGATGTTGGCTTTGTCATTTTTCTATATGTCAGTGGTTAATTTGTTAGAAAATAAACGAGAATGGTTGACTTGTCATTAATTACAAACCACGATGGTTAATTTGTCATTTTCCCAAAAAAAAAGTACAGATCTTAGTAGATGAAGGTGGAGGCTGACATATTGTAATGGAGCCAGATGCGTGACGCATCTTATATATTAAATAATAAGAGCAAAGCACGTGACATGTATCAAGAGGGAAGGAGTGTTTATATGTTGTGATGATGCACAAACTCAGCAAGTACCCTCCACCCAATTATTGATGTGCAGAGCTTAGTGTAACACATTATACTAAGCTCAAATTGAGGACCCATGCTTGCATGCTCAAATTGGTCCTTGATCTAAGAATGACACTCTGTATTTCTTATAAAGAGATTATTAGTTGGCACAACCATGGAATCAAATCCAAGAGATTATTACTCATCTTGGCTATCTTTGAGATGCTCTTTCAGAGGTTGGCTTTGACTTTCCCAATATTCACATTGCCAAGATGGATCCATTTCCGGCAACTCATACTCTTCTGGCGCAAGAGATAGTTGGAATTCCGGTAAGTCGGGTAAGGTGAGCAGAGCCCTGCACAGTCCAGTCCACTAATTTCACCACTTTTACGATGGCGATAATGCAGCCAGAGTGAACTAAGAGATTAAAAAGAAAAAACGGACAACTCCTTACTTTTCTTGTTCTAAGAGGTGGCCATACATTTGGGATTTCCTTGCCGCGGCCTCAGGAATTTTATGATGTAAATGACTCATAGCACCCCATAGAGGAGGACACCTTGGAAATGAAAATCATCAAACTCTTCAATTTTTGAACTATAATTGAAATAATTTGGGTTAGGAGTTTAAGGCCAACCTGGTGACAGGCCCTGCGAGGCAGAAGCCCAAGCAAGCCTTCTTGCTTTCAACTAGAAGTTCTTCTGCAGCAAGAAAGCAACAAACAGCGCTAACATGGGAAGATGGTTCTTTGCTCTGATCAAGTATCAGCCCATGGTAGTAGTAAGCTGCAGCCTGATAATAACATGACAACACAAGCAAATTGCATTTATTCATCAGAAATGCAATGAACTTCTTTTGCAAGTTATTGCAATAAAGCTGATATATATAACCTTGGCTTCGAGGAATTTCCATTTGAGGAAACAGAAATGTTTCCTTCCATGCCCATGATCCATATTACATCCCGACAAGCAGCGATAAGCCTGATGATGATGAGAATCACATGCCACAAAACGAGTGAATTATATGTCACGAAGATAATTTATATATCAACTTGAACATCTAGAAAATGAAAGATCTTTACGACAATCAAGTTAGTCTTACAAACCTGGCTGAAATAGGTCATCTGTTCACATGCCAACCTCCTTTTTACTGATAAAGTGGCATTTTGACTTTCCACTGCTAAACCAAGCTGAATTTCTGTTCCCTGCATAAACATGGAGATGTTCCAACTTGATTTAGATGTTTGATAACCAGAACAATATCGTTAAACTTTAGGGGCAGGGCAATTCTAGTCTCCATCTGACAGTAAATTATACCTGCCCTAAAGCTTGTATAGAAATGGCTTCTAACACATTATGTTGTAAATCACTAGGCAACTTCTTCCTGGACACATTAAAGTTAAGCACTAAAGATTGACATCATTTCATGAGTCAAAAGAAAATTTCAAATTCAACTCATAACGCACTGTATTTCCAATGGTATGTGAATTAACACATTCCTGATGCAGAATTCCAGATGACCTGAAGCCTTTAGCAATAAATCAACAGCATCCCTTTCACTATCTAGCAAGTAGAAGAAATCAATAATTAGATGACACGAGTATCATCGGAAAATCTTTTTTGAACAGAAGAATGAGTGCATAAACATTCACCTGAAGACAGTATCCTAGTACCGGAACCTGAGACGTCTTTGGGGATCATCATTGAATCAGCATCTGACAATGTGAGCATAGCCATTAGGTGCACAACAGATAGTACCTCAAACCAGATATTTGCCATAGAAATTACCTGCTCATCCCAGTTTGATTCAGTCAAGTTATTATAAAGACAAGAAAACAATTGTAAACTTTGTAGTGCCCTTACTTGTCGTCCGTTCAACAAATTTTTCCATTTGAACCCTATCAATCCGGCAAGCCCGTGTTCTGTTAGATATGCAATTATCTGCCATGAGATGAAGAGATAGCGAGAGTGCGTAAAGAAAGAAACGAAAAAAAACCTTTCTTAGTTAGCCCAATCAAAATGGACAAATACTCCTCAAGAGCTCGCTGCAATTCAGTTATGGCAGATCCACCTGCATGAATCGATGTCATTTTAAATCAATCCAGACTGCAACAATAATTTTCTACAACCCAAGTAGGGCTAATAACAGATTTAACACTAAACCAGTCTCTTCTGCTATGAACGCGATCTGGCTTCGAAGAGCAAACAATCTATCAACAAGATCTTTTGGCACCATGCCTCTAAGCGGTCTTTGAAGATCAGATTGAAGCGGAATTTGCAGGGACGGAACGAAAACCACGACCTCCCGGACGCCCAAATTCTTCTTCCTCCCAACAGCGTACATAGAAGAAGCACAACCCATTTTGTGCTGTGGCGATGAATTTGGAAGATAACATCATACGAATCAATCGCCCAGGTCACTCAATCTTCCAGCCCCAGCCCCAGCCCCAGCCCCATTTCAATCAACAGGAGATGAAATTTAGGTCAGCGGGAGTGAGTGAGGAATCATGTGGAAAGAGAGCAACAAATGGAAGAAGAATCAGCTTCTGGTACGATTTGGTAAAATATTCTATCACTAGTGGAAACCGATTGACTTGTCGAACATTTAAGGCTTAAAAAAATCAAGGATAAGAGAGAAAAGCTAGAGAATTAAAAAAAATAGAAAAGAAACTGCTTTGATGGAATTGCAGAGCTTCTTCTTGCCATGAGAGAGAGAGAGAGAGAGAGAAGCGCAGGAATCGAGAGGTATCTCACATGGCGAGGGCGTAGAAGTGTATTCTTCTCCTCGTTGTTGGGGAAGGAGAACAGTTGAAAATGGCGGTAAAAACGTCGTAGTTTATTTTATTCTTGATTTGAAATTACATTATTATAGTACATAATCCCTGCGAAAGTGGGCCCCACCCAAAGATAGTTGGAAGTAATTTAAGGAATCTTCCGGAAATATACAAAGAAACATTTATAAATTATTATTTATTAGTAAAATAATTATCATATAAACATCATATTTTAATATAAAATTAGGGAAATTAACAAATCTAGCATTGTACTTTGTGATCAATGACAAGTCAACCACTAAAATATTTTTGCTAATAACTTAATCACTAAACTATGAGAAATAGACGCTGCAAACATCATTGTCACGTTTGTCGTTAAACATTTAAATTTTATTATGCAGTGGAATGCTATACGTTCCTCTCCGGAAGGTCAGTACCAAATGTACAACTTATAGTTTGTTGTTCCACGGCGGAACATTACACTTTCCTCTGCAAAACCTCAGTATTAATTAAAATTTCTCCTTGCTTGTCGTTTCCCAAAACGTCATACTTTTTGCCGTAGAATGACATCTTTCTGCCTCGAAAAGACATCGTTTCTATTCGGAGTGTCATACATCGTTCTGCCTTTCATTGCCCTATTATATATAAATTGACAGTGCGCGCTCTAATGAGATCAGCGATTTCCTTAGCGAACCTCGAACACTTCATACTCTCAGAGCGATTTCCTCATTGTTTCACCCATTCCAAATGGATTTTAGGACGAGGAAATTAACTCTTAAGCGTAAAGGTGTTTTGTCATAGTTTCAGCCTCAACCTCAGCCAGAAACGGCCTGTGATAGTAGACAAAGTACAACTGAGTTCATTCGCACTCAGTTTTAGTGCAATGCACTGACTGCGGTTGAAGCTCAATCTTGAGGTTGAAGCACAAATCGAGGTTAAAGCACAACCTCAACCTCAACCTTAAGGACGACTAGGAGGTCAATTTGTTCATTTCAAACCTGTTACAGACAGGTTCTGCTCACCGCTCTTTAGGACTGCGACAGCAAACGATAAGTATGAAGCTGATGCGCCAGCGGAAGGGGGTAAAGAAATAACCTGTGAATGATGACTCGAAGAGATGTGATGAGCAATCTGTGAGTGGTCGCTTTGTCGATGAAGTGTTGATCGACCAGAAGCTCAAGGCAGATAAAGAAGCGGCTAATCTAGCAAGAAGGAGTTCAATTGCAAACAATCGACCGATAATTTGTGGTAGCAGGAGTGCTCGGTCAGCAATGAAGAAATATATTACAAATTTGAATGAAATCGCAGGTGGTCGGTTGGCTGAAGTGAGGGTGATCAACCGGTCTGTTGGGAGTAATGTGCCCAACAAGCAAATGTAATAGAATAATTTTATAATATATGAATAAATTTATATTTATTGATATTATGTTAACATTTTATATTATGTTTTAGAAAATTCATAGAAAATTCATTGGTTATTTATGCTAACTTTATATTAACATATATATTATATATATGTGGGATAAAATATAAAGAGTAATAACCAAAATATGTCCATGACTTATATTTGAAGTATTCATCTTCAAATAGTTCATAGTCATAAACATAGTTTATCTCATTAAAAATATATAGTCATTTCCTAACTAAATATATAGTGACATAAGATAAATATGTTTTATATAATATGATTATATAGGACTGGACTAGATAAAATTATATTGTTATGATAGTTTCAGTTAAATATAGAACAATTAATTTTATCATAATGATGGTCATATATGTATGATCTTAATTCATTGTATTTAACAAACTCCTATTTTATTTTAATTTATTCTTTGATTTACTCGGTAAAGTTTTGTATGAGTTACGATTCGTATACCTTGTATATTGGGAGTAAATTAAAATAAATATTTGGGAATGTTAATATCGATACAATGAAATCCATTCCTATAGATTCTCTTGTTTGTTAGTTCAAAGATCGAATAATTAGGGCGCAATTCATAATCGTTATGAATTAATTATTCAATCAAGAACTAATGGTAGTCAAGGATAAAGATATAATATAAGAGGTTAACGGATTATAAACCTAGCTCTATTGCGAATCTAAATAGATGGTTAATACATATGTAATGATTATATCAATGGACATTAATTAGAATAAATATACTATATAGTTTTTGAGAATGCAACTCTAACTATTTAGTGAAATTACTTTAGAGTTAATAATTATGTTAGTTAATATAAATAGTTTATATTAATTAACGAAATATTATTGAAGCTTAAAACTATAGGTCCATCAGTCTCTTCGTCCCCTTCTATCATTATTCAAATAATAGAAAAATAAACAAAGAAGATTAAATAATTAATTATGAATTAATTATTTAATACACTCAACAATAAATTTATTATTTTTCATTAGATGAAATAATTGAATTATTGATTATTCAATTAATTAAGACAAAATGACAAAAGTTGTCATAGTTAATTTATTTGTTATATTTCATTAAATGAAATAATTGAATGATTGATTATTCAATTAATTAACAAATATAAAGTAACTTTTGAAAATAGTTTTTAAAATGAATTTTGTCAAATTTGAGTTAATGTCATAGTGCCAAGTGTTGAGCTATGGTGACAATACCTTTTGTTTTCCATAACATTTTTGTTATAAATATATTATAACTTAAATGAGAGATTAATAAGGTAATGTCATAGTGCCAAGTGTTGAGCTATGGTGACAATACCTTTTGATTTCCATAACATTTTTATAAATGTATGAAATCAATTGTAACTTTAATGAGGAATTTGTAGTGTTTTTCTCTAAATGCTATAATGGCCATTATGGAGCAATACCACTATAAATAGAGGTCCAAACTTATTAGCTTAAAAGGTTGAAGTCTTTGAGATTAAGGAATTCATTTTGAGAGCAAAATTTGTGTCTTCCGTGTTGGCTTTAGAGAAGTGTTTTATAAATCCAAAATAGATCATCTCATGGTTGATAATATGATTTATCATAAATTGAGTGTAATCTTGTTTCGTTCATCACACCCACACGTGCTTATTCGATGTGAGGAGGATTGATGGAAAAGATCGAAGGTTGATTTTGTACCTGTGTGAAGTAAGCTACAATGGTAATATTTTCCATCTTTTAGATTAGATCTAAATAAAGATTTTTTAATACATATTATTATTCATATGTTATAACAACGATTCATTTTATGTTCATGTTAAAATTATTTTTCATGATATATAGGTTACACACATTACCGTTGTTATAAACCTCGGTAATTCTGCCGTGCGAGAGAATCTAAAAACCAACAAATGGTATCAGAGCTTTGTCATACTTATGATATATTTAATAATGTGATTTTATGAAAATCATGATATGTGATGATAAGTAGACTTATGCATTTTTTGTAATTTATATATATTTTTAGAATGTTGAATGTATGGATATATGCATGATTGAAATAATGATCGTAATTTCATCTGGCTAATTTGAGTTAGAAATATTTTTTAAATTTCTTATTTTAAATTTTGATGTAAACCTAATTTGTCTTGGTTAAATACTCTCTATGTAATATTGATGGAGATCAAAGAAAGGAGGACAAAACAAATTTTGGAGCGAGACTATGGTGTGTCATTGTTATTAACACAACTTATGACGCAAAAATGTGGAGGCTACAAAGACTTTATATAATTTTTTTTTGGGATTCTATTTAACGACCTAGATTTTCATACATTTAAAAATGCGTTAAATTTTGAGAAAAACATATCAGAGTGTAAGCCGGGCCATTAGGAATACTTAAAACATTTCGGAAGTAAATCATTTCAGAAATAAAAATATTTGTGGAAGTGTAAATAATTTAAAGGAAATAAACTAACCATTTAAATTACAATTTATGAAAAGAAAACTTAATTTAATTACAACTCAATTATCTCTCACTTCTCATAGCCTGGCCAACCACAAGCTCGCTCGTGCAAATCTATCATCAACTGCTTCTTCAATTTCTCAAGGACTTCACGTATACGTGTACCTACACCACAAGTAAGATGTGATCCTAAAGTCTCAGTAAGGAAATGAGTTTATGCGGGATGAAATGTCTCTCTTTAATTCTTTGGAATGGGTCCGCTCCAAACCAATCTTTTAATTATATATATTAAGAATAGCTCGTACGTGGAGCTGGGGAATAACACATACAACATACAAGGGAGTTCATATAATAACCAAAACGAACATAAAAATGCACGACAATACATTAAAGAACAATAACATGCTTGAAAATTTATAACCTAATTTATTAACATGCTTGTATTAATTAGCTTATTTACATGCTTAGGTTAGCTAAATTGGATTACCGTGTTCAATCGATTAACATACTTGGAATGCTAGTTAATTACTCTAGTTATAATCACTTAATTAATTAGCATACTCACGGGGTTGATTAATAACTTTTAATTAAACAACTACTTAATCAACAACTAGCAAATTAGTTAAGCTGTTTAGTAAAGGAATTTTCTACAAGTATCAAACACACAGCAACACCAAGAGGAATACACGTGAACCTACAAAACATTCATACTGTAGCAAATACAACAAAGAAAGATTTTCGAGAACTAACACTTCAATCATCCAAGCATAGAAGCATACGAAGTATCCAAACATAAAAGGTCATGTAGGCTAACAACGAAGATCAACGGAGGAGATATCACATAGCAACATGAAAATCTAACATTCTACCCTATCAACACAAACAGTGAGCATTTCAGGGAATTATCATCAATACAGAGAAAACTAATAACGACAATCAACCACCAAAGACTCACTCACGCACACACTTGTGGTGTAGGGCCTCCACCTGGCCAATACACACCCAAGTCTTACCATTTGAAGAAAACCATTCACGGACAGTTGACTCCACGGCAGAGAGCTCCAGCTCCAGCAGCTCCATCACACTCTCACACCAAGTCAGCATAAAAGGAAGCTCTCGACTCCAGCTCTCTCGTTCTCCAGAGAGTTTCTCAGCCTTTCCCTCCTTTCTCTGTAATCTTTATCTCTCACTAAATATAAAGACAGATGACAATTTGAATGCACAACAACTTATCCCATTATTTTCGGCAGTAGCAGATGCAGAAATTTTGGATTGAGCTCCACGCCTTTGCCTCTAAGATTCCAACTAAACCGTCAGGCAAGAAAATAGAGGATGGACCGATTGGACAAAACCACGAGCTGGACCACAAGCCTCCCGCTGTACTGCCACTCAGCCCTGCCCTGCCATGCCAACGCAAGCCACACCGTCGCCATCTACCCCTGCCAGTCGCCCGATCACGTAACATAAAGGAGGAGAGAAATCGATCCAACCTACCTCGACTCGAAGCTGGAATTCGCCGCTAGCTGAAGTTCCGATCCTGAGCCCTAAACACCTGTGACCGTTGCTTGCCGTTCGCCGGACCACTCGCACGCTAGGAGCCGGCCACGCGTCGCCAGCCATCGCCTCGAAGGCCCGAGCCCGAGCTATCGCCTCGCTCGTTCGACCTCCTCGGTCCCGATCTTGCTTCCTCTCTCGTTTGCTCATCTACTCCGTCTCGATCCCTCTCGGTCTCTCTCTCTCTCTCTTTTGTTCGCCAGGATGGCCTTCGACCATTCTCCTCTTAACATGCTGGACTGGTTCTTTTTGAACTAGTTCAGTCTTTACACCAACACTTTAATTTAATTTATTAAATTAAATCCAATTTATCTAATTTATTCATTAACTTTAAAATACCTGTTTCATCATTTAAAATCCCAAATTAAATGTCATAAATTAACTCGTAACCATGCGAAATGTAATATCCTAGCTACCCTATCTCTCAATTACATCACATGTACGAGAAAAACATCAATGGAATTACCCTTAGACTTAACGCTCCTAATACGCCTTCTGTAATACCACGATAAAAATAATTATCCAACTTAAAAATAGTCGGGGTGTTACATTATATGTAATTTTAGAAATACCCAAATCGACCCAGTTATTATTTCATTTACTTTTATGCTTGATATAAGTTGTTCTATCATTGTCATGCATTCACATGTCATATAGTACTTGCATATAGAGCTTACTTATCATTTAGTTTTCTCACATTGACATGCATTCTTATCATATATTTTATGTATTTAATTTTAATAAATTAGTTTGTTAAAAATTAAATAGTTTTAATTAGATTAAAACTATTAATTCATATTTATGAATTATGTGAGAAAATAAAATAACGCAAAATTTTATTTGTTAAAATTTTTACATTATTTTGTAAGTGCTAAATAAATTGTTTATTTAGTATTATTAATTTTATAATTTGATTATAAAATTAATAATCTATATATAAAATAAATTTATTTTGATTAAATATTTTTTTTATTGATTTAATAGAATATGTGATATTCTATAAAATCTCTATAATTCAAAATAATAAGTGGGAGCGTTGAGTTAAGCGTAACTGTCCATGGTCTCCATCGTTGATACAACAACATAAGATTTAAGTGAGGCTCCGAGACGACTTTGTTATCGTTCTCCTTAAGGAAAGTGTTCACTTAGATCAATACTATAGTTGATCTCTTAGAGATAGGTTTTATAAAATGTATTTTATAGTTAACCATCCTTAAGGAGACAATTATAAGTTAAGTTTTATAAAACTGAAACGATGGTATACACTCATAAAAATATGATATAATGTGTTAATCACATTTTAACCAAAACCAATCGATAGTTAATAAATTTTGAAAATATGAGATATTTTGAATAAATTTATTAATCGATAATATTTTTACCCTAAGGAAAAATATTATGTATCGAGACAATAATAGTATTTGCATTTTATTTAGTGATTTAACATGCTCATGCATAATTTTACTTGCCATATATTCTTATGAATATTATGCATAATATTAATATTTATTTATTTATTCATTACAGCATAATGTCTTCTTTTATGATTAATTTAATCGAAACTGAAAAATTGATTGGCGATAATTTTGTCAACTGGAAAAGGAACATGAATATGATTCTTGTGCACGACAATTTGAAGTTTGTCCTGACTGAGGAATGTCCTCTGATCCCTGCTGAAAATGCAACAAAAGAGAAGAGAAACTGTAAAAAGTATCTCGAGGAGCTAAAACAAAAGAAAACAGGTAAATCTGATTTATTTGTTATTGAATCTTGTTTAGTTGAGAATGATTTATCACCTTGGATAGTTGATTCAGGTGCGGCTAATCATGTTTGTTGTTCTTTACAGATGCTTAGTTCCTATCGGAAGCTAGCAGATAGGGAGTTCACTATGAGAGTGGGCAATGAGGCACTAGTTTCAGCTTCAGCAGTGGGAGAAACAAAATTATATTTTCAGAATAAATTTTTATTTTTGAATGATGTTTATTTTGTATTGGGGTTTACTAGAAATCTCATTTCTGTTTCTCACTGATTTGAACAATGTTATTCAATTTCTTTTAATAATAATATTGTTATTATTTCTAGAAATGGACTAAATATTTGTTCTGGTTTTATGGAAAGTGGACTTTATGTGATAAGGCCCATCAATAAATCACTGTTGAATACTGAAATTTTTAAAGTAGAATTGCCTAAGTCTAAGAAACTTAAAATTTCTCATGATGATAACACATATCTTTGACACTTTCGTCTAGGTTATATTAATCTAGATAGAATTGATAGACTTGTGAAGGATGGTCCTTTAAAAGATTTAAATGTTGGATCTTTACCAGTATGTGAATCTTGTCTAGAGGGAGAAATGACCAAGAGACCTTTTTCTGCAAAGGGTCGAAGGGTTCAAGAGCCATTTGAACTCATACATTCAGATGTATGTAGCCTTATGACTACTCGGGCTAGAGGTGGTTATGAATACTTCATCACTTTTGTTGATGATTACTCAAGATATGGTTATAGTTATCTAATTCAGTTTAAATTAGAAACTTTTAGAAAGTTTCAAGAATTTAAAGCCGAAGTTGAAAAACAATTAGATAAGTCAATCAAGTGCCTTCAATCAGATCGAGGAGGTGAAGACTTTGATAATGAATTCAAGGATTACTTGTTAGAACATGAGATTATATCTCAACTAACAATACCCGACACTCCTCAGCAAAATGGTGTTGCTGAGAGGAGAAAAAAGACTTTACTTAGCATGGTTCGATACGGACAAGTAGGTGAAGCACAAGTTGCTGTCACTGATGATGGAAAAGATGATCCATTGTCATTTAGATGTGCAATGAAAGATGCTGACAAAGAAGCATGGCTTGAAGCTATGAAACTTGACATGAAATCAATGTATTCCAACTCCGTCTGGGATCTTGTACATCTACCTAAAGGGGTAAAATCTATAGGGTGTAAATGGATCTATAAGAGAAAAGTAGGAGTGGATGGAAATGTAGAGACATTCAAAGCTAGACTTGTAGCTAAAAGTTACACCCAATGGGAAGGAGTTAATTATGAATATACTTTTTCTCCTGTAGCTATGCTTAAGTCCATTTGTAAATTGCTCTCTATTGCAGCTCATTATGATTATGAGATTTGGCAGATGGATGTCAAGACGACTTTTCTAAATAGTCATATTGAAGAAACCATTTATATGGAGCAACCAGAGGGTTTCATAGATAAAGATGCACAACAAAAGGTTTGTAAGTTAAATAAGCCTATTTATGGACTCAAGCAACCATCTAGATCATGGTATACGAGATTTGATGAAGCAATCAAATCTTAAGGGTTCACATAGTGCCTTGATGAGTCTTGTGTATACAAGGTTATCAATGACAAGTGTGTGGTTTTCTTAGTTCTGTACGTTGATGATATTCTACTTATTGGGATTAATGTAGAATTATTATCAGATATAAAAGCATGGCTAGCTAAGTAATTTCAAATGAAAGAAGCCTCAACGCCAGCAGCACGAGCCCGAACCCGAGCTCTCCCCCGCTCGCTCCTTCCTCTTTCTCTTTCTCTCT
Source organism: Begonia loranthoides (assembly GCA_022433065.1). Taxonomy (NCBI): domain Eukaryota; kingdom Viridiplantae; phylum Streptophyta; class Magnoliopsida; order Cucurbitales; family Begoniaceae; genus Begonia; species Begonia loranthoides. The sequence goes on from CM039485.1 coordinate 7,579,037, forward strand.
CGCCTCCCACAATCTCCTTTCACGGGTTCTCCCTTTCATCTCTCTCAATTTTCTTCTCTTCCAAGTAAAATAAAAACCAATCATAACTTTTTTCCACCCAAACCGAACCAGTAAACCAGGCCAAACCGGTTCATTATCATCTTTTCCCTTTTTGTTTATTTTACTTACTCACCAAATCTATTTAATTTATCCCTTTTAATTTAAATTCCCCCTTTATTTAATTAATTTAACACTTATTTCCCCTCACTTTAATTAATCCCCACTTTCATAAATTAATATTACATATATATTTTTATGTGTCGGATATACGTACTGTATATTAGTCGACCCAAATTTTAATTTCCGACTTATTCCAAATATCGATTAACGATTATTATGGGTCAAATTTAAAATTGTCAATTTTATTTCCTAAATTAATTTTCCATTAAATAAATCATTGATTATTATCCAAATATTTCTTAATTAAATTTCTCAGCAAATAAATCTCTCATTTATCCTTAATTAATTATGTTACGAAAATCGGGACATTACAATCCTCCTTCCTTATATAAATTTCGTACTCGAAATTTGCTCAACGTAATTATTTCTTCGATCCACAACTCAATGTAACTTCTCGTATCATACTTTTACATGAAACATCCAAAAGATCACATCACTTTTACTTCTGTAGAGCACAAGAACATAGCAGAAAGTCTGTCTCACATCTGAGTTATCAAATCGCCAACTTCATTTGTCGTAAAGAAAAGCCTTTGTCCAAACTTCTTTCTTTTTATCAGATAAGTTGTGTCAAATCACTGTATCGTGAACAACTTTATTTCCTTTTTAAGATACTTATACTCTAAATATCGTTCTTACTAACCAGACTTCATCTTCATTTGCATCAATCACAATGGAAAATACCCTTGGGGCAACCGTTTCCTGTTTTCTTAAGTCACAACCTAACAATTTTTGACAAAAAGGACCACTTTAATTTCACTTAAAACGTTGCTTCAAACCCACAAAACATCTTTCGAATTGGTTTCCTTCATTACTTTCCCACTATTCTCCTTGAATTCAATGACTTGAAACTAGGCATACGTAACTTTCTCTTAGCTTTCTCTTGCTCTTCGACCTTAGCATACGTAAGCACACCTTCCACCATTCAGATTTTGCTTCTCGCGCTTGCATGACTCGAAATCTTTCATCCAAAAAATGGTGGTTAAGTAGTCAAAACCTTTAGCACTTTAAATCTTTAGGAACCGTCAGCTACTTGTCTCTCAGTTCTTCTAATTTTCTAATATGTTCCATAATTTAAACCCAAAGGTCCAATACTTTCGTTAGTCTACTGACCATGTCATCACTAGGGTTCTCGCTCTATTATGTTTCCTTTACCATTCCTCTCTTATTTGACCAATATAGCTTACTAAACTTCATCTATTGGTAGAATGAAATTTAAGTCCACGTCCTCAAAGCATAAGCCCTCTCCACTACTTATCAAGGAAGTATTCTAATTAAATGATAAGACCTCATTCATTCAATCATTAACCACCATAACGTTCAATAATCGTAACCATCGTGAACGATGAAATCCTAGTCAACAATTTATTAACCTCAATCATTTCTCCAATTGAATCTATTAGTAACAGATTCAGAATATTAATCGAATTTATCTCACAAATTTTTCTAGTAACCAACCAACAATATATTTGGAGAACCAACTTAGCGAATATTCAAACCTATGTTTTGCCATAGTATTGGTAACCTCTATATATAGATAACAGATTTCCAACTCCAACTTAAAACAAAAACTGAATCATTCCAAATCATATATTTCTAACTTCCGATCAGAGTTGATTATTAATATTATCTATGCATGAACATACTATCTAAATTCTTAGACAAATTCTTTATCCTACAATTTAACTCAACACATAACATGTTCTCCCTCTATTTTAAGAGAATCCCTTGGATCCATAAATCAAAATATTCGGACCTAATAGTTTCCAAAATCCATCAAATTATAAGAATTAAATTGAAGTCCAACTTAGAGAAAGTAATTAACTTATTACACGTACAGATTTCCCAACCATTATTTTAAGTCACAACATTTCTCCATATTTTATATGTCTATAAATCTTTGCCTTAAGTCCTTGCATAAACTAGTGCAACTTATGCTCATTTCTTCCCACAATAATTTCACCCTTTATCTAACTTCTTGCAGCGTAGGCAACCTTGCCAATTGTCTACTTAATCTAGATCATGCAGAATTTGATTTCCACTTATCCTTTTTCAAATTTACAAAAATTTGGACAGAGTCTCCCCTGTTTCTTTACTCTCCCAAAGCTAATTCTTGCACTCAATACTCAAGCAGTTCCATTATTGTCTATCTTTTATCATTTCCATCTTTCAATTCTATCAAAAGAATCATAATTGCTTGCATCAATTACAATCACCCAAATACCATACTTTTTAGTTTACATTACATTTTCTATAAGTCTCTGCAAGTACCAGATTGTTGCCTCACCAAATCAGTCAACCGATTGATCGTCTCTTCTCGTTATTCGCAACTTTTACTAGTCCAATCCTTTCATGTACTCTGGCCATGATACCTTTTTCATCTCATGAGAAAAACAAGCACTTAAATAATTAAATAAAAGAAAACAACTTATTATAATACTTACAGTTGATAGAGTATTTTCACGTCAAAGCTTGTGCTGGTAGGCAGTATACAGAATCGGTTTTAAAACCCGGGTGCTCTGATACCAACTGTAACGACCCGAGTTTTATTACCTTTTTAAAATTGCGTAAAATTTAAAACCTTTTCATTATAAATACAGCAGAAGTCCTTTTAAATAAAACAAATATGTAGTTTAATTACTTTACTAAGTCCTTTACAAAAGTCTTTTTTTGAATCCCTTTAGCCTAACCAATCACAAGATCCGCGTGTGCAAATCCTTCATCAACTTCTTCTTAACCTGTTCTTCAGTTCGTATACCTATATCGCAAGACTTAACTAATGAGCGTAAGGATCAGTAAGTGATATAAAAGAAAATTGTAAACATGCTATGCATCTTTTAAAAACACGTGTTGTTATTCAGTTTTGTTTTCTTTTATCTTATACGTGTTAATCTTTTTTCTTTTGTTTTTGTGTCAGACATTACTTACTGGTCCACAAAAACTGTTTAATTATGTGCTTTGGTTGCTGGGCATTACTTCCCGGTGCAACCTCTTTAATTATGTGGTTTGGTTGACAGACATTACTTATCGGTCCAACCTCTTTAATTACGTGGTTTGGTTGCCAGACATTACTTACCGATCCAACCTCTTTAATTACGTGGTTTGGTTACTGGGTATTACTTACCGGTCCAACCTCTTTAATTATGTGGTTTGGTTGTCTGACATTACTTACCTGTCCAACCTCTTTAATTACGTGACTTTTATTTGTATTTGATTCCATTTTCCATTTTCTATTTTCTTTTCAAAACGATTATGAAAACCATTTTCGTATCTTTTGAAAACTATGATGCATGATACTCGTGAATGTATACATTCTCTATCATATGATTAGCGGAATCTAATAAAATAACCAACATACGATTCACAGATCATGCTTATAAAACTGTAGACATGCTATTAAAACTGTAGACATGCTATTAAAACTGTAGACATGCTCGATATCTAATAAAACAGTAAACATATCTAATAAAACAGTAAACAACGAAACATGCATATCCTATTCTTGCGATGTAGGGCTCTAAGGACCAAAGCACATGTGTATCACTTACCTAGTTTCCGTAACGCGTTTATGTACTTAAGTGCTTCCCACTCCAATACCTTCAAACTGTAATTACATTTGATTATCAACAATTATCCACTAGCAACCATTCATAGAGTCACAACTTATACCTATGTCAATAATAAGTCAATGGTATACATAACTTCCTCATTCAACGCTTAATAGAATTTCACAACCTAAAATCCAACTTAATCACTTAACGGCATCTCAACTCCATATTCCAACCGCATTCTATTCATAGAATCAAGAAATATCAGACCATGGAGAGTATTATCCATTATGCATTTAACAAAACCAAGTCTTCAACCATGCCTACCGCGATCACACCCAAACATACTGAACTAAAATCAAACAATCGTGCACTATATTCTTCATTTTCTAGTTTCTTAATCAAGCTGTAAATGGCCGTAACTCACATCATTTATCATCAAAAGAATAATAATTCTCACTCAACAAGATACTTCTCTCTCATTGTTTATCCATGATATAAGTGGTCAGAGAACAATTTTAGCCACCAAGATTATTAACAGTAGCCAAAAATGGGGAAAGTCCAATCAGCAAAACAACCTCTCAACAGTGTCTATCAAATATGGCTAAATCTCAACACCCAAACATAGACTATTTCCTTTCAGTAAGCAACAACCTAAGTGCAGAACAAGACATTAGTTCAGAGGATGTATTCTCGATAGAACCAAGCTAAAAGAAACAAAAATCATTTTCAGCAAGACAATATTTTTCCACAATATCTAACAACAGAAGCAAAACAAAATACAGATTTCAACCCAACAACCAGCACTCATTTATCTTCAACAACTAGTCGCATAAGTCCATGAAGGAAGCAAGGAGTTACCTGAAAACAAGTAGACCTGAGAGCGCCTCCTTCCCCTTCATCTTTTTCTTCTGGCTTTTCCCTTTTTCTAGAAGCTCTCTGCCTTCCAGAGAGCTTTTCTCTCCAATTGCTCTCGGCCAATCCTACCCTGTCGATTTTATGCACTCAAGCCTGACAGTAGCCTTCCATTTCCTCACCCTTTTTAGAGACCCTTCTCGTCTGACATCTCCCATGCTTCTTTATTTTACTTCAGCCGAGTGCGATGCTAGTTGGAAGGGAGAAGACGTGGAGATTTCTCGGCCATAACACAATTCGTGAACTGGGTTCACAACCAAGCAACGAGCCATCGATAGAAGCCCTACCAAAATCCCTTGCCTTCATAAATCGTTCGATTCCACAAGTCAAAATGACTGCCTAATCTGCCAAATGACAGAACGCAGGGATAAGAACGGGAAGCTACCGACTTACCTCGACTCGACACAGAATTTGCATCTCCAACACGCGAAAACACTGACGCACCCATGCCCTAGCCCTTACGATACACCCGCGACCGTCGTACCGCTTGCATGCCGCATCGAAAAGTGCACGATGTCGTGAAGAAGCCTCGACGTCGGCAGCACGAGCCCAAGCCCGAGCTCTCCCCCTCTCGCTCGCTCGCTCTTTCTCTTTCTCTCTCGCCTCCCACGGTCTTCTCTCATGGGTTCTCCCTTTAATCCCTCTCAATTTCTTTTCTTCAAAGTAAAATAAAAACCAATCATAACTTATCTCTAGCCGAACCAAACTAGCGAACCGTTCCAAATCGGTTCACTATCATCTTTTCCCATTTTGATTTTTCTTTTATTTTAATTACTCACCAAATCTATTTAATTTATCCATTTTAATTTAAATTTCCCCTTTATTTAATTAATTTAACACTTATTTTCCCTCAATTTAATTAATCCACACTTTTATAAATTAGTATTACATATATATATATATATATATATATATATATATATATATATATATATATATAT
>CM039485.1:7584663-7614108 GCA_022433065.1 Begonia loranthoides
AATATTGATTAACGATTATTACAGGTGCAATTTAAATTTTCCAATTTCATTTCCTAAATTAATTTTGCATTAAATAAATCCTTGATTATTATCCAAATATTCCCCAATTAAATTTCTCTTCAAATAAATCTCTCAATTATCCTTAACTAATTATGTTAAGAAAATCAGGACATTATACTTCTTATCTTATAATCCATCTATATTTTTCACAATTCATACTTAATAACACATTATCAATTTTATTCTTCATCAGCAAACAATTTCATTATCAACAACAAACAATTAACATGTTTATTATAACAATTTAAGCAACTTGTCCTTTACAACCATATAATGTACATGTGAATTACAACAATCTAATCAAGGTGAAGGTCCACATTTGTGTTTGTTTATGTTTATGGACCTTGCACTGCATACTCTGAAATGCCCCGTTTCTTTATTTTAAATTTTGTGGTACAAAATTTTTTGCTTAATTTATCGAAAATGCGTAAATCAGAGTAAGTAAATTCATTTGAAAACATATATTGGAAAACTCTATTTAAAATGTGTCTGAGTAAAATGAGTGGAAATGAACGATAAATTTTCAAAACCTAATTTTAATACTTCTAACAAAAGTCCACAGTTACAAAACGTTTACCATGTTCAAAATAGGAAGATAACTATTCAAAACATCCAACATCATTTTTATGAGCCACAACCATCAGGTCAAACTTGGTTGATAAACCAAGGAATTGTCCTGTAATGCCTCCTCCTCAGCTTGCACGTCACATGTATCATAAGCATCACCTACATCACGGGAAAAACAATGAGCCTAACACTCAACAAGAATTAGAACAGAATATAATGCAGATGCTATGTGTGATCATGTGATGTGTTACAGAAAAGAACCTACCTTTCCTAGTAAACCGAGTGATGGATACGTCTTACGGTCATGTGATTTAACCGTTACTCCGATGATGAGACACATCTATTTCGGGTGTCACCACACGCTGTCACCATACTCTTTTGTTGAAGACATTTGCAAATTTCCGTACAAGAGAAGAGGATACATCCTAGGGTCCATGTGGCTTAACCGTTACTCCGCTCCCTACGTGGGAGGAGATTCATCCATTCGGGTGTCACCACCAATGGACCGTCACCAATTCCCCCGAACCCCCACATGCCTATTTACATATATTAGGCATGTCATGCAATATGCTCACAATTTCATAAGTCCTAAGTATGATGCATGAATGTCACGTACAGTTCACAAAATATATATATAAAGAGGAAACACAACATTTATCAATGAATCATGGAGAGCAATTTAAAGACAAAGAGAGATTATCAATTAAGCTAAACATGTACTAGCAGTGTAATCTACAAGGGGGTAACTCATGTGTATAAACATTTACTTGTAGTGTAATCTACAAGGGGGTAACTCATGTGTATAAAAATTTACTAGCATGAATGTCACGTACAGTTCACAAAATATATATATAAAGAGGAAACATAACATTTATCAATGAATCATGGAGAGCAATTTAAAGACAAAGAGAGATTATCAATTAAGCTAAACATTTACTAGCAGTGTAATCTACAAGGGGGTAACTTATGTGTATAAACATTTACTAGTAGTGTAATCTACAAGGGGGTAACTCATGTGTATAAACATTTACTAGCAGTGTAATCTACAAGGGGGTAACTCATGTGTATATGGTAGAGGATAGAAACAATTACTACATAAACTTCTACTATTAGAAACAAGGAAAGGATCTATAATTTCATGGAGAGATCAAGAACAACAGAGGGTTTATTATACTTTATCTAACCATTCACAGGTGCAACTCGTAGTTTATCAAATCTTTTACAGAACAGGGAAGTAACTATCCTGAGCAAGATTTAATCTTAGCAATTCATAATACCCAATCCAGGCAACATTTCAATCTTCAACAGAGACAATATCTCACTATAGCAAACCTACTAGCAAGGATCATCTCTAATTCTCCTTATTAATATGTCAATAAAGTTTTCCATCGGACATCAACAGGATTCATAGATTTAACAACCAAGCAATTCCACATTTCACAGTTAACGAACCAAAGAAATACTCAATATCAAATAGAAAACAACCCCGCAATGTAGGGCCTCCATTGGCCAACATACATCCCAATTCTTATCTCAAGATTTGCAGCAGCCAAGCCTAAAATCCCAACCTACCAATCTCCCAACGTTATCTAGATAGAGATAGAATAAGTGGGTAAATCAACCCACAAAACTTGATGTAAGTTCGAGATTCATTAACCAGTCAATAAAATCCCAAACTAATCTCTTACCTTAGCACAATGTCACTCCACCGTAGCACACTTCACAGGTGCACCAACACACTCAGGAGATTTTGCAAGAATAGGAGCTCACCTCTTTTTCCACAACTCATAGAACGTTTCACACTCCCTAAACAAAATGTAGCACTCACCCTTACCCCTCCTTCACTTCCTCACGGTCGCAGGTCACACTAGGGTAGGATCTAGAATGCTTATCCAACCACTACCATCATCTTACAGACGTAAGGGAACCCACGTGAATGCTAGGGTTGCTGGACAGTTGCCCAATTCAAAGGAGAGGGTCCAATGTAAGGAGGCCACGTGGAAAGGTTACAATCTTCTCAGGGAGGAAGAAAAGACATTTCACAGGGAAGGAGAGAGAATTTTCGTAAGGGGAAGAAGAGAAAATGACTGACAGAAAATGGGTTTCTCACTTTAAATTGGTTTTTTGGTCGAGAAGGCGTCCGAAATTCTCGATCGCTTATCAACCGAAATGTAGAAAATACAAGTAGGGGTGGATTTTGATCGAGAACTTCGATCGAAACATGCGACCACACATCGACCAAAAAATCACCGAATTCAACAGATTGAAATCCTTCACGTCCGCAACTCAATTGCTAGTTTACCGCAAATCGACTGAAAACCCCAAGTGTGAGCTGGAATGCGTTTAGGTTGAGATACTCGACTCCACCTCAACCCTGACTCGACCAAAAATGGAGAGAGTAGCCCAAAATGGAATTCGATCGAGATCCTTGACCCAGTATTGACCGCGGGTCGATCAAAAATGCTAGGGAACGTCCTGAAATGAAATTCGATCATGATATTCAACCTAAACCGTGACCTCAACTTGACCGAATGCGTAAAATATAAAATCTGTAAGCATTCTTCACTTTATAATTTTTCTAAAATATTTCTTCCCTCATTTACACTGCATCTAGCCCCAAATTAATGATTACAAAACATATTTTCTATTATAAAATACTTGTTCATAAAATCTTTTACATAATACATGGAGGATTTATCTAGACATTACATACTCTTGCATAATACTTTGCAAATAAAATTAGCATAGTTAAAATACCACATGAAAATGTAAACATAATAATGTACTCACCTGCGTCTTGGGGACTATTTCAGGAACTGTGAAACCCATAAATGTGCCATGAGCTTCCTCTCCCGCCTTTGCCTTTGGACCTGCGGCTGCCACTTGCACTTGACTCGCCAGTGTTTGGGCCTCCACCTTGACACGTGCAGGAATTGTACCCTACACCCCTACACTGCCCATATGTCATGTTGAGATGTCTCATGGGCAGCATTGTCCGGCTTGGGGTCTCGTCGACATCCTTTATTCTTTGTTTTCGTGGCTTTTCGAGACGTCTCTTAAATGGTGGTGATATAATTGGATCAAGGTCTGTCACAGGCCACATGATTTGTTCATTGACTAAGTGGACAAAGTGAAAGTACATACTTATGTATATTTCTCAGTAGTAACACTCAAGCACAAATTCTTTGGGAGATCTTCTTATAAAATGCATACACGAGATTGCATGCACACACAAGATGCCAATCAACTCCCACTAGTAATAGTTACAAGTATGTCTGTCCAAATCGATAGAGTACTGCTCGTTACCATTGCTCACCTCAAATTGGCTTGCGCTTGCAAAAATAGGAATCCAATTTTGAACTGCAAGTTGTAGTCTAGCAATTTGATACTTGATCTGCAGACACAAAAGGTTCGTTGAATGCACCATCTTTTCATGTTTCTTAATGGTCCTACACATGATGCCTTTTCTTATAATCTCGAACATATTGAGAATTGGTTTATTTTGAGTTGGTAGGATCCAGGCATTCAAGGACTCGCTCAAGTTGTTCAGGCTTATGTTGCACTTTGGGATCGAGCTGAAGGCATGTTTCATCCAAAATCTTGCATCTATTCCTCATAGATATGCATGTGGTGACTGGTCAAGCAAAAATGGTAATACCCAAAATGCTTGTGTCACGTTAAGCTTAGAATAAGGAGAATGATAATTGTGGATTATTAGAGATTGTGAGATGGTTTATTATTGATTATAATATCCCAAAAATAAGTTTAATAAACGTAATAAGTTTGGTATAATTAGTGCCGATTATTGGAATGAGGATTTAAGATTTATTGTAAGATTACTTGGTAGAATAATTGGTGAATTATTGTTTAAAGATTGTTAAATTAGTGAAGGAAGTTGTTAAATTAATGAAGGAAGTGTTAAGTTGGCAAAGAAAAATGGTAGAGGCAAAAGAGTGGCAGGTGAAGAAGTTGACGTTGGACTGGTCGATCTAGTGATCGATTAGGATGTAAGGATGGCTAATCAGCCGCTCTAATAAAAAAAGTCTAAAAATTTGTTTTTAACATTGGACCGGTTGATCGAGTGATCGACCAGTACTCTTGAGTTGTGGTCGATCATCGATCGATCGGCTCCGCTACAATTTATGGCCATTTTCCCAATTAATGGGTTTGAGGCAGGAATCCCAAGTGGCCGTGCTTTCTGAATCCCTCCACGTGCTCCTACTTTACTGATGACAATTTAGATTTGGCGTTAGGTGAGATGTTTTGGGGATAAATGAAATGCATGAAATACGTTGCTAGAGAATTAGAAATAGAGAGGAAGAAAAGGAGAAAGAGAGACAAGGGCTCTCTGGAGCAAAGAAACAGAGAGTGAGAGAGGAAGGAGCCGGGTGTTCTGTGAGAGAAACAGAGAAAGGGAAAAGGAGAAAGGAGAAAAGACGAAGAGAGAAAGGAAGCTGAGAGAGATAGAGAGAAGAGCAACAGAGAAGGAGAAAGAGAGAAGGGAAGAAAGAGAAACTGAGAAGAGAAAAGTGAGGAGGAAGAAGAAGAAGAAGAAGAAGAAGAAGAAGAAAGGAGAAGAAAGAGAGGAGAAAGCCAAGTGACAGAGAGAAGGGAAGCAAAGAAAAAAAGAAGGGAAACAGAGAAGGAAAAAAGAGAAAAAGAGGAAGAGAAAGAGAGAAGAAGAAGAAGAAGAGAGCTGCACGAGAAAATTTGAGAGGAAGGTCTCTGGAGATGAAAAAGCCGATGAGGGTGTAAAGGAAATAACAGTGAAGAGCAGGAGGGAGTAAGCTTCAGAAGAAAGAACTGCTTTCTTCCTTGGATTCTTCAGGTATTCAATGATCTCCTTAAGTTTTATGGGTTGTATAGGAATATACAGTAGGAGATAAAATATTGATGGATGTTGTGCTCTCTGTCTTTGTCGTTCACAATAGTTGAAGATTTCTATCTTCGTGATTGAATTATGTTTTCCTCTTTCCTGTTGTGTTTTCTTAAGGGATATTGTGGAGGTTTCATTTAGTTGTTTCAGTTGTGGAAATTATGTTTAGATAATGGAATTGGTTCCCTGTTGTTGTTACTGCTCGGTGGTTGTTACTATTAGTTGATAGCTTACAGCTTGAAGTTATAAATTTCTCTTTACTGTCTTATAATCATGAAAGAAGAATGGTGTCGATGAAAACTGTTAGGTTGGAATGTTTCTGTTGGTTCACTGTTTGAGGATTTAAGTTGCTTCCTATTGTGTTCCTGCTCACTAGATAATGAAGGATGTTTATATTTTGTTTATGTTAAATTATAAGTTGGAGAAAGATTTTGAGATAGATATGGATAGTTTGGAGGAGTTGAGGAATTAGAGGAAGTTTTAAATTATTGTATCCCTTGTATGTAAATATGAAAGAGTTATTGATAAGGGTTTCATTAACGTTGAAGGTGTGAGTACTCTAGAAGATAAACAGAAATATTGAGTTGTAGTGAAGACTGCCAGGTAAGTGAAATTGTGTGTGTTTTGCCAAAAGGCCTACATTGCAAGAGTTATGACTTGTTTGCTGCTTGTGTTTACTAGATTATTAGGTTGTGATCATGTCTTGAGGATTGTATTGCTGCTTGCTGTTTGATGCTGTATTTATTAGATTTAGGTTCTTTAAGTTAAGAATATTGATATTGATCATGCTCTGAGGATTAAATTGAGGATATAGAATTGTATGCATTCACGAGCATTCATGCATCATAGTTTTCAAAATGTTATGAAAATGATTTTCTTGCATGGTTTTGGAAAATGGTATAATGGATGCTTATACATACTATGTGTATGGTTTTCTTGAGGGCTAATCACCCAAAGTGGACAATGATTACTTAGGCTGTAGGAATATCCATTTTACCATTAAAAGTAAAACGGAAACAACTGGTAATAAATGCAAACAAACGGTTGGAGGTGTGTGCCATGAGATGGCCGCCAAAAGATAAGTGTGAGCTTGTTAGTTGATTCTTGATTGATGTCGAGGCTGGTCGAGGCAACAGTATGGTGAGGCTGTTTAAGCGTTGGTGTGCACGGTTGCTAGTGCGCTACGATTGTAGTCTTAGCCGATTATTGTGCATTGATGCGTACAACTGCTAGCAGAGCTTTCAGTCATAGCTGGAGCTACTATACCGGATATGGGGTGACTGTGCATTGTGCATAGTAGCTATCAGGCATTTTGATTGATGTCGAGCCTTTATCGCATCGCGGGTTGTGGGTCCTTGATCGATGTTAGGACCAGGTGCATTGATGTGCACAGAAACACAAAAGAAACTAATATGTAAAAGATAAACGAAAAAGAAAACAAAAAACTACATACAGATTTTAAATGCTGCATAGCATGTACATTGCATATTTTATTTTATATCGCTTATGAGCTTTAGGCTCATAGTTTAAGTCTTGTGATGTAGGTATACATGGTTTTGAGGATAGGAGTAGTTGGCGGAGCATTTGTGCATTGTGAACTTGGTGGCTAGCTAGGTTAAAGGATTTGAAAGTTAACAGAATTTTAAGTTAAGACAAGTTTTGTAAAAGTTTATTTATTGTATTCTTAAATGTTTTATTTTATTCATAACAATCTTCCGCTGTGATTTATAAAAGGAATTTTCCAAGTTGTAAAGACTTGTAAGAAAAGAATTTTATTTACTGTCTTTTAAAGAGTTTTAAGAATGAAAAGTCTTCCGCTACGAAAAATTTTTTAATTTCACGTGATTTTGAAATATAAATGCCTTTTAAAAATGACATGTTTTAAGAAAGGAAAACTGGGTCGTTACAAAAATAGCTTCCTCATCTTTCTCTCAAAGTGCAATGATATTGTGGCCCTAGAAGAGCCCCACATTGCATCCTCGAACAACTTGCCTTTAAATTGTTTTTAGAATTTTGCATACAGATGTCAGATGCAAAATTGATGCTCCACTAATCCTGCAAACTCTCAAACAACTGGCAACAGCCCCTTCAAAAATTAATAGTCTGAGTCAAACATTCATTTACAACCCATAACATAAACATAGATTGCAAAAAAAAATCAACTGTACCTTTTGTCAGTAAAAAATGATTGTCTACCCATTGTAGGACTGGGTGTTTAGATCCACAAGCAACAATTTCAAAAACCAACTCCAAGAATCTTTACATTCTGCTCCAACCACTGCTACAACAATCGTATCAATTCCATCATTCCTATCAATGCTGACAGTAGTGAGCAGCTGGCCTGGACACAATCCCTTCGAGTGACAATCATCCAAGCAAATTACTGGTCTACCATAGTTCAACAACCTATCTTACATGCAACCAAACACATGTACATACTTTTAAATGTGGGACTGCGTGAAAGATCAATCCCCTCTAGCTGAACACATATCGAACTTCTAGGATCAGACCTCCGAATCTCCTCGCCTTATGACCATATGAGCTTGTATTGCTCATTGCCATCCCTTTTATTCAGTTTTCGGTTTGCAATTCTTACCCTTCTGGCAAGGCTACGTGTAATGTTCACATTAAAATCCTTCATGACTGTCTCAATTATGGAAGGAAGGCCACAATCAACCTGACTTTAGATTTGTCCAAGTAATGCGTTGCCACCCATTTGGCAGAGGCATGGCAAATTTCCATATTCTTGAGCAAATGTGAACGTTGTTATAGCTCTTTATTTGAAACGTCAATTCACCTTGCATTTTTTAGGGGTGCATCTGCCAAGTGCATCCTTCCTGGCAAGTGGCGCTCAATCGATTAGAGTCACTATGCATGAATTTTATCCCATACCCATTATTCAATGCATGATCCATGGTTTCTTCTCAAATTTGGTTTAAAGAACTATACTTCTTGACCAGACACATACTAGCGAACGAACATTTTGCTTGTGGTGGTCATTGAGGCTCACTATAGCCCATGTCTTCATCACTGAATTCACACAATGAACAAAGTTCCTCCTCATCTAGAGTTTCTGAGATGGAATGTACAACTATAGCAGCTTTGTCTCTGAATGCACAAATATCATGTGCCAAGAGTGTCGACATGATCTATATTTCCAATGGGTAGTTAATGGATTTCTGATCACTCAAAGATTCCATTAGTGAGCAACAATTACTAACGCTTCAACTTCGTTTGGATGAGGTACACTTTAGCTCTCGAAAAGCTCTAAGGTTCAATAATCATTGAGAAAATCACAGAGGCAATTGATCTGAGTGTAGTGTGAATTTATATAAGGTAGAGGAACGATGTCTTTCCACCACGGAATGACATGTAGTGAAATAATGTCTTTTCATTATGGAACGATGTCATGACTCGGTCCCTGATCCCCTTAGAAACTGCACCGTGAACTGGATTCTCCTCCCAGAGAACGATCACACAACTCTCACATCTCGTAGTGGAAGCTCACAACTCACACACAATACTATACACTCGCGCAATTGGGCTACATAAAAATAAAAATCTACCTAAACAGGAAAGTTGTACGCTATTATTTATTTATAAAATTGTATCCAAATTTCTTTTACAAAATGAGCTAAATTAAAACTAAATACATCAAAATATAAACCCAAACTCACACTTTGATCTATGCTGTGCAGACTATCAATCCAACTGATCTTTACTTTTTTGACCTTGAGCTGCTACCATTTGTTCCTAAAAAACATCAACATAAAGAACCGTGAACTTTATGAGCTCAGTAAGAATCCTAATATAAGGATTCAATAAATTATATTAATATCACAACTAACCATGTATTAAGTCCAATATGACTAGTCCTCACAACCATAACTTCCAACATATAGCTTTTGATCAACTCTCCTGATCACACATCCCATATCTACATTTTATCTAGATCTTTAAATATTCTAATTAATATCTCAACTATGTGATATAATACTTTATGTAAGAAGTATTTAGTGGACATATAATAATGCTTAGGCCTATGATTTAAATAACTATAGTCTACCTTTCCCAATTCTCATGTGCAATTACTTTTTATGTACATACAATCCTCATATGTGTTTATATGTGCTTATATTAATCATCTAACTCATGATCTATCCCAAATAAGCACCACCACTTTGTGGATTATATATTACATATAATTTCTTCTTATGTGTTATTCCCTTTTAGCACCTTTAAACTTAATAGAATATTAATTCTATAATTTCTTTCTACTTTCCTATGTGATTTCCATATCATGTATCACCTTCTATGTTGGTTTATCAATCACCATTACTAGTTAGACATTTTCAATTAATGTTAACCGATCTCTCATTCGCTTCCATGGATTCTTTAATACCAAAACTAAATATCTCTAATGTGTCTATTTTCAAGCTATATAGACATTTATAGCTAATATCTATCAATACTCAACTCCAATTATCTAGACATTCTAAGTCATGTCTATCTAATCCCTCTATTTAAAGAAATTCCTCAACATCAAACTATCTAGGTATCTACAATTATTGTCTAACACCAATGTCTCTCTATATAAAGGAACTTCTCAACATGACACCTATATCAAATCTCTAGGCTTATGATTTAACGGATCATAGACTACATACCATGACAATTTGTCTAACTACGTCATCCTATGACCCATTATTATGCAATAAATTTGAAATGCATACCACAACTCTTTTCTCAACGATACAGTGTTAATGTGAATCAGTGCAATGCTCTATTTATTATTAAATGGTCATATATTTAACAAGTACCATTTTATTAACATGTATGAAAATGTCAACATATATGTAAACGTCAACATATCTATGACTATCTACCTGAACCATTGACAACCATCGTATGTAAAGTCATACACAACTATGAAACCCCACCTTACTGGCTACTGTATCCAATAGGAATGTCCATGAATATAAAAATCTCCGGAGGGCTAGAGACTCTTATCCCAAGGGGGACTCATAGTCACTCCCCTTCTATTTTTCCAGGTTACATACATCACACAATACGTAGCTTGGCGAGGCATATTAGGTTCCTCTGTAACTAACAATACCACCCAGATAATATGTTTTGTACATATAAATATATCATGATGCATGATTTGGCACCCTCACTATGCATATAGTACATACTAATAATGCATGTGATATGAGCCATGCAAATATTTTTATTAAACACACATTAATGATGCATGATTTGATCTCATACATCTATCTAGACATGTTCTATCTATATCTCAAATCATTTCCCAAAATGGTTTAGGCATTAGGTAAACACTTGGTTTAAAAATCTAAGGAAAATATCCAAAAACACATGCACTGACTGATCACTCTCTCAACACTGGTCAACCATTCCTCATACAAATTCAACTTCTACACAGTAGTGGTCGACCACCTTTAGCCCTGTTCAACCACAAATTCTTATAGATTCTATTTTTCAACAGAAGGGGTCAATCACCCTCAGCATTGGTTGACCACCTGTTTTACAAATTCACCCATTCCATTTGCGATCGATCAAAATTGGTAGTCCACCTCCATTTCACTTCTCAATATCTCATAATTTAACACATAATTTCTCTCCTAATTCCTCACCAAACATTCCACATCAGATCAACCCAAAATGGCTTATAATCCCATGACATTTAACCATCAAAATGGCTTAGTCACTAAGATAGATATTTCTATCCTATCTTAACACAAAACTAAATATTATTATCCATTAATACTCATAATTTTCTCACACTTTCAATTTCATTCCAACTCACCATGATCAACTACAATTTGCATGCTGATTTCATGTAATAAAACAACTTATACATTACATTTATCTAACGCTTAACAAATTACAATATATTTATATATATTCATTCAATTGATCTTTTTCATGCCTTCAATAACTTCATCCCAAGTCCATTTAATACATAACTTAAATAATCAAAGATAACATTTGATATACTAATCCAATTCCATAAGCTTTTCAACCAAACTTTAGCCAAAGCAATATTATCTATAATGTCTATATTGCTTATTAACATTTAACCCAAAGATCCTAGATTTTCATCTCAATTAGTCCAACACATATCCAATGATCATTCAACCAACCCTAATTCATTGTTTAATCGACCAAATTGACCAATATCACAAGATACACTAACTTATATCCTAGTTATGCAACTTCCTTCATCAAAACTATGCAATCTTAGCATAATTTATAAAATACCAAGATTAAGGTTCTTACCTATTGAAGATAACTTGTTCTTCACTTACTCCTCTTAATTCTTGTCTCAAAAGATTGCTCTTGGTGAGAGGAACAACTTTTTCTAAGGGGTAGAAGGCCAAATCCATCTTTTTCCTTACTTTCTTCTCTTTTTTTCCGTCCCTCTTTTCTCTCTTTTTCTCCCCTATTTCAGCTCGAAAAGGAGGCTCCTCATCAGCCTCCCCATATTTCTAGAAAACTCCAAGGGGTGAAATGTCCATTTTGTCCTTCAAACTTTACCATTTACGCTTAATTTCATGGAAATTCACCAAAATACCATAATTAATTATCCTTAACCATTCTTAACCTAATCTAATCACCTTAGCTTAGTTCTAAGCTATCCACATGATTATCATTATTAATCGCAATTAATTAACCTTAATCCTTCACTAATTACACCTTAATCACACACTTAGTCACACACTTAGTCACAAATCCACAAGTGACACATGTCCATACCTCATTGGATGTAAACTTTTATTACATAGCTACATACTTCAATGTATTAGGAGCATTTCTTTTTTTTTTTTATACATTTCTCCAAATTCCCACTCGAAAGTTTCATTTAAAGACTTTTTTTCCAAAACACTACAGTTTAGGACTAATCCAACTGCAAACATGCATAACTTTCATTGCATACATCCAAATCCCTTCGATCCAAATCTAAACACTTGATTTAGGGGTCTACTTTATAACCTCAAAATTTTGTGAATTAAGAATCATCGTAACTTATCCAATTAATCCCATATAGTAACTATGCTAATTTGTAGTACATTTATCACTTTCGTTCAAAAATTCATATCTTAATGAGCATGCATCCAATTAATCTAATCTCATCATCATTCCATAATCTAAGGTATCTACTATTATACTTATTTTTAATTTTGAAAAATATCCTCAATTGGTTAGTCAATTTCTTCCTTTTCAAAGTCATCTCATGACTTATTATTATTTAATCATGTTTAATTACACTAATTATGATTATTAGTATTAATTCTTAACCCAGATCATCACAAACGATGTCATTCCATGGGGGAAAGTACGACGTTCCTTGTGTGAGAACGACAGAAAAGGGAAAATGTTTATTTGCAATGTCATTCTGTGGAGGAAAGTTATCATTCTATGGCGGAACATCATACTTTCTGTAGAGGAAAGTGTACATTTTATGGAGGATAACAAACTACAAGCTTTATATTTAGTACTAACGTTTTGCGGAGGAACGTATAGCGTTCTGCCATAGAACAAAATTTAAATGTTTAACGGTAAACGTGATAGCGATATTTATGGTGTCTATTTTCCTTTAGTTTAGTGGTTAAGTTGTTAGCAAAAATACTTTAGCGGTTGACTTGTCATTAACCAAAAAGTACAGTGGTTGATTAGTTAATTTCCCTAAAAATTAAAATATTGAATAGACAATAAATATTTCTAATTTTATCTAGTATTATATTCTTGGAAAATTAACAAAACAAATCTTGAACTTTGGGGTTAGCAACAAACCGAACCTTAAAGAAATTTTGCGAACAACTAAATTCTTTAACTATGGAAAATAAACAATGTAAACTTCGTAATCACATTTTTTGTCCAAAAACCCTAAGGAAAATTCTGCAATCACATTTTTCATTGAAAAACGTCAAGAATGTCCTTCAACGACGAGTGACGTACAAGGCTGATCCACGAGGAGGGGCGTCCAAGGATCTGCCTTGGGGCCATCGTAAGGCCAAGGGATGTCCATGTTGGATGCTAGATGAAGAGACAGACGTTCTACAGTGAGGATAGATGTCCATGATGGGAGGAGAGGTGTGATGATCTGAGTTAATGATTAATACTAATAATCACACTTAGTGTAATCAAACATGATTAAGTGATAATAAGTCATGAGATGACTTTGAAAAGGAAGAAATTGACTAACCAATTGAAGATATTTTTTCTAAATTAAAAATAGGTATAATAGTAGATACCTTAGATTATGGAATGATGATAAGACTGGATTAATTGGATATATGTTAATTAAAATATGAATTTTTGCACGAAAGTGGTAAATGTGCTATAAATGAGCATAGTTATTGTTTGAGGTTAATTGGATATGTTATTGTGACTATTAATTCAAACCATTTTAAGGACATAAATTAAACACATAAATGAAGTGTTTGGCTTTGAATTGAAGGGATTTGGATATATGCAATGAAAGTTATGCATATTTGAAGTTGGTTTAGTCCTAAACTGCACTGTTTTGGAAAAGGTCTTTAAAGAGGACTTTAGAATGAGAATTTTAAGAAGTGTATAAAATAATAAATGCTCCTAATACATTTAAGTAAGTAGCCATGTAATAAAAGTGGACATCCAATGAGGTATGGACACGTGTCACTTGTAGATTAGTGACTAAGTATGTGATTAAGGTATAATTAGTGAAGGATTAAGGTTAATTAATTGTAATTAGTTATGATAATCATGGAGATTAGCTTAGAACTAAGCTAAAGTGATTCATTTAAGTTAAGAATGGTTAAGGATAATTAACCATGGTATTTTGGTGAATTTCCATGGAATTATGGGTAAAATGGTAAAGTTTGAAGGACAAAATGGACAAAATGGTCTTTTCACCCTTAGGAGTCTCTAGAAACTTGAGGGACGCTGAAGATCGAACTCATTTTTGTGCTGGATAGAGGAGGAATAGAGGAGTACAAGAGAGAAGAGGGAAGGGAAAAGAAAGAGAAAGTGGGGAAAAAGGAGGAATTGACCTTCTATCCCTTGGTAAATCTTGTAATATTGGTCAATTTGGTTTGTATCTAATGCTTAATTGGGTTAAAGGGTATGGAAATTCATGGATGATATGGATATTTAGATGATGTTAGTCAAATTGGAATCAAACAATTGGAATATTGATTGAAGATAAATGAATGGAAGCATGAATTGTGAAATTAAATAATGAAATCTAATGATATTTGGGATAAATGAATAAAAATGAAATATATGATTGATATTGATCTTAATGATGGAGTTAGTCAATGAAAGATCATGTAATGTTTTGAGTTTGGTTGTAATGGTGAAATTGAGGCATTAAATTAGCATACAATATGATAATTGAATAATTGAGAGAATATGTTGTTACATATTATATGATTTGGAAAATATTGATGCTATGTCATGGTTTAATGTTTGTTAGATTCTAGTAAGAAATCATGTTAGAAATGTGATAAAAATAAGCATTAATGGATGATAGTGCTTGGTTTTGTGCTAAAATAAGATAGAAATAACTATAGTGGTGATTTAGGCCACTGTAATGGTTATAAATGGCATAAATGTATAAGTTGTTTAAATAGGATAAAAAATTTATTTGATGAATTACGTATGTAAGTATAATCCTAGGATGGTTTAGTGTTGGTTTGGAATGGATTTGGTATGGAGTTAATGTGTTAAAATGATGAAAACATAAGATAAAATACGGAGGCAGACGACCATTGATCGATCGCAAATGGAAAGGGTCGAATTTGAAATATAGGTGATTGACTAGTACTGAGGGTGGTCGACCACTTCTGCAAAGAATAATTGAATATGTAATATGAGTGATCGACGGGTGTTGAGGGTGGTCGATCACTATTGTTGAAATTGTATGAGGAGGTGGACCAATGCTGAGAGAGTGATCGACTAGTTCTTGTATTTTTGGATATTGTCCTTAGATTTTTTTAAACCATTTGTTCACTCAGTGCATAGACCCTTTGGGAGATGATTGAGACATAGATAGAACATGTCTAGATAGATGTATGAGATCAATTCATGCATTATTTATGTGTGTTGAATAAAAAGACTTGCATGGTTCATTTTACATGCATTATTAGTATGTATTATATGCATTCAATGTATGGATAGTGAGGATGCCAAATCATGCATCATGATATATTTATTTGTACAAAACATATTATCTGGGTGATATTGTTGGTCACAGAGGAACCCAAAATGCCTCGCTAGACTACGTATTGTGTGACGTATGTAAAGTAGGAAAATAGAAGGGGAGTGACTGTGAGTCCCCATTGGGTTGAAGGTCCCTAGCCCTCCAGAGGTTTATCTATTCATGGACACATCTATCAGACATAGTGGCCAATATGGTGGGGTTTCATGGTTGCTGCGACTTTACATACGATGGTGTATGAGCATTGATCTTAGTAGTCACATAAATGTTGAAAAATTTATTGACATTCACATACGTGTTAATAAAACAACACTTATTAAGTATATGATCATTGCACTGATTCACATTATGACTACATGGTTGAGAAAGGAGTTGTGGTATGCATTTCACATTTATTGCATAATTATGGGTCATGGGATGATGTAGTTAGACAGATTGTCATGGTATGTAGGCTATGATTCATTAAATCATAAGCATAGACATTGATATGTGTATTATATTGAGGAGTTTCTTCATATAGAAGGACATTGATGATAGAAATTAATTGTAGATGTCTAGATAGTTTGATGTTGAGAAATTCCTTTATATAGAAGGATCCATTGTGTTAGATATTAAGTAGAAATGTCTAGAGACAAGAAAGTCCATCATATAGAGGATTAAGTTGTTGAGACATAGATTATGATAGAAATTAGCTATAAACGTCTAAATAACTTAAGAATAGACACATTAGGAGTGTCTAGTATATGAGAGATGGTTTGGGGAATAGAATGGTGATAGAAAGACCAAAATAGAAATTTATTCATAACATGAGTAATCAAATGGGAAAATAGAAAGAAATTATAGAATTAAATATTTTATTAAGTTTAAAGGTGCTAAAAAGAAATACCACATAAGAAGAAATTATATGGAAGATATAATCTATGGAATGATTGTGCTTATTTGGAATAGCACATGAGTTTGATGATGAGAATAATTACATACAAACACATATGAGGATTGATTGTGCATAAAGAGTATTTGCACACGAGAATTGGGAAATGTAGGCTATGGTTATCTAAATCATAGGCTTAAACATTATTACATATACACAAAAAACTTCTTATATAAAGAAGTGTATCACATATTTGAGATATTAATTATAATATCTATTGATCTATAGAAAATATAGATCATGGGATGTGTGATCATGAGATTTGATAAAAAAAAATTATACGTTGGAAGATAAGGATGTGAAGACTAATCATGTTGGAATTAACACATGGTCAGTTGTGATATAGTGGTATAGTTTATTGGATCCTTAGATTAGGATTCTTATTGAGCTCATAAAGCTCACGGTTCCTTATGTTAATGTTTTTCAGGAACAAGTGGTAGCAGCTCAAGGTCGGAAAGGTAAAGATCAGTTAGATTGATAGTTTGCACAACATAGATCAGAGTGTGAGTTTGGGTTTATATTTTGATGTATTTAGTTTTGATTCGGCCCATATTTGTAAAAGAAATTTGGATATAGTTTTGGTAAATGAATAGTGATGTGCAACTTTCCTGTTTGGGTGGATTTTTATTTTTATGTGGCCCAATTGCGTGAGCGCATAGTATTGTGTATGAGTTGCGAGCTTCCGCTGTGAGATGTGAGAGTTGTGCGACAAAGGGCGCTAGCAGATGAAGGTTCATGCTCATTGGATGAAGGGACATATGTCTTTCAATGAGGATAGACGGCTAGGATGGAGGAGGGTCATCCTCCAAAGGTGATGGTGGACGAAGGTTCATGCCTATTGGATAAAGGGACAGATGTCCTTCAATGAAGATGGATGACCAGGATAGAGGATGACCATCCTCCAAAGGCACAGGCGGACGAAAGTTCAAGCCCGTTTGATTAAGGGATGGACATTCTTCAACTAGGATGGACAACCATAATGGAGGAGGGTCATCCTCCAAAGGCACTAGCAGACGTTATGGTGAAGGGGGGTCATGTGCAAGACACACATTTTTAAATGGGAGTAGACTCCCTCCATTTATGACGTACGTCTCACAATTAACAACGAATGTCCCTCAGCGTAAAATGGACGTCCCTCAACACTAAAAGATGACATCATTTAGCATTGAGGGATGTCCGTGGACGCTACGGGATGTCCATTGATGTTAAGAGACGACGTCGTTTAGTATTGAGAGACGTCCCTCAACTTACCATGGACATCCTTCATTTCCATGGATGTCCCTCAATAAGAAACAATGACATTGAACAACCTTCAACTCTATCTCTATAAGTATTAATGACGTCTCTCAATTCACAATAGATGTCCCTCAATGCTTTGGACGATGAGGGAATGTTGTCATTTAGAATTGTGAGATGTGCCTCAACTTACAATGAACGTCTCTCAACTTTTGATGGGTGTCTTTCAACATATAACGAACATCCCTCAATGCCTTGGACGATGAGGAAACATCGTTGTTAAGTATTGTAGGACGTCTCTCATCCTCTCTGCATAGTTAACATCTCTAGCCAACATCATTCCCTCGACAGCACGCCTTGTTTCTTTTTGCTTTCTAGAAGTTGTCGGTCACGCAGGATGCAACTCCAGGCTAGAGGGGAGTACGGTGTTGTTTGCTTAGCAGACAACGAGTCACCCAAACCGGTCCATCTGGTCCCGGGTCAGAGCACCCAAGTTGGAGCTTGACTCGAGGCTAAATCATCCGATCGGAGCACCTCCAGCCCCTGCAAATTGAATCCAAGAATCGCAGCTATGCCATCCAAAATCCAGAGCACAAGGGAAAAAATGGACTTACCTCATCTTAGCGTCGGGAATTGCAGAAGCTAAAGCTCCATTTTGAGCCCTAGCTATGACCCGCGAAAGCTCGCCACCTGCAGTTGCTTGCTCGCCTGCTGCCGGAGTCCGCTTCATCGCTGCATGCTCCGCCATTCGTCACTCCTGATTTGCCGCACCCTCGCCGAAATGAGCCTGAGCTCGCCTCTCCCTTCTCTCCCCTCTCTCTCGTCTGTTTGTTCAGGTCCTCTTCACGAAGAATGGCTTTCAACCATTCTTCTTTAACATTTCAACCGGTTCACTTAGTGAACCGGTTCTAGTGGTGTGAACCAATTCTAGTGGTGTGAACCGGTTCAAGTGGTGTGAACCAGTTCAGGCAGAACCGGTTCATGTCCTCCCACATCCTATCTTAATTTTTCTTTAACCCCATTTAATCAATTTACTCCCTTTTTCATTTTTAAATCCCTAATAATCCAATTTAAATATTAATATTCTCCTTTCTCATTTCGTCAAATAGCAGAAGGCCAGACGAAATGAGAAGTACTGAACCGATCCCTTAATAGAACCGGTTCTCCCCATTTATAAATATTAATCCCAATGAATCACATACATTATAATTTAATTTAGTTAACACCAATTAATCACATATATTATAATTTAATTAATTGAATTAATATTTATTTTAATTACATTAATTTCCATAAATTATAATATAATGTGGTAATACCCCAATAATTATTCAATTAATCCCAATGTCCCAAATTACTTCCAATTATCTTTATTAAATTTCGATATAAAAGTCGGGGTATTACAATGTATGGATCCAAATTTTGAGGACAAAATTTATGTAATGGGGGAAGAATGTAATACCCTGAATTTTTGCAATATTAAGCCAAGGATAAAGATGATGATATTTGATGATAATTAGAGTTATATTGGATGATAATGGTATTGGTATTATAATGCCCTTTATTTAAAACCTTGTCTTTTCATTTTCTTTAATTCATTTAAAACGTGGGAAGGAGAGAATATCAGAGTAGTTAAAGCAGAAACTAATGACGGTTTCAAAACATAGATTCATCACTTAAAACAAAAAGCCCATTGTTTATGTAACGACCAAAATTATTTTTGGACAAATTTTAAAATGATTAAGGATGTCATTCCGAGTATTTAATAATTATCGGATCGATCAATTAATAAGGTATATTGTTTTATGATTATGTTAATAGGAATTTATGAGATTTCATGATAGGATTATTATTGGCATAGGAAGTGTCAATTACAAGTGAAAATAATACGAGATATTTTAGAAATATTATGGAAATTATTGGGTGTTATTTTGGTAAAGATAGGAAAGGGAACATGGAGTCAAAAATATTTAATTAATTAAACACCAAGTAGTTGAAACATAAAGTTTATTTCAGAAATTGGATGACATAGGTTTCAGCAAAGGGCCAGGAAACAAAGGATTTAAAAAAAAGGAAAAGAAGTAAAGGGGGTATACGGGTTAAGGAAAAGTGTTGGGAAATAAAGGAAAACAAAAAGAAAAAAAATAAAATAAAATGAGAAAAAAAGGGAGAAGTTCTGGAAGAGCCGAGGAGGACTCGGGCGAAGGGAGAAGAGACCTCCTGCGGCTGAAGCTTCTTCATGAAGATGAGGTGAGGTTTGGCGAGCAGCGGTGACGACGCGACGCACGGTGAGAACAGCGAGACGGCTTCGATGGGGCACGACCATGCATTGTGTGAACAGATTTCGCCCTAGCCCGCGGGTGTGAACGGAACTTGAGAGCTTTGATTCCTGCAGTGCCCCAAGAACAAGGACAATGGTTCGACCTTTTTTCTCCATTGTCAAGGAGCCCGAGGTAAGTTTTGTTGTATGTGTTTTGGCCTTCTCGACCCTACAATGCAAGGTATAGTTGGGTTTTTCCTCCATTTCTTTTACTGCTTGTTGGAGATTTCTATTATGTAGGTTGGATTATGCTCTGTATCTCGATTACTGAATGATTAGTGCTATTGAGGTTTTGGTTATGCTGTTGTGTTTTCAATCCTTAGTTAGATTTCTGCCGATAGATATGCTTGAGGACTTTGCTCTGTGATTTTGTTTTGTTTTGTATTTCTGTTACCGCTTGATAGATATCATTGATGGTGTATACTCTGTTGCTTGGGTGTTGCCCTCTAGTTTTCTTACTGTTTGATAGACATTTTAGAAGTCTTATGCTCGATTGAATCGGCTTAATGCTCTGTTGCTTGTACTGCCTTGATAGATGTGGTGGATGATAGTGTTTTGTTGACTAGGCTTAGTTCTCTACTGCATGTATTGCCTTGTTAGGTGTTGTGGAGGATAGTGCTCCATAGTTTGGGTTTAGCTCTCCAATTTATTTACTGTTTTAATAGGCATTATAGGGGACTTAGGTCTTGGAGATTGGATTTTGTTATTTAATTCACTTTTAGGATAATAATATGTGATTTAGGTTGTGATAATTAATTCAATAACTGCTTGTTGGACGATGTTGAGAATAATAAACTATTAACTTTTGACTAGGTTTTATTATTTAATTCGCTTACTACTTTGGAGGACATTGTTGAGGATAATAATTTACTGATTTGGGTTTCTTGTTAGATATGATGATGAAGACTAGTTTTATAGGCTATATTGATGTTGTTCTGTCCTTGGAGAATTGTTGTTACTACTTTCTTTAATTGTTGAGCATGTGTAGGATTTGTTGTTGTATGGTTGATAATTGCATATTATGTGGAAATATTCTCATAGCATTATGATGTATGTTCATGTATGACTGTGCATTTAAGAAAGATAAAATGCGAACAAAATATACTTAAATGGATAAGAAGGACAGGTTGTCCCATAGAGGGGACTGATGAGGCATTAGCTCGTTAGCTTGTTTCTGGCACAACCCAGAAACTGACAGGCACAAGGATCACCCAGGTCGCTGTGCATTGAATTGCATAGCAGCTAATGAAGGACTCTCAAAATGGGTGGAGTTTGTCTTCACAAGGGCTAGAGACTCTCCCAAAAGGGTGGAGAAACGTAATGTGTGCTCCATCATCGAGCCTACTCGTATATGAAAAAGACTAAAGTGAAAGAAAGACGAAGAACAAGAAAAAAAATGTACGTAAATGGTGACTTAGAACAAACTGCCCCAAAAGGGTAGACCAGTGGGACATTAGCCCTTTAGCTTGTTTCCAGCACAACCTGGAAACTGACAGGCAAATGGACTGCCCAGGTTGCTGTGCATTGAATTGCACAGTAGCTAATGGAGGACTCCCAAAAGGGTGGAATCTGTCTTCATAAAAGCTGAAGACTCTCCCAAAATGGTGGAGAAGTGTAGTGTGTGCTCCACTGCCGAGCCTACTCATATCCAAAGAGTGAAAGACAAATGAAAGAAAAGAAAAGAAAAGAAAAGAAGGAAAAGAAAAACAAGTGTCACGACATGTCATGTTCATGGTCACATGCATTACTTGCTAAGTCTTATACTTATAAATGAACCTTGCATTATAGGTACAATATTAAGGAGGAAATGGCATATGCGAATGCATGTTGAGGGAGCTTGCTCATTATGAAGACTTAGCGGTTGTTGGGTAATTCCACGATTTATTTTACTATCTTATAGAATAAATATTTTATATGAAATTTGTAAATGACTGTTATTAATTGAGTTTTGGTAAGGAATGTATTTTAATTGATAAAGTCTTCTGTTGCATTAATTTTCTAAGTATGGTTTTTATTCCAATGATGTTTAAATGACAAGTATAATATCTGCAAAGATTTTATAAATGCATGGTTTAGTAGTTTGTTTTAAAGATATGCTTTATTTCAAAAGAACTTAAGCAACATCGTTTTAGTGTGACAGTTTTAAAAGAAAAAAAATATATATCACGATAATTTATTACAAAATAATGTTTTACAAAACGGGGCGTTACAACTTTGGTATCAAAGCCCCAGGTTTTTAAAATCAATTTTGTAGACCGTCCAACAACCCAAGTCTTAGTAATGGAGAAGCCTTCTCAACTATAAGTTTTAACTGACATTGTCTATGATAGCTTAGTAGTTTATTCTTTGTCATATGATGTTTGAGGATTTGTTGTTTGCCTGCTTTGTTTTATTCATAAGGCTAGGGTAATTGTTTGATCCCATAGAAATAGGGAATAGACCTAGAAAGTATAGAATATAAGTGAGACTTTGTTTTTGGAGTTAGAGTCTTATATGGCTATAGGTAGCCAAGAGTGAGATGAAAAGGTTTTGATTAAACAATTTTGGAGGTGTCATATGTTACAATCATTGTAAACTAGGAATTTTATTGGTAAACCTAAGGGGGAGATTTCTATAATAGAGTGACTTAGGTACCTAAATAGTCGAGGTGAATGTAGATGTGACCATGTCATTTAAAGGCAATGTAGGACTCTTAACCACATTTTAGTCATGGGAAATCATTTATTAAGGGATGCAAGATCCAAATTGGGAGAGGTTGTCACGTGATACAACCACTGTGAAATTTGAAACTTTATCAGTAAACCCAATGAGACATTTCTCAATTAAAAGAAGTAAATTACAAAATAACTAAGGATGAATATCGACATGACTGTTATGGAAAAGAAAATAATGACCCTTGGACTTAAAGGTATCATCATGGATCTTTCATGGAAACATGTTAAGTGTGTTTCTTAAATTTTATGGTAGATGACTTAGTCGGAAAAAAAATTCAATTTTTTTTAATTTTTATTACAATAATAACTAAGGGTAGATCGTAACTCCAAGTTCATGGAGGAATAGTAACCCTTAACTTCAAAGGTTATCAAATGTGGAAATTTTATGGAAGTAGGTCAAGAGGATTTGGGATTTATTAGACCTTAATAGGAGTAAGTAAAGAACATTTTAGAACTATTGGATGTGCTATTGGGATGCAAGGAATTTCTAAGACATTGAAGAAGCCAACAAATTTGGTAATATCAACGTTCGGGTATCGAAGTCGGGATTTGTCAAACATATAAAGCTTAATAGGTGAGTTACATTGTATAAGATGTTGGGATATCTCTAGGCGTGATGAGATATTGTTGGATAAGTTACCCCTTCAAGTTTGAAAGATTAAGGAAACGATACTAGTCATGAATAACCATGAGATATAACAAGGAGCAATAAGGGAGGACTTAAGAAGGTGGAGACTAGTAGCATGGATGGAAAGAATAAACTTAGAGTATTGGGATTTATTGTGGGTATTCAAAAATTTATAAGTGTTCATGTTTGGATTCTAACACGAGTATGGCCATTCGGAGATAAGAAGAATAAGTAAAAAAATAAATCACAACAATTTGGATGAATTTTTTGCGTTAAGGCTATAACCGCAAATGTACTCAACAAGCTTGAAACGAAAATATAACTCAAAGGATAAAATGAAAATGCGTACTTCACTTGCTTTTGGTCAACCCTTTAGGAAACGAAAGGTTCACTAAGGAGACCATACTTTGGATGATGAAATATATGGATGAACGGAATAGCAGTCTAAATTGGATAAAATCGAAATTCCAAAATTTGTAAATTAAAACATAAATACTAATTGAGGTTTACTTCCGGTATTAGACTAAGAGACATTTGCAAAGGATCCAGAAAGAGGAGATGATAAAACCCACCCTACGGACCAATTCGTCCTCATGCAATGTGTTTATCTAGTGTAGGGGATATTTGGTGGTGCATTCACCCGGACTCTAGAACGTGAGGTGCTATGTCACATGTTCAGTGCAAGCGGGTGAGGATTTGGTTGCGTGAGTTTGCCAGATTTAAGTGGGATGTTACAATCATAGCCAACGTTAATAAACAAATAAGAGACCTCTAAATAGTGGTGAAATGATAAGTAAAGGTGAGATAGAATTTTAGAAGATCGGTGAAGTTGGAACTAAACATTAGGGCACTATTGGTTGTTTAGTGCCAAATGTACAAAAAGAAATCCGTCTAGTGGATTTGGAATGGTTAAGTGCCTGGGAATCATAGGAGTGGATTTTGGTCGTGTAACCTAAGACTAATCGACTTGCCCTAAGGATGGGAGAGTTGTGTCAAGAGTTTTGCTCTGATTAGAATTAATTGGAAAGCAACATACTGAGGTGTTAAGTAAGATTGTGTTGGTAGTGTTGTTGAATATGTCGCTAGATGGAAGAGTTAGGTATATTCATTAGCAACCTCAATGTTTTTGGTACCAAAGTGATCGGTCTATCTAAGGTCTTAAAGTGAGAAGACTGGCAAGACAAGGAATCATGAACACATGAATTTTGATTGAATCTGTGATGCCAAGGACTTAAACAAGGATGAAAGGAGAGTTGATCCTCATACAATGAGGAAAAGAAGGATTGGAAATGTTTTGGAGACTGTTATGGGTTATTTTACGTGGCTCAAAAGCAAATAAGCGCTAAAAAACACAAAGAAATTATCTATTAAGGATTGTAGTGGGATAATTTTCTCGAACCACAAAAGCCTAAATTACTCTTTCACGTAAGAGGGGTTGAATTTGTGTAAGTGGCATTGACCAAATTCTGTTAAGGACTATGAAGGTGAAATCTAAATATCACCTAAGGGAAGCTAAGTTACTTGGTTTGAAGATTTTTTCAATAACAGCGGAGGTGATGTTGGTAATAAAATAGTGAGTGCTTGTGGCTCAAAGGTTGAAAAAGGAGCTAAGCCAACCAAAGGCGTTGAGGGCTAGAATTTAGCGTGAGAGCCAAAACCTTATGAAGGTCTCTCCATTTAAGGGAGTCATAAGACTCTGTGTAAGAAGGGAAGTTGTTCTTTAGACAATAAGGAGGAGATAAATTGCAGAAGGCTTCGAGAATCGTTAGGGGTCATCCTGTGTTGTTTATGAGCAAAAAGCATTTGAGAATTTTACATGATGAATGATTTTGCTTGGGCATAAGAAGTTAACAAGGATGACAAAATTTTGAGGATGAAATTTTAAATAACAAGGGAAGGGTTGTAACGACCAAAATTATTTTTGGACGAATTTTAAAATGATTAAGGATGTCGTTCCGAGTATTTAATAATTATTAGATAGATCAATTAGTAAGGTACATTATTTTATGATTATAAAAATTTAATAGAAATTTATGAGATTTCATGACAGGATTATTATTGGCATAGGAAGTGTTAATTATTAGTGAAAAAGAGATATTTTAGAAAATATTATAGAAATTATTGTGTATTATTTTGGTAAAGTTAGGAAAGGAAACATAGAGTCAAAAATATGTAATTAATTAAACACCAAGTAGTTGAAACATAAAGTTTATTTAGGAAATTGGATGGCGTGGGTTTTGGCCAAGGGCGGGGAAACAAAGGATTAAAAAAAAAGGGAAAAGAAGTGAAGGGGGTATACGGGTTAAGGAAAAGTGTTGGGAAATAAAGGAAAACAAAAAGAAAATAAAATGAGAAAAAAGGTAGAAGTATGGAAGAGCTGAGGAGGATTCGGGCGAAGGGAGAAGAGACCTCCCATGGCCAAAGCTTCTTCGCGAAGATGAGGTAGGGTTCGGCGAGCAGCGGGCGACAACGCGATGTACAGTGCCAACAGTGGGACAACTTCGATGGGGCGCGACCATGCATTGTGCGGACAGATTTCGCCCTAGCCCGCGTGTGCGAACGGAACCCGCGAGCTGCGATTCCTGCAGCTCCCCAAGAACAAGGATGGTGGTTCGGCCGTTTTGCTCCATTGACAAGGAGCCCAAGGTAAGTTTTGTTGTATGTGTTTCGCCTTCGCGGCCCTACAATGCAAGGTATAGGCGAGGGTTTTTCCTCCATTTCTTTTACTGTTGTTGGAGATTTCTATTATGTGGATTGGATTTATGCTTTTGTATCTCAGTTACTGAATGATTGGTGCAATTGAGGTTTTGGTTCTGCTGTTGTGTTTTCAATCCTTAGTTAGCTTTCTGCCGATAGACATGGTTGAGGACTTTGCTCTATCATTTAGTTATGTTTTGTTTTTTGGTTACTGATTGATGGATATCGTTGATGGTCTATGCTCTGTTGCTCAGGTGCTACCCTCTAGTTTTCTTACTGCTTGATAGACATTTTAGAAGTCTTATGCACAGTTGAATGGGCTTAATGCTCTGTTGCTTGTACTGCCTTGATGGATGTGGTGGATGATAGTGCTCTGTTGACTAGGCTTAGTTCTCTGTTGCATGTACTCCCTTGTTAGGTGTTGTGGAGGATAGTGCTCCGTAGTTTGGGTTTAACTCTCCAATCTGTTTCTTATTTCAATAGGCATTGTGGGGGACTTAGGTCTTGGAGATTGGGTTTTGTTATTTAATTTACTTTGACGATAATAATATGTGATTTGGGTTGTGATAATTAATTCACTTACTGCTTGTCGAACGATGTTGAGAATAATAAATTGTTGACTGTTGACTGGGTTTTATTATTTAATTCGCTTACTATTTTGGAGGACATTATCAAGGATAATAATTTACTGATTTGGATTTCTTGTTAGATATGATGACGGAGACAGATTTTGTAGGCTATATTGATGTCTTTCTATCCTTGGGGAATTGTTTTTACTACTTTCTTTAATTGTTATGCATGTGTAGGATTTGTTGTTGATATAGTTAATAGTTGCATATTATGTGGAAATGTTTTCATGGCATTTTGTGTGTTCATACATGAGTGTGCATTCAAGAAAGATAAAGTGCAGATACAATGTACGTAAATGGATAAGGAGAACAAGTTGTACCACAGAGGGGACCGGTGAGACATTAGTTCGTTAGCTTGTTTCTGGTGCAACCCAGAAACTGACAGACACAAGGGCCGCCCAGGTTGCTGTGCATTGAATTGCATAGTAGCTAACGTAGGACTTCCAAAAAGGGTGGAGTCTTTCTTCACAAAGGACGGAGATTCTCCCAAAAGCGTGGAGAAACATAGTATGCGCCCCATCGTCATGCCTACTCATATTTGAAAAGAGTAAAGTGAAAGAAAGATGAAAAACAAGAATAAAAATGTACTTAAATGGTGACAAGTTGTCCCAAACGGGTGGGCCAATGGGACATTAGCCCGTTAACTTGTTTTCAACGCAACTCGGAAACTGACAGACACAAGGGCCGCCCAAGTCGTTGTGCATTGAATTGCATAGTAGCTAACGAAGGACTCCCAAAAGGGTGGAGTCTGTCTTCACAAGGGCCGGAAACTCTCCCAAAAGGTGGAGAAACATAGTGTGTGTCCCATTGCCGAGCCTACTCATATCCGAAAAGTGAAAGACAAATGAAAGAAAAGAAAAGAAAAGAGAAAGAAGGAAAAGAAAAGAAAAACAATTATCATGACATGTCATGTTCATGGTTACATGCATTACTTGCTAAGTCTTAGACTTAGAGATGAACCTTGCATTGTAGGTACAGATGTTACAGAGGAAATAGCATATGCGAAAGCACGTTGAGGGAGCTTGCTCATGATGACGACTTGGAGGTTGTTGGATAATTGCACGGTTTTTTTTACTGTCTTATAGAATGAATATTTTATACGAAATTTGTAAATGACTATTATTAATCAAGTTTTGGTAATAAATGTATTTTAGTTGGTAAAGTCTTCCACTGCATTGATTTTCTAAGTATGGTTTTTATTCCAATGATATTTAAATGTCAAGTATAATATCTGCAAAGATTTTATGGATGCATAGTTTAGTAGTTGCTTTCGTTTTAGTGTGACAATATTTAAAGAAAAAAAAATATCATAATAATTTATTACAAAATAATGTTTTACAAAACTGGGCGTTGCAGTTTAACAAAACAATTATTATCTTTCACAACCATTTACAACTATTCAAAATAACCAGTATTACTTCCTGTGAGCCATAACCCCCAATAAGAGGTAATATGAAATATGATGCATGCTCATGTGTGTTATGTTAGAAAGGAATCCACTCTTTCTATTCTTTAATCATAGTTTCATATATATCAGGACATTAGGGATATTTTCCACAAAGAGAATAGTTGCATCTTGGAATCTAACCTTGGGCAGAATAGGCTATCGCAATTCCCGACAAGGGATTGGATGAAATCTTGAGTCTCCGAATTAGATCCGAAACTACCTCCCCAACCCCCAATTCCCATTGCATTCTTTTAATCCATTTCTCTTATGTGCAATGCATGTGATTACTAACCCAGATATGATGTTCCTAATTGTTTCTAATCATGATGCATGTCGTTTCAAGCAATGATTAAATCACAACAGTATATCAATATCATATAAAACAATGAATACAATCAATTGAACAGAATAAATCCCCACATCACAGTAGTAGCAGGAAAATCTTAAATCATAGAGTCTATCGGCTACATAACAATAAGGAACAAAACTATAACAACTCACATTATATAGCAACAGAGCAAAAGCAACAGGAAATAGGCCATTATTTTCCAACCTTTCTTTCTACTAACCAGGTTCACCCAACATTACCATTAACCAACTAAAGCACAAGTGAGCAGTACACAGGAATGCTAAGACAAACTATACATCCACAGAGCATCCAAAGACATATCAATCAGAATCAAATAAAGAACCAATAACTCATATTATCAGGCAACAAAATAATAAGCTAAAATCCATAGAGCAACTATTTTCAAAAGGTATATCAACAGAACCAAGCAAAGAATCAAAATCTCAATTTATCAGAGCAACAGAGTGACCATTAAGTAGCAAGGAAATAAACTAGATTGAAACAATCAACAACCCAACTCACAGAACATCAAACAAATCCTATACTTGATGGTGTAGGCCACCTCTTGCCAAAAACACATAGTACCCCTTACCTCTATCACAATCCACAGCTTCCTCCTAACACTAACAGTAGCACATACCCAGGAGTTAAACACCGTAACACACTCCAGAAAATCCAAGGTAACAACTTCCTCACTCTATGCTTCTCTTTCTCCCTCGCAATTCTCCTTCTCCCTTCTCTTCTTCCTCTCTATAGATAATCTAGATTA
>CM039485.1:7619080-7694958 GCA_022433065.1 Begonia loranthoides
TTTGTTTCGAACTGATTTTGCGGTCGATCATCTGTTGGTTGGTCATTGACCGGTAATACGAAAGGTCTCCTGAGTTTTTATATGATGTTGTATTCTGATTGGAGGAGGATAAGGGTAGATAATCCAGTGTTTGTCATGCATTCCTACACTTCCAACTTGGAGCTGGAGAAGAGTGAGGCTATGGGATTTAAAGGCTTATGAAGTAGATTCTTCAAATGAAGGAATTTCTCAAGAGACTCTCAAGACTTCTCTCTCTTTTTCTCCCAGATTATCCAGGTATTCAGGGTTTTCTATTATGTTTTTTTATGAATACTATGAGAAGTTGTGATAGTAGGGTTAGAGGAAGAAGATTAAAGACAAAGGAGATGGTGTGATCAAGTAGTTTAGATGTTTGAATCATGTTCTACCTTTTTGGTATTTTCTTTGGTTAAAGCTAAATAGGCATCTTATCTAAGACAATTTAAAGAAGAAATAGGTTTGGGAATTGAGGAGTTTGCTCAATAAAAAAAAAGTTATGGATAGTTATTGGTGATTGAGAGATTGGAGAGCCCTAGTGTGCATGTATAAAGACTTGGTAACTCTATCATAGGTTGATGATGAATATTCATTGGTTTTGAAGGTATTGTGAACAGCTAATCGTAAAGATAGAATTACACTAAGGAATTAACGTAAGAGATGTTGTGTATTCTTGGCCTTTTGGCCTACATCACAAGATTTAGGCATTTTATGACATGTTGTGTATATAAGGTTAATATTATGATATGAATTGAATTGTTTGTATGCTATCACATGATTATTGATATGTTGAGATTTATATAAGAATGGTATTGATTCTTTAAAAAAAAAGATGAAAAGTTAGTTGTTTGATAATTGAAATGAAAGAACATATTAGGAAATGGAAAGTGTTGTATTGTTATTAGGTGATAGAATGTATACATTAGGGGTGGGATCAGTTCGGTTCGGTTCGGTTCGGTTTTTGACCAAATTAGAATCTAACCGAGTGGGTTCGGTTTTGATTTTCAAAAATCAAAACCGAACCGAGGTTAATGAGAAACCAAATTGAAAACCGAACTTCAGTTTCGGTTCTCATCAGTTCGGTTTCGGTTCTAATCGGTTTGGTTCTTCCACAAATAACCGAAAGATTTTGCTTCCCTGGAAAATTTCAGGGGAAGATGAGGAGACATTTCCATGAAAAAGGGATGGCCAATCGAGAAAGGGGTAAGAGATAAGCGGATGCAAAACCAGCAACAATGTTAAAGATTAACATAACATAGTCTTTTGCTAATAGGCAAACCAAGAAGACATTCCTCAAGATAGATCTATCCAGAGAAGAACCATCAATCTAAAATGCATAACTATTTAATGCAACAACAAAAATAGATCATTTACTTCAAAGAATAAAACAAATGGATAAACAAAACACCAAAAATCTCATAACATCGTCGGTGAACTGTGAAGAACATACAATGACACAGTCGAACCAGTGACATGAGAAGAACCAACAAAGGCGCAAAGTCAAATCTGTAAAGTGTAAACTGAGAAGATTGTGCCAACTAGATTGTTCGAATCACCAATTTTAGGATAGAGAGATCGAATCGCTGATGTCTGGCTAGAGCCTCTGACTTTGAGAGATAGAGAGTTCGTCGTCGATGACCGCCTTCGGCTAGAGAAATTGAAAGAGAGCAGGGTCGGCATGTCGCAGTGGTTGCAGGAGATGGAGAGATCTGCAGGGAACGTGAGGTTCTGGTTAGACCTAGAGAGAGTGGCACTCTCTCAAATCACACTCTCAAATCGCGGCGCCTCAAGGTTAGAAAACTAGGGTTTTCTCTTATTTTTTTAGTTAATCGGGTTAGACCTCGGTTTCTCGGTTTTAACCCAACATAACCGAGAACCAAACCAAACTTTTCGGTTTGGTACGGTTCAGTTCTAACCTAATTTTTTTCTTTACTAAAACCGAACCGAATCGATCAATTTTGGTCGGTTCGATTCAG
This sequence comes from Begonia loranthoides, assembly GCA_022433065.1. Classification (NCBI taxonomy): domain Eukaryota; kingdom Viridiplantae; phylum Streptophyta; class Magnoliopsida; order Cucurbitales; family Begoniaceae; genus Begonia; species Begonia loranthoides. The sequence continues at coordinate 7,621,072 of CM039485.1, forward strand.
TTACCCAGTTCAAACAGAATCGATTCCCACCCCTAGTATGCATTAATTTCATAGTCATACATCATGATTTTGAAAAAAATGTACGAAAAGGTTTTATGCATATGTTTTAAAATGAAATTGATATGATATGTAAATAGACGCAAAGAGGTATGAGTTCTTGAGATGGCTGCCCGTATGGATCAAGAGGTGCCACTCTACCATATACGGTGATACTTTTAGCGGCTGTATGAGTAAGTGAAACCAAAGGAAAAGGGAAATAAATGGAAATAAACGTAAATAGACCTTTTGAGGTATGAGTTCTTGAGATGGCTGCCCGTATGGGTCAAGAGGTGTCACTCTCCTTTATACGGTGATATCTCCAACGCTTATTGGTTAAGTGAAAGTAAAGATAAGTGTAAAGGTAAAGGTAAATGAAAAATCTAACGGAAATTGCATATGTTTTTATAAAGATGCATAGCATAATCATAACATATTTTTATATCTCTTAATGAGCGTTAGGCTCATAGTATATGTCTTGTAATGTAGGCGAGGATCCTATCCATTGATGAAAGCATAGGAAAGATGAAGCTGATGGAGTATTGCTATGTTGAGCCTTTTGTGTTGCTCGGTGATTTGATCAGTAGATTATGGCTCAAAGTAGCATGTTTTACATTTTATATTTTGATACCTGTGTAAAAGGTTTAGGAATAGGTTTTAAGTAATGATGATGATTGTTTTCTATACTATGTAAAATATGGCTTGTGATGAAGATAAGTAAATGTGGTGTGTTCATAATATGTAATGAATGACGGTATGGAATATGTTTTAAAAATTAAAAAGAAGTCTTCCGCTACATATTTTATTGGATAAATTTCATTAAAGAAAAATTTTAAATTCTACGCATTTTATAAAGAAAATGTATTTTAAATTACAACGTTTTAAGATAAAGGAAAACGGGTCGCTACAGATACCATACATGAACATTATCCTCAACTGACCTCCTCATAGAATGCATACATGGAATTGCATGCACATATGAGATTCTAGTCAGGTCCCACCTGCAACAATTACAGGTATGTCTATCCAAATTGACTACGTACTATTTGTTACCGTCACTGACCTCAAATTGACCAGCTCTTGCAAATGTTGGACACCAATTTTGCATTGCATGTTGTAGCTTGGCAGCTTCTTCTTAATCTTAGGACACAATAGGTTTGTCGACTCAACCAACTTTTGATGTTTCCTAACGATCCTATACATGATGCCCTTTCTTATCATCTTAAACATAGTTAGAATTGGTTTGTCTCGAGCTAGTTGGATGCAAACGTTGAAGAACAAACTCAAATTGTTGAGACTTTTGTCGCACTTTGGGATCGAACTGAAAGCATGTTTCACCCCAAATCTCGGATTGTTGTTTCACAAATATGTGTGTTCTGTCTACTCAACCAAAAATAGTTTCTTCATCTCTTTCTCAAAGTGGGCTGATCTTGTGGCCTTAGATGCATTCCACATCTCGTCCTTGTATAACTTACTCAAAATTATTTTTAAATGTCTGAGGCAATGTCTGAGGCATAAACGATGATGCTTAGCTGACAGTGCAAACTCTTTTATAGTAGACACCAACCCACACAAAAATAATCAAACATAATAAGACAAACGTTCCCATACAATGCATCATACCATTTTTCGAATGGAATCAAATGTCCATCCCCTGCCTGAAGAAATGTCTATATTCATAAGCAACAATTGCAAAAACTAGGACCATGAGTCTTTGCATTTTGCTTCAACCACTATTATGGCAAGTGAATAAATTTTATCATTGCCATCAAAGCTTACACCTATGAGCAACTGGCTTGGGCACGAGCCAAGCAAATGACAGGTTGATGTGCCCCATGGACCGTTCACCTAAGCCCGAGCCAAGAACTCCTTTGTTTTCTAACCTTTTTATTTATTTTGTAGGTGTTTCTTCTCTAGCTAACTTGGAGGAGAGTTTTTATCAATTTCACAAAGAGGAGTCGTTGCATTTGGACTAATTGATGTCATGCTAAACATAGAAGAAATGGTGGACTTCCCTTTTTGCCTAGAATCTGACCTCCGGGCGTTCAAGGACATATTTGGCATAGACAGATTCAGGCGAACAATCAAACAACGGCGAGAACTCCCTTTGCATACATTCAATGAGACTCAATTTTGGAGGTTCAGTACTTGACAATTCCAGCAATAGCTCTATCAAATCTCAGCCCCAAAGGTCATGCATACACGGAGTTATGCGTGACACAAATCAGAGATCAAATCTGGAATTCGCAAAAACAGATTCTTGATAACAAAATCTTTCCTTTTAAATCAATGATTTACAAATTCAAATCAAATAAAATCTCCACCAAAATCCACACCAATAAAGATTCAGTCAAGAACTTCAAGAACACAAGAAATACTTCTTAAGAGGATACACGAACAAAGATGAGAAACCGTTTTGGTTTGCTAACCTTCCAATGACAAGGGGCAATTTTTCAGCCAGTACAAGAGATGTGATGTGCCCCAAGGACCGTTCACCTGAGCCCGAGCCAAGGGCTCCTTTGATTTCTAACCTTTGTTACACCTGTTTTAAAATTGTAGACTGGATTGTTCATCCAGCCGAGAAATGATTGTGGTTGTGTTGCTTAGAGTCTTCTTGGACTCTATCAAGATGGCTCTCAAACACGGGTTTTGCTTGGTCTTCTACCTGCACACCACAAGCACCACGACACAAGGAAGTGATTGGAAGAGGTAGCAAAGATCAATCCACTCGAGACCTAGCAAGAACAAGTGGACCGATTTGATAGATGAAGGGTGGCCGAAAGAGTGAGCTCTGCGATTCTTCAAGAACAAGAACAAGATTCTCCTTTAGGGTTTTTCCAACTTCCAATTAGGGTTCATTAGAGAGGATAAAATACCTCTCTAATGGAAAATTACAATTTACAAAAGTACCCTAAACTTCAAATGACAAAAATGACCTCAACAATAAAACACACAAAATAATTCCGAGGTTGAATTTTTGTCTCTGTAAATGGGCCATTGTTGAGGTCATTTTGGTCATTTGAAGTTTAGGGTACTTTTGTAAATTGTAATTTTCCATTAGAGAGGTATTTTATCCTCTCTAATGAACCCTAATCGAAAGTTGGAAAAAATCTAAAGAAGAGCACTATTCTCTCATCTCACACTCACTCTGTCTCTTTTCTTCTTCATAGAGGCGTCTCATATAAGCCTCCACAATCCTCATAAACCTAACACTTCATCTACGTTGCCATGTGTAAAGGGGGATACATGGAGAAATCATAGAATACGCTCGCATTGGGATTCCCACATCTCCATCGCTGCAAGGGATGTCTGTTTCCCTGCAAGGGACGTCCGTCATCTCGCTTTGGATATTCGTCAACTTCTTTGTTGTGAGGGATGTCCGTTCCTACAAGGGACGTCCGTCGGCCTTCATATTCCAGACGTCCGTCATTCCACTTTAAACGTCCGTCAGTTGCCTTGCCATGAGGGATGTCTGTTTCTCAATGAGGCATGTCCATTGCCTTCATACCGAAGACGTCTATTAGGGATGTCCGTCTACTCAACATTTTAGATGTCCGTCATCTTCCTTGCCATAAGGGACGTCCGTCACCAATGAGGGACGATAATACCCAGAACTATTGGGTTCCGGGACGTCCAGTGACAATGACCAAACCACATATAGAGCCTCAATCTAACAGAGCAATAGTTTTAATAAAATTGCCTATCAGCAGAACATCAATCTCTCAACAATGCCCCTCGAGTAGAAATGAGAGGAAGAATAGAACCAAGCCAAAAGATTATAAAAATAAAATCAACAGAGCAGGAAATCGAGCATTACTTACCTCGAGCTCCCCAACAATGGAGCAATCGGCCGAACCACCCCCTATTCTCGGGGCGCTACGGGAATTCGCAACACATGGGTTCTATTCACACCCACGGGCTAGGGCGAAATCTCTCACCGTTCGCACAATGCATGGTCGCGCCCCACTGAAGTCGTCCCTCCATTCGCCGGATCGTGCCTCTTCTTCGCGAAGATGATTTCACAGGGCCACATTTGGCCACGGCCCATTTTTGCCTCTCTTATTTTCACCCGTGCCATTGCAGGGAAGAGTCTCGTTTTGGCAAGAGAGTTTGGCAGGGATCACGTTGGATAGATTTGACATAAAACAGATACTAAAATAAATTCAAAACATTACAATAAAATTTTTCTTTGAAGAGTATAATGATATTTGATAATTAAATATAAATTTTTATTTATTTTTATTTTTAAGAATAAATTTTTCATGTTAAAAAATGATATTAAATTTTGGCCTTTTTGCAGGCAGTGTTGTCCTCACAGATAATCAGAGTCGGCTCTGGTCGCTTGCTTAACTGGTAAGATTTGAAGAATCCTGCCCTCTATTTCAACACAGCCACCACCCCTTCCGTTCCACACCCGTCGATCCAATCGGAATCCTCTTCTCCTCTGTCTTGCCTTGCTCAATAACGCTTGCTAATTATGAGTTACCAGAGACCTCCTCACGAACCCTACCCCCCTCCGGGTTAGCTTTTTCACATTTCTTCATTATCTTTTTCTTCAATTTCTTTTATTTGATCTTCTTTCTGTTTTTATTGTAGGTTATTATTCGACGCCTCCGCCGCCTGGATATCCAGGGTACCCTCCGTCACATCCCCCTTACGAGGGATACCAAGGGTATTTTAATGATGGGTATCCCCCGCCCCCACCCCCTCCCCCTCTCCCTCCCCCTCCACCGCCTCCGCCTCCGCCTCCGCCTCCGCCCCAGCAGTATTATTACTATAATCAGCACCATCACCATCGCCATGACGATCGAACCGGGTGTGGTTCCTTCCTCAGGGGCTGGTATGTTTCCTTCCGTAGCCATTTTTACATCTTCCCCATTTTGCTTGCGTCTTTCCATGATCGCAGATCGTTACTCAGCAAGAAATAGATCATGAAATTAAATTTTTGTACCACGTTTTGACTTATTATCTTATTCTCCACTTATTTAATATGCTCTAATTGAAGTTGATTGACTCATATTTATAACATAAACTACTTATTCCCATTTACCATGATCAAATTTAGTTTAATGTTCTTCCCATTTACCATGATCAAATTTTGCAGAGGTTGAAAGATTTTGGCAGGCGTTTAATTAGTTAAACTGGGTTTAAACCAAAATTATGCGACTCAAAAACTTAGTAGTATTGTTGTATGTCTCGTTTTGTTGGTGACGAAAAGATGAGTTTTATCTTTTTCTTCTGCAGTTTGGCTGCGTTGTGTTGCTGTTGCTTATTGGAGGAGTGCTGCTTGTGGCTATAACAAGTGATATATTCACTACTCACTGAGTATGAATGGCTGGACGAGGTCATCAAGACAATTGAAACATGTATTGTTAATACCTCTATTTGAATAGGAATTTGATGGACAAATATATCTGTAATTTCTACATGCCGTATTACAAGTTTGGCTCTAAGCTACATTCAAAATTAGGATGCTCTATTCCTCAGTCAAGTCATCATAGTTCATGGAAATGAGGTCTAGGTTCGGCCGAGGCCTGGTTCTACAAGATTTGGCCTGAAATTTTGTCCAAGGTCTTAACCAGTCTGGACCAAAAATGATGGTCCTAGGTCTTGCAGCAGAACTTGGACCATCAAGCTGACCAACCAACCTTTTATATATATTCTTTTTAGTCTCCAAACTCCAATATTTATAGAATTGCGACCTTAACATCTCAGTTATGTCTCTAGCATGTTGAGTTGCAGTCCAACCTCTTAAAGCTGCAACGCCAGTCGGGAGCTGAGCTCTTGATCCATGTCGGCCAAATCAGATTTGAATTTACTAGTAAAATAATAAAAATCTAGCCTAAGGTGGCATTAGGCCTCCATCTTGCTGTGACCTTGGGTCTTGTAATTAAACTGCCAATCTTTTCATTCACAAATGCCATATAATAAATAAATACTAACTCTACAAACTTATTGAAGAAACAATATAATCAATAAGCCACAACTTTTCAGTCCCAAAGGGAGGGGTAAAAGTTCCAGTCATTGTGGATCTTCAGAAACTCCTTCCACCATGAACGAATCACCGATCTCCATAAAATTTTTTAAGTGTAGATGATAATCTTTTGTAGCTTGAGACCATTGAAATGTCCAATGATTTGCAACATTTGCAATGTTATAGGTTTGATTTCGACGTTTCTGGCTTGGATAATCGGTTGTGCAATCTCTGAATTTAACCCATGAGTTCTCGATATAACATAGTCACGAATTGACCTGCTTCTGATGTTCATTTGTTGTTGCGTAGCTTTGTTAGCCATTCTGTTTTGACCTAATTCAGAAAGTTCTTGGAAGCATACGCAATCACTTTACCATTCTGCATGAGTACTCCACCCAATCCACTTTTGAATGCATCACAATAGGTACAATAATTGTCTTCTTCTACAAGTAATGTCAGAACAAGAGCTATAGTTAATCGGCTTTTTAGTTCTTGGAAGCTTTCTTCACAGTCATTTGTCCACAAATATCGTGCATTCTTCTTTGTTAAGCTTGTCAAAGGCAGTTAAATCTTTGAAAATCCACTTATAAAGCATCAGTAATAACCTGCCAATCCAAGAAAACTTCTCATTTCGACTACATTTTTTGGTTGTGACCAATCAATTACAGTTTGGATTTTGTTGGGGTCACTTCAATACCTTCTTTGAAAATTATATGACCAAGAAAACTTACTTTATTTAGCCAAAATTCACATTTGGAGAATTTCGCATATAATTTATGCTTAGCCAATATAGAAAGGGAAATTCTCAAATGTTCTCAGTGTTCCTCTTCTGAGCGTAAATAAATTAAAATGTCATCGATAAATACTATGATGAACTTATCCATATACTCCTTAAAGATTTGGTTCATCAGGTCTATAAATGTTGCTGGAGCATTGGTTAACCCAAACGACATCACGAGAAATTCATAATGTCCATATCTTGTTCGGAATGCTGTTTTTGGAATATCTTCAAGCTTAACCTTTAATAGATAATATCCTAAATGAAGATCGATCTTTGAAAAGACACTTGCACCCTGTAACTTATCAAATAAATCATCAATCCGAGGTAAATGATATTTGTTCTTAATTGTAACATTGTTTAGTTCCCAATAATCAATGTATATCCTTAATGATCCAACTTTTTTTCTTTACAAATAGAACCGGAGCTCCCCAAGGTAAGAAGCTTGGACGGATAAAACCATTGTTGATTAATTATTCAAACTATATTTTTAACTCGCGTAGTTCTGCCGGAGCCATTCTGTATGGGTTCTTCGAAATGGATTCCGTACTAGGATGTAGATCAATCAAGAATTCAATCTCTCAGTCGGGCGGTAATCCAGAAAGATCATCTAGATAAATACATTTTGGATGTTTACTAAGTGATAAAGTTAGAAGGTTCTGAAGTGGGTTTTAGATGAGTCTGTTTATGATGATAAGCATGAGGATAAATGTTAAGCTTAAATCCGGTATAGAATTTTCCAGTTGTTCCTCGAGATATATTTATGAGATTTCCCTATATTTAACATGTTGTAGGCTCGGACGATTTTGTGGATTTCGAGCTGGTACCTGAGGTTGCTGCTCCTTCGAATATAAGGAGAGACCGCCTTCGAGGTAGGGATTTCTATACCTCTTGCATTACGTCGCATAACATTTTTGAAAACAATATATTGTGGGATACCACACTTGAAAACCCAATGAGGACTGTTCGACAGCATGTTAGTTTTTATGTATACGTATGTTTTATCACGTTTACTTTGCATACATGGTTTGATATATCTATTCTGTGCATATGTTTGGGAGGATGAACCATCTTGATGCTTTAAGCAGTTTTTAGCACTAAAGCATCACGAGATTATCTCATATTATCTCCTATTGCGAGGAAGATGGGTGTTTGTATGTGCGAAAGGGTGAAATGGCAGTAGTGACATGTCCTCGGATTTCAATATCCAGAAGTAAAAGGTGATAGAGAGGTGATGGCGCGTCCTTGAGTTTCAAGCCCTAAAATCTGGCCAGGGTTTTAGTCACACGAGTTGAAGGTTATTAGTCGTTGGATTGTTTGCCTAGCACCTTTCTAAGTGATGGGTGGCATGACGGCTTGTAGCTCCGCTCGCCGGCTACCCCTTTTGACTTAGATACGTAGGTGGCTAGTTGAGGAGCAACCCAATACCGGCAACCTTATTCGTTATTGATATCGCAGATGGATACGCTGCTTGGTCTACGGACACGGGTACCATTCTATTCTTCTGCCTCATGAAGTGTTGTCACCGACGGGTGACCACCTGTTTTCTTATTAGTGTCGGATGGGTCCTTGAGTGACCATCTATTTTCACGGATAACATTTTCGGATAAGAAAATAGTGATGACCTATTTTCGAGATATAGTTATCTATGTATACAGCAAACTTTAATAAAAGCTTCATCGATGGCCTTGGACCAGATTTGTAAAATGATAAAGAGTTTTCGGTTACAGATCTATGTACGGTAAAAGAGAAACACAACATCACTTTCAAAGATAGAAAGATTAGTTTTTATATACATTGCACCTAGTCTAGATATATTTTACTGAGTTAGTCATTCATTGCAAACGACCCCTCCCAAATTCCAGGTAAAGGCAGGAGTGGTTGAGAGTACGGAGTCGAAGGATCCTATTTAATTCTCATTTCCTGTTTTAGCAATTTGAGTGATAACTGTTATTTGGTAAGAATATTATCACTTCTATTTGGTCTGTAAACCTTAATATTGTTGGTTTGGATTTGGTGCACAGTGTTTGGATTTTTATTTAATTTATGCATCGTTAATTTTTCGTGATCGCTATACGGACCTAGACCCATATCATATGGGCCTATCTAAATTGTAAAAGTCTTCCACTAATAATCTACGCTTTGGACTGGGGGATTAGATCCTCCAAGGGGATCAGGTTACCTGACCCAACAGTTCTGTTAGGCCCACCTCCAGGTCGTGAAAAGATCTATATAAACTCAAAATTTTGCTTTGTTATAGCAAAATCTATTATTTTCTATAAAACAGCTAAAATAAATATATTTTAATTATTAAAATCCATGAAAAATGTTAGTATAATAACTGTAAAATATAGAGTTATCAAGTAAGACAACATGCGACTATAAAGCCAAAACGAAAGGCGGAGCATAGTTCTAGATGCCAACCAAGGTATGGTAAAGATACATCTTCTCCAACTCTCATCTTATCATCCTCATTGATAGTCTCAACACGCCTTTGGATCTCCATGGCAAAGGTTTCGCAGCCTACAAAGGAAATCTACAAGACAAGATCAGACATGCGAAACATCGCAACACCAAAAATGCTGAGGATGCATTGTCGAAGATAAATTGGTCCTAAGTTTGGGAATCTCTCACTTCAATGTATTCTGAGATGGATTCTAATCCCAATTAAGATCCATCAATGTGATTAGTTATTGTAATTGTAATAGGTAGCTATATATTTATAGGTTTTAGGTTTCACAAGGTTTTCGAGATCAACTCGGCTGAGATTCAAACACCAATATATGTATATAGATATACATAGTAAGGGTTTTATTTTTTGTTTTCATGTATCATTATTTTTATACATTAAGAAAAATCAAGGAATTATCTTGTTTAACAACCCATTGATTTTTGTTTTATTTATGCATACATGTCACACATATAGATAGACACGTAGCTCTTGGCCAAACAAAGGTTCTATTATTTTTTGTGGGACTATTGTAAGCATATTTCCATTCAACTTTCAGACTTTAATCCCATTTTTATTTACTTTACATGCTTGCAATACTTTTATTCCCATATAACGAAATTGATTTAACCATTCAAGTTTAAAAGTAATACCAACCTTGGTCCATGATATAAAGTGCTTTTGATGACGATATTGAGTTCCGTTTATCGCCTTAAAACCTTTCTCTTTAATTCGTCTCTTTCGATGATGCAGAAACGCCGTATACCGTAATTTTATTTGAGAGAGATTTCTCCAGAGAGAGTTTGTTCGTTGGTTCGAATGAATTCTATAATTCTCCCTCTATGTGATTGAAAGAAGACACCCGTACAAAAGACAACTTTCCATACATGCCCTTTCGTTCGTGCCTTTTCAATCACGTCTCTTCAACTATACGTTATACACTTTTAATAAGGTTAAGGTGAGGGAATTAAAACCCAATTAACTTAATGTCTTTAATGCTTAACAACCATCACATTAAGCTCTTTAATATTAAGTCAATGTAACATTAATTAACATGGACCACATTTACATAGATTATAATTAAATAATCTAACAACTATGACCGACTGAGTCGATGTTTATTGTGCACTCACAATTAGACGAGTAGACTGTTGGGCGAAGAAAATTTGAGTCAAGTTTTGATGTTGTAATCTTTGGTGAAAGTCCTTCCACGCTATCACGAATTACATTTCAATGACATATGGCACGAGGTCGTTGATTTTATTGGTAACACATTAAGACACTGACGGTGTTATACAGTGTGTAATCATAATTTTTGATAGGGGTAAATGACAAATCAACCATCGTGGTTTAAGGTCAATGACAAATCAACTACTATGGTATTTTTTTTAACAAATTAACCACTTACGTATGTTAAAATGACAAATCCAACATCATATAGATGTTTACCGTTAAAAAGCTAGGAGCCAACATCCGAACGCCGGAACGACCCGCTCCGGCGTTCTGAATTCAAAACGCCCCGACTTGTCATTGACCTCAAACTACGATAGTTGATTTGTCATTTACCCTTTTTGACCGCGACTGAGTGATTGATTCACGAAACTTGTTTTTGAAATAAATGATTTTAACAGAAACTCATATAATAAAATGATAAGATAATTGCTTGATGTGTGACATAATAATAATTAGCTCACTCTAAATAATTAATATTTTCCTAGTAAAAATATGTGTATGCAAGAGATGACAAGGAGGATTAGATCACCCAATCAATCGAGAGTTTTTATTTGACCATATCGGTGGTGATTACTAACGCGGTCGAGCTACTAGATTGTTCCTCGAGAGTCATGCCAATTTTCTCATTGCTCTTTGATCTCGGGTATTATGCGAGAATTCATATGCAACAAGTAGAAAACGCAATAAACAGGCTTGTATATAACAGAAAATATTTATATTTTAATTCACTATTTACGTCGCAAAAACATAATTCAAGTCATCGAATTCTACCCCGAGCAATGGAGACTTCTTAAACTTAATTTGAGAAGAAAAGATCAGAACAACAAGCAGTTCTACTCGAAGAGACTCTTAAGTCTTTTATTAAATTACAAAGCCCTCTGCGCCACAGCTGAAGAACTTCAAAAAAAAGGAAAAGAAAAGTTGGTATTACACATTCCATAAAAAGCTGTTCTCTTCAGCTTTTAAAAGCCATAGAAATCATCAAGAGACAAGTTTTCGACCGACCCAAACCCTTCCGGAGTCGCCACTGGTCTGGAGTAGCTGGTCATAGGCCCACCCAGAAAGTCCAAAAGATAGTCATTTGAGAAGGTCGTTGTGTCATAGACGAAGGACATGCCTTGATCATCGTCAAGGGAGGGCCAATTCACCGAAAAGAAAGCGTTAGAGGGCTTGTTCATAAACTCCAAATTGTCGTTAAAAAGTAACTCTTCATTCGGATTGACACTGTTGTTGCTTCCGGTTATGTCGCCATATATTTCTTCGTCCGAAGTCTTTTTCGCTTGAATTACCTGCACAAAAGTCGTAAAAATATCATGTGGTATACGAATAAACGAGCCAAAATCATGAGGGTGCGACGTACATAATTTTGATTTTGAACATCTTGGTAGACTAAGATGAGGTCTCCTAGCTGTAAATCATGGGTGTTAACAAAGTCCCCTGAAAAAAAACAGTCCCCAAAAGAACTCGTCAAATTTAGTACCCAAAAAAATGTAATTAACCTTGGCCAATAAATTATTAACAATTTTAAAAACTTACACTAGTAAATTGAGAATAATTTAATCATTGGCCCTATTATATAGAAATTTTTTTATTACGTCGAGATTCGAAATTAAAAACTCAAAAATTTAAACTTGTAAATTGAGAATAATTTAATAATTTATATATTTTTAACGTATGCTAATGACACCCTCTACTTGAAACTTGACGATTAAAGAGAGACATCTACTAATGCACGAGTTTTTGGAGCATACCGGTGTTTTCGAGCACATACATTCTGCTGTTGTTGTTAGGCCAAAACCTGCTTAAGAGAAATAATTTATTTGGAAGAAGAAACAATAGATTAGAAAGAAGGAAATCCAAATGAACTTTTCATCGATGGGACGGACCTATACTTGAAGCTCCAAACGTGAAGACCATCCAAGTCATCCATGTTGATAAGAATGCCTTCCTTTGATTCAAGAACAGGAAGATGAGTCTCAGCTGCTTTCTGAAAAACAAACATCATTTCCTTGTTTTTTAATGTGATTATTACGCCCAATCTAGAATAACCAATGGAATTCAAACCTCAAAACGAAAAAATACAAATATGTATATCTATATCTAATCATGGAGATGTAATGGGGCAGCTCAGACTCAAGATTCTATTAATTGTAAGAGCTCAACCCATATAAGTGGAGGTGTACAATTCCACGTCACTTGGGAGAGTAAAAAATGAATAGTTTATAAATAGAGTTCTCATCTTTTTATGTAATACAACTCATTTTGCTTTAATCTCAAGAATAAAATCGTACAAATTTTGGCTCAAAACGAATAATATTAAGTTAATAGCACTAGATTTCTTAAAATATTTAGTAATTTAGAATTTCCCGTCATCGATGTAATCACAGGAAAAGTAATTGAAGAATTGAAAAACAAACCTTTGGGAGTATCATTCTTTTGAGAGAGCTGACATCACTGTTTTTGAGCTCCTTCTGAAAAAGGAATCTCAGCTGCCTCGGATCAATTACCTAAATCAAAAAACAAAACACAGCATTCTTCTTTATGTGTTCATTTTGAAAACTGGGTTTGTCTGCTAAAGTTTAAAATTAAAATATAAACTGGGCAGAGATTAGAAAGCAAAGACTTTGTAAGTAACAATTCTGACACTGCTTTCAACACGACCAACTTCCATTTCAAGAAAGGTTAACATCTGAAACTGCTGTCGACCATTCTTTCCCATCCACTAAACTTAAATCCATTATAATCTCAGTTTAATTCCATAGTTAGAGAAACCATTAAAAAAGAATGAAAAAGTGAAAAATTTGTACATCAATGGATATCTGAAATGAAAATCTTACACGTGCAGGTGGGGGTGGAAGAGAGGGAGGGAGGTGGGTGACTGAAGAGGTTGGCACGTGAGAGCTGGAGGAAGAGAAGGAGAGATGTAAGTTGAGAACGGAGGATCGTCTCTGCCTGGCCATCCTCTTCTTCCTATGGACGCCACAGTCGGTGACAAGATCTCGGGCCAACCCGAAACGATCCGACCCACCGCTACCTCTGCTGCTCCCTTCTAAAGTGGCGGCTTTACCCAGCTCCGGACTCTGAAGCTCCCGCTCCATCATCATCATCATCATTATCAGGGTTTGGATTTCGGGTTTTCTGGTGGTTGGATGAAAAGCTCTTTGGGTTTCTGTGATTTCAACTCGTGCAGATCAAAAATGGACGCTCGGCAATCACGAAATGGATGAGGAACAGAATGGTGGAGGGAGAGGTAGACTCTCTCTTTCTCTAGTCTCTCTCTCTCTCTCTCTTTTATCTTATGCTATTTTTGGTAAGGGTTTTGTGATTGCAGAGTCTAGCTTTGGCGACATTTGTGAATCTTGCAGTCTGTGATTGAGTGATGAAAGATAAAATGAAAACTAGGAGAGTGAGCGAACTACACAGGCAAAGGCCGAGGAGTGGTGCGCTGTTTAATGGGGACTAGTCGGAGCGACAAATGTGAAATATGCAGTGATGGGCTGCATCGGAGTTTGTTTGTTTGGTTTCCAACCATGGTTAATGGAAGGAGAGTTAGGGTGAAGGAAAATAGGGTTTGTATTGAGAAATGTGGAGAGGGAGAGAGAGAAGAGAGAGAAAGGGTGGTGGTTGAGGAGTGGCCAGAAAATACGTGACGGATGGACGGTGAAGCTTAGAAGAGTTGGGGAAAGAAGAAGCCTCCAGGTGTAGCTAAAGTTCTGAGAACCATGCAACACCCATCAATGGCCGTTTGGGCCTATTCGAATTCTCCCTCTCTTACTCTCTCTTCTCTCTCTACATTGAAAAGGCAAGACTGTTTGATTAATTTGAGCACGAGGAGAAAAGAAACTAACCCTGCCATGTTTGGGGTTTCTGAGAAGCACTCAACACCCATCCATGGCCGCTTAGGTTTATTCACACACACTCTCTCTCTAAACTCTAACAGCCCTTATTTCTTTCTCTCTCTACGTTGAAAACCCAAGACAAGTTTCGACTAATTTGAGGAGGAAGAGAAAAGAAACAAAAGCTTGCACAATTTTAGCTTCCTGGTCTTTGCATGGCCTGTTTCACCGCGTTTGCTACTACACAAACCCTTCACGTTCCATTAAGGAAGACGATAAATAAAGATCAGGTGCTTTCATTCCCACACCAAAGAGGATGCATCCTCCAATAAGAGTGGATGATTCCTTTGACTCTAAAGTTTAGTGGATCAAACTCCTTAAAGGCTAATGAATAGTTTGACTTTTCAAATGATTTTTCAAACCTGTTCTGTCTGAGATTTCCAGACAAAGCATTCTCCACCTGTCTTCCATGCAAAATTAAAGCAAGCAGTGAAATCAGGGCAGAGTTAAAACCAGATTTGCTAATATTTATTAAAAGTAACTTCTGATGTTTACCCTTTAATATCACCTCCTTCCCCTAATATGGCTACTAAAATTAATTTTTGATATAATTTTCTTTAATAATATCGATAATTAATTAACATATAAAGGTCTGAATTTTAAAAAATCTTCTTAAATGATGTCTGTCTTATGTCATTAAAGGTATTTGTCAAGTCAAATGAAGCTAAATTACTTCTTTTGTAACTGATCCTCCATATTTTTCCTATTAATTAAAATAATATTTCTTTAACAGAATTTTACTTGTTTTCACAATCAAAATTGCACCACATTTATTTTTGTAAAACATAATTCATTTTCTCAAAAATATTATAAGTAAATAAAATTGTTTCTTTGAACTTTTAACAAATATTAATATAAATACTCTTATAGAGTAAAATGATTATATTTTTCATTTCTCTATAAAATAAGGATAAATAGTAATATGGACTTATGATAAGTAATAAGAGGATTCTAGAAGTGAATAACTTATAATTTATTTTTAGCCCATCAAACTTCATAGTTATGTCAGTTAGTAACGGATATCATAGTTACACATGTGTTGTACGCATGGTGACGAGAAGAAAGTGTTAACCTTAGGAAAACAAAAGACGAACGATGACCAAACACCCTATGTTGCAATGTCTACCTTTAGCAACAAAGACGAAGAAGAGAAAATCGCAACACAAAGGGTGTGGTTGTCATTCATCTTTCGTTTTCTAGAGGTTAGGGTTCTATTCTCGTCACCTCATTCACAACATGTACGTAACTCATTGATTTTTTAATGGAGATGGTGCGCGTAATTATGAAGTTTTATTGGCTAAAAAATAAACTATAAGGTATCCGTTGTCGAGACTCCCTAAGTTTGGGGTTTATATTACTATTTACCTTATAGTATAAATATCTTGTATGAATTATAATCCTTTGTTAAAAAAGAAAAAAGAATAAAGTGCATATTTTTCCCTCAAATTTAAGAGTCAAGAGCAAATAGGTTCTTAAATTTTTTTTTTTTTTAGGCAAACAAATCCTTGAACTAAAAAATGTCAGCATGTAGATATTTGCCATTAGTGTAACGTCCGCCCTTATGAGGCAGACATTGCTAAAGTAAAGTAAAGAAATTAGTCTTCAAGAAAATAAATTAAATATTTTATTTTGTTTATATAGCTTAAACTTAAAAAACAATTACTAACTATGAAGAATTTTTTTTAAAAAAATACATATTATTTAAATATAGGAAAATTAGCAAAACAAATCTTATAGTTTGCTATAAGAAACACGACGAACTTTATAGAATTTTTACAAACAACTAAAACTTCAAATTATGGGAAACGAACGACGCAAATCTTTCCATCACATTTTTATTAAAAATTGCAGAGGCAAACGCCACAGTCACGTTAACAGCTTAGAAACGTCAATGACCGTCCAACGGAGACCAACGACGGACGTCCTTCAACGACAAGGGACATCCAAACCTGATCCAACAGAAGGGATGCCCATTGTGGATGAGGGACGTCCTTTGTTGACGACAATGGACGGCCAGGATGGGAGGAGGACGCGAGCGAAAGATGGTTCACTCCCGTTGGATCGAGGACGAACGTCACACAATCGATGATGGATGCCTAAGATCATTCTCCTAAGATGCTGGCGGGCGAAGATTCACGCTCGTTGGATTGAGGGACAGACGTCCCTTATCAAGGATGGACGACCAAGATCATTATCCTAAGGCGTTGGCAGACATTATGCTGAAAGAGATCATGTGCAAGACACACGCTATTTTAAATGGGAGCCGATTCGCTAACTGTAAAACCAGCTATTTTAGTAATGATAATTCCACGTATAAAATTTTTTCGCGTATTGTGCGATCAATGCGTTGAAAGATTGATCAATTTTGTCGTGTTGTGGCTACGTTGGAATTTTCGATCAAATGGTCAAAATCGGTAAATGTTGATGTTACCAAGCGTTAAATAATTGATTGAAATAGAGTTTGGTAAATAATTTTGACACCAAAGTCATTGTCTGGTAGCTTTTAGAACGAATCGAAATTTGGATTGGATTTATTTAATATATAAAATATATTTTATTATGTATTTTATTATTAAATAAATTAAAAGAATATCAATTAAGTAAAGAAACATAAGAAATTTCATTCCTTTCTATTAACTTCACCCACAGAAGAGAGAATGCGAGGAAGAGAAGAAAATCAATCAAAGAGTTGATGGTTTTTAAGCATAGATCTTTGTATGTAATGTTCAGGTCAACAATATTTGCAAAGGAAGCTGGTAAGTAAACTCATTTTTCGTCTTTGATTTGGATTTCAAAGTTCTATTTTTGGTTGCTTTCTGATTTAAGTCTAGAAACTCAAATTCGAAGAGCAATTCTGGTTAATATCACTAAAACTAGACTTTATATAAGGTTATTTGTTGTTGTATGGCAAAATCGGGTAATTCTGGCGTGTTTTTCGGTGAAGAAAACACCTAAATTTGGGTTTCGGTTAACCGTTGTGTCTGGGAGAGTGTTCAGGATGCATTGGTCAACCAGTTTGGAGCCTATTGACCGCATTGTGGCAGTGATCGACTGTTCATGCATGTCTACCGTAGCTATGGCAGTGGTGGACTGCACATGAATGGTCGACCACGGCCACAGTAGGGGTTGACCGCAGTAGGGAATTTTTGACCTACATTCCATTTTGGTCAACTGTTGGGCTAGCAGATTGAACCAGAAATGTTCCTAGTCGACCCCTGGTCAACCTAGCAGTGTTATTTTGAGTCTTTAGAACTGTTTACACGACAGATTGGTTCCTAGACTCAATATAGGACCTTTCCATTTATTTTCCTTGAGATTTATTGATGGTAATTCCTTATATTTAACATGATTTTATGATTGGACGATTTCGTAGACTTCGAACCAATTCTTGAAAAGACAGTTGCTCTGGCTTAAAAAAAAAAAAGAACGCAAAAAAGGTAAGGATTTTATATTTTATACATAGTATTGCATGACTTGGTTTTCAAAACGTATTTTGTGGGTTGTGACATATGAAAAACATGACGGGGACTGTTTGACAACACGTTAGGTTTTATACTATGTATGTACGTAAGTTTTACACGTTTATATTACGTGCATTATTTTCATAGTGTGATATGATCCTTTGACGGGAGTCTAAATCCTCTAGACAATTTGGATAGTTTTGGTATCAAAGTATTACGAGGATATCCCGATACATCTTCTACTACGTGAAGATGTCTTGTTTGCACGTTGTGTGAAAATGAGATTAGGAAGGTGTTGACACTTCATTGGGTTTCGAATCCCTAAACCTGATCAGGGTGAATATGTTTGGTTTGTGTCGTTGCTTACTGGTTTGCCGGAAACCTCTATGAGAGGTTGGATTTTTCGGATTGCACTACAGTATCTTCCTCTGGACTCATGAGGCATGGTTATTCTATGCTGCCTTTCTGTGGCATGTTTCAGAGGGGTCCTTGTGCAACCCTCCTTTTTCACGAATCCTCGTTTTGATTGTTGAAAAATGATGGAAGCTTATTTTATTATAGTTGGCTATATATCCAATAGGATTTCGATGAATTGTCTCATCGGTGGCTCATGGAGCCAGGTTTTGATAATAAATCATGTTTTGATAATTTTTAAAGAAACATGCATTGCATATAGTGTAAAATACCTATTAAGTTAGTTACTCACCTCAACAACCCCTACTTCCAGGTAAAGGCAAGGCAGGTTAGAGTTAGCCACTGGGTGAAGAAGAGATTTGGACTCACCTTTGGGCTTATGTTTGGAATCTTGTATGGATGCACAGTGTTTGTTTGAATCTATATTATTATTTCTTGTATCACTATATGAACTTGGGCCCCCATTTCTAGTGGGTTATGGCTTTAATATTTGTTCAAATTTTTCGAATAACTAGGTTTTCTATGAGGATCGAGTTACTTCAACCCGGCGTTTCTGTTAGGCCCGCCTCTGGGTCGTGTCACAGACGAAGGTTGTTGGCCATTTCATGAACTAATTGGACGTCCTTTAGAGATGAGGACATTCGTCTCTGGAAATGGACGTTCATGATGGATTATTGAAAGATAATGTCGTCCCTCAGCTTATGATGGACATCCCTCAACTAACAACAGACGTCCCTCGCTTAAAACGGATGTCCCTCAACTTATGACGAACGTCCTTCAACTTATGATGGACGTCCCTCAGCTTATGATGGACATTGAGGATGGATTATTAAATGACGACTTCGTTCCTAACTTAAAATAAACGTCTCTTAGTTCAAAACGAACGTTCCTCGCTTAAGACGGACTTCCCTAAGTCCACAACGAACGTCTCTCAACTTAAAATGGACGTCCCTCAGCTTATAATGTACGTCCCTCTAGCAAAACAATCTCATCAACTCATGAAGAGATTGAAAAGCAAAAGAGTCGACTAAAACAAAGCCAAACAAGCTGTAGGTAATGCAAAAAGAACGCAATGTACAAACCAAGTTTAATGAATTATGACTTTAATGTGGTAAAAACAACTGTTAATTTTTCTTTTGATTTTAATGGTCGCTCCATGGACAATGATGTTGATATCGATTTTATCTCTCTTAGTCAGATACTCTCTTGACAACCATGGAGAAGAACAACCATTTGAAACTGACATTTGTACTACTTTTGAGAAAATCTAGATCAGCCATGGACCTCCCTTGTGATTGAAGGGCGTCCATTGTTGATCTTTGGACGTCCATTGTTGATCCTTGGATGTTGCCGTTGGACGGGCTTTGACATTAGAGTGGTTACTACGTTTGACTCTGCTTTTTTTGACAGAAAATGTGACGGGAAAGTTTGCGTAATTTATTTCACATAATTCAAGGTTTTAGTTGTTTGTAAAAATTCTTCAAGATTGCTATGTTTTTTATCCCAAACTATAAGATTTGTTTTGTTAATTTCCCTTAAATATATGTTAACACATGCCCTTAATTATTAAAAGAAAAAAATTTAAAAGAAGGGGCTTAATTTTATATATATCAAACTCGTGCATGTTACAATATATATATATATATATATATATATATATATATATTAGGATAATTATCAATTTGATCCCTGAAGTTTGAGAGTTCCTTCAAGTGACACCCTAAACTTTAAATTTTCAAATCCTACATATCAAAGTTTGAGATTTTATCGTCCAATACCCTCACCATTATCAATTCGTTAAAATAAGGGCTTGAGATACACGCGGAGTTGGAGAACAAAATCAATCTTCAGTCTTCAAGTTCCTTCATCATTTTTCTTAGTTTTAGGATCTTTTTCTGTTTCAAAAACACCATTTGCTACGAACGACTTCTCAGCTTGAAGCTCTGAGTTTCAAGCTCTCATATGTATTGTCAATGACTAAAATTTGATATTGGTTGTTGCCGAAATCTATCTCCAACTCCCGTGCATGTCACACTCCTATATTAACGAATTGATAACAGTGAAAGTATTGGACGATAACACCTCAAATTTTGAGGTGTCAGATTTGAAATTTTAAAATTTAGGGTGCAATTAAAAGAACTCTCAAACTTCAGGGGCCAAATTAATAATTACCCTATATTTTAATATAGACTTATAATAACAATCCAATAGATATCAACGTGAGATACTATGATTTTCAAAATAAAATCATATCTTTCAAACTAAAATTCCTCAAGGTGCACATACATGTACGTTCCTAGGGATAATAGTTTTAATAAGGACCACATTGAGTAAAGTGAGCTATTAAAATATGTACTATTTTATTTATTACAAACATGAAAGACAAAATTACAACTAACCTTACTTTAAGCTAAACTAACTTTACACAAACTTCAGCGTTCCATTCACGATAGAAGGATCTGAAAATAGTTTTAACAAAAATAGGAATGAGCTAAAATACCCAATTAGTCTTTCTGTGCTTGTTTCGCCATCTTAATATCTAAGAACAGAATATTGAATTAACAATCATTTTGAAATAAAATTAATGATTTAAATACTAATTTCAATATCTTCCATTTTTTTTTATCTTTGATATATTAAAACTAAAAGGGGACTACTAATTAACATATTGCATATGCAATACAACTTTATTTATTAAAATTAACCTTTTAAAAATTTAAGTTAAAAATTACAGAAAATCTGAAATTTATTATATTGCCTAGAATTTACAAAATTTCAAATTATTTTATTTGAATTAAATTGACACTTACTAATATACATAAATCCTATGATTTTATGTGAGTAGTTTTCATAAGTCAAAAATAACAAGTCTAGAACTCATGGAAAATTAAAATTAAATTTAGAAACTAATATTTAAATTAACCTCAAAATTTTTTAGTATTAATCGATTTTTCTCCAATTGTTCAAAAACAAGGGTTCCAATTTTCTCAAAAATTTCCGAATACTTAGGATTTTGTTTTATATAGAAATAGCTAGAATGAAATCATTGCATATTTAATTGAAATTTAAATAAAAAAGTAAAATATAAGGAAGAAGAAGGAAGTTAGAAGGTGGAGCATATGGAGAGCTTACCTTGGAGAGAGTGGGTTTGGGAGTCGGGGAGAGTGAAAATAAGTTGGAAGTGGGAGACAAAACAATATTAAATATCTAATTACTTATAAAAAGAATAATTTATATTTTCTTTTAATCACTTATTTAATTATAAATTTTGACAATTGTCTATTAGATATTAAACATATCTATCAAAAATCAAATGAATGTATCATATTGATACATTTAATTCACATCCATTAATAAATAATTATTAATATTAAATCTCTTTACAAAACCTATATATTCACATTCATTAGTGAATGATTGTAGATTTTAAACCCCCACTAAATTACATTCATAAAAAAAATGATTAATAGTTTTAAACTTCATTTACTAAATTTTGTCAATTAATTGTGTGACGCTTAGTAAACTTTTTTTTTTAAACGTTATTTTATCATTTAACTTATAGAAAATTATTAATAAAACTGGGAAACACATGGTTAATTGTTGATGTAACTTTGAACTTTAAACATAATGGGAGACTTTAAATCTTTTTAAACCAATATTTATTTAAATTCTCTCTCTCTAAATTTAAATAATTAATTTTAAATTTTAAATCTTGATTTTTGTAAAATTATTATGGTTAGGTTCCAAAACTTAAGAAATTATCGGCCTTGTTACTGTTAGACTTCAGTGGGTAATTCTCAGTTGAGCCTTGGCATTGGTAGGGCTAAATTTGAGGTATGAGTTATTTTATGTTTAACATACGTTATATTTTCTTGTATTAAATGACGTATGATTTTTTTTATCAAATATTAAATTTACCATTCAGTACAGTTATATTTTCCTTTACATTTATGCACCATTGTTGTTAACTAGAGTAATGAGACAGCTGTATGTGTTGTGTCCCTGGGCGCAAAACCCTAAACTTGATAAGTGTCTGTTTGGTTGTTGCGATCTCCTGAGTATCGCCATTGTTAAAATTTTGTTATTTACTCTATTGCTTGTTTTTATGTTCGTCATATGTCTAGTTGAATTAAGATAAATTTTTGGTATGCTCATATCTTCCTATAATTTTAAATGTCAAATATAGAAGTTAATTTCTACTAAGTTTAATAGACTTACTCCAAATTGACCTCCATTTCAGGAAATAATCAAGTTGACCCCGAATTGCCACCACAAGAATAGATTTTGGAGACATCCCTGAGCAAGATATTTTATTTTATTTTTCTTGAGAGAGTTAGAATAATTTTAGTGAGGTTCGTACTTTAGTTTTTGTTTTACATTATTTTCTTATAAATTTTACCATATTTTTCCACACTATTTGAATGTCATGTTAAACCTATATTTTTTGGTATAGTTTGTAAGTTTAAATTTTTATCTTCAACTACTATTTATGGATTAAGATGTGGGTAAAACGGTTCGGTCTGTTTCGGGCTAGATCGTTCCTCGTTCTGTCTCGGGTCACCTTTGGGGTGTGACAAATTCATAAAAGAACCTTACTGTATAAACATACTATCACATACTATCCACAAATTAATTAGTTTCAATACCAACACATCATAAAGGAAATAGAGCATAATACTACAGTACCTAATCCAAATCATACAACAATAACCATTCACCCTTCAAACCTAACATCCAGTGATGTAGGTTGGAAAGCCACACATACAAATATCAACTTACCTTATAGCTTTAACGTCGTTTACAACAATATACTTAGTTAGTCCCTTGAGTTGATGATGTGTCATGGATTCCCTCTATTCACAATCAAGCCTGAAGATTTTCTAGCCATAATTTCAGTGTTTTTTTTTATGTGGTAATGGAGAAAAACACTAATATAAAAATCCATTACATCCATCAAACACCCCAGCATGGCCCAAAGTTTTTTAAGATAAGACATAAGTGGAGATTCAAGCACAAGGTTAAGAGAGTTATGAAGCTCTCTCAAATCTGCCGACAATTTGACCCTCGAGCTAGATGAGACTTTTTTGGCAGCCTATACGATCTTATATTAAAATGCTTTATTCACAAAGATTGTAGGGTACATCTTAACCTTTCCAGAAAGAGATGTTCTATATCAATTAAAGATGATTTGCTGAGTCAATGGAGTCTAGATCAGAGAGCTTTGTTTAAGCAAATGAAGTCTTTTCTTCTCACTCGAACTTTAGGCCCAAATCCATTTGAAGAAGGGATTTGAAGATTAAACCAATTGGTTCGTTTCTTCATTCAAGACTTAGGACTCAAAGAAAGCAGCTTAGTTTCATTTTATGGTTTTATTTGGATCATTTCGTTGTAATTTGGATATGGCTATTTTGTTGGTGCTCTCGGCTTGTCTAGTGGCCGAGAGCAACTTGTTGTTTGTTTCCTTTTGAGACATGCTTGCTATTTTTGGTTTAGGGAAGCCCTAATTTAAGGGGTGTAAATATCCTCTTAAAGCTTATCTGAACTTAATTTTGAATCAGTTTAAAACTCTTTGAAAGGATTGGAGTTCCCTCCACAAACCAGCTCTACTCATTTGGTGAGAACCCGAGAGAGTGTGTGTCAAACATTGAATCATTGTTGTTCCTTGCAAGCCTTGTGGTGATTTCTTTTATACTATTCCTTCCTCCACTTCCCTCCAAAGATGGATATCCCAAGTGAAGGTTTAGAAGGTTTGCAAAGATCCAAGTTAGAGTGTCTTCTCCATTGGAAACCATTGAAGCCGATAGGTGCAATTTTGTCACCAATTCGGACCAACTTGCATCCTTCCTTGTACAACTTTTGTTCATGAGTGATTCTACCTCTCATTTTTGGAGGGGAATTACTTCAGTTACAGAGAGACTTATGGTCCAAATTTCACATCATTTGGACACTATTCAATTGAGTTACAATTTATACCATTGAGGCTCTGATTCTGCTCGTAGACACCTGTTCGGGTCAATAGCATAACTTCTGCTCCCAAATGAGTTTTCATCTAATTTTTAGAGGGCTACCTGTTGATTTATAGAGAAGGATGTGATCCAAATTTCACACCATTTAGATGCCTCAAGGCCGAGTTGTGATATTTTCCATTTCGGATTTGTTCTTGCCTTTTGTAATTACCAGCATCAAGGGGTTTCCATAATTCCCTCCTCCGTGGTGCATCAGTTGAGCACTTAACACATAATTGTTGAACTGATCTGCGCCTATAGAGGGGGAGGGTGAATTAGGCATTCTAACTTTTTCGTGAGAAATTTTTATCTCTAAACCCTAAGTGACTTAACTCATGCAATTCATAAAAATAATAACAAATAATAAAGAGTTAAAGGATAGAGAAAACACAAACCAAATTTGTCCATGCAGCTTGGCAACTCCGGCCTACATCCGCACTTCAAGTTTCCTACTTAGAAATCCTTAATCGCCTAACCTCCCCAGTTAGTGATGATTAACTTCATGAGTGTCAACCAAACCTTTCCAATGAGAAATCGTGTATGAATTTTGGCAAAGCTTCACTACGATTCTCTTTTTGTTAAAATGAGATTCGGAGTGTCATCTATTTATAGAATCTACGTAACTGGTCGACCACATCCATTTTGGTTGATCGTCATTCGACTGTTGGAAAATAGTTGATGCATTGTACAGTTAGAACGATCGACCGCTTTAGCACATTTGTCGACTGCCTCTTCACATTTCAGAATTCTGGCTTGACTCTGTCTATTTTGCAGTCGAACACCATCTTCACCGATCGACCGCTTTTCAGCAGTTGAGAGCGTCTCAGGCAATCTGTAATATTTTTGGTCGACCATATCATTAAACTGGTGAACCACTTTCCTGTTCTGACTCTTTCTTCAGCAGACTGGTTGACCACTTCTTCACTATAGTCGACCTGAACTCTGTGTTTTGTTTTTATTGAATCTTCTAAGTCCCAATGATCAATACATAAGCTACATAGACTTAGGTAAACATGTTAGTAAGCAATAATACCCGTATTAGGGGTATTTTCAATAAAAAATAAACGTATTTACTTGATTCAAACAAATGCATAATAAATAACTTAATTATTTAAATAAAACCGTCATCATCAAAACAAATAACATAATGTCTATTAGACTAACAATCTCCTCCTTTTTTATGATGACAAAACATATTAAGTTAATTAATTATCTATCCTAAGCATGATCATGATGTCTATTGCATATTTGATACTCCCCCTTAGTTCATGCAATTTCTCACTTTTAAATTCATGCTAATCATGTTTTTCTAACAACTTATTGTAAATTCTCCCCCTTTTTGTCATAATAAAAAAGAAGTCAGTGGGGAGGCCTAACAAAGTCATTAAAAAAAATCTCCCCCTTTTTAATTATGCAAAACATAAAACCACTGGAGGGAATATCATCAAACACAAATACAAGTAATATCTCAAATAATATTTCAAAAATAAAATCATTCAATATATTCTCTTCCCCTTTTTCAATATACAAGATCAAATCATTGGAGAGATCCAAAGCATCAAACCAAAATAATTCAATCAAATTAATTCTCCACCTTTAATATTAAACAATTATAATAGTTGAGGGTAAAACATCAAAACAAATCAATTATGTTTCACCCCCTTAGAATGCCAATTGTTGGGAGAAAACAAGTGTTTACCAAGATGAATAATCCAATTTATACCAATTGTAAAAGAGAAAAAAAATTTAATCCTTGATAATATTCAAGTTAAAACAACAAATCAATTCAATTCAAATCAATCGTAAAAATACATAGCAATTTCATCAATCTATATGCATACTCTTGATTCAAAACTTGAAAAACTCCCAAGTGCTTTTCTTAGGCATTCAAACTTTTTCGGGTTCTTTAACCTTAAAAATTGTCCCTTTTGGAACTCAAATCATTAGCATTTGCCCTTTTATCACTCAATTTTAAAGGGCATCTAAATGATTTATGTCCTACACAATTACAACTATTACAAATAGTAGGAGAAACAAAGAAATTTTCATAATTCTTTGTCTTTGCAAAGGGTTATAGTCAATTCCGGCTTGATCAAATGTGGCCCTTTGCTTACCTAAAAGAATGTTAAAATTTTTGCTACCATTAGTGAATTTCAAGACAACAGAGTTCAAATCATCATTTTTAGCTCTCAATTCACTAACATCAAATTCAAGAGATTTAATAGTAGCACAAGAAATCTCATACATGCTTTTCAATTCAACAATTTTATTTTCAAAAGATTTAATCATCTCAATATGCTTTTCAATCAAATTGTCATTCTCATTTTTCAACAAATTATATTTACGTTTAAGCATATTGAATTTACCAAATAATTCATTAAATGCATCTAACAATTCATTATTATCATCAATCTCATTATCGAAATCGCTAGATGAATTGTGTACCTTTTCTTCCTTGACCATGAAGCAAAAATTGGAGACTTCTTCAATTTCAAAAGAAGAATCTTTATCACTATCATCCCAAGTGGCCTTGAACGCTTTCTTCTTAAAATCCTTTGATTTCTTCTTTGCTTTTGGGAGCTCATAAGTGGTGTGTCCGGGTTTCCGACAGCCAGAGCAAACTATTACCTTCTCCCTTTTTTCTTTCTTTCGTTGAAGATATTAGTTGAACTTCCGGGTTATGAATGTGATATCTTCATCTTCATCCTCTTCCCTGGAATACTCTTGTGTGCTTGAGGAGGCTTTGAAGGCTATACTCCTAGGTTTGAAGGATTCCTTCTCTTTTTGTTCCTCCTTTTCATTGCTCATCATCATGATCTCATGCATCATGAATGATACGATAAGCTCCTCCATCTTCAATGCTTTTAGGCCCCGCACTTCTTGAATGATGGTCACCTTTGGTTGCACGTCCTTGGTAGACACCTAATAATTTTCCTAACCAACTCTTCATTGGGATAGATTCTACCAAGCACTTTTAAACCATTAAGAATGTTAGTAAAATGAGTAAACATATGGCTAATGGTTTCATCCCTTTCCATGACAAACAATTCATAATCTTGTTTAATTTATTTTCTTTAACTTGATTAGTGCTCTCATGCGTAAGTTCAAGCAATTTCCAAATATCATAGGCACTATCACATGCTTGTATTCTATTAAACTAATCCATATTTAATACATAATATAAAGTATTGATAGCTTTAACATTCATGCATAAATTTTTTTTATCTACTGCAATACCCCAAACTTTTATGAGAATTTAATAAAGATTAATTTGTGATATTTGGAATTATTGGGTAATTTTTGGGGTATTACCAAAGACGTATTTGTAATATTATAATTTATGGAAATTTAACAGATTAAGGATTTATTTGGGAGAAGAATAAAATGAGATTTATGGAATAAATTTGATTATTTGGATTTAACCATTTAAGGAGATTGAATAAATTAATTGAATTGAAGAAAAATTTAAAAAGGGGGAAGTGGGAGGGCATGAACCGGTTCTGCTCGAACCAGTTCACACCATTTGAACTGGTTCACTAAGTGAATCGGTTGAAAGGGAAAATGAAGAATGGCCTCCAGCCATTCTTTTGGAGTGAGCCTGAGAGAGAAGCCCGAAGAGAGAGAGAGTGCTAGAGAGTGAGGGAGCGAAGGACGATAGTCAGTGAGCGGCCGCACTACGTGTGTTACGTCAGTGGAGCGCTCGGGTAGTTCGCGCAAGGCTCGACTGGACGTGGGCATTTTGAAGCGGTGATTTCCGTCCTCCCGTGCTCGGGTCAGTGATGTTTGACGAACGTGCGGTCGGCAACTTATGGGGCGTTTGTTCATAGGCGATGGCGAGGAGACAACAATCGGCGCGATGGACGGCAAGGAAGCGACAGTGAAGCTTCGAGCAACGCAATGAAGGTAGGGGCTAGGGATTTGGTTCGTGATGCGTTGGCGGTCTGGCTTGCGGTTTAGTCCGAACCGATCCACTGTCAGTTCCTGCTGGGTGCTAGTTGATTAGCAGACAACCCCGTACACCCCTTCTAGCGACAGCCTCTGAAAAGCTAGAAGGATTGTGGGTGTGCTGTCGGTGGCTGTAGAATATAGAGACAGAGAGGGGAGAAACGTGAGACAGAGAAGATGGATGGAGAAGCTAGAGGGGAGGAACTCTCGGGTCTCCTCGGTTCCTCCAGGTTGACAGAGCCAAGTGCTTCCTTGTCTGCTGGTGAGTAATGTCTTTTTCTATTCTGGATTTTTTTTGGACGTTCATGTTAGTTAGTGAATGAAGAATGTCTTTCTCCATTCTGGATTTTGATATGTTTTGTGAGCATGTCTCTGCTGGTTCTTGCTTATTGGATCTGTGGATGAATTATTGGTTAGAATAGGTTGACACACCTGGATTTGTTCTCCGTTTGGATAGTTGTTGTGAGGACCTATTTCTGTGATTTACTAGTCGACTACAGCTTCTGAAAAATGAGTCTATGATGGTGTAATTTATGGGCTGGAAAGTGGATTATTGTCTCTGTTGTTGGTTGAGTTGAAATCAATGATTATATGTCCATGTAATATATTTTATACTATGACTTTTGTTGAAGCTTAATGACCATGAGGTATTAATTGATTTCTGCGAGAAGTGTGAGCCTAAAGTTATGTAAATCAAGGGTTCTCTTTTATTGGTTATAGCGTTGATGAAAAATAAGTTGATGGAAAACGTTAGGTGATTAGGTTTGATCTAATAATGTCAATATTGTTGAAGATAATGAATTATGGAAATGAGACTGATTGGTGATTATTAATAATGGATGTTTTGATTATTGAAGGTGTTGAAAAGAAAAGAAGGATAATTATTAAGTGTCAACCGCGATAAATAATTGAGACAAGGAATTTGAGTGCGTTTTGGCCATTGAGGCCCTACACCACAAGTAGAGTGCGTGCGTTTTGTGTCCGTTCATGAAATGCATACTGTTAGATAGTTCCTTGGATGATTTTATATGTTAGTTTCTTGTTGATTTTGTGTAGTTCCTCTTGCTACTAATAGTGGTTTTTCTCCGTTATGTTTTCCTTGTCAATTCTTGTTGTAGGTCATTACTAGCTTTGTGATGTTTTCTTTTCGTTGATTTGTTTTGTTTTATTGACTATTGAGCGATATAAAGGCTTTGTTGAAAGTAGTGATGAATGAGAAAAAGATGATGCATGTCAAGGATGTGAATGACGAGTGAATATGTGCAGTCTGAAAATAAGCTAGGACCTCTATTTTCGATACTGAATGATTACTTGCTATTTAGTTTTCGCTATCATGTTGTTATTCCTTGTTATTGCTCTGCCATTTATTAACCGCTTTATCTCCTTGAATTAGTATGCTCACTTGTTAATCACTTTAGTTAAATGTTAATCGATGGTAACTAATTAGTTGATTAATCTGAACATGTGAACTAATTGATTGTGTAATCCTGACATGTAAATCGCTTAATTCTATGTTTATAATCTTTCGAGCATGTAAATCAGTTAGTTGTTTGACTCCTCTAATTCTAGCATATTTATTTAATGATTAGCGCTCTAATTCTAGCATGTTTATTTAATGATTAGCGCTCTAATTCTAGCATGTTTATTTAATAATTAGCGTATAAATTATAATCAATTGAGCATGTCAACCAAGCTAGTTAATTGACTAAGTATGTAGATTAACTAGCATGTTTAAATGTTAATTAGTATTGTACGAGCATGTTAATTGACCTAACTAAATCAGTTAATTTGAGTATGATAATCTGATAAGAGTAATTAACTTAATTAGAAATTGAGCATGTTAATCGAATCGCCTAACTAATTAATAGTTGTTAATTACTTCTTGAGCATGCCAATCTATTTAGGAATATTTAATCATCTAGAGAGCATGTTTAATTGATTATTTTAGCATGTTTAATGGCTAGAATTTAATTGAGCATTTTAATTAATTTATGCCTTACTTTAATATGCACGTCGCTTGTGATCCGTTGTATCTCATTTATTATTGTGATTTATATATTCGAGCATGTTCCCTGTTATTCAATTGGTTCTATAATTGCTTCATTCATATGTTGTACGTTATTAAATGTTCCATTCCTTTTATTTGTGCTTTTAATCCATTACTGTCTTCTATATGTGCACTTCAATTCCTATTAAAGTTATGTTATATGCATTGTGCATCATGTTAGGTTAAGATCATGTTAATAGAAACCCAGTAGGGGGTACCCCCTCGAGGTGGTACCCACATGCATGAGTGAGGAAAATGCTTAGAACAAGAATGTTCAGGATGGGCGGGATACGCCCATCACCGAAGAAACCCTCCCGATGGGATACGTCGAGAGGAAAGAAACCCTGATGGCGGGATATGCTGGAAGGGGACGAAAAAGGGAGTTGGAGAGTTGATGGGTAGCGGAACTAGTCTGCGGCTAAGCGAAGCCCCCAACCTTGACGGGAACGGGGACCTAGTTGCAAGTAAAGGGCAAAGTTCGGCCAACTATTCCATCCCCTAAGACCCTTCTAATCTCCAGCTCAAAGTACGAGTAAATAACGAATGAAGAACGAACGTAATGAAAAGAATTGGTTTGGGTGGCCCACATTCCAAGAAGAATTAAAGAGAGAAATGCATAATTGTTTTCTCCCATTTCCTTATTGGGTGAAAGCTCACGTCCTTACTTGTGGTGTAGGTATAACGACGAACAGATAAGAAGTAGATGATAAACACATAATGATGTAGGGATAGATGATTTCGCAAGAGACTCGGGCCGAACAGGCAAAGAAAAAGATGAGTAAACAGTTGTAAATCAACGATGTTTAATTGTCAAGTTTTATTTGTTAAACGTAGTGTTTAAATTGTTTAGTATTTCCTTCTTGAACGATTTCTTTACGCTTCCGCCATGTTTTACAATGATTTATTTTATAACGCTTTCGCATATTTTATCAATTGGTTTTCCATAATGAGTTTGAAGAAAGAGTCAATAGCGATCCGGTTAGACGCACTCTGATACATTTTGTTTTAAAAAGAAAATTTCAAATTTTACGCATTTTCAAGGATTTACGAAAAATCTATGTCGTTACATCTACATCATTAAATCCACTATACAATTTTGAAACATCTATACAATTTTCAAATTTAAGCAGAACGAAAGGCCTATTTTCAACAATATTCTAAATATCATAATTTAAAGATTGTATATATACTTTCATCCTAGACTTCCAATATTCATAATCATTGCCACCAAAATATAGAGGTCTAACTAAATATTGTTCTTCAACATGCATGTTGAACGCCATAATAATTTATACAATCAAAGGATTCAATCAAATTTATCCAAATAGATTTCAACAATAAAAATAACTCAATAGATACAATTTTAAAAAAATTTAAGCCAATATTCACAATATCACACAAAAAGTTTAATTACCACGCTTTGATACTAATTGTTGAACCGATGTGCGCTTCTATAAGGAGGGAGGGTTAAATTAGGCTTTCTAACTTTTTTATGCGATATTTTTATCTTTAAACCCTAAGTGATTTAACTCATTCAATGCATACAAAATTATAACAAATAATAAAGAGTTAAGGGATAGAGAAAGTGCACACTAAATTTGTTTACGCGGTTCGACAACTCTAGCCTAAGTTCGCACTCCAAATTTTCTACTTGGAGATCCTTAATCACCTAACCTCCTCTGTTAGTGATGATTGACTTTACGGGTACCAACCAAACCTTTACAATGACTATTCATAGGGCATCACCCTTAGCTTTGACTATTCATGGGGCGTCACCCTTACGATCAATGTTTGAGAACAAGAAATAGAAAAACTAAAATTCCTTACTCTCCCAAATACAAATTCTCAAGTTTGGTAGTTGGAGAGTTATGATTGACACTCAATTACAAATAAGAAATTGTGTATGAATTTTGGCAGAGATTCGCTACAATTCTCTCTTTGTTAAAATGAGATTTAGAGTGTCTTATATTTATATAATCTGTGTAACTAGTTAATTACCTCTATTTTGGTTGATCGTCATCCGACCATTAGTAAATAGATGTTGTGTTGTATAGTTGGACTGGTCGATCGCTTTAGCACACCGGTCGATCGCCTCTCCACATTTCTGAATTCTAGCTCGACTTTGCTCATTTTGCGATTGACCACCATCTTCATCGGTCGACCGCTTTTCAGCAGTTGAAAGCATCTCGAGCAATCTGTAATATTTTTCGGTCGACCATCTCATTAAACTGGTCAACCACTTTTCTATTTTGGCTCTTTCTTCAACAGACTGGTCAACTACTTCTTCACTATAGTCGACCTGAACTCCGTGTTTTACCCTTATTGAATCCTCTAAGTTTCAATTATCAATACATAAGCTACATGGACTTAGGTAAACATGTTAATAAGCAATAATACATGTATTAATAGTATTTCCAATAAAGAATAAATGTATTTACTTGATTCAAATAAATGTATGATAAACAACTTAATTATTCAAATAAAATCGTTATCATCAAAACAAATAGCATAATATCTATTAGGCTAACAATGTTAACTTTCATATCAGTATTCAACTATACACATATGCATAACGTTTCATATACCTATCAAAATCCCCTAATTCCAAGACTTATATTCACTTAAAGGTGTGTACAATAACATACTAAAACCGTTTTGACATATCCTTACGCATACATTAGATCAAATCAACTCAATCATGCATCGAATTCCCAATTTTTCTTCACTGTTTTCTTCTAACTTCAAAAATTCATAACTTGTAATATACTTTACCAATTATTTCAATTCTAGAGTCTATTCCCTTGAGATGTCTATTTAAATATAGTAAAATAGTTTTAAATTTGAAACCCATTAAGATAGCCATAATTCTTCATGAATTAAAATGGTAGAGTTTAAACTAATCATCACAATAAAGGTATAACATGCATATCTATAACAATTTCTTCCTATGCATAACTTTCAACATACTTAATTAACCTCATCATACATTTCTAATCATAGAATATGGATTCAACACAAACTTTCAACACTAAACCATAAATTTTTCCCATACCCATCATATACTTCCCAATTTATGCATCATTCTTACTCTAAATTCCCAAAAATCTGTAGCACAACTTTTTAAATTTCTAAGGAAACCTCTTATACCCTCAGAGGAGAGGATAAGACAACTACTGCTTGTGGGTTCTTCAACATAAAATGAGCCTTAGCCGAAGATCCTCCTTTTATAGTGCAAAGAGAGGGTTGTGAGGTGCCCAAGCCTCACAATCCTTAGGCATTAGCCTTGATTTGTGTATAATCTCGTCCTTAAATACCACAACCTACCGTTTAATAGATCTCTAACCTTAATCATTGTGTTTTGCCACCTGATATGCAATATATTTGGTGACCCATATCCGTTGCGGCGACCATTATTTATTGTTCAGTCAACAACAATACTACAAGTGTCTTATACATTACAATATTCCTTTAGATCGGTCAACTGCACACTCAAACTCCTATCGATGGCAACATAACCCGAGAACAACCAAATTTTTGGACATACATTTAGGATGTCTACTCCTTGTGTCCAAACTTTTTCCCGCGGTTTGCTAAAAGTCTTGACGACCGCACTACTCGTCCTAGTCGTCTGCGTCGCGTTATATTTCACATTTTTATCTATCTTTTACCCAATTCTCAACACTTTTAATCCCTAATAAAATTTCCAAGCAAAACAACAATAATTGTTTTATCAAATCTATAATGTTACACGATAAAGCTAATGGGGGTATTACATTCCACCTCCCGTTACAAAAATTTTTTCTTCAAAACTTTCTTATTCAAATAATTTTGGGTACTGTATCTTCATATCTTGTTCCCTTTTCCAAGTACCTTCTTCAACTTAGTAATTTCTCCATAAAACCTTTACTAGAGAGATTTGCTTGTTTATGAGTTTCTTTATTTTCAAGTTCAAAATTTGTATGACTTTCTCTTGATAACTTAGAGTAGGTCAAATTTTTATACTAATTGGCACAGCTACTTGAGTAGGATCTTGAATGCATCTCCTTAACATTGATATATTAAATACGTCATGAACTCCATTAATAGAAGATGGTAGCTTGAATTTGTACATACTTTTTCTTATTTTTTTCCACAATAAGGAAGGGTCCAATAAATCTTAGAGAGAGTTTTCCTCTTTTCTCAAATCCCATTATTCCTTTGAACAATGAAACTTTTAAGAATACCTTATCTCTTAGTTCAAACTCTAACTCTTTTCTTCTGGTGTTTGCATAGCTCTTTTGTCGATTCTGCACAATTAGCATCCTTTGACAAATAAGTGATATTATATCGGCAGTTTGTTGGATAATTTCTAGACTGTGCAATTTGGTTTCTCCATCCTCGTCCCAGTATAATGGAGACTTACATTTTCTTCCATAGAGCACCTTATACATGGCTTGATAACTAGTATTATATGAAAATTCCACCAATAGTAACATCTTACCTAGCTAACTTAAAACTCCAGTATGCATGCAAGCAACATGTCTTCGAAGGTTTGAATTTTTCTTTTTGTTTGTCCATCTGTTTGAGTATGAAATGTTATACTAAAGTTCAATTTAGTACCCATAGCCTTGCGTAAACTTTTCCACAACATCAAAGTAAATCAAGGATCCCAATCTGATATGATGGATATCGATACCGCATGTAATCATACTATTTCTTAATATATAATTATGCATATTGATCCACGGAATATGTTTTCTTTATCGGTAAAAAGTGAGCTGATTTGGTCAATTTGTCGATAATTACTCATATAGCTTCATATCATTTTCTCGCTATCCAACACCAAAAATCCATAGTTATTTGTTCTCATTTCTATTTAGGAATAGGCAGAGATTGTAGAGTTCCTAAAGGTCTTTGATGTTTTGTTTTGACTTGCTAACAAAATAAAGACAATTCAACGTGTCTGGCTACATCATTCTTAAGATTAGTCCACCAATAGTGTTGTTTTATGTCTCCATCTTAATATTTATAGGTTATACTAAGTTTGTGGATAAATGGGCTTCAGCTAATATTGCTCGCCATAATTCCTCATCTTTTGGAATATACCATATCTCTTTGAATTTTACTAAATGCAATGTATATAAAACTAGTTTTACCTTTCACATCAAAACCATAATGAATCAAAATGACAATTTTGTGCTCGAGTTTATAATCATTTAAAAAAATTATTTACCATTTTAGCGAAACAGGATCCATGAGCCACCAATGAGGCAGTCATCAAAATATCGCTGGATAGCTAGCTAGATATAGTAAAATAAGGCTACATCATTTTCACAAATTTAAAATAGTGATCCATGAAAAAGAAGGGTCGCTCAGGGACTCCTCCGATACAATCACACAAAATGATAGCAGTCCAAAGATAGTAATACCTCATGAGCTAGGAGGAAGAACTATGAGGGCGATTCAAAGATCAAGCCGCACCACAAGGGTTGTCGGTGGACTAGTCAGCGACAACACAACCCAAAATAAATACACTCTGATCAAGTTTAGGGATTCAAAATCCAAGGAGCGGGCTAACTCCCCCCTATTATCCATTTTCACACAGTGCACAGATAAAACATCTTCACTACGTGAAGATGTATGTGATAGTTTTGTGATACTTTGATACTATGACTGTCCAAAGTATCAAGAGAATTCATCCTCTTATATACATATCAGAACAACAATGAAATGTTATGCACGTGAAAATAAATGTGTAAAACTTACGTATAATATGTAATATAAAAATTGACATATTGTCGAACAGTTCTTGTTAGATTTTCATTTGTGGAAACCTACAAAATAAGGTTTTGAAAACCATGATGTGATGCAGTGCAATAAATTATAAAATTCTCTACCTTTACGATGACCTTTCTTACCAACCAGAGCTACAACCTCCTCGGGAATCGACTTGAAATATATGAAGTCATCTGAATCTATAATAGAGCCAATCATAATGAGTTTGTATCCAAACTCAAGTAAAAAATAAGGAATGAGTCCTATACAGAGAATAGGAACTCAAACCGGAAGGAAAGAAGTCATGGCCATTAACTTCACCGAGGCACTACTCTCCTCAGCCACAAAATTTGACTAAAAAAGGCTCCCACGGTCGTTCGGATCCTACAGCGTGGATACCCAGGTCTATTGCAGACGTCTGGTCTAGTGCAGATGACCCTTGTAGACGCTTGAGGTTTTCCACAGACATCTGGTCCAAGTGCAGATGACCCGAGCGGGGTCTATCGCTGACATACGATCTAAGTGTGGATGACTAGCGCAGACACTCACAATCTGCTGCAAACGTCTGGTCCAAATGCGAATGATCTGCGTGGACTTTCGGGGTCTGCCACAAATGATCGGTCCAAGTGTAGATGACCCATCCTGCACTGATCTCTAGCGATCCAAAAAGATACTCCCGTGGTTGACCAAGCTCACCCAACCGTCAATTGGGATGGCATTTCTAGTGCGAGACGAAAACATTTTATCAATTTTTGCATAAACTCTAAGTCTGCCAAAACATTGCAGTAATAACTCACGGATTCGAGTTTCCTAGCTCAAATTTGAAACCAACAAAACCTAAACTTTCAACAAGAGAAATGGATGGGAGAAAGTGTTTACCCACAACATCTTTTCACAAAAGTTAGAGATCCAAGCATTGCGAATGTTCCTCAAGCCTCACTTTTGCTAGAATTCTCTCTCTCTCTCTCTCTCTCTCTCTCTCTCTCTCTCTCTTTCTCTCTCTCTATTATAAAATAATATATTATATATTAAATAATTATTGAAGTTGAATCATTTAGAGTTCTAAATGTTACCTAACTTGACCTATGATAATTCCTACTTACTGAGCATCACTCTCAAACGTCACCATGCGATAATTCATAACTTTCACCAGTTTGACTAATTGATCAAAACTTCTCACGTGGCCGTTACGTGACAAACAAGTCAACTCTAAATACATTGACTGAATATAACATGAAAAATTTACTTGTGATATTTATTATTATAAAATTTGTGGTTTTTACGTTAGATCTTGTTTTTTTAAAACTTTCTATTGTAATTTAAAGTAATTTTTTTGTCATGTTGCAAATGACCAGCAATGAGATGGGTGTCAACATAAGTTGGGATGCATCTAATTTGTAATGATGCAACTGTTAAATATTTGTAATAATATTCATATGATATATTTTTTTATTGAATCATCTTAAATAATTTTTTTTCTAAATATATGTCATTTTATATATTAATAAACAAATTTTGTTAATTAAAAAACTAACTATTATATTTTGACATTATAATATAAATAATTATTATAACTTTAATAACTAAATTTTAAAAAAATATACATTATATTGATATAAATTGGAAACAATTATATATGGACGACTCGTTGGGCTTGACTCGATTAACTTGTAGCTCGTAAGCCGGCTATGGTTGAAATTTTTTTTTGGTAGACTTGTTTGAATCAATTCGCTTGTTTCAGTAAGCTGAACTGTTTCAAACTCGGTTTGACCGACTCATTTATCTCCTTTATGATGAGATAATGCTGGCTTAAAGGGGTTCTATATTTGTATTATCAAAATGACACTATGGGAATAAACTAGAGATTATGAAACTGTGGTCGCAAATGATAAACATTTGTACCCATTTTTGCTTCGATACTGTTTGTGGGTTCTAATAATGATTGTCAGTTAATTGTTTTATGAGTCAAAATAATTATATAATTTCTATATATATATATATATATATATATATATATATATATATATATATATATAAAATTTAACTGCGCACATAATTATGATGATTTCACATTTTCATTCCTTGTGCCTTTGCGTACATATTATTTGTATCAAAAGCTGACAAATGTCATTAATCACATAATAAAAGGGAGAGAAATTAACAAAAAAACAATTGTATTATAAGATCAATGACAAGTCAACCACTAAATAATTTTTACTAATAAATAAAACACTTAACTATGGAAAATGAACAACACAAACATCGTTGTCACGTTTGCCATTAAAAATTTCAATTTCATTCCATGGCAGAAAGATTTTTTTTCCACCGCAGAAGGTAAATACTAATTATGAAACTTTTAGTTAATTGTTCCTCTGTGGAAAGTATGACGTTCTGCGACAGAACGTAATACTTTCCTCCACGAAACGTCAGTACTAATAAATATTTCTCCTTGTTAGTCATTCCCCTATGTGGAACCATGTCATTTTGCTAAGGAAAGTATATGTTCCTCCCCGGAACATCATACTTTCCTCCGCGGAATGACATCTTTCCAGGGTGAATGACATTATTCCACAGAGGAAAGTATGACGTTCTATCTTCCGTTCCCTAGTATGTAAATTCACATTCTGTGCTCCAGAGAGATCACACTACTCTCATAGCAATTTCCTCAGCGAACCTTGAACCCTACCATGTGCATTTCTCTCACTGTTTCATTCATTCTAATGGATTCTACCAGTACCATGATGAGCAAATTGACTCTCAAGTACAAAGGTGCTCTCTCTTAGTCTCAACCACAACCTCAACCAGAAACAGAATAGGTTCGTGACCGTAGACAAAGCACAACTAAGTTTGTTTGCACTCAGTTTCCGTGCAATGGACAACCCGAGGTTGAAACACAACCCCAACCTCAATGACGATCATGATCTCAATTGGTATGGTTTGAACCTGTAACAGATAGTTTCCATTCCCTGCTTTTCAGGGCTGTAGTGGTGAATGATAGGTACGAAGCTGATATTAAACATCGTTTGATTATTGTATCTATAAGAGTAGACTTCTATTCATTGTCTGATTTTGGAATTGAAGAATTAGTTTGGAATGCTTATCACGACCCAGAGACTGACATAACAGAAATACTGAGTCAGGTGACCCGATTCTCATAGTGCCCCTATGGCCTAACCCAAGGCTAGGTTGAAGCAGAAGTCTTAACATAAAATTAAGTCTGAAACCCAAAACAAATGGGTTAGGGTCGACATAATGATCAACAAGAATTAGAGATAACATAAATAACAAAAAGGAAAAACACTTGCAGGAAATGAAATCATTCAATACCAAGACAAAACAAACAAACTAATACAAGAACTGTAAATCCTCATTGAGAACGACAAGAAGACACTAGGCGGAATCCAAATTCGAGGTAACCGCACCTCATTTAAGTAAATTTCTTGCTTTTGTTGTACTTCATGGTTGAACAATTCTAACTCATGGTTCACTTTTCAAACACACCCATGACAATCGTGCTTTTTGTCGTCCTTTGACCTGCAAACTCACTACCCATACCAGGTCTTGCTGCCAGAAGCAATTGCAATTATCATGGCACAAACAGATAAAGAGAGGTATATTTTTTCACTTGTGTACATTCATATTGGTTTCCACTAATGTGCTGATTTTTCTCTTTCCATTTCACTCGCACAACATATTTCACAGTACTAGTGGGGGTTTAGGGTTGCTCTGAACTTGCAAGGAGACCAACTTCCACCCTCATGCAGATCTACCAGATAGGGTTCTCTTGTACGCCAAAGGTTCCAATGTATACCTAGATCTGAAGTTGTCATTCGTGGTCACCAATTTACGGAGGAGATCTCGGAGCAAGGCACCAACATTGGCAGTTGATGTATAGGGATACTAGTTAATTGTACACTCATTGTTATATTAGTTAATTGTAAAGTGGATATTTGATTGGATTGTATACGAATCGTTCCATTTGTTAATTGTGATTAGATTATACGCATTGTGATTGGATTATACTGATTGTGATTGGACTATACTGATTGTGATTGGATTATAATGATTGTAATTGGAGTAAACTGATTATGATTGGATTATATTGATAATGAAAATTGTAGTTTGGATAATCGAACATTTTTTTTTATGATTCTTGGCCATTTTTATTGAGAGTAATGTTTACTTTAAGGTGCTATATTTTTTAAGCTATGTGTACAATCAAAATTATCTACTTTAATATTTGGAGCAATAGTTGCTAAACAAGTTAAACATTTCATTCGTCATCAACAAATAATTAACTTACATAGACATTCATCCATTTACATTTACATTCATACATTAATATGTCCATTACAATGATCTAATCAACCAACATGTGCACATATGTTTTTGTTGGCAAGGTTTGCAGCGACCTTTGATATTTGTGAACCTTGCGTGATAGACTCCTCTATAATAATTTAAACACATTGCAAATAAAATTAGCATATTTAAAATAAAACTTGAAAACATAAA
This sequence comes from Begonia loranthoides, assembly GCA_022433065.1. Classification (NCBI taxonomy): domain Eukaryota; kingdom Viridiplantae; phylum Streptophyta; class Magnoliopsida; order Cucurbitales; family Begoniaceae; genus Begonia; species Begonia loranthoides. The sequence continues at coordinate 7,661,576 of CM039485.1, forward strand.
CATAACAATGTGCCCACCTACGTCTTAGGAATAGTGAAACCCATAAATGTGTCCTGTGAGCTTACTCTCCCGCCTCTGCCACTTTTACCTTTAGACCTACGGCTGCCATTTGACTCGCCGGTTTCTAGGCCTCCTTGACACATGCAGGAATTGTGCCCCACACCCCAACACCGACTACATGTCATGTTCATATTTCTCTTGGGTAGGACTTTGGCTTTGAGGCTCGTCAACATCCCTTACTCTTTGTTTTCGTGGCCCTCCTAAACGTCTCTTAAATGGCGATGGCATAATTGGATCAAAGTCTGTAATAGGTAACATGAGTTGTCCAATAACCGAGTGGACAAAGTGCGAGTACATCCTCATGTACGCATCCTGGTGGTATTATTCATGCACAAACTCTTCAATTGATCTACTCATAAAATGCATACACGGGATTGCATGCACATACGAGATTCTAGTCAACTCCCTCTAGTAACAATTACAAGTACGCCTATCCAAATCGATTAAGTACTATTTGTTACTGTTGCTCACCTCAAACTGGCTAGTGCCTGCAAAAATAGGACTCTAATTTTGACCTGCAAGTTTTAATCTCCCAAGCCAATTTTTGATCTACAGACATAAAAGGTCCATTGACTCAGCCATCTTTTCATGTTCCCTAACGACCTTACACATGATGTCCTTTCGTATAATCTCGAACATAGTTAGAATATGTTTGTCCCGAGCTGGTAAGATGTAAGCATTGAAGGATTCGCTCAAGTTGTTCAGGCTTTTGTCGCACTTTAGAATTGAACTTAAGATGTGTTTCGACCAATATCTCGCATCTATTCCTCGTAGATATGTGTGTGCTGACTGGTCAAGCAAAAATATCTTCCTCATCTCTCTCTCAAAGTGTGTTGATGTTGTGGCTCTAAAAGCGTTCTACATTGCATCCTTGAACAACTTGCCACTAAATTGTTTTTGGAAGTTTACATAAAAATGTCTTAGGCAAAAATGATATTCCGCTAACCCTGCAAACTCTTCGATAGCTGGCACCAGCCCCTACAAAAATTAATAGTTTGAGACAAACATTCATATACAACATATAAAATAAACATACATTGGAAAACCAATCAATCGTACTTTTTGTCGATCAGAAATTATTGTCCACCCTATACCGGACTGACTGTTTAGATCTGTAAGCAACAATTCCAAAAACAAGACACAAGAGTCCCAATATTCTACTTCAACCACTGCTACAACAATCAGATAAATTTAATCATTCCTGTCAATGTTGGTAGTAGTGAGCAGCTGACCTAGACACGATCTCTTCAAGTGGCAACCATTCAAGCAAATAACATGTCTACCATAATTCAACAACTCCATTTTACATGCAGCTAAACACATGTACATTCTAACGACCCTGGAACTTCTTTCCTTTGAAAACGTGTAAAATTTTAAATTTTTTCTTTTATAAAAAAAAACAGCAGAAGACTTTTCCTTCATAATTGCGATACATAAAATAGAATCATTTAAAGATCATAAATAAAAAATTTTTCTTAAACCCTTTTTTTTCAATCGTAGTGAAAATAAATAAACTTCTTTTCTTTTACCATTCAAATATTTTACAAAACTCTTTACAAAACCTTTTCCTTTTTAAATCCTTTTAGCCTAGCTAGCCACAAGATCCGTTCATGCAAATCCTTCATCAACAGCCCCTTAAACTGTTCACCTAGTCTAGAGTTTCCAAAATAGAATGCACCAAATGCACCACTATAGCAGCTTCATCTCTGAATGCACAACCCTCATGTGCCAAGACTTTCAACATTAGCTCCACTTCTAATGCATAGTTAATGGATTCCTGATCACTCCCCAATGCCATTGGTGAGCAACAATTAATATCACTTCAACTTTATTTGGATACGATACACTTTGACTTTTAAAAAGATCTAAGGTTCGATAATCGATGAGGAAATCGCTCTGAGAGTAGTTTGATCTCTCTAGAGTGCAGAAAGTGAATTTATATTCTAGGGAACCGGAAGGCAGAACTTCATACTTTCTTCTGTGGAATTACGTCATTTTGCCAAGGAAAGATTTCATCCTGTGGACGAAAGTATGATATTCCGTGATGGAATGTATACTTTCCTTCATGGAATGACATCGTTCTACGTGGGGGAGCGACTTACAAGGAAAAATGTTTATTAGTACTGATGTTCTGCGGAGGAAAGTATAACGTTTCGCCATTGAACATCATACTTTATGCATTGGAAAATATTTATTTCACGGAGGAACAACTAACTAAAAGCTCAATAATTAGTACTTACCTTCCACAGTAGAAAGATAATCTTTCCATCACGGAACATAATTGAAATTTTTAATGATAAACGTGACATCGATGTTTGCACTGTTCATTTTCCATAGTTGAGTGTTTTATTTGTTAGCAAAAACTTTTTAGTGGGTGACTGGTCATTGAATCTATAGCACAGGGTTTGTTTTGTTATTTTCCCTAAAAGAAAACTGTATGTTCTTTAGGAAAAGGTCATTTGTCCACCAGTTCAAACTGGGAACTCTTAAGACAGGATGTGTTTGTGCATTTACTATTTTTGGCAGTAAAGTAGATAATGTAATGACCCAGATTTTCGTAAATCGTTAAAATGCATAAAAATTTGAAATTTTTCTTTTTAAAACAAAACGTATCAGAGTGTGTCTAACCAGATCGCTACTGACTCTTTCTTTAAACTCGTTATGAAAACCAATTGATAAAATGTGCGGAAGCGTTATAAAATAAATCATCGTAAAACATGGCAGAAGTGTATTTAAATTGTTCAAAAGGAAATCTAAACAATGGAGTATAATACAATAATTTAATGTGATTACAATTGTTTACTCATTCTTTTCTTTGTCTGGCCAGCCCCGAATCTCGTGCATGTGAAATCATTCATCCCTGCATCATTATGTGTTTATCATCTACTTATGATCTGTTCGTCGTTGTACTTACACCACAAGTAAGGACATGAGCTTACGCCCAGTAAGGAAATGAGGGAAAACAATTATACATATCTCTCTTTAGTTCTTCTTGGAATGGGGGCCACCCAAACCAATTCTTTTATTACGTTCGTTCTTTACTCGTATGTCAAGCTAGAGATTGGAGGGGTCTTAGGGGATGGAATTCGCCCTCCAACTCCCTTTTTCGTCCCCTTTCCGGGTTATCCCACCTTCAAGGTTCCTCCCCTTCTAGCGTATCCTACCTTCAGAGTTTCTTCCCTTCCTGCGTATCCCGCCGGAGGGTATCTTCGGTGATGTGCATATCCCGCCCATCCCAAACATTCTTTCTTAGCATTCGTCCCCTTTCTGGTGTATCCCACCTTCAGGGTTTCTTCCCTTCCGGCGTATCCCGCCGGAGGGTTTCTTCGGTGATGGGCGTATCCCACCCATCCCGAACATTCTTTTCTTAGCATTTTTTCTCACTCATGCATGTGAGCACCACCCCGAGGGGGGGGGGGGGTACCCCTTACTAGGTTTATATTAACATGAAGCATAATGCATTATAACGTACATTAACGGAAATTGAAATGCACATTGAAGTAAAAGTACTATAACTGAACTCATGTATATAATGAATAACAATAATTGAAAGCATACATAAATACAGGGAACAATTATGATATCGAATTGAAACAACGAGTTAACAAGATAAGACAATAAAGTAACATACGACAAATTATAATTAACTAAACATGCTTATTGAACAAAGCTAGGCTAAACATGGAAACATGCTGTAGATAACGAATAACAGAAACATGCTTGTAAATTGGTAATCCTTATTCTAATTGGTTATGCATACTGTTATTTTAATTAGTCAAACGTGTTGTATTCAATAGTCTAATTATTATCCTAGTTAAGTACATGCTCAACAAATTAGCTAACATACTCAGGGTTTAGTTATTGATTAAACATGCTTGAATTGATTTACATGCGGACATGCTAAACTAATCCAACATGCTACTTAGTAAACATGCTCAATGATTGATTATTCATTGTACAACTGGTTAAACACGCTTGAACTGGTTATTCAACAACTAATTAGTAAATTAAAAAACTAAACAAGTCCAAGTCTAATCGGTTACTCCAATTGAATAAATTAACATGCTCTTAATCACGTTGGTTAAGTTAATTAGCATGCTCAACTTACAGTTGAAAGTATAATTCTAATTAACATTTACACGTGCTTAGGAATTTAACACATGCATGATATTATCAACTCATAGAATAACTTAGCTTAGTTAATAAATCAAGCATGGTGGTTAGTTAATAAGTGAGCATGGCATAACCAAGTTAATTTAACATGCTAATGATTGCAATTTAAGTAAACATGCTAGCAATGACAAGATCTACATATACATGGATCAATAAGAATGGCAAAAGCAATATATACATTGATGTAGGAATAACAATTTATAATTTACGCATGGAAAGAGATTTAAGCTGGACAGTATTAAAAACAAGGAACATAACAAATAAAGGAACTCTTGACTCATTTGACTCATTCATACTCTTCATTATTCACATACTCATCATTCTACTACACTTATCGTTCTACCATGCGAAATGTGTTTGTTTGTTGTTGAAATATGTAATAGGGCATTTGTGACATATCCTTGGGTTTCGAATCCCTAAAGTTGAAATGGGTAATAGGATAGCAGTATGTGTCATGTCCTTGAGTTTCGAATCCCTAAACCTGATCAGAGTATTATTTGGTTTTTGTGATCGCCGAGCATCACCTTTATTCTGTTATATGTCTATGACATGGTGTGCATGGAGTCTGTGAGTGGCTTCATTTTCACTGTGATTTTACAATGGAACAACAATGGCTTATTTTAATTATGTACCACATATTAGTGGGTGGTTTCAAACACATTCCATTTTATACACATTTTTCTAGAAGGAATTTATAAAACGTGAGTTTTAAGTTCATACATGCTTAAACATAATTTTTAATTAAAATTATCAAATCCCTATTGAGTTTAGTCAAATCACCCAATGACATCTTTCAGGATTATTTTACCAGTTGGATTTCCAGTTACCAAGTCAAGTTTATATCAGGTGGAGTTTTATTTATATTTTAACATTCTCCTTTAGAGATATTTTTGTGAGGTATACTTTATCTGGATGACTGTAACCCTTAATTTACTTTCCGCACAGAACTTTACTTTGTTTCATTTTGAATTATATTACTATGCTATCTGATATCACTGTGGACCTGTTAAGCCATGTTTGTTGGACCCTGGATTGTAATTAATATTTTAAGTCTTCTGTTGATAATTAATAATTTAAGAGAAAAAGGGTCAAGCGATTCGGTTTTTCAAGCCGGGTCATTCCCCGTTTTTTCTCCGGTCCCTTGAGGGTCGTGACAAATACTCTCCTCCTCCCTTTTTAATGAATATCACCCCAATATGCACACAAGATGAGGTGTGTAAAATTCTCTAAAAAATATGGCTATGAAAACTTTGGAAAATAGCAACACTTTGCAGCAAATAATTCTTCACAATGGTTGGTTGTTTTTCTTCACACGGAGTGCTATTCTATTTATAGACTTTTTCATCTCATTAAGCAAACGCTAGACCACCTAAATCTTGGCTGACCTTCATCTAGTCGTTGTGCAGCAATTGTTGATTTTTGGTGTCTTAGCGAGCGACCTCTACCATCTTGATCGACCTCTTCCCGCCCATTGAGAGTATTTTCGAATATCTTGGTTGGCCTTTCACAGTGGTGGTTGACTTACCGATCGACCAATTTTTCCTAGATCGACTGCTTCCTTATGTTGCATAATCTGAGGTTTGGATTTGGACTTTTTGCGGTCAACCTGCCGATCGACTATTTCTTAAATCTCCGAAAACGTTGAGCAATCTACCATTTTGTGGTTGACCAGATGGTATAGGTCAGTTTGGTAGACCTTTTTGCACTGTTAGTCGACATTCACACCCGTTTTCACTTCTTTCGAGTTTCTTTTGTCCTGAAACTTAAGACATTTGCTATAGGGACTTAAACAAACATATTAGTACTATAATAACCTATTAAGGGTATTTCCGATGACATTTAAGCGATGATCACATACAATTTAATATTCAATATTTTAAACACTTTTCTTTAAAAACAACTTATCAATTTGCTTATTCATCATCTAAACACTATTGTTTGGTAAACTTAAGCTAATAGTCTCATATAAAATGAATTGTCCATTTTATGGCTCGTCGAATTTTTGTATTATATGTAGTTTTTCACTGGAATATTTTATTAAGCATGCACATAAATATATTGGATCAACTTGGACGTGTGAACTGAGTTCGATCAACCTGATTTGGGGTCCTATTTCATTTTACGCACATTCAACCATGGGAAGAGGTGTTTGTTTGTTGTTTACAGTTATATGCGTCGTGTCCTTTGATGTAAAACCCTAAACTTGTAGCGTATTTCTATAGCTTTTGCAGGTCGTGACATTTTTAAGTTATATAAACCCTTTACGCGAATTGCATTGTCAATGGCCCGGCTCATAAGCGAACTGAATTGACCAACCCTTTTCCTTATAAATCATTTAGGCAGCAGAAGATTTGACAAAAAACTTAATAGTCAGTGCCCAACCAAATTAGGTTAAAACAAAGGTCTAATAGTGATATTAAAAATAAAGTGACAATATAAGTCTGAAATAAAATTGCCAAAATAAAGGAGTAAAATAATTAAATTCTAATACAAGTTTAAATCAAGTCCTAACCTTACAAATAAAACTCTCAAAAAGAAAATAATGAAGTAAACAAAGTCTCGCCAAGCTTACTCCTGTATTGGCAACTATGGATCCTCCAAACTAAGTCCAAAAGAGAAATTTCATTGGAATGAGTCAACTAAACTCAATAGGGGTAAAATCTTATATTAACCAATGATGTATAATAAAATGGGGGAACATGCTATATATAAAATATCATTTTTAAATTGGTATAAAAATTAAATAGTAAGACAAACATTGAAAACATTTCATTATAGTGCAGTACATAAATAAAATAGATTCTACAATGTATCAATGAAAATGGAGTCTCTCACAGGCTTCAGGCACACTATGTCATAGACATCTAGTAACAGCGATACTCGGCGATTGTTAAAACCACAAAAATAAGACCATGATCAAGTTTAGAGTTTTATGCCTAGAGACGCAACATAGTTAGCTGTCTCATTACTCTAATTAACATAGACAAACGTATCCTGCAACTATGGAATGTCCGTAAAGAAAATATGACCCCTATACAGGTCGATCAAACTTGATTCACTTGACCAAGATGATCAGTGAATAAAAATATACACACTCAAATTAGACATATTCAGTGAAAAATAAATATACATATAGTATAAAAATCGATATGCCATAAAAATGGACTTACCATTTTGTATGAAAACACGTTTCAAAATAATATTTGTAAAATCATGATATGTTGGACATGAAATAAACTCTTACCTTAACTCGGCTTACCAAACCAAAGCCCAGGCATCAATAATCTAAAAAGTCTGAATCTCACATTAATCCTTTGAAGCTAACAAAATATACATATTCAAACTTATTCCCTTTTTCAACCTTTCAAAAAAAAGTGTTGGAACTAATAACCGAGATAGGAATCAACTTGGGGAACTCATAGAATAATCTCCAAAAATACCCAACTTTTAGAATCTAATCCAGATGTCCCTCCGTCAAACATCTGTCACATTGTTAAAAATTCGGGTGATCGTGGATTGGGTCTAGATGTCCACTCCTCAAGCGTTGTCCTCTCTACCCACTTCCAAGGAAGCAAACGCTTCCGCAGATGCGAGCGTACGCTCCAGCAAAAGCCCTCACTTGTGCAGACATATGCCTTCCTCATCCTTCCGCAGATTCGTATGTTTCCACATGTTTCCATGGAAACCTTTGTTCCAACGGACACATACACTTCCGCACAAAAGCCTTCAATTTTGAGAACACATGCCTTCCTCGATGGAAAACTTCATTTTCACAGATATGTTCCTGTGATTCTAGAATTGCTAAACATTCAAAAAACTTTAAATTTTCTATCAAAATATATTTTCAACTTTTTGGCAAACTCTAACTTTAAATAACCAAAAATATACCAAAGTATAAACCAATTTGTTTTTGTGAAAAATTAACAACTTTTTCATCCAATTTGCAGAACTTAAAAATCCAAAACATAACTAATTCATCATCGGACCAAAATTCTAAACTTTTCATAAAAGTAACTATTCAGCCTATCCAACGAAACTTCAAATCCAAATTCGATGAATATCTAAAAAAAAGTTCAATTTTACCATTGTATGACTTCCAATCTTCACAAACTTTCAACTCCAAATTCCCATCAAAATCTAAAACGAAACTAATAATTAAAATTTCAACTTCTATAAGAAATCTTACATCATATAAGAGAGCTTCCACTTACTAGAGTTCTCTCTATTTTCGGTCATGGTTGTGCAAGGATGTCATTCTTCTATCCTTGTAACATAATAGGGTTTAGATTTTCCAAAATTTGAAACGAAAAACAATTTTCTCCCAAAAATCAGATGTCATTCTCTAAAAATTAGATATCATTCTCCAACCACTGGTCGCCGCCCAAACCTTGTCAAAATCCATCAAGGAAGTTGGAGCTCGTCCTAGGGATGAAAGTCGAACACTTCTCCATCATCGAGCACCGATCAAACTTCTCTGTCTTTCACAATGTTTTCATCTGAGAGTCCAACCATGGGTTCAGACAACCCAATGTGACGGAATCAGACAATGTTTTGGCGCGATTCACCTTTGTTCATTAGCGAACACACCTCTTGTGTGTTCGGTCATCCACGACACTAAGAAGATCAAAGGAGGAAGAAGAAAAGAAAAGAACTGGGTTTGAGTTTTCAACCTAGACCTAACCAATTCTATGATGTCAACCCGAACTGAACCAGTCTAGTCCAGTCAAACTGAACCAATCCAGCCACACCAAACCAAACCCTGTTGAACCAGAATCGATCCATTTTTGACCCAATTACTCTCAAACCGTCAAAGTTAATTCAATTCAATTTTTGATCCACCTAGAATTTATCAGTAAGGAATTCTTGCTCAAATTATTTCAATGATATTTTTTTAAGGAGGCTTTTAACCCTAAGATTATTTAGGCAAGCAAGGTTATTTGAAATCTCATAAAGATCCCCAAAACCTTATACTCTCGGAATCTAGGTGAGTAAAGACATTAGTTTTTAAACATTTTGGCCATATGCCCTACATTACAAAGCGTATTACTATTTAATTTATTTTTTGCAACTATATTCTATTATTTAAGTCCTAATACTTTAAATGAGCATGCATGATTAGACATTGACATAAGATTAAAGAAAGATAAAATTAGTAGGTAATCTTGTATACAAGTATGAATGCATAAATTTGATGGAATTGACGGAAAGCATGATGAGATGACTAATAAAATCTTCAATACATGAAAAATATGAAATGACTAATATAGTCCTGAACACATGAAAATTTGAGATAGGTAATGAAAATCTGAACGTATGAAAATTATGAGATAACTAATAAAAACCTAAATACATGGAAATTTGAGATAACTAATGAAAGTTTGAACGCATGATAAGGTTGGAAATGAGTTCCAACCAGTATGTAACTTTAAGCATGAAAATCTAGTAATGCATGGAAGTAATTCACATATGTACGTGTTTTTACTTATTGAGTGTATCTCACCCTTAGTTTTGTGGTGTTGGTGAATCGTTAACTGAGGAAGAATTGAGGATGATAAAAATATTCTAAAGGCAGACGATCATATAAAAGAGGGTGATGTTAGGTTAGAATAATAATTTTCTGTTTAGTTTTCATATCGTTTTTAATAAATAAACTCTGTTGTAATTTTTAAGAATATAGAGTGGTTGAATTTTTGTAAACTCGTTTTGATATTTTAATTAATATAGTGTTGAGAACTATTTCGTATTTAAATTTCTTGAGTAAATGAAATTTTAATTCTTTTTAGTATTTTAATGTAATTGTTTAATGAAAGTATTTTATTAAATAAATTTTATTTAATGTTTTAAGTAATAATAAATTAAATAAACACTTCCTAATATTTAATATTCGATTTTCCCATTTAATTAATGATTTCAAAATTTTTAAGAATTCCCAAATTTTAATTAAGGTTTTCAATAAACTAATTTAATCTAATTTTTTAATCAATTTGAGAAAAAATTTTAAAGTTTTGAAATTTTGAGGAAAATGAATTTTGGGGCATTACAATTTGGTATCAAAGCACTATGTTTATAAGGTTTTATAGACTATCTGTATGTTCATTTGCACTTGAAAGATGATCGATAAGCAAGTAAGTGTTTCTTTTCATTATTCATTTTATACATGTTTTATAAAATCTTAAATATATATTGAAACTTTAATATATTTTTTCATAAAGTAATTTCGTACTATTCTAAGTTGCATTTTAGTATAAGTTGTATATATTTTAAAGCTATCTTACGACTAAACCTAAAATAACTATTCTCAATTAAAAAACTTCACCCCATTTAACAAACTCCCTTATAATAATAATAATAAAAATAAAATAAAAATCATACAAATCTTGCAAAGTAAGTTAACTAGTTTAGAGCCTTTAGGAACTACTCCACAAAAATTTTAGAATATGGACATGCAATAGTTAAAACTTAATTTAGGAAAATACACTAACTGAAACTTGAACATTTTTTTTTGTACAAGAGCTTATGGAAAAACTATAAAGATGATTTAGTTATGGATAAGATGATTGTCTATAGTAATAGTTTGACTATTAGAATTAAATTATTTTAAGATTTAGTAAAAATGTAACTTGTAGAAAACTTTGAAGTTAGATTTGAATTGAGAATCTTAAGTTCAAAATTTATAGTTAGATGTCATTTTGGAATAAGCAATGCTAGAAGGATGTGCGAAAGTTATATTCTAACAAGAGTAATTTTAATAATGGTGATGGAAAAAAAAAACTGAGGGCACAAAATTAAATGAATTGAGAATGTAGAATGAATGATCTTTGCTCAATGACACATAAATATTGAGTTATAATACATGGCTTTGAAAATTTTTGGATTTTAATTGATTGAAGTGAAGTCGAGAAACCTAGGTATGAAATATGTGTTCGAGTGTATAGTTTAAAATGATGTCATAGTTGAGGACTTACCAAAATTTGAGGATATAATTTATTTAAATAAAATCAAGGTCTTTAAATATGAATTTAAATTTTGAGTACATAATTAATTGGAATGAACTCTAGGATATAAAGAGGTCATTGTTTCTGTAAACATGAGGGTTATTGTATTCTTTATGAATACTTAAATTTTGAGGATAAGTTAATCAAGATTAAATTGAAGTCTTTAAGGATGAAATTCACATTGAAGTACTCAGTTTAGAATAAATATTTTTTATGAATTATGGAGATTAGACTTTGTTCAAGTAACTATTAAAACTTTTGAGGATGTAGTTAATTTAAACAAAGTTGTAGACTTAAACTACAAATTTTATGTTGAAGTGTTTATTGTCGATCAATTATTGTTTGGAGAAAACATAGAGATTAAATATTAGTTGAAAACTTACTAAATATTAAGATTATAGTTAATCGAACTAAAGTCGAGGAGGTTAAGTACAAAATTTACATTCAAGTATGTAATTAAAATGATCATTTCTTAAGGACATAGAACTTAGATGTAATTGATAAATTATTAAATTTTAAGGCTATGATTGATGAAAACAAAATAGAAAAACTTAAGCATAAACTTGTATTCAATTACAAAATTAGAACAATCATTGATTGAGGAAATATAAGATTAGATTTGATGAAAAAAAAAACTACTAAATTTTGAGAGTTTGATTGATCGAAATGAATTGAGGTCTTTTAAGTATGAATTAAATGTTGGAGAATATAGTTCCTTGCTATAAATTTGGAATTTTAATTATGAATTTTAGTACTGAGTGTTTAGTTTACCAAGATATAAATATTATGTAGCAATATGGAGATTGGTTTAAAGGATAGTGCTAATTTTAAAGATGTTAAAGAGTTGATGAATTGATGTATTAGTCGATTATATATATCAAGGAGGAATGAAAATTAAAGAATAACTTTGTGGATGTTAGTATATTCAAAATAGAGGTTTAGCATTAAATATGAATGAAATTTATTGTTCAATAGAAATGAAAACTTAAAAAGAGATGATTTGAATTTCATGGAGAGAGATAAATCAGAGTAAAGCAACGAAAGCATAGTAAACCATGACCTAGTAACTTAAGAATTGTTCATTTAGATTGAGCCAGAATAACATGAGTTGTGGGAGAAGTAATCCCGACTAATTTAGGAAAAGATTTCAGTAAATATGTGGATTGATGAGAAGAGTAAATGAAAAAAGTCTACCCATAACTATATAAGTAATAATGTAAATTTCTATTAAATCCGAATTTGAATTGAAATATACTAAGGTTTAGATTTTCCAAAATTTGAATTGAAAATCAGTTTTCTCCAAAAAATCAGAATCTTTAAAAATTCCAATCCCTAAAATTCCTCTCAAATTGGTGAAAATATGATCTTAAACACTAAGTTGTTGAGTAAATCCGAATTTGACTTGAATTTGGGGGTTTCTCAACTAAAATCCTTCCTTATAAATTAGACCTCATCGACTGGAAGAAATCACTCTCCTTCGAAGTTTTAATTTTCACTCACAAGCTCTGACCACCGGTCGCCACCTAGACCTTGTTGGAATCCATCGAGGAAGTTGGGCTCGACCTCGGGACGCCGGTCGAACACTTCTTTGTCATCGAGCACCAATCAGACTTCTTTGTCTTTCACGACATTTTCATTCGAGAGTCCACTGTGGGTTCAAACAACTCACCATAATGGAATCAGACGATTTTTTGGTGGGATTCACCTTCATTCATTGGTGAACACACCTCCTGTGTGTTTGGTTATGTGCAACGCAAATAAGATCAAAGGAGGAAGGAGAAAAGGAAAGAATTGGGTTTGAGTTTTCAACCCAGACCTAAACGGTTCTATGATATCAACCCGAACTGAACTAGTTCAGTCCAGTCAAACGGAACCAATCCAGCCAGACCAAACCAAACCAGATCCTTTTTTTTTACCTTATTAGTCCTGAACAGTCAAAGTTGATCCAATTCTATTTTTGGTCTATCTAGAATTTAACAGTAAGAAATTTCTGCCCAAATTCTTTCAATGATTTTTTAAGGAGAATTTTAACCCTAAGATTATTTAGGCAGGGAAAGTTATTTGAAATCTCGGAAAAATCCCTAAAACCTTATACTCACGGAATCCAAGTAAGTAAGTTTTTAAACATTTTGGTCATTGGCTCTACATCACAAAGCGCATTACTATTCAATTTATTTTTTACAATTTTATTCTATTATTTAAATCTTGAAACTTTAAATGCACACGCATGATTTTAAATTGACATAAAATTGGGGGTGGAAACCGATCATTTTGGATCGGTTCGGTTCAGTTTTAACAAGAGAAAAAAAAATTATGCCCAAACCGAAAAACTGCAGTTCGGTTTTCATGGGGGCAAAATTGGGTAATCGTAAAACCAAACTAACCATTCAAAAAAAAAAACTAAAACCTCCCCTGCCCGTGCCTTAACCTGTAACTCTTCTCCACTTCCTGCTCCCTGCTCCTTGGTCCTTCTCCCTGCCTCTTCTTGCCAGCAATCACCATCTTCCGATTTCGTCTCCCTACCTCTTCTAGCCAACTATCACCGATTCTGCGAGCTTCACGCACAGGTTCGTCGACGTTCTATTGTTCTGATTGGTACTTTCTTCATCAGGGCAATCTCAATTGTCATTACCGGAGATCCAGCTCTTTTGATATCACTACTGATGCGGTAATCAGATAGCGTATACTATGCTATATATAATATATTTGTTAGAGTTCGGTGTGACAGGAATTCTAGTTGGGCCGGGTCAGACCCATATCCAATATTAGTGTTATTTATTTTCTCTATATATTGATGCTTGAGTCGCAAAACTTATTGTACCTTGATTTCCAAAATAGTAATTTTCTCCTCTGCCCATGGTTTTTTCCCGTTAGGGTTTTCCACGTAAATTTTGGTGTCCCTGCTTCCGTAGTTTTCTTTTTCCGTTTCGCGTACAATTTTCAACCATTGGTATTAAAGTCTGGTCAATATTCTCTATATCAATTTTCAATAATTGATATCAGAGCCTGGATGAGATTCTCTATATCAATTTTCAATAATTGATATCAGAGCGAAGTTAGAGTTTTCAGTACTTGGATCGAACGATTTTAGGGCTTACAATTATTTGTGAAAAATTGTAATTGGAAAAAGAATTAAAAAAAAGAGAAAATTTTGTTTCCCTGTTGCGTCGCCCCTGCTTCCAGAAAATGAAAGTGTTGCCTGCGATTCTCCAGCGAAGAACAGCGAGCACCTGAGGAAATCGCTGATCGCCCCGTCCAAGCCGCTGCCGTTGCCGTCTGTCACCGAAAATAGAAAGGAGAAAAACTGTTGCCGTCACTCCCTGTGTTGCTGTCTGTCACCAAGAAATCGAGAAACCTCTAGTCGAAGTCATTAGCCGTTGATCTATCACCGCCAGAGGTCGCGTGTTACGTTCGTCATCGCCGACCGATTCCGCAATACACAGTGACTCACCATTCTTTTTTGAAGCTGCTATCTACACAGTGACATTGCCAGTGAAGAAGACTAGTTGGTGAACTTTGGTTATTGCAAGGTTGATAGAATTTGGGGATAAATTTTTAAGTTTGGTTTTTCGTGCAAAAGCTGTGATTTTTGGGTACAAAATTTTGGTTGTGAAATTGGAAATTTGTCCAGATTATCTGAAGATCAAAGTTTTGGGGTGGATATTTTGGGTTCAGAAATTATGAGTAAATTTATGAAATTTTTGGGTAGGATGACTTTGTTGAAATTCGATATTCCGCTGTTTGATCAGAATACGAGATTTTAGTTATGGTAGGTGAAGATGCGAGATGTACTCGCACAGATGGATTTAGATGACGCGTTATTAGGGCTCGACAAAATGACCATGTTATTGAGTGAAGAGGAGAAACTTCGAAATGATCGAAAAGCCCTATCTTTGATACGTCTGCATTTGTCAAATCAGATTTTGTAGGATGTTTTGAATGAGAAATTTGCCACTGAGTTATAGTTCAGATTGAAGCAGTTGTGTATGAAGAAAAATCTGACTAGCAAGTTGCATCTAAAGCAACGAATTTATTCTCATCATTTATTGGAAGGAGCCTCTATTACAGAGCACTTGGCTGCATTCAAGGAGTTAGTTTCAAATTTGGAGACTATGAAATGCAAGTATGATGAGGAGGATTTGAGGTTGATTCTGCTATACTCATTGTCTGCTTCATATGGTGCTTTCAGAGATACAATTTTATACAGTAGAGAAAGTCTAACTCTGGAAGAGGTTTATTGTTCTTTGTTATCAAAGGAAAAGATGAAGCAATTTGTTGTAGGATCCGAGTCTCGAGGTGAGGGACTCGTTGTTTGGGGTAGAACAAGAGAGTCAAACAACAAAGGTAGTGATAATGTTCAGAGTTCAAAGGGCATATCAAAGTCAAGGTACTGAGATAGAACCTGTTACTTCTGTCAGAGAAGGGGGCACATTAAAGCCGAGTGGCATAAATTGCAGAATGAAATAAAGAGAGCTAGGGAGAAGAGAAAACAACCGATGACGTCAAGTGAATTAGTTGTCGCAGAAGAAGAAGAAGACTATAGTGATGGAAATCTTCTAATAGTGTCAGAGGGAAACTCAAAGCCAAAACAAGGATTGGATTCTAGATTCAGCGTGTTCGTTTCATATGTGCTACAATCGAGATTGGTTTACGACATATGAGACCGTTTCAGGAGGTCTTGGTTAATGGGTAATAACATACCTTGCAAGATAGCTGGTATTGGTATCGTCAGAATCAGAATATTTGATGGAGTTGTGAGGACACTTGGTAATGTGCGACATGTTCTCGAGACAAAAAAGAATATGATCTCATTGAGTACTCTGGTTTTAAAAGAGTACAAGTACAACGTTGTAGGTGGACACAGAAGCTCTCCAAATTTATATGTGTTACAGGGTTCTACAGTGACGGGTAATAAGGCTGGAAAGTTTGTGAATTCACTTTCAAAAGGTTTTTTTAGAGAAGACTCAGAGTAAGTTAGGTTCTCAGATAAAGTTCAAGTTGGGTTCTGAATCCTCATTAGAGCCGATACGTTAGCCTACTACAGATGTTCAGCGTGATGCAGTCACCACATTGTCACCAGTTTCAGTTATAGTTTCTCGTTAGAGTGGTATCGTCAAAGGTAGAACCAAGGGAAAAGGTAAAGCTCCACGACGATATGGTGAAATTTCTACAGTGGGTTATGCATTGAGTGTGTTCGAGGGTATAGATTCAAGTGGGGGATCTTCAGCATATTCACATACAGTTCATTGCGACAACTTTGATTATTCGGTGGTACCATAGAGGAGATGTGATTTCTCCCCGAGTGTATCTCTCAAGCTTAAGCGAGGCTTAAACTTGATCAATACTAGATATTGAGTTGGCCCAGTAGGGGTCTTTGTGGAAGAGGAGGTTATTTTTTCGTTGGAGTTTTGTAGATCGTTCGCCTTGCATTGGAATTTCTTTGAAGATAGAGATTGTCAGAGTTCAGTATCCTGGATTCGTTTTGGGGTGGGCGAGAATCCTGCATTGGATCTCTCAGTGGAATTCGTGTCAAGTGGAGATTGTTAGAGTTCGGTGTGACACGAATTCTAGTTGGGCCGGGTCTGGCCCATATCCAATATTAGGGTTATTTAATTTCTCTATATATTGATGCTTGAGTCGCAAAACTCATTGTACCTTGATTTCCTATTAGTAATTTCTCCTATGACCGTGGTTTTTTCCCTATAAGGGTTTTCCACGTAAATCTTGGTGTCCTTGCTTTCACAGTTTTCTTTTTCTGTTTCGCGTTCTATCTACCTTGTTGCTGATGAAAGTTATCCCCTTAGTTTGAATTCTTAAACTTTAACGAGTTTGTTTGGTAGGTTACTGCTTTGGCTGTGTAGGTTAATGCATTTTTGTTGGTTTTCAAAACAACAAATACAGCGGAGAGCGGTGTGCACGGTCCGGTTCGGTACGGGTTTCACAGTAAACCGTACTGCACCGGTCGGTACTGGTTTGAAAAATTCAAGACCGGTACCGGTCCCGTTGGAGTCTGGTACCAGACCGATTTTTTGGTACCTGTTCCGGTTCGGTACCGATTCGTACCGAAGTTTAAAAAAAATTTAAACAGTTTTTTTAATCTGTCCAAAACAGATTCATAATCTGTCCACAACATATTCATGACTATCGTTGCATAATTGGTATTCCAATCTCGAAGACAAGGAAACACATTCCACACTTTCTTCTTTCTACCTATCAAAGCTTCCAAATTCTCCATATCTACAAGGTGAAGCCTGTCAAGGCTTGGCAGAACAAAGGAAGAAAAAGATGAAGTAGAAACCAACTCTCTTACCCCATTGCAACCAGTAATTATACAGTCTCGTAAATCCATTGCAGAATTCAAAAATGCTAAAGCACATAAATCATAACAAAACAAAAATCACAATTAAGGTTCATATACTGACCTAGCTGGCGACGGAAGCTGGAAGGGCCAGATCCAGAGACGAAATTGGGATTGGAGCGCCGAAGACGGAATCGAGATAGGAGTGCCAGAGACTGAATCAAGACAAGAGCTCGAGACTTCAGACTTGAGAGAGAAGTGGGAGACGAAAGTCGGGAGTCGGGGCTGGAGCTCGGGACTTGGGAGCGCCGTCGCCGTAGTGGAGACAAAGGCGAGACTGGAGCTCGCGGGAGTCGGGACTGGAGCTCACAGGTGCGGGCTACAGGGTCATCACTTCAGGGACACGGTGTGAAGCAGTGAAACGGTGTGAACTGTGAAGCAGAGTGAATTTGCCCTAATTTTAATAGATACCCAGGCTTCTCGGTCCTACGGCTCGGTACCGGTTCTGGGTACCGAGGACCGAGTACCAGACCGTAAAATTCGGTCCTATTAAAACAAGACCGAATTCGGTCCGGTACCGAGTAAACTTGTACCGAATCGGTACTGAAACCTCCGGTTCCGGTCCGGTTCTTCGGTACCGGTTCGGTTCTGCACACCCCTAATAGCGGATTCATAGAAAACCCGTCTGTCGGAAACTTTGTCGGCAAACAAATCAATCTATTTTTAAATACAATTTTCGTCTATTGTAAATTTTTTTCCTTCAAAGTTTTCGATGATAAGATCTTTAATCTGAAGTAGTTATTTAACAGAACCGATAGCCCAAGTTCACTCAAGGTCTTTGGAGGTTCACCTTATCTTTAAATTTAAGATCAAGATCATTCATAATTAGTTTGATCATTAACTTAAGGTTTATCTTGTTATCTCATCATCCAAACTCAATTGTCTTTGTCAGGTCTCTAGGACACATATGGAAGAAAAGATAGTCCAACGCCAGGAAATCGACTCCAAGTCATACTCCTTGGCACCACCTCTACCAGAGGCAAGTGATATCAATGGTTTCCCTTTGATGACAACCTTTACTCAAATCTTACCTGTACAGACACAGAATCCAGTCAAAAAGCTTTCACTTGGACAAGCAAGATTGGAGAATACCACATCACAGAAAATTGTTCGTCCATCTACGGTTCATCCTGCACCTTACTCATCAACTATGTCTCATAATGATTCAAATTTAAAGATATCAATGGACCCATCAGCTCTTTCTCTGAGGCTTTCCTTGACGTCCGATCAATGGGAATTGCCTTTGAGACATTCAGCATTTCAGGCAAGTTCAAGTTTCAATAATAGCGATAACATTATCAGTGTTTCTTAAGGACGTGAATTTGTGATAACTAATGTTCTAGTGGATCACAATAGGTATTTAGAAAAAAACGATGGATGATAGGTGTCAAAGCAATTAAGTTCACTAGCTTTCATCTTTGGTTGTACAAACCTTAAAAAAACAAGGAGAAAAAAATAAAGGAAAAACAAGGTCCAGTCCTGTCTTATTCTCTTACAATGTTTGATTTTTATCGGTTCTGTTGTTGTCTTTTGGGTAGCTGATGTAACTAGAAATAACAACTACTCTTTTCTTAATTTCTCTGATAATGATGGGTTTGGTCCACTGACTTGAAGCCATTTTTGTGATTAAAAAACACCGTCAAAGTTGGGTTTCTGGTGGGGATTGAATGAACCATTACCTCTGAATGCCGATTCAGCTGTTACAGATTGAATTTTTCTTTCATTTTCTGGATTCTTTTATCATTTTCTGGATCATTGATAATAGATTTCTTTTTTTTATGATGATCACTCTTCATATTCTTTTTCTTTTTTTTTTCAACTTCATTATTTTAATATTTTCTTCAATTTTGAAAAAACCGAACTCGAACCGTAAACTGAACTGATAAAAACTGAAACCGAGGTTCGATTTTTGGCTTGGTTTGTTGTTGTCATCGGTTCGGTTTGGGTTCGGTTTCGGTTTGTAAAATCCAAAATTGAACAGAGTCAGTTCGGTTTTAGTTTGGCCAAAAATCGAATCGAACCGAACCATTTCCACCCCTATATAAAATTAAAGAAAGATAAAATTAGTAGGTCATTTTGTACACAAGTATATATGTATGAATCTAATGGAAATGATGGAAAACATGATGAGATGGCTAATGAAAGTCTGAACGCATAAAAATTATGAGATGGGTAATGAAAGTCTGAACACATGACTAATGAAAGCATGAATGCATGATAAGATTGAAAAATGAGTTCCCACCAGTATGTAATTTTAAGCATGAAAATATGGTAATGCATGAAATTAATTCATATACGCAGGTTTTTTTACTTACTGAGTTTATTTCTCTCTTAATTTTGTAATGTATGTGAATTTTTAACTCAGAAAAAATTGAGATTGAACGAGAATATTCTAAAGGCAGGTGAGGTGAGCATCCATAATAGGGTAATGTCAGGTCAGAAGAATAATTTTCTATTTAATTTTTATATTGTTTTTAATAAATAATTTCGCTGTAATTTTAAGAATATTACGTGGTTGAATTTTTGTAAACTCGTTTTGATGTTTTAATTTATGTAGTGTTGAGAACTATTTCATCATTAAATTTCTTGAGTAAACAAAATTTTAATTTTTTTTATATTTTAATGTAATTTTTTAATCAAGATATTTTATTAAATAAAGTTTAGTTAAGGTTTAAGTGACAATAAATTAAATAAACATTTTCTAAGTTTTAATATTCAATTTTTCTATTTAATTAATGATTTTGACATTTTCAAAAATTTTCAAATTTTAATTATTGTTTTCAATAAATTAATTTAACCTAATATTTTCAATCAATTTACAAAAAATTTTAAAATTTTCAAATTTTGAAGAAAATAAATTTTTTGGGGGGAGAGAGAAAATAAATTTTGGGGGCGTTAAACACCACCCACTCCCAATGCATGGAAAAAGAATTCATTGCTGAAGTGAAGATGCTCGGGTATGTAAAGGAAAAGAGAGGAAGTTTACTTGCAACATAAGGAAACTTTTCATTCTCTGCATAATAATTATTCCGTAATAAATTCAAATAAATTCTTGCATTTAATTGCACTAAACCAAAAGTTTACAGCCGATGCTATTGGGCTAGTCAACTATTTTCTCCATGATTCTCTCTCTCACACACACAAATTAAGAGATGGAAAAAGGGTTTCAAGAGAGATCAGTTTTATTCATTTGAAAAAATAGATGGGTCTAATCTTCATCAGCCTTGGATCTCTGTCAGCATCGTTTGTTCCATTTTAGGATAAGATGAAGGGTGTACGCTGAACGAGAGCTTTCTTGAGTCCACTTAGAGGTTTTTATGAGATATAACTAGATTTAACTCACTCATTCATCTAAATGGTTTAAGTGTATTGCAATCAGAAGCTCAGTACATGATTAAATGAAGCGGTAGACAAATTGAATCTTAAATTTCCTAGACTTGGATTGAAGGGAGCTCTCTTTCTTCCCATATTTCTTACTCTCTTTCGATCCAATATTCTGGGGTTTTGTTTTCCAGGGATTACGATTAGAAGTTCCCTTGCTTTCTGGTTAATCTTGATCTGAACAGGTTGAATATCGGTCTTCTACATGATCGTCAATGCCTCTTTCATCAGAAATCATCAGAAGCCTTTCTTATAAAGGTTATGAACTACCCAGAGCTCCATCTTTGCATCTTTTCTGCATCAAAATTAGGGTTGCTTCCGAATTCTATTTTACTTCCTCGTATCCTGTTAATAAACCAAATTGCTGTTGAAAATAAACCAAATTTTAATAATTTTTTTTTA
Organism: Begonia loranthoides; assembly: GCA_022433065.1. Classification (NCBI taxonomy): domain Eukaryota; kingdom Viridiplantae; phylum Streptophyta; class Magnoliopsida; order Cucurbitales; family Begoniaceae; genus Begonia; species Begonia loranthoides. The sequence continues at coordinate 7,682,945 of CM039485.1, forward strand.
TTTAATTTATTTTGATTTGTGTTTTTAGTTAATTCATGCTCGAAAAGCTTTGTTAAGATTAGTGATTCTTCTATGTATGAACGCATGCATTTAAGAAGTTCATATATTTTGATTGTGCTTATACATGTTCTAATGAATGATATTTATTATGTATGAATGTCTTGGTTCATTTCATCGTAGCTACTCAAAAAGAGGCAGCCAATGGGTGTGAGTTTATGATCCTGACTACGTTGATAGTTTACAGAAAACCCTCTACTTCTTTCCCTGCTCCAAGCTTTGTTTATGGCCCCGAAAAAAGGTTTTTATTGATTGGATTTCGAATAATAAAAAGTAGGGTTATTTTTATCTGACACCTCCAACTATGGACACCTTTTTATCTATCACCTTATGGTTTTAAATTTTTAATGAACACCTTATACTATTGGGAGTTTTCATCCTTCACCTTCCGTCTACCGCCATTTATTCTAATCTCCAGAAGACCTCAACAACTCTTCTCTCCTGTTCTTTCTTCTCCGAAGATCGCTCCTCTTCTCTCCAAAGCACGAAAGCGAAGGCAAAGACGAAGACTACTCCAACGACGCCACCACTCGCTCCGTATGAATATGGATTTGGGGTCTACCCACTGTTAGATCATAGATTCACGGCATCAGATGGCTAATTCGATCTGCGATGTATCGGCTCTACTCCACAGCCATAAGAGCCATTGTAATGGATGATGAAAAAATGGCGGACGTCAAAAAGCTATGTGCTGATTGACGGATGGAGCCAGGGTTTTGTGAAGAGAAGAGAGTTGAAGGAAGGAGAAGAAGTTGGGATTTTCTGGGATTCAATAAACTCCATGTTCAACTTCACTGTGATTCACATAGCTTCACCATTCTCCAAGCTGAATCCATGATGGTGTTCTCCTTTTTGCTAATGAATTGTATCGTTCCTTTCTTTAGAAGAGCAAATTTTTTAATGAAAATTTTCATATTTTATTTTAGAAACAATTGAGTTCCACCAGAATTTTGTTTTTGTTAGCCTCTTCTCTTTTATTTGTTACCCTTTGTATAAGAATCAGAAATTTAGAAACTTTTTCATTCTCTGTTGATTTGTATGTTTCATTGAAGTAATGGATTTAGTGCGAGGAAGACGCCAAAAAGCCTGAAGATGAAGAACTGTAGCAACAGATTCTCAGGCTTTTGAATAAGCCTGCACTCTCTGTCTCTCTGAATAAAAGCATTAAACTTGACATAAAATATTTTAACAGATGAAAAACATCTTCCCCGTTCTCTTGTGCAAAGAAGTCAATATTTCAACAGATGAAAAATCTGTCCTCCAAAGCCTTCAATATTTGGTAGTTAAATAAACTGCACTTAGAAATCTATCATAAAATTGCAAGGAAAACACATAAGGATCTCATGGAAGCCTGAGATATGCATTAGCACGACCTCTAACATATAGAGTCAACTCTCAAGTAAACAGCAGTATGACAGATTGGATGACATAAAATAATCATCATAATAAGACTAATCATAAATAAAAGACTTTTTCCAAAATAATCAAAATTGCGATCTGCAATCTTCCTCGCACTAAATCCATTACTTCAAAGAAACATACAAATCAACAGAGAATGAAAAGGTTTCTAAATTTCTAATTCTTATACAAAGGGTAACGAATAAAAGAGAAGAGGCTAACAAAAACAAAAATCTGGTGGAACTCAATTGTACCTAAAATAAAATAAGAAAATTTTCTCTTCTAAAGAAAGGAAAGATACAATTCATTAGCAAAAAAGAGAAGACCATCATGGATTCAGCTTGGAGAATGGTGAAGCTCTATGAATCACAGTGAAGTTGAACATGGAGTTTATTGAATCCCAGAAAATTCCAACTTCATCTCCTTCCTTCAACTCTCTTCTCTTCACAAAATCCTGGCTCCACCCGTCAATCAACACGTAGCTTTTCTACGTCCGCCATTTTTTTGTCATCCATTACAATGGCTCTTATGGCTGTGGAGGAGAGCCGATACATTACGGATCGAATTTTCCATCCGATGCCGTGAATCTAGGATCTAACAGTGGGTAGGAAAGATGACCCCAAATCTATATTCATATGGAGCAAGTGGTGGCGTCGTCGGAGTAGTCTTCATCTTCGCCTTCACCTTCGTGCTTTAGAGAGAAGAGGAGCGAGCTTCGAAGAAGAGACAAGAGAAGAGCTGCTGAGGTCTTTTGGAGATTAGAAGAAACGACGGTAGATGGAAGGTGAAGGATGAAAACTGCCAATAGTACAAGGTGTTCATTAAAAATTTTAAAAACATAAGGTGATAAATAAAAAGGTACCCATAGTTGGAGGTATCAAATAAAAATAACCCTAAAAAGTAGGTGCATTGAAGTGCAGTAAAAAATAATTTATGAAATTTATGTCATAAGCTTATAAAAGTTAAAAAAAAAGTAGTTGTGATAGTTAAAATGATGCAAATCAAGAGAGATCTTTTTACTAAGTTTAAAAAAAAACCCCAAACATGACTTTCTTTTTCACGCAAGGAATGGTATTTCACCATTTTTGCTAGTAAACCACGGTGCAAATTGTTTTTAGGCAATGGTATAACTCGTATTTATGGTCTTGATGAAGTAACGGCTGGTGAAGTAGTACAATTTGAAGAGGGTACTATTAGGGGTGTGCATGATCCGGTTGGTTTAAGTTTTGAAATTACAACACCGAAACCGGTTGTAGGGAAAACCGAAATCTCGGTTCCGGTTCCAGTTCAGTTCTTGTTTTCCCTCCTTTAAGTTTTTTTTTCAAATATTATAATAAAAATTAAAAAAAAACACATAATTAATAACACTGAAATTCTTCTTTCTCTTCTCTCTCCAAAACATCACTGAATCTAAATATTCGATCTTGCAGTCTAACATATGTGTAAGAAGATGAGTAACATTGTTAAAAAACTATTCTTTACACTAAGTGTTGGACGAAAAATGTAATCGAATTAGATACTGATGTCCTCTTGAAGCCAGAATGCCCATGTCATATTCACGTTCAAAAGCATTTTTGCTCCGAATAACACAAGCAATGTTATAAACATTATTAGGACCAATTTTAGGGTTGGCACCGCCCTTCTGGTAGAAGATCCGGCCGCCGAAATAAACTTTTGCGGACCCTTCACTGGAGATAAAATGTTCTTCATCAGTTCTCCACAGAGTATCATTAAATGGGGTCACTTTAGGCCCTCCTACATTGACTCTTGCATATAATTGAAAGGCTGCCTTAGTCAACCCTTCATAGTTCTCAATTCCATCACTACCCAAATACTTTGCAATATCAAAAATGAGGTCCTTCGGAGCTGAGATCACTTCAATGGCGTTCACGAATGTAAAATCAGAGTTTTGTACAAGAACAAAAGAAATCTCAAGCTTTTTCAGAATCAACCCAAATCAAGTACTCACATACAACAGGTCTTGAAGTATCAACCCTAACAGCACCAATATAACTCAAAGCCACATAATCGTTGATCAGGACATGATATTAAGCGTCGGTTAAATCTAATTTCGACGAACTAAATTTTTGAATATGGATGCGTACCATGTGAGTCCCTTTCTCTCTGATCCCAAATTCATATTTTGAAGGCGCCTTGAATACCCTAGCTGTGTTGTAAATTTGGGGTGAAACCTCATCGTTTCTAATCGAAATAGATTCAGTAGCAGATGAACGCAGCGTGCCGGAGATGGAAGCGTTAGAAATGAAGTTCCGACTGTCGAGGGTAGCGTCAACGGCAGACCCACAGTTGTAAGTGCTGGACTAGTGGAGAGTGGAGTGGGCGCCGACCAAAGACCAAACGAAGAAGATGAAGTGACAAAGAACCAGAGGTGGAGGCACAAATGATCGAACATGGATCTCCAAAAGCCCTAAAAACTGACTTATGCGGTTCGGTTTTAGTTTTTCAGTTTTGAGAAACCAAAACTAAAAATCGAACAGATCCTCGATTTTTTGGTGTGCAAAACCGAACCGAACCGACCTGAATAGATTGGTTCTAGTTCGATTCTTTGGTTCTGGTTCTGTTTGCACACCCCTAGGTACTATAGACATTACTATGAATTCAGAATCCAATAATGTTGGTGTTGTGTTAATATGTTGGTGTTCTATTAATGGGTGATGGTTTTTGATATAGGAAGGAAGTTTTGTAAAAGTAATAAAAAGAATTGCTTAGATACTTGTAAGTGAGGCTTATTTAGGGTGTGTTATAAATGCTCTGGCAATGCCATTATTCCTAATTCTTGGTGTTGAGAATAATAATAATAATAATAATATAATTGAAAATTGTGTGGATGATACTAATCAAGATAATTTTAAGGAAATATTGTTCTTGATAATCTCATAAGGCAGAATTACTTCTGTCACGACCCAGCGAAGAGTTTATCAAAAATGTTGGGTCAAACAACCCGATTCTCAAAAAGGACTCAATAAGTCAATGACTTTGTTTGCAGCAAAAATCTTAAACGAAAATTAAAGTTATACCCCACACGGGATGAACCTAGATCCACATAATAATTACGAGAAATAATAGTAAGAATACATTAAACATTGTACATTAAATTCAAAGTCCAAATATTATTCAATCATGCTTATATAGACCAAATTAAATGTAAAAGTTCTCACAAGAAAATGAAAATAAACCATTCAAAAAATAAATAAGGATAAACAGGGAAATCCACAATCGAACAACTACTTCTGATTAGCCTTGTCTTTACCTGGGAGGGATGAGATAAGTAACTAACTCAGTAGCAAATTTATACTAAATGCAATGCATGTAAAATTGATTTTACCTTTTACGCCCAAACCATGATCAAACATAAGTTGTGCATGTATTTAAATTCATTTAAATATTATTTTTAACGTTTTAAGAACCGGCCCCATGGGCCACCAATAAGCACTCAATAAAATGTATATATATACATAGACAATTAATATCAAAATAGCTCTATCGGGTTTTTCATAGTAAAACAAATCTCAATTAAAAGAGAGGATCACACAAAAACTCCTCCGTACAAGAAAATAAAAAGGAGGCAACAATTTTTGGGAAGCACCTCATGAGCCAGAAAGAAAAAAGTGACGGTAATCCAAAGATTCAGCAATGTCACCCAGGTTGCCGACGAACAAGGCTCAATGATGACACAACCCGTAATAATAAATAAATGAGTAAACCATAATCAAGTTTAGGGATTCGTAACCCAATCAGCATGTCATCACTAACCTATTACCCATTTTCACACAACGCAAAAACAAACATCTTCACGCAGCAGAAGATGTACTAAGACAGTCTCATGATACTTTGACACCGAGATGGTCCAAAGTATTAAGAGGATTCATCCTTCAAGATATAAGCACAACAACAAAGAAAATATCATGCACACAAAAATGTAAACGTGTAAAACTCACGTACGTATAATATAAAATCAAACATATTGTCGAATAGTCCTCATCGTTTTTCATGTGGCAACCTAAAAAATAAAGTTTGAAAATGATGCAATGCAGTGCAAGTAAGTATTAAATCTCTACCTCGATGGTGGTCTCTCCTTTCACCAGAAAGAGAAGCAACTCAGGTACTGACTCGAAGTCCATAAACTTGGTCGAGCCTAAAAACATGTCAAAGATCAAAAATTCTCATCAATAATTCACAAGGGAACAAAAATAGGTCCTATACCAGGACTAGAAACCTAAACCAATGTGTAAATGGCCCAAAATGCACAAAATTAAACTGTGCGGTCGACCAGGGCACTGGTGCGATTGACCCGCTAGCCTGCGTGGTCAACCATGAACCAGCTAGAACTTGTTGAAACTCTTAGCCTTTCCCGTGGTCGACTGAACACGGCTAGAGGTTGACCAAGACGACCTTCCCATGCAATTTTCGCGATGGAAACATGTCGTTTCCTTCATTTTTTGCCTCCAAATGGTTAAATCTCCTGCATGAACCCTATATCTACCACTATATTGCAGAAATAACTCATGGATTTGGCTTACAAGCTCGAATCAGATTTAAACTTATACCCGAAATTCTAAATACAAAAACAGAGAGGAGAGGCAACTTACCCGCTAAACCTCTCTACTCCACAAAGGTTGATGGTTGAAATCTCGCGAACATTTCTGCACCTCAAACTTGTCAGAAAAGACTTAAGAGATCACAAATGGTACTGCTGACCTAAATGCCTTAGGCTTAGTTTATTTTGATGATGACTATTTTGATGGAATTAATAAGTTGATTATTATATTTTTATTGATAATGTTTTTAACGGTATATTCATTATATTTATATTTGTATTTATTGGAAATACCCTCAAACTGGGTATTATTATGTGTTGACATGTTTATCTAAGTCCATGTAGTGAAAGACATATCATTTTGGGACTTGGAATTATCAAAGTAGTTGTTGGGAGGTGTTGTGGTCGAAGCTACATGGTCAAGACACGGTCGAGGGACGAGACTGAAACACAACACATATTGGTCTAAAAGTTTTCGTTCGAGATGCGGTCGAAGTCGCGGTCAAAGGTTGGGACTGAAAAACATGACAGATTGTTTCTATAATATTTCAGGACTTTTTCGGACGCGATGCGGTCGAGGAATGCAACCAAAAAGCTACACAGTGTGCTCCGAAGAGATTTAGACGAATCAGAGGTCAAGGTTCCGGACGAGATATACGACTGAAAAAGCACACAGACACAACAACTAGTTTTTAACAGTCGGATGTGGTCGACCAAAAAGTTGGGTAAATTGAATATTGTCGGTGTCTATATATGAAGCACTCTGAAGCTCAACATAACGAACTGAGAGAAGTAGTGAAGCTCTGCCAAATTTCTTACTCAACTTCTCATACATTTTAGTGAGCTTGTAAACCTACTCTCCCCATCCTAAACTTGAAAGTTATATTGGGAGAGTTAGGAAATAGCTTGAGCTTTCAATTCCTCAAATACTTTGTACTCAATTGTAAAGGGTGACGCTCTACGAATTCATCAAACTAGGGTGACACCTCGCAACAATCAAAGGCTCGATTGATGCCCAGAAGGTCAATCAAAGGGTAATGTCCTGTAATAGTCAAAGAAAAGGGTGATACCCCAAAATAGTCAATTGTAAGGTTTGTTTGACACTCGTAAGTCAAGCATCGTCAACCGGGGAGGTTGGACGGGATTAAGGATCTCCAAGTGAGGCTTGGAGTGCAGACATAGGCGAGGTTGCCGATTTGCGTAAACAACATAGTTTGCACTCCTTTACCCTTACTCTTTACTTTTATGCATTGAATTATTATTTGTATGCATTAAATCACATAGGGTGTTTAGAGAAATAATTATCACACGAAAATATTAGAACGCCTAAATTCACTCAACCCCCCACCCCTCCCTCTCTATAGGCGTATACGGTCCTACAAGTGGTATCAGAGCGGGTAATTAAAATTTTTGTGTGATATTATTTAGATTGTGCATATTGATGCAATTTTGATTGAATTTTGTCCATTGGATTATCTATTGTTTTTGGATTGATTGGATATCTTAACTTGCATATATCTATTGTATAAATTGATATGGCTATTAATATGCATAATGAAGGTCAATCCACCCTTAGGCGTCTATTTTTTTATGGTAGTAATTACACATATTGGAAGACTATAATGAAAATTTACATTCAATCCATAGATTATGAAATTTGGAGAATTGTGATTAATGAGCCTTACATTTCACTTAAGATTGAAAATGGATTGAATGTTCCAAAATTGGATTATGAATATAATGAGGTTGATTTTCGTAAATTAAGTTTAAATGCTAAAGCTATAAATCTTTTGTATTGTGCTTTAAATTTGGATGAATTTAATAGAATACAAGGTTGTGATAGTGCCTTTGATATTTGGAAACTACTTGAGATTATGCATGAAGGCACTAACCAAGTTAAAGAGAATAAATTGAGTATGGTTATCCATGAATATGAATTGTTTTGTATGGATAAGGATGAAACTATTAGTTCAATGTTTACTTGTTTCACTAACATTACTAATGGTTTGAAATTGCTTGCTAAAACTTATCCCAACGAAGAGTTGGTTAGGAAAATTCTTGGGTGTCTACCAAGCAAGTGACTACCTAAAGTGACGGTGATCCAAGAGGCTTGTGATCTCAAGGCCTTAAAGATGAAGAAACTCATCGGTTCCTTAATGACGCACGAGATCACTCTGTTGAGCCACAAGGAGGAGAAACAAAAGGAGAAGGAAATTCTTCCAAAGCCTCTAGCTTTCAAAGCCTCCACAAGCACCAAAGATGATTTCGAGGAAGAGGATGACTCTGAAGATAAGGAAGATGTAGATGAAAAGTTAAAGATCCTCACCCGAAAGTTGGAAAAATGTCTTCAAAGGAAGAAGGACAAAGGTAAGAAGAGTATAGTGTGCTATAGGTGTGGACAACCCGACCACCTATCTATCGAATGCCCCAAGGCAAGGAAGAAGCCTAGAGCCTCAAAGAAGAAAGTTTTCAAGGCCACATACGATGATAACGATGACTCCTCTTCTGAAATCAAAGAAGTCTCTCACATATGCTTCATGGCCAAGGGGGAAAGGTATACACTTCTTTTAGCAATTTCGATTCTGATAATGATGATGATAATAATTTACTTGATGACTTTAATGAATGGCTAGAAAGTTTCAATGAGCTTAAACATAGGTATAAATTAATGAAAAAGGAGAATAACAATTTGATCAAAAAGCATGCAAATTTGACTAAATCTTTTAAGGATCAAATTGATGATTTAAAGAGCATGAATGATGTTTCTAATGCTACAATTAAATCTCTTGAGGGTGATGTTAGTGAATTAAAATTAAAAAATGATGATTTAAATTCTATTGTGTTTAAATTCACCAAAGGTAGCAAAAATTTTAATATGCTCTTAGGTTTGCAAAGGGTTATATTTGATAAAGCCGAAATTGGCTATCAACCCTTTGCAAAGAAAAAGAATTTCAATAATTTCTTTATTAGCCCTAATATTTGTAATAGTTGTAATTGTATTAGGCATAAATCTTTTGTTTGTCCTTTGAGTGTTAATTCTAAATCCATTTTGAATTCTAAATTTATGTGGGTTCCCAAAGGAACCAAGTCTATAACTTATGGACCCAAAAAGATTTGGGTACCAAAGAAAACAAGTTGATTGTGTTGTAGGTTGGAGGTTCTCCTAAGGAGCTTAAAGAGCTTGGATAATTGAGTATCCAAAAATACAAAAAGGGAGAAACTTCAAGAAAATACCTCCAATGCAGTAAATGGAAATAAACATTATGGAGGTATACAATTTTTCTTTTGGATTAGAGTTGTTTTTGTATGATTGAAGTGAATTGACTTTAATTCTTGAATTGATAGTTTTGAATTTATTTTTGATATTCTTGCAAATGTATCATTGATATTGATTTGTTTGGTTAAATATTTTTTATGGAATCAATGATATCTTTAATTCTACAATTGGTATCTTGAAATTAGAAATTTTTATTATTCTTCAATTGGTATATCTCTTGTGATTTTGTTCCAACAATTGGATTTCTAGATTGCATATATTGAAATGTTTGGATTGTTGGCTGTTCAATTTTGATTTGTTGGATTTCTCAATTGGATTGAAATTAGTTATTGATATAGGGGGAGAAAATAGGATTGTTGAGATTTATTTTGATGATTTGTGTTTTCCCCAATTTCTAGTGTATGCATATTGACAAAAAGGGGGAAGAATTTTTGGTATTTGAATTTCAATTTGTATCAATAATTTTTCTTTTGATTTGAAATCTTTCAATTGGTATCAATAAACTTCTATTGTTTTCAATTTTAAATTGGTATCATTTTTTAAATTAGTTTGTTTTGGCATAAATGAAATTATTCTTTTCTACAATTGGTATTATCTTTTAAGATTTTTAGTTTGGTATCCTTTGTATCCCCAACTATTTGAATTTATGCATAGAAATAGGGGGAGAAAATTGGTTTTTAACTTAAAATCATCCATGAATTTTTGGCAATTAGTATCCTTTTGGTTTTGAAATTGGATGGTTCCTAATTGTTTGATTTTTTCTCTTATATGCTTTCTGATAATTCTGTAGGGGGAGAGAACTATAAATTGCATGAATTGCTCTAAGAGGGAGAGAAAAGATCTAAATTATGATATATCCCTATTTTTGTTTATGTGATCAACATAGGGGGAGAGATAATTTGATTGATCTTTTGACTTTAAACTTGGTATCTCTCTTAGAAATTTTTTTTGGCTTTGATTGTGAATTATCAAGTGGTATCATTAGTTTATTTCTTATTTCTTCAATTGGAATATAATTCTTAGAATTTTATTTTGATTATGATTGTGGTTGCATAAATTGGTATCTTATTCTTGACCACATGAATTGGTTTAAATTGTTTAAATTCCCTCCCTTGATTGCTTTTGGTATAGTCTTTGAAAAAAGGGAAATGATTTTTAGTTTTATAACTTTGATTCTTGACCACATGAATTGGTTTAAATGGTTTAAATTCCCTCCCTTGATTGCTTTTGGTATAGTTTTTGAGAAAGGGGAAATGATTTTTAGTTTTATAACTTTGATTGTTTTTATACTCCCATCCTCCCCATGAAATTCTTTTTTATTATGACAAAAAGGGGGAGAATGATGTATAAACTGTTAATGGGGGAGTGAAATATATTATGATGTAATGAAATGGAATAACATGTATGCATGAAATTAATGTTAGATATATTGCATAAATTAAGGGGGAGAGATCAAATATGCAATAATATATGCACATGCTTAAGTTTAGGAATAATCAACTTATTAGATTTTGTCATCATCAAAAAGGGGGAGATTGTTAGCCTAAATGCCTTATGCTTACTTTATTTTGATGATGACTATTTTGATGGAATTAATAAGTTGATTATTATATTTTTTTATAATGTTTTTAACGGTATATTCATTATATTTATATTCGTATTTATTGAAAATACCCTAAAAATAAGTATCATTATGTGCTAACATGTTTATCTAAGTCCATGTAGTGAAGACATATCATTTTCGGACTTGGAATTATCAAAGAAGTTGATGGGAGGTGTTGTGGTCGAAGCTGCAGATGGGATAGGAGACCAAATATGGGATTTGGTCTTCCGGTCGAGATGCGGTCAAGGGTCCTTTCAAGGGATGCGATTGAAACACAACACAGATTGGTCTGAGAGTTTTAGTTCAAGATGCGATCGAAGGTTGCGACTGAAAAACAAGACAGATTGCTTTTGTAATATTTCGGACGCGATGCGATCAAGGAGCCGGTCGAGGAATCCGACCAAAAAGCTACACAGTGCGCTCTGAAGAGATTCAGTCGAATCAACGGATGAGTTTCCGAATGAGAAATGTGACCGATAAAGCACAGCAGACACAACGACTAGTTTTTAACGATCGAACGTGGTCGACCAAAAAGAAAGGGACGACCGAATATTGTTGGTGTCTATATATGGAAGCACTCCGAAGCTCAACACAACAAACCGAGAGAAGTAGCGAAGCTCAGTCGAATTTCTTACTCAACTCCTCATACATTTTAGTGAGCTTGTAAACCTACTCTCCTCATCCTAAACTTGAGAGTTCTATGGTGAGAGTTAGGAATTAGTTTGAGCTTTCAATTCTTCAAATACTTTGTACTCAATTATAAAGGGTGACGCCCTACGAATTCATTAAACTAGGGTGATGCCCCGTAATAGTCGAAGGCTCGATTGACTCCCGGAATGTAAATCAAAGGGTGACGCCCTGTAATAGTTAAAGAAAAGGGTGATACCCTAAAATAGTCAATTGTAAAGTTTGTTTGACATCTGTAAGTAAAGCATTGTCAACCGGGGAGGTTGGACAGGATTAAGGATCTGCAAGTGAGGCTTGGAGCGTAGACATAAGTGAGGTTTCCGAATCGCATAAACAACATACTTTGTACTCTCTTTACCCTTACTCTTTATTATTTGTATGCATTAAATCACATAGGGTGTTTAGAGAAATAATTACCGCACGAAAATATTAGA
>CM039485.1:7695337-7737054 GCA_022433065.1 Begonia loranthoides
CCCAATTTTTCTCCATAGGCGTATACAATCCTACAAGTACCACTTAAAATCCACTTTCCTTAGACAGAGCTTACTTGCACAATACAATTACACTACTAAATAAGTTGTCTGAAAAATGATAGTAGATGTCAGGGGGACCGACTCTATAATGGTCTCACTATGAAAAATAGGATTTACAATATTCTTATAGAAACCAAATATTCTAGAGAATATTCACTAAGAAAAAACACTACTCTTAAATTTGCACAAGAGCACATCACCTATTTTTCGCTTGCCCTCTTTCTTTTGTCACCCTTAAAATAATTCTCACTCTATTTCTCTAACACCCTCTTCTCTTCTACTTTGTTTACTTTAAGATGCATTTCTTCATCAGGAACTCTCTATTTATAAAAAGAGTTCTTGAAATACAAAAAAAAAAAAAAAAAACAATATCCTAAAACCTTGCCAAATGGAGAGTTGCAGAAGGAAGAATCTTCCTTCTACTTCCTCTTAAAAGATGGTGGTCCCTCATCATAAAGAGGGACAAAACACCTTCAAATCTTCCCTTCCCGATTTATGATGAGGTAAGTTAAGACTAGCTGAGTTTCTATAGAATTTGTGCTTACTTTTTTGCAATATTGTTATCATGTCTAAGTCATTTTCATTCATGTGAATTTTCTCAAAATATGCTTACTTGGTGTCCAACACATCTTGTATCTAATGATACTTGATATCTATGTGTTTATACTTTGAATGAAAACTCATATTCTTGCTAAAATGAATAGTACTTTGACTATCACAATACAAAATATATTTGTCTTGTTTACAAATTTGCTCTATTAGAAATCTTTGCATCCACAAAATTTCTTTACAGGGCTCTGTAGCTGCTACAAACTCAACTTCTATTATTGATAATGCAACTGATTTTTTACCACTTAGATTGTCATGTTACTATTCCCCTCTAAATGTAACCAAGTACCCTTACGTTGATATTTTGAAGTCTATGTCTCCAGCTACATTTTCATTAGTATAGCCTACTAGTAAAGACTTTTTATGTTTTGGTCTAACCTAAGTATTTAAAAGTCTTTTGCTAAAACTCACACCTTGGGCTGGGAGATAAGGTTCTCGAAGAGAATCAAGTCGTCTGACCTGGCGATTCTATTAGGCTCGCCTTCGAGTCGTGACACTTTACTCCCAAAACATAAACTTAATTCATAAATACATCTAAGATACTTTATAATCTATTTCACTACATTTCAATGCTCTCTGCCTAGATTTGATAGACATTGGTTGACTACTTTAACATAATGTGAAATATCATGTCTCGTACAAACCATAACATACATCAAGCAGCTAATTGCTGAGGCATATAGAATTTTCTACATTTCTATTTTTCCTTCTTTAGTAGAAGGGCTGTGTTCGGAAGTAAGTTTGAAATGTTTAACAAGTGGAGTACTGACCAGCTTCACCTTATACATATAGAATCATATGAGAATTTTCTTGATATATTTCTCATTTGATAGCCATAATTTTTTTTTTCTATCACGAGTGATATTCATCCAGTATATGCAAAAGACTTGTTAAGTTATTTCTTTAACTTAGCAATCTTTTCTTTATCTGGACCCACAATTAGCATGTCATCAAGTATCCAATGATACTTGATATCTATGTATTTATACTTTGAATGAAAACTCATATTCTTGCTAAAGTGAATAGCATTTTGACTATCACAATACAAAATATTTGTCTTGTTTAGAACTCTGATCTAATAGAAATCTTTGCATCCAAAAAATTTCTTTATAGGGCTCTGTAACTACTACAAACTCAACTTCTATTGTTGATGATGCAATTGATTTTTTACCACTTAGATTGCCATGTTATTACTCTCCCTCTAAATGTAACCAAATACCCTTACGTTGATATTTTGAAGTCGATGTCTCCAGTTACATCTTCATTAGTATAGCCTACTAGTAAATACTCTTTATGTTTTGGGCTGAGCTAAGTATTTAAAAGTCTTCCACAAAAACTCACACCTTGGGCTGGGTGATCAGGTTCTAGAAGAGGATCGGGTTGTTAGCCTAAATGGTGTTAGGCTCAATTGTTTTGATAATGAATATTTTGATTGTAATTATATGTTGTTAGTTAATTTTATTCTTAATTGTATAATCATAATATTTATATTGATATTTAATAGAAATACCCTCAATACGGGTATTAAAGTTGTACTAACATGTCTATCTAAGTCCATGTCGTGAATAGGTATCATTTTGGGACTTGAAAATATTAAGGATGGCATTTGGGACGAGTGAGGTCGAGTATAATGGAGAATTTGGTTAACCAAAATCACTCCACAAAGGCTACGACCGAGGACACTGTCAACGGGCTGGTCGATGGGAGCGGCCAAAAATGTAGATAGTGCACTTTCAAGTTAAGTGGTCAAGAAAGAGGTAGAGGACGCGGTCAATGGTACCGACCAAAAAGCTATAGAAATTACCTCAAGAGTTTTTGATCTAGTAAATGGACGAGGACCTGGTCGAAGAGAGTGACCGAAAAACAACACAAATTGCTTTGAAGAGTATCGGTCGACAGAGACGTCGAGTAGGAAGAAAAGTGGTCGAATGAAAATGTGCAGAACATACAACAGCTAGTTTCTAACAATCGAGTGTGGTCGACCAAAAAGGATTTCGTTGACCAAATTGCTAGAGTCTATAAATATAGAACTCTCCAAAGCTCATCACAAAAAACCCAGGAATTGAGGCAAAGCCCTGCCGAATTTCATATTCAATTTCAAATCAATTAGTGAGCTTGTAACCTAACTCTCTTCATCCCTAAACTTGAGATTTGCTTTAGGGAGAGTTAGGACTTAGTTGTTTTTCTATTTTGTCAATTGGTCTCAAATGAAAAATGGTGACGCCCTACAAATTATTCAAGTGAAGGATGACACCCCGTAATAGTTAAGAGGAAAGAATGACGCCTCATAATTGTCAAGAGGAAATGGTGACGCCCTAAGAAAGAGTCAACTTGTAACGATTTGTTTGACACTTGTAAGTCAAACTTCGCCAATCGGGGAGGATTGGGATAGTAAGGATCTCCAAGTGGAATGCTTGGAGCGTGGACGTAGGCCAGGGTTGCGGAACCTCGTGAACAACCTTGTTTGCATTCTCTTTCCCTATATCTCTTATTATTTGTGTTAAATTATATGCTTTATTGTTGTTAAAACACTTAGCGTTAGAGAAATCTAATATCGCACAAAAAAAATTAGAACACTTAAATTCAACCCCCCCCCTATAGGCGCATATCGATCCTACAATTGGTATCAGAGTAGGTAAATTAAAATTTTTGTGTGATTTTGTGATTGCTTGGATATATTTGATTGAATTACATTCATTGGATTGACTTTTTGTTATTTGGAATTGTTTGGATAATTTTAGTTGAATTATTTGTTGATAAGTTGCTCGATTTAAAATGGCATTCAATATGCATATCGAAGAACAATGTCTAACTAGACCTCTATTTTTTTACGGTATTAATTATACATAATGGAAGGCTAGGATGAAAATTTATATTTAATCTATAGATTATGAAATTTGGAAAATTGTTGTAAATAGGCCTTACATTTCGCTTAAATCTGAACATGATAAAAATATTCCTAAATTAGATGATGAATATAATGATAGTGATTTACAAAAATTAAGCTTGAATGCAAAGCTATGAATTATTTATATTGTGCTCTAAATTGTGATGAATTTAATATAGTACAAGGTCATGATAGTGCCTATGATATTTGGAAATTACTTGAGATTACGCATGATTGCACTAATCAAGTAAAAGAATCAAAATTGAGTATGCTCATTCATGAATATGAATTATTTTGTATGGAAAAAGATGAAACCATTGCTTGTATATTTACGTGCTTTACTAACATTACTAATGAGTTAAAAGTGCTTGGTAGAACATATGCCAACGAAGAGTTGGTTACGTAAATTCTTAAGTGTTTACCGAGAGCATGGCAACCAAAAGTGACCGCCATTCAAGAAGCACAAGATTTAAAAGCCATGAAGATGGAGGAGCTCATCGGATCGCTAATGACCCAAGAGATCACGATGATGAGCAACGAGGAGGAGGAGCTAAAAGAGAAGGGAATTTTCACACCAAATAACTTAGCCTTCAAAGCCTCCTCAAGCACTCAAAATGAATCCAAGGAAGAAGATGATTCCGGGGAAGAGGGTGAAGATGAAGATGAAGATTTAAAGTTCATTACCTGGAAGTTCTTCAAATACCTTCAACGGAAGAAGGAAAAAGGAAAAAAAGGTAATAGTTTGCTTTGGGTGTGGAAAACCCAGACATACCTCAATTGAGTGTCCCAAGGCAAAGAAGAAGTCCAAAACTTAAAGAAGAAAGCGTTAAAATCCACGTGGGATGATAGTGAGGAGATCACTTCTTCCGAAATTGAAGAGGTATCCCACATTTGCTTCATGGCCAATGAGGAAAAGGTACACGATTCTTCTAGTGATATAGATAATGATGATAATGAATTGCTAGAAGCATTTGAAGAATTGTTTGAACAATTTAATTTGCTTAAACGTAGATATAAATTGTTGAAGAAGGATAACAACAATTTGATTAAAAAGCATGTTGAATTGGTTAAATCTTTGGAAAATCAAATTGTTGAATTGAAAAGCATGGTTGAAACTTCAAATGCTACTATTAAGTCTTTAGAGTTTGATGTTGATGAATTGAAAGTGAAAAATATTGATTTGAACTCTATTGTGCTTAAGTTTACTAATAGTAGCAAAAATTTTAATATGCTTTTAGGAAAGCAAAGAGTTACGTTTGATAAAGCCAGGATTGACTATCAACCCTTTGCTAAGAAAAAAATTTATAAGAATTTCTTTGTTGGCCCATCTATGTGTCATACTTGTAATTGTATTGGGCGTAAATCATTTTGTTATCCATTGAAATTAAATGACAAAATGATTGGTTCTAAATTTGTTTGGGTTCCAAAAGGGACCATTGCTAAGGATAAAGACCCTAAAAAGGTTTGGGTGCCTAAGAAAAATACTTAGGTGTTTTTTGACTTATGAATCAAGAGTATGTATAATTGGTTGATGAAAATGCTTATTGAATTGCATTTACTCTTGATTTGATTTGAATTTATAGTTTTGTATGCATATAGGTTGGGATCTTATTTCCTTTGTGAATCTTGTTTCTTAAAGTTGCATACTTCTTTTTGGTATTGTTGATTAAATTTAGTTAACTTCAATTGGTATCTTTTGGTTTTAAATTTTGATATTCCAACAATTGGCTTAATAAGTTGCATATATTAATTGATTGTTGGTATTTGTTTTGAAGTAGTGTATTTCTCCCTTGAATTGAAATTGGTTATTAACATGGGGGAGAAAATAGAATTGTTGAGATAGTTTTGATAAAATCCCCAATTTCTATTGTATGCTTAGATAACAAAGGAGAATAATTAAATTAGTTAAATTGTTTTGTTTGATATCTTGATTTCCCCATGAACTTGATTTTGGTTTTTGGCAAAAAAGGGAAGGAATTTTTTTTAACAAATTGGTTTCAATAAATTTTATTCAATTGATAATGATTGGTATAACTCTTAAATTTCAATTGGTATCAATAAATTTCTTTCAATTGGTAATCTAACAATTGGTATTAATCTTGAATCGCAATCCCCAATTATTTGACTTTATGCATTGATTTAGGGGGAGAGAAATATTTTTAAACTTGGATATTTTTTCTTATTTCAATTGGTATCTTAATCTTTTGATTTTCCTCCATATATTATTGTTGATGACTCAATAGGGGGAGAATAATATAAATTGTTGTGATTGATTGAATTGATATTCCTCCGACTTTTTCTTATGATTTGAATTTTGACAAAGGGGGAGATTTCTTGTTGGTTCACTTCTCCAATGATTTCTTTTTTATTATGACAAACAGGGGGAGAGGAGTATAAGTTGTTTAGTAGATAGGATATTTTGCATGAAATTAAATGTTAGAGATTGCATAAACTAAGAGGGAGAAATCATATTATGTAATAATGTATGCACATGCTTAGTTTAAGGAACAAACAACTTATAAGATTTTGTCATCATCGAAAAGGGGGAGATTGTTAGCCTAAATGGTGTTAGGCTCAATTGTTTTTATGATGAATATTTTTATTGTAATTGTAAGTTGTTTACAGATTTTATGTTTAATTGTATAATCATAATATTTATATTAATATTTAATGGACATACCCTCAATACTAGTGCTAAATGTCTGTCTAAGTCCATATAGTGAATAGGTATCATTTTGGGACTTGAAAATATTACAGATGGCATTTGAGAGGACTGAGGTCGAGTATAATGGAGAATCTAGTCGACCAAAATCACTCCACAAAGGTTGCGGTTGAGGACGAGGTCGCCGGGCCAGTCGACGGGAGCGACCAAAAATGTAGACAATGCACTCCCAGGTTAAGCGGTCGACAAAGCGATCGATGGGATCGATTAAAAAGCTATGTAGATTACCCTAAGTGTTTTCGATCGAGTAAACAGACGAGGACCCGGTCGAAGAGATCGACCGAAAAATAACACAAATTACTCCGAAGAGTTTCGGTCAACAGAGCGGTCGAGCAGGAAGAAAAGTGGTCAACCAAAAATGTGCATAACACACAACGACTAGTTTCTAACAATTGGGTGTGGTTGACCAAAAAGGATTAGGTCGACCGAATTGCTAAAGTCTATAAATATAGGATTCTTCAAAGCTCATCACAAAAAAGCTGGGATTAAGGCGAAGCCCTACCGAATTTCATACTCAATTCCAAATCAATTAGTGAGCTTGTAACCTAACTCTCTTCATCCCTAAACTTGAGATTTGCTTTAAGGAGAGTTAGGACTTAGTTGTTTTTTCTATTTCCTCAATTGGTCTCAAACAAAAAAGGGTGACGCCCTATGAATTAGTCAAGTGATGGGTGACGCCCTGTAATAGTTAAGAGGAAAGGGTGATGCCCTAATAAAGAGTCAACTTGTAATGGTTTTTTAACACCCGTAAGTCAAACTTTTCCAATCGGGGAGGATTGGGATAGTAAGAATCTCCAAGTGGAACGCAGGCCAGGGTTGCCAAACCGCGTGAACAACCGTGTTTGCATTCTCTTTCCCTATATCTCTTATTATTTGTGTTAAATTGTATGATTTATTGTTTTTAAAACACTTAGGGTTAGAGAAATCTAATATCGCACGAAAAAAATTAAACCCCTAAATTCAACCCCTAACCTCCATGCTGGGGAAACACCTCAAGAAGAGATGAAGGAAGGTTCAGTATAAGGGTTCCTCTCCAAGACCTAACAAGAATGGTGAGAGACACAATTTTTGGCGTCAAGTTTCGGTATGAACCTACACAAGAGGAGCCGAGAGGGTTTGAGAGGGAAACCTTTCAAATGCAAAAGTAGCAGCTAATTATCATTCAAAATTAGGGTTAAGGATACCATTAAGGAATGTTAAATACTACCCTAATGACAGCCCTAATGAAAATTATAGAAATACCCTTATAGTCAAAAGAAATGGACATGAATGTTTGGCTAACAAGCTAGCCGAGCACTTCACAACATCAATATTCAAAACATCCTAAATCTATCCAAAACAAACTAATATCCAGTAATCCAACAAAAACATAAATCCAATAAACTTGCCAAAGAGTTAAATGGACATATCTCTCACTAAGGGTCCACTTTAGCTTTGGTCAATTAAGCTTCAATGCACTCTCGGGTTATTGGTGCAACTCGAGGGGTTGTAATGGAATTCCATGAGAGCAAGTGTCTTGGCATTCCTTTATCTTCTTAAAAAGACTCATCTTCAAGTCCTTCTAAATTGGTTCCACCTACAAAATAAAAGCTAGCTAGAAAAGTGATGATCTTCTTGGCACATGCCTGAATGAGCGAGACTTGAGGTGCATCATAGACATTGGTTAAGTACTCAACCACCTTTGTTTTGTTCAACCGCTATTCAACCATTAGAATGTTACAGTTATGCTTTGGATCGTCCAATTTTTGCTTTTGTCTATCACACTGGTCGACCACTTCTTCACATCTCAGAAAATGGCTCAAATTTGTCCATTTTTGTGGTGACCACTTTCTCTTCGGTTGACTGCTTTCCAGTAGTTGTAAATTCTCAAGCTCTTTGTCTTATTTCCAGTTGACCACCTCTTTAAGACCGGTTGACCATTTTTCTATTCTGGCTTCTTGTGCAGCTGCCTGGTCGACCACTTCTTCATCGTAGTCAACCTATACTCTGTGTTTTGATATTCTTAAATCTTCTAAGTCCCAAATATCAATATATAAGCTACATGGACTCAAGTAAACACCTTAGTAAACATTAATACCCATATTAAGGGTATTTCCAATAAATAATAATAACGTATTTACTCAATTCAACTTATTTATAATAAACAACTTATTTATAATAAACAAATTATTTAATGCTTAAATAGTCATCATCAATACAAATATCCTAATGTCAATTAGGCTAATAGTCTCTACTTCTCCTTGGTCAATGTCATCAGTTGCTTGATCACTAGATTCTCTAATATCTCCCCTGTCAGAGGTTGATTGGACTAGATCAACTCTTACTAGATATTTATCAGTGATCTCGACATATTTATTTATGTCTTCAATGGTATGATCTTCAAAGAAGACAATATTTCAACTTCTAACAATCTTCTTGTCAACTGCATGCCAAAGTCTATATCTGAATGGATTAATTTCATATCTAAGAAATATGAATTCTTTAGTTTTGCTATCTAGCTTTGATCTCTCATATTTGGGAATATGGACGAACACTCTACATCCAAATACCTTTAGATGCTTATAATAGATGTCTTTTCTAGTCTATAGTCTGTTTGACACTTTTCCACTCAATGGTGTTGATGGAGACCAGTTGATGAATTTTACTACAATATTAATTTCTTCTCCTCAAAATATTTTGGAAAGTTTTGAATATAATAACATGCACTTTATCTTCTCCATGATTGTTTTGTTTATTCTTTCTACAACAGCATATTGTTGAGGAGTCTTTGCTACAAACTCAACTTCCATTGTTAATGACACAATTGATTTTTATTGCTTAACTTGCCATGATACTGCTCCCCCTCCAAATATAACCAAATACTCTAATGTTGATCTTCTAGAGTCAATGTCTCCAACCATATTTGCATAAGTATAGCTTACTAGCAAAGAAATCTTCCTTTTACTTCTTCTTATATGATGGTGGTCCTTCATTATAAAGAGAGACCTATAAAATCCTCAATTTTTTAATTTTATATTTTTATAAGTAAATTTTTTGCTTTAATTAAGGTCAAATTGTTTTGTGTTGACTAGATCCTTCCCGTGTGTTGTGAGTCTTCAACCACATGTGAGGGATTGAGTCAATGGTCAATTGGTGTTTTTTGGTGTTCCCCTATGACCCGAAGTTGTGGGATAATGTTTTGTAAATTCGTGTTATTGGATTTGAGTTTTGAGTTTTTCGGTGATCATCGGGTAAATTTGTTAGATAGAATTTAAGGATTTTATTTAATATATGTAATATATAAATTTATATTAAATAAATTTTTTATATTTTATTTTATTTTTATTTTTATTCTTTTTCTGTCTCTCTCTTTCTCTGAAAGGAAGAGTCTCCTTCCTCTTCGGTAGAGGAGGAGACGAAGATGAGAGAGAGGGTGGGAGATCGACGAAGGAATCTCGTTGTTTTTCCACCAAATTCATGTTCATAGAGTTTCGATCACCGACTCTTGTGAAGGAACATTATGCGTACGTCGTTTTCTAACTCGGTTTTTCTGTTTGAAATTTTCATTTTATATTGGTCTCGGATTCAAGCTTGAAAACTCGAATGCTTTGGTTGTTTCTGTGTTGTTCTTGTGGTTTTAGAGTTTATGCAAGGGTTTGAGCAGATTTGGGGTGAGAATTAGTGAAAGGGCCAAGTTTTCCTCACGGGTTCACACTGGAAACATCGTCCCTGGTCGACTGCTACTGTTAAAGTCATGAAATTTTTAAATAAGAAATTCCACGTGTAAATTTTTGCATTGAAAATCGGTCATGGCGTTGAAGAAGTTGACCGAATTGTCGTGTGCGGCCACGTATGCAAATTTGGTCAATTGGTCAAAGTTGGTGAAATTAGAATTTTTCGAACAAAGAATCCAATCAAGAAATGAAAGAGGATATTTAAATTGAAGCTATAACATTGTTAAATAATGTTAGAATTAAACTGAGAATTGAGTGAATTAGATAGTATATAATGTATATGATTGGTATATATACATTTATGTTAAAATGAATAGGAATTCAAGAATTTATTTAGAGAAAAAGGAAATGAATAAGTGGGTATTAAAGGAAATAAAAGGAAGTTAAAGGATTAAGAATGAAAAGTGAAGATGGAGAAAAAAGGGGGAAAAATCCCGCCAATAACATAGGAATGGGATAGTTTGGCGTTTAAGTTGAAAAACATAATAATAAATAAAAATAAAGTTAAGAAAAGGGGAGAATGAATTTAGGATCCCCCCTTTGATGTATTCATCGGCCGAGAAGAGAAGAGGAGAGAGCGAGAGGGAGATCCGGCGACTAGCGAACCGGCGAGATGATGGCGACGTGGTTTTCGACTGACGAACGGAGCAGCGCGGCAACGACGTCTGGCCGACGATGAAGACGACTTCTTCGGCGGTCTTCGACGGCGAGAACTGCGGCAGCGAACAGCGACTATCGCGTGGGAGAACGGTGCCGCGGCTGAAAACTAGTATACCGGCGGCGACAGGAGCTCCGGTACCAAGCCGTTTCCGATTCCGACAAGCGAACCGACGCGGTTTTGCTCGGTTCAGTGGGTGAGGTCTTTGATTCGAGTTTTTATTCCGATGTTAAGTTGGATTTGTGATGTCGTTAGTTGATTTGTGTTGTGGGTTTACAGTGAATGAATCGAAGGATTCCGGAGAGGCAACCTCCGGAGACGGCAGCTCCGAATCCGAGCATATCTCCTATCCCGGTGAAAACAGAACACTCGGTTCTGTTGGGTGAGTTTGATATTTCATTCCATTTCTAGTCTTGAATGTGAATTCGTTTCTGATTTGGAGTGATTTACTGCTTTAGTTGGATTTTTCTGCTGCAATTTAGGGCTAAGTCTGATTCAGTTATGTTGGAGATAAATTTTCAGTTAGATATTTTACTTTGATTTTTGGATTCTGTCTCATTCTGTTGAAATCTGTCGTTGGGGCTGAAAGTTTGGTTTACTTTTCCTGCCATAAGCCATTTTTAGGAGTATTGCTCTATTATGCTCTCTGTTTAGATTATGCTTGATAAATTGGGTTTAGATCATGTTCTTGGAAAACTGATGGATTCTATTTTGTTGTCAGATTGAATAAATTCAGCGTTTCCATTATTTTATTGGACTTCCGTCTTGAGTGATAAATTTATTGATGTTAGCTGTGGGTTTAAAATAATCTGTTTAATGGACATTATTGACAGAACTGATGACTTATTGGACTAGTTCTGATAAGGGTACTCCAACTTATAATAACATTGGAGTTGGGTATTTTAATTGATTATGAGCCTGTTTTGAATTTCAGCTTTTAGTGAGGGATTTATGGTTGGTTGTTTCTATTGTTAGATTTATTATTAGTCATTGGAAATGATTTTGGACCTTGTTTGCTAAGATTAATTGAAGCTACTGTTTTGTTATGGATCTTGGAAATTTCAGTCTCAAGTTGTGTTGGTTGAAGTGGGATATATCAATGTTAAGTAAATGAGATTTTGGATTTTAGAAAACTATTGAGATGTTCAAAGTTGGATTTTGAGTTTAAAGAATGTTGTTAGATAAAGTTAAAAATTTTATTGGAATTTTTAAGTAGAGTTGGTTGGGCTCCTATTCTGGTATAGGACCCTTTGTTTATTTTTGGGATTAATTTATGAATTTTTGCATTTGGTACATTTGCCAGGCTTGGATAATTTCAGCGAGTGTGATACGATTCTTGCATAATTGGTTGCTCTGGTCGTAAGGCAGACCGTCATCATGGTAGGGATTTCTATACCTCATGTGTTGCATTGCATCGGAATCCTGTTTTCAAAAATAATTATTTTGTGGAATACCACACTTGAAAAATGACGGGGACTGTTCGACAGCACGTCAGTTTTTATTAGTAGTATGTTTTCTCAAGTTTAATTCCGTACATGGTTTGAGATTTATTGTGCATATGTTGAGGGATAGATCCGCTATCCCCTTTGATACCTTCTGCTGCGTGAAGGTTGATTGTTTGACATCCGAAAAATATGGGTGGGGCATTGGTGACGTGTCCTCAGGTTGAAACTCCTGAAAGTCGTAAATCTTGTATGGGAGAGTGATGACGTCTCCTTGGGTTGCAAGCCCCTAAACCTGGCCAGGATTTGTCCCACGGATCAGACGGTTGTCAATCGCTGAGACTTGTTTATCCTAAGTCCACATATAGCGAGCAACTGTATCCGTTTTATTTGATTACACGATTATACGATTATACGAGTTGTGTCGTGTAGCCAAGTGCGCTGGCAACTCGGGTGACTACGGAATCTTCGGATCGTCGTCATTATTCATGCCTCATAAGGTGTTGTCATCGACAGGTGACCACCTCTTCTATGTTGTGTGGCAGGTGAATCCATGAGTGACCACCCCTTTTCACTGATGACGTTTTTCAAATTGGAAAACGATGATGGCCTATTTTACGAGGTATAGCTGTCTATGTATACAGTAACATTTTTAATAAAAGCCTCATCGATGGCCCTTGGGTCGGTTTGGTGAAATGATAAAGAGTTTGAAGTGATTTTAAAAATCCATATACGGTAGAATGAAACATAACCTTGTTTTCGAAAAATGTACAAAACCAGTTTTGCATGAGGTGCATTTAGTATAGCCATACTTTACTGAGTTAGTCACTCACCCCAAACGACTCTTCCCCAAAAACTTTAGGAAAAGCAAGTGCAACTAAGGATTAGGATCGGAAGTTTATTTTATTTATGATGAGCGATCATTACCAGTTGGTGAGGATATTTGTATTTTGGGTCTGTAAACCTTAAACACTGTTGATTTGGATTTGTTGCACAGTACTTGGATTTCATTTCAATTTATGCACTGTTATTTTCTCGTGATCCCTACTCGGACCTAAGCCCATATCATTTTGGGCCAAATCAAATATTTATAAGTCTTCTGCTAAAATTCACGCATTGGGCTGGGTGATCGGGTTCTCTACGAGGATCGGGTCGCCTGACCCGGCGGTTCTGTCAGGCCCGTCTTCGAGTCGTGACAACTACTATAGGTATGATCGATCGCGAGATTATTTGAAGGCATTTAGGACGTCCCTCCCTAACGTCTGTGGAAGTGTGGGACATCTATTCCTTACGTTTGTGGAAGCACAGGGTGTCTGCAAGGGATGTTCGTGTTAGACTAGGTGGCCAGTTCGGTAGTCCGCTGAACAAACCGGAAGGTCGGGTAGACATTTTGGGTTAGATTTCACTACTTGGCGGTACATGCCTGGACAAACTTCATGACCATGGTTTCTTCCCTTCCGGTTCGAGTTCTTACGTTATCCCAGTTGACCGCAGGGCGAGTTGTCGGCTGCTGCTTGGTTTTGCTTGACCACAATTGTGTTTTTTCAATCATTGTTAAGTCTTGGATGGCCACTGGAGTGTCTTGTCGACCGCTGCGAGATCCCAATTGACTATCATTGTGTCTTGTCGACACTAGGTGATCCTAGTTGACCGTAGTTGTGCCTTGTCAACCGTAGTTGTGTCTTTGATCGCTGCTTGTTTTCTGCTTGACCCCAACTGAGTTTTTTCTACTGCTACTTTGTCCCAGGTGATTACAGTTGCTTATAGACATTGGGTGGTCCTGTTTAACTGTAGTCGTGCTTTGTTGACCGCAGCTATGTCTTTGACGATTGTTTATTTCTGCTTAACCCCAATTGAGTTTTTTCAACTACTAAATGGTCCCGATTGACTATTGTCATGTCTTGCCTACATTAGGTAGTCCTAGTTGACCGTAGTCATGTTTAGTTGACCCTATTTGTGTCTCCTCAATTGCTATGTTGTTCACGTCTAGCGTAGTTGTACCTCGTTGACCATAGCGTGTCAAGTTGAGTGTTGAGGTTTTTGGTCAACCGATGTTATATCTTGGTCGAACATACTGTATGTTTCGTAGAGTTAAAGTTAGTGATCTTCCCTCGGCTTCCTCACTCATGTCTTGTTTCTAGTTTGTGTGGATTCTCAGTCCAACGTAAAATTTCCTGTCGCTCTTTATGTTGAACCGGGAAGTCTTGCATTAGTCCTTCCGGTCTAGTTTTGAATCCTATTCCAAGACTTGTGTTTTATTCTTAGTGTTGATTTGAGGTTTTGACATCAATTTTATTTTAAGTTCCGACGGTGTCCTCGGTTTTGGTGTCTGTTTTTGACGACACATGCGATTGGTCAGCTAGGCTTCTGTTGTCATCGAGGAAGGGATTTTATACTTTATCGCATTGCATTGCATCATGGTTTTCTAAACGTTATTTTGTGGGTTACCACATATGAAAAACTCGACAAGGACTATTCAACGACACGTCAGTTTCATGTTATATGTATATATATGAATTTTACATGTTTCTTTTACATGCATGGTATTTCATGTTGTTCTTTGATATTGATACGAGAGGATGAATCCTCTTAATACTTTGGACGATCACATTATCAAAGTATCACATGGCTATCTCGATACTTCTTTTACTGCGTGAAAATATTTTGTTTGTGCACTGTGTGAAAATGGGTAATAGGGTGGTATTGACGTGCTCATTGAGTTTTGAATCTCTAAACCTGACCAATGTGTATATGTTTTGGGTTGTGTTGTCGCTGACTGGTTCCTTAGCAACCCTTGAGACGTGGCTAGATCTTCGAATTGCCCTCACAGTTCTTCCTTCAGGCTTATGAGGTGTTGTCATCTTCGGATTATCATCTTTCTGTGTGATTGTATCAGAAGTGTCCTTGTGTAGCCCTTCTTTTTCACAGTTCCTTGTTTAAACTTGGGAAAAGACGATGTAGGCTTATTTTACTATAGCTAGCTAGATATCCAGAGACGTTTTGACCATTGCCTCATTGGTGGCTTGTGGAGTCTGTTTTGATGGTTAATAATGTTTTAAAAATAATTGTAAATTCATGCACGAACACGACATTGTTTTTATCATGATTTTGATGAAAAAGGAAAAACACGTTTTACAGGTGCATTGCATTTAGTATAAGTTTTCTACTGAGTTAGTCACTCATCCCAACGACCCCTCCATCTCAGGTTTTGATCGTTCTGATCTGGTGTAGTGTGTGAGGTGTAGTTACTTGGAATTGAGTTTCCTCTTGGTGTTCCTTTGTTGTCCTTGGTGAGAATTTATATCTTTTATTAGTTATTGTATGGTATTGAATAGTTTCATTTATTGTACAATATTTTCTCTTTGTTAGTATTACGTTATCTATAACTCTTGTTGATCACTCTGTGGACCTTGACATATTTGTTTTGAGTTTTGAACTTAAATTTATGTTAAGACTTCCGCTGACGTCCTAGCCTTGGGCTGAGCAATTGAGTCTTCAATGAAGATCGAGTCGTTCAATCCAGAGTTTCTATTAAGTTCGCCTCCGAGTCGTGACAAGACCAACTACCTTCAATAGGGTTGTACTTTAAAACGATATAAAAAGTTGCTTCCGTTGATAAATGGTAATACAATGATAGTTCTTATATATGAGTGGGAACTTAGTTTCTATCTAGGTATACACCTTTGAATTATTGTTGAATATTTAGCTCACGTTGTAGTCATTACTGTTATTTTCTTGATCTACCCAATCACTCAAATTGTTTAACAACATGAACACAATGAGACAGGCTGAGTTAGATTAAATGTTTGCTAAGGATTACTGCACATAATTTTTTAGCTAAATGGTCATATTCCTTGTTTCAACGGCGAGCTTCACATTTAGGATTTGTTTCACTCAAGCCAACTAGCTCTAGTGAAATCAAAATAGCCCAACTTGTAACCAAAAGTTGGTGTATTTGGGCATAACGGGTGCAATGAAGGGCATGATCAGGGAGCCCGAGCAGGAGAGTGAGAGAGCGGGGCGAGCCCAATGGACAGGCTTGTTAACTGGTAGTGCATTGTTAAAACTAAAATTTGTGAGTAATTGTCCTATGTTCAACCTAGTTATAGCTTGAGTCACTTGTTATAACGAGATGAGCTTAATTCTACTATTTTTTATGCAAGTCCAGAGAACTCCTATTTGCCACCTCTTACAATTTAGTACTTTTCCTCTTAATTTTCGGTTGATGTAGTTACTAAATTTTATGCACTAAAATGAACCAAACTAAAACCAAATCTAAATTTTGAGTTTTGCTTGGTTCGGTGTTGGCTGGTTTTAGTTCGTTTGGTTTGGTTTGGTTTTTTTCTTGGCTTTTATATATATGTAATGGAACCAAGCGGCTTTTACTTTGTTTGATTCTAAAATAAATTTCCAAAAGGTTGGAAACGAACTGAGCCGGCTTTAAATTATCGGTTCGGTTTGGAAATTGTGCATGCTTCATGCTGACGGCTCTGCTTATTTCCGCTTTTTTCTTAGCCTCTTCCTCGGGTTCAGTCTCTCGTCTTTCTTTCTACCCCTCGCCTCCCCTGTCCTCTCTCGCTGCGCTTCTCAACTTCCCACGTTCTTCTTCCGCTTCGAACTCATAGCGACATTAACCAGGCACAAGAGTTCCAAATCTCTTACTGGGTAAATTTTTAATCTCATTGTTTCTGTGATCTGATTCCATCAGCTTTTTGTTGTTTGGTTCAGTTTCCTTCACTCGTTCTTCAATTCACGATTTCTTGTCTTTGTTTGAATTTTTTCCCACCCAGTTTTTTTGTTTCATTTGATCATGACGTACTTTGATGCATCAAACTCTGTTGTTCTTCTTTTTTTAATTTCTAAAAAATTGGAGCTTCCTGGTAGTTGCTCAAGAGCTTGGTCAGCTTCGAGTTTTTAACTCAGGAACTGATGCATGTTTGCATTATTTCTTTGCTTGTTTGCTGGCGTTTTGACCTTAGATATGAGCGTCCTTTTGTTTTTCAGCTCACATGTTATGTTTTTAGTCTAAATTTCTCGAGTTTCGAGTTAAAATGCTTCGTTTTTTTGTCCAGGGATATCATTTTAGTTTGAAATTTGGTTCTGTTTGATTTTCTTGCCCCGGAATGAAATATTTTTATCATAGATATGATATGAATCGGCTCCACTTTCAATCTTGTCCAGAATTTATCTTATGAATCTAACTTTTTCTTATTCTGATTTTCCTACTTGAAGAATCAAAGACGTGAAAAAGAAGACAACTTTTAGGGTGTTGCTGCAGCACCACCTCATATAAATGCATATCTAGAGTTTTGGTTAGCCATGATGTTTTATCTTTCTTAATATGATTTCCCCTATTTCGGTCTGTTTTATTGTTTTCTTGTGCAATGCTGGTATGAGGATGCACTGCGAAAGTGTTTTTTTTTCTTTTTACTTAAGGGATTTAGTTTCTATTTTTCTGGTAGATCCTCCAAAAAATTAACTGTGAGACTTGGAGACAAAATTATAATCAGATTTTTACAGAGTTTTTTCACGTAGCCTATCTAAATTCTCTATGTTTATGTTTTTGCTTTTGGTTCAAGTATTTTCTTTAACTGAAATTCTTGCAGTTTTGCTTTTGTCAGATTATTTTCTCTTTGAGAATATTGGATGGGCATAAATGAGCTTGTCAATACTTTTTAAGATATGAAATAGCAGGCTGCTCTTAAAGAGGCAGTGATGTTTATTCAAATGTATTTTGTTATACGAATATCAATGGTCAAGTACTGTTTAATCTAGTAGCTTGATTACACAGCAGAAGAGCTTCTAGGGCTGGAAACTTCATCTAACGCCTAAACTCAGTTCCATAGCTTTAGGTGTATTAACTTCTGTTTTCTCGACTCGATTTTTTTCCCATGTGGTATCTTTTCTGTTAGGTCACCAATTGGCATGGGATTTTCCTCTTCAAGTATCAATTCTTTTGTCATATCTGCATTATTTTTTTTCCTGGATCAATCAATGTCTGTTGTAATTGC
Source organism: Begonia loranthoides (assembly GCA_022433065.1). Classification (NCBI taxonomy): domain Eukaryota; kingdom Viridiplantae; phylum Streptophyta; class Magnoliopsida; order Cucurbitales; family Begoniaceae; genus Begonia; species Begonia loranthoides. Next base: position 7,713,440 of record CM039485.1, read on the forward strand.
TTGGCCCTTCATTTGTGCCATTTACTTTAGAAAACTATAGTCTGTCTTTTTCTTATGAAGTTGTCTTCTTTGTTTCTGCAATCCTCCTGCTTTGAATTCTTTTCTCGAATTGTAAATCATGAAATTTGAGGAACTCCCTTTTATTCTAACGAAGTTTCTGCATAATGATGTTTTCCAATATGCATTATTTTGAACAATTTATTGAAGTGGGATTTGGTGTTGTTCATAAAAACTGGATTGTTTAGACAGCAAATAAAGCCAATAGTGGCTGTTGATTTGGATTGGAATAAAGCATGTTACTTGCAGCCGTACTTATTTTTACATTTAGGTAGAGGATTTTGATCTAAATAATATTATTTGGAAAATGCTCTTAAATTGATATGTGCTAATTAACTGATGTCTTTCTCCTCTCTCATTTCTCCTTTCTCCTTTCTCCTTTCTCCTTTCCCCTTTTTCCTTTCTCCTTTCTTAGACATCATTTGGGTGCAGATTTTGACATACATATGAATGGCTTGGAGAGAGCTTTGGAATAAGGTACTCTGATGTTTATCAATTAGCGGAAAATATTGTAGTGCGTGCTTTGATGTAACAACATGGTGAGAATTTACTTGCACCATTGGCAACATTCATTTTCTTCTGCATACAAAACTTCTCTTGATTGTTAATGTTATTGTCACTATTTTATTGCTTCTAAGATTTATTGCTCTTTTCTCTACATTCATTGTGTGTGCTCTTTAATAACTTTGTCATCCTTATTAATGTCACAACTTAAAAAGTATTTTACAACGGAGATTATCAACAAAAAAAATTGACAGGGCGTTCGTGCTAGTTTTCAAAGAAATCTGTCTTCAAAATTATCGAGCCATTTTGTTAGGTCAAACTTTCTGCACAGTCATGAGGATGCTGTAAAGTTAACGTCTTCAATATCGCAATGTGTTCCAGGTAAATTGAATCTTCTTCAACAATGTTTATGCTTGATATTAAAACTCCTGCATATTTGTTCAATTCAAATTGTACCGTGGCTTTTGTTTCTTAATCCTTGTTGACAGAGTTCTTCTGTGGCCAAAGTTTTCGGGGAGCTTCTCATTCCAGCTGCTTGACATTTGAACCACCATCAAGGTAAGTTGATTGAGTTTAAGTTATTGAAACCATAGATACTGGCTTTTTTTTTTATTTCTCTCCTGGATTACTAAATGTTGTGATAACTTTGCTAATCAATTGTTCAGGCGTTTTCATGCTACTTCTGAACTACTAGTTAAAAGAGGACGTGACGAGACATTTGGTTTGAAGACACCTAAGAAGGATAAATTTGTGAGGAAAGACAGCAGAACTCAACCTCCAGTCGAAGCTCCTTATGTTGCTCCTAAACTTAAAAAACATGCCAAAGCATTGCCGGATAAGACAATTGAGATATTTGAAGGAATGACAATTGTCGAGCTTTCGAAACGAACTGGTGAAACAACAGCTAGATTGCAGGATATTCTCACAAGTGTTGGTGAAAGCATCGAGTCAGAGTTTGACCCCCTTGGTATTGATATTGCAGAGCTGATTGCTATGGTACTTTCTTCCAGATAGTGAATAAAATATTCTTCAATGGAACTCTATATCAATTGTAAAAATATTATCTGCATGTTGTTGGATACTTAAAATTTAGGGTCCATCAGATGAATGGTAGTCACCTTGTATTTATCTAGGTTTCTTAATTTCAGGAAGTGGGAGTTAGTGTCAAAAGGCTGCATTCGAATGAAGGTGCAGAAATAGTACCAAGGCCTGCAGTTGTAACAGTTATGGGTCATGTTGATCATGGTAAAACTTCTCTTTTAGATGCTCTTCGGCAAACATCAGTGGCAGCGAGGGAAGCTGGAGGCATAACTCAACATGTAGGTGCTTTTGTTGTTGCAATGCCATCAGGAGCTTCAATCACTTTTCTTGACACCCCAGGTCATGCAGCTTTTAGTGCTATGCGAGCACGAGGAGCGGCTGTCACAGATATAGTTGTCCTTGTTGTTGCTGCTGATGATGGAGTTATGCCTCAAACCCTTGAAGCTATGTCTCATGCAAAAGCAGCAAATGTTCCAATTGTAGTGGCAATTAATAAATGTGATAAGCCAGCTGCTGACCCAGAAAGAGTAAAACTCCAACTCGCGACAGAGGGCCTGCTGCTTGAGGAGATGGGTGGAGATGTTCAGGTGGTTCAAGTTTCAGCAATGAAGAAAACTGGATTAGATAACTTGGAGGAAGCTTTACTTCTCCAGGCTGACATGATGGATCTGAAAGCACGAATTGACGGCCCTGCTCAAGCCTATGTTGTGGAGGCAAGACTTGACAGAGGAAGAGGCCCATTGGCTACTGCAATAGTGAAGGCTGGGACTTTGGTTTGTGGGCAGCATGTGGTCGTGGGCCCAGAGTGGGGCAGAATAAGGGCAATCAGGGACATGGTTGGGAAGTTGACTGATCAGGCGAGGCCTGCAATGCCTGTCGAGATTGAAGGGCTGAAGGGGCTTCCTATGGCTGGTGATGATGTAACTGTTGTAGATTCGGAAGAACGGGCTAGAATGCTCAGTGCAGGAAGGAAAAGGAAATTTGAGAAAGACAGGCTTGTGAAACTGAGTGAGGGGAGAACAGAAATTGCAGAACCGTCAGATGACGCACCTAAGATGGTTGAAATGCCAATGATAGTTAAAGCAGATGTGCAGGGCTCTGTCCAAGCTCTCACAGATGCATTGAAAACCTTAAACAGTCCTCAGGTGTGTTTAATGATAAATTTGGCAATTTTTTACTAGTGTAAAATTTGTTATGTTTTTGATTATTAACTATACCTATCTTGCTATTTATGTTTAGGTTTTTGTAAATATAGTTCATGTTGGTGTTGGGCCAATATCCCAGTCTGATATCGACTTAGCACAAGCTTGTGGTGCTTGTATAGTCGGATTTAATGTCAAGATTCCACCGAGTTCTGTCAGCCAGTCTGCCGCTAGAGCCAACATAAAGGTACTAACTTACTGCTTCCAATAATCTCAGACCTCTCATTTCAATCTTTAAAATAAATCTTAAACCATATAAACAACCTGAATAAAAAGTTCTAGAACTCAAAACCTAATTAAGTTCGGCGCATGTTTGGTGGCAACAGATAGTCCTGCACCGCGTTATTTATCATCTTCTTGAGGAAATCGGAAACCTAATTGTAGACAAGGCTCCTGGAACGACTGAAATCCAGGTTGCCGGGGAGGCTGAGGTGCTCAATATATTCGAGCTGAAAGGGAGAAGCAAGGCCAAAGGAGCGGATGTGAAGATCGCTGGATGCAGAGTCATCGATGGGTGTGTCTTGAAAACATCAAACATGAGGCTGCTCAGAAGCGGGGAGGTCGTGTTTGAAGGTTCGTGTGCTTCCCTTAAGCGGGAGAAGCAGGACGTGGACTCCGTGAAGAAGGGGACTGAGTGTGGACTCGTGATCAACAATTGGGATGATTTCCAAATTGGGGATATCATTCAGTCATTGGAACCGGTGATAAGGAAGCCCAAGTTTATATCTTCCGAGAGCGGTGCCGTTCGAATTGAATGCTGAAGGTAGTTAGCCAAAACTCCCCCATTTTGTCAGTTTGTTATTATATCTTTGTGCGTAGAATTGAGCATATCGGCTTGTTGAAGTCAGTTTTGATCGGAATTGACAGAACAATGTTATGTATGTGACATACAAAGAGAATTTAGAGGGGAGAAAGAGTTGAGTATATGGATTAAATTTGTGTTGAGGCAATTTGGGTTCTATGCATTGCTGAGTTGACGGTGTTAGGTGTGCAGAGCTTGTTATATAAAAGGGAGGGAAGAGTAGATGAATATTGTCTTGATTTCACATAATAGTTTTTTGTTTGTAGAGATGGGAGTGGGAGTCAGATGAAGAGTAGAAGAAAGGCTTGCTTGGGAGGAAGTGGAATCTGTATTTAGGTTCACAATGCATCATCAATTGGCCATTGTTACTACTATGCTGAAGCTCCTTCTTTCTCTCGATACAGCTCAATTGACAAATAGCACTGCAACGTTTTAGACACCACACCGCCTGAATGTTTGGAATTATAGATAGGCCTCTTATTGTATGCATGGAAGTATAGATACTAATTAATTTACTTTAATTTCACGCCTAATGTTGGTTCAAATTCTTGACTCCAAGCAAGGTTTCTTCTTAAAAAGACAAATAAAAGATTATGTTTGTGAGCACTTGTACATTTTACATTAATAATTAAAATAAATTATAATCAATTAAACTAAAATATAATTCTATCAATTAGAACTTATAAATAGAGAACAACCCCAGCCTTACCCCAATATACGATTCTGCAAAGTTACAAATTCTCGACCCTAATTGCAATTGATTTATTATTTTAATCTTTTATAATTTATATGATTTTTCTACCAACAAAATTGGATAACTCAAAAGTTGGGACCTTTTATCATGATTTAAAGATATAGATCATAAAAATCAATTATACAAAAAGAGGAAATAGCGAATGAACAACAAAATTCAAGTGAAGAAGATGACACCTACATCATCCATCCAATGCCTCTGTGCCACATGAAGTGGTGAGCTACTGTTACTGCTGCTGCATAAAATATCCATACAAATGAGGCGTATATCCCCGTCCATTCATTATTTTTTATTTGTTGCCAGGTTCGGATGGGGGAGGCACCATAATCCTAAAATAACATAACCACAATCTTTTTACCTATGATCTGCTACCAAGTTTTTGAAACATGCAAGGATGAGACCAAAACCATCCTTTTCCACACAAAAAATTTGTCATTTTTTAAATCAGTTGAAAGTTTGATTGCAAAAGCACTCTCTATCAGCTTGAAAGCCTGAGCTTCCAGCTATTTATAAATTATTTAATCCCATGAATTTGAAAAAACTAGTACGGCAACTTCCGCAAGTTTCTAAGCTTTCGCAAGTTCTGCTGCGGCAGCAGCTGGAGCAGGAGTTACACCGCCAGTAGTTGGCCTGCAAAAGCCAGATTCCATCAATGGTAAACAGTAAAAACGGAAAAAGAAATTTGATTGTTTGACATCAAGATGCACTTACAGTCCCACAAAAACTTTGAATGCATCGTAAATACCCCACTGAGCTCCAGTGAGTGTTCCAATCATGACGATACGGAGGGGAAGCCCCCGGGTAAAAAGACCCAATAAACCAAGTTTCTTCACCGCCTGCACAACCCACACAACTAAAATTAAACGATGGATAAATATCAAAGAAAAATTCTTTTGAAAGTAAAACACTTACATCACCGACAGTTGCCCCTTTGGCATTGTTGAGAAAAGAAACAAGGTTATCAGCAGGATGAGAAACAATTGCACAAAAAACACCAGCTACGTAGCCGCCAGCAAAACTAACACCAAGCTGTAGATTTTTGCTGCACTGGTCCTTGGGTGTTGGAATAGCGTGCTTATAGATCAACTCCACTATAGTTTCGAAGGATGCAAACTTCATCATTGTATCTGTAATTGCACACATAAATATATGTTGGTATTCAAATTTTGCATCAGAGAAACAGAGATAGCATGAGGTAAAGAAAGCTTAAAGGCAAGAAGTCAAAGACTCTAGTAAATTTGGACTTCGTCCTTATTTTACACACCTTACTGATTTACTAATCCCTAATGGGTTTTTCTTTCTCCCTACCAAAGAACACCTACCAATCCAATTAATAACTTTCTATGCATATCTTGAGATATGACCGTGTAACACAACCAATTGCAAAAAGCTGAAATTACGTGCATGTATTTTCAATTGTGTAAAATGTACGAGGGTAGAAAAGAAAATTAGAGAGAATGGAGACAGGTTATGGGAAGATATAATTCTAATGTAAGCAAAAGGCAAAGCAAACTTGAGGATCAAAATTTATAAGTTTAACAAGTATTACATACCAACAAAAATGGTCAATAAGAACGCAAATATGCTTGTAAAAGTTTTATATAGAACTGCATCAATATAAGACACATCGGAATCAAATATGCATAGCTGGACAATTAGTAAAGAAATTATCCACTTACATGGAATCTGACGTCCCCACAGAGGAACAAGACCCTTATACAACCTGCAATGAACAATAAATCATCCAAACATATTACCTACAGTGGCCTAGTATTCTTTTTTCTTCAAAAAGGAACTCAAAGAAATTTGATCCTACCCAAGAGTGCCTTCAGATCTGACAAATTTAGGAAGGCCGTCTGACAGACCTCTGGCAAAACCAGGTTGAGTTTGAACCCGGACTTTCACAGCTTCAAAGGGACAAAGGGCAATATCTGCTATCACCTCCGCAGATGCTGATCCAGCTAGATAAATCAAGGTCTTATACTTCGCGGCATATTCTGGTCCAGCAATATCTGAGTAGTATTTCTTAAAAAATTCATAGAATCCAAACTTGCAGGCACCCTGAGCACTGTAACCAAGCAGGGTAGGCACCCAACCCCTAAAGAAGCCCCTAACTCCCTGCTCCTTGAGCAAGACCCCAAATCCAGATGAAATGCTTTTGTATTTTACTGGGTCGATCTGAAGCACCAAAATAGCGGTAAATCATGTCAGAAAACAAAGCAAAATGGAAATTAAAAAATTAATTACGAGCTGAAATTGTTCTAAAGAATAGCGTAATATAAGAATTCTGAAAGGAACAAATTGAGCTAAATAGTACTACTTACTTAGGAAACATAAAATCAAATAACAATAATTCTTTGTGAGCCTGCGGTCACTATAACTTTTGTAAGGATGAGGAAAAAAATATAAATCCACAAATATTCAGAACATAACTCTATAAAATCCTGGATCATCAAAAATCACGTCCAACCAAATGAGAATTAGTGTAATTCAATGCCAGTGACATTCCAAACATTGGTAAACAATCACAGATCTAACAGACTATGAGGAAACAATAAACAACGCATCACTGAAGGGATGCAACTCGGTATCAAAAAACACAATAGTTCATCTACATGAGAAATAGCAAAAGTTAAAGGTTGATTGCAGTTGATAAAAGGCTTTCACTATACGAATAAATAATTGAAGCATATAGTAAAGCAAAAATTAAGAAACGTTGCAACGCGTGACAGATCTAGCGGATTCAGACCTGCATATTACATTTAACAAGGTCAAGAGGAGTGACGGTCATATGCGTAAGACCGCAGCTAAGGATTCCACCAGCAGTACACGCAGCGTAGAAGGCCGGGGAGTACATCTCGATCTTCATGCTCTGCTCGCTAGGAGACGAAATCACAAAGCTGCTCTTCGACGACGGAAGAGAATCGGCAGCAGGAGAGGGGGAAGAGAATCCGCTAGGGCTATTCCGGAGCATTTTCTCGACGGCTATGGATTTGGTAGAGGAAGAGGTAGAGTAGAGGAATCCGGGGATAAGAGACTGACGGAAGGAGTTTTCCGAGAACGCCATGGAAGAGCTTGCGGACAGGTGATGGCTGAGGTGGGGGAATACAGAGAAAGTAGGGTAATGGTCGGAAGCGAGACGATCTCCTCCCAAACTCTCGCTGCCAACAAGGAAATTGTCCTTTCGGCGGATTGAGTCTCCGGCTTTATATATAGCAGGAAAAAAAAAAAAAAGTAGAAAATGACCCCGTGCTTTACGGAAATTACGAAAATAGCACACTGCACAGAAGGTAAAAAAGATTGTTCAATTCAATTTGATTGAGAATATAGTATTTAACTCCATGTCCCAACAGTGGCATATTCGTTATAGCGTAGAAAAAGAAGGGGATTTTCGCTATAGAAAGTGGCAATAGGAGACCAGCGCAGGTCTCATAGCATATTCTCTTAAGAGAACCATTATGTATTTAAGTGCTATTATTGTAATCATCACTCGTCAAAAATAATTAAACTTGGGTTTAAATGAATCCCATGTTCATGACGCAAAATGATAATATCTTTCCATGGAACAAATGGCATTTTGCTTCTTCTCACTTAGTATAACCTGATGAGTCTTTTTTGGATCTTGTCCCCCTTACTACCAATAATCTCCACACGAACACAAACCGTTCTTAAAATGGTGAAATCGCTTCGAATCTCTCACCACCAACTCTCGATTAACATCTCTCGATACCAATTTCATAAAAGTATGACAGTCACCACACACCCTAAGATTCTTCGTGATTTGTACAGTCGATCCAGGAATAGAATTCATAACTCCAAATGCAACGCCAAGCTTCTCGCTATGAACTCGTAGGCTCATTTCCTTTTCTTCGTCGTCGACGTCGTGACAAACGGAAGTCATGTTGGGAACATACCCAATCTTTTGAAGCCCCAACGTTAGTTCTTCCAAAAACTCGTAAATCTTCTCATTCTCAGGGTGTTCTTTATCGCCGACCAAGAACAAATGAACTTTGCCTCTCACCTCAACCAAACTGAATCCCGGCGGTTTAGCCAGTTCCCGGTTCTTCATAATCGCTCTCATCCTTTCAACGTCTTGCCATCTTCCGGCATCTGCGTAGAGGTTCGAGAGCAACACATAGTACCCACAATTATTTGGATCCAACTCGAACAAGTTTTCAGCGGCAATTTCTGCAAGCTCGACATTCTTGTGAATTCGACATGCTCCGAGAAGACTTCCCCAAATGACGAAATCTGGCTTCATCTTCATTTCTTTAATCAAATTATAAGCTTTGTTTAGATATCCCGCACGGCCAAACAGATCGATCATGCAGCCATAGTGCTCGACTCCGGGCTCTACACCATATTCACTGTTCATTGTGTTGAACCAGTGCCACCCCTCTTTGACCAAGCCGGCATGGCTGCAAGCAGCAAGAACCGATATAAAAGTAATGTAGTTTGGCTCGATTCCAGCCCTTACCATGTTGTAGAATGTCTCCAGAGCTTCGCCAGAACAGCCATGCATGCCGTAACCAGCAACCATGGCCGTCCACAATCTAACATTCCGGTCTTTCATTCGATCAAACACTTTCCTCGCCATTTGAACTCTCCCGCATTTGCAATACATGTCGATAATGGAGGTCCCCAAATGAATATTCTCCTCCAATTCCTTCTTTATCACCTATAAGCGAAGAAAAGGGATCGAATCCGAACAGTCCTTCAGAATATGCAGAGTATTGAAAAAAAATCATCCAAAATCATTTAGGAAACTTAATTACCTGATTATGAATACACTTCCCGAGCCGTAATTCGCCGGAATGTGCGCAGGCCAACAAGATGGCAGATAATGTCACTGCATTGTAGCCAATGCCATTGCCAAAATTGCTTACCATCATGGAGAAAACTTCAAAAGCCTCTTTCGACAATCCATTTTGCGCACAAACTGCAATCATTGAATTCCAAGAAACCACATCTTTTTCTTCTATTCCGTCGAACACCTTCTTTGATACGCCCAGCTCGCCCAATTTCGCATATGCATCCAGCAAAGTATTTCTAGTTCCGAGATTTTCTTCGAAGCCTCTTTTTATCACATATCCATGAATTCCTTCGGTGAGTCCCTTCTCGGATAAGCGAGAACAAGCCGACAGAACTGAAACCATTGCAACTGGATCAATGGAGACACCACCATCGCCCTCCTTCTCACCACCATCCTCGACTAACAACTCCTTAAAAATCAGTATTGCCTCGTGGGGGCAATCATTTTGGACATACCCAGTGATCATCGACGTCCAAGACACAATATTTCTCAGAGGAATTTCGTCGAACAATGCTCGTGCATCACTGAGTTCACCGCATTTTGAGTACATATCAATGAGCGCAGATGAGACAAAAAGGTCGGATTCAAAGCCAAATATCAAAGCTTGCTGGTGGGTCTGCTTTCCTGCATTAAGATCAGCCAAAGCAGAGCATGATTTGATGGTGCAAGGAAACGTGGAGCGGTTGGGTCTAAGGGCCAGCTTGCGGGTAGCCGAGAAAACTCGAAGAGCTTCAACCGAGTCGCCGCTGCGAGCCAAGTCGGCAATGACGGAGTTCCAAGAGAAGATGTCGGTTTTATCCAAGTATTTGTTGAACCATGTCGTCAAGTTAGATTTGGTGGAATACAAATCCCTACAGATTTTCAGGTAATGCGCGGATTCAATCGATCTAGAAACGGAAATGCCCATCCATGCACCGTCGTCTCTTATAGTTTCTGGAATTTGCTTCTGCGTTTAATCTGCGCCCTTTTTCGGAAGGGAATGGAAGCTAAAGCCCTCGTCTTTTCACTTCTCTTTCCCTTCACGTTGAAGAACCAAACAGCATCAATTATCCAGAAAAGAACATATTACAGTGGGCTAAAAAGTAGGAAAGTTATCGGACAATGGAAAGCAGAAACCTATGTTCTCGACGTAGTTATGTTCGATTGAATCTGTAGAATTGTCGGCACTATGATTGCTTTCGCGCATACATCTAACGGTGATAAGTTCAGCCCATCAATGAACGCATGATCCATTTTCTTAAACGCCCAGAACTGGTCTTAAGAAGAGAACAGAATGCAGACTGCCAGACCAAAGATGGTGACACCATGGTGAAGCTTACGAGATTCAGACGAGAACCTCCTGATGGCAGAGATATATAAAGTCTGATGAGGGAGACATAGGCAGCCTTTTCTTCATTAAAAGCTTTGCGTTGTCAGGTTTTGTTGAAGATGGCAATGGATCGGGATTTGTAATTTCTTGTCGAAGGTGAATCCAAATCTTTCAATTACCAAGCTGATCAATCAATGAACAGCAGCGTTGCATGTGATTTTTTCTCTCCCACCTCAATACCTCGACCAGGTTTGACAATTCCCAGGATCATACCTTTTCATTTTAAAAAATAATTATAAAATACAAAAATTGTACTCAAAGAAACTTATGATTTGCAAGTCAAATCGAGGCTGGGATCCCACCGTTTATATTTTGTTTCTTCTAGCCTTCCATATCCATCCCATCTGAACACGAAAAACAGCGCAGTAGCCATCAGCAAATGATAGATCTCATGCTCCATTGGATCAGCTCTTCATCACTTCTGCCTCTTACAAACAAATATCCCCGCATTGTCATGAATAACTCAAAAAAAGTACTTTCACACAAACAACGATTGTTCATAGTATTGAGAGCAGATTATGAAGAATAGTCTTCTCCAAGCCACACCAGTACCGTCCTCCATGTGTCTGAATGATTTCTCAAATGCTGAATCTCAGGGCAGATAAGACTGTTCCATTATAATTAAGAAAAGAATAAATCTATTTCAGTGCAGGAAGGAAGAACACTCAATGTGTGCTGTAGAACCTCCGGTAAATAAATGCTACAAATCAAAAGAATCACCTGATACAACAATTAGTTCCAGAATGGGGCTATTCTGTCCATAGGATGGAGTGAATCTGAAATAAATAATGCCCAACCCATGAGGCACACAAGATACAAGTTTAACCCTAAAATCTTCATGAATTCCAAAATTTCGAGCAATAATTAAACTTCCGCTAGAGCAACCGGAGGTGCGCCGTCTCATTCAAACGTTTAATCTGCCAACCCGTTTTCAATGAATGCTGCAAAACTGTCACAGACGAATCTTCGATGACAAACTTGTGCATCGATAGAGGGCTGCATCCTAAAAGGCCCGTGAGGAGGCATTTAATGGGTACCGAATGTGTAAAAACTCCAATGCAAGGGAAGATACACGAGGCCGAGCTTCTTCCACTCGTATCCTGAGGAGAATTCTCAGCTTCAACCTCATTCTCCCCTGTCGTAGTCACGTATTGAAGTCTGCTTTTCCCATACTTTTTCCTTGAGAATCCATGACGTTGCCACTGGGATGGCGGGGGTGGGAAAGAAGGCGATTCTCGGTCGGGAATTGAGTTGTTTAGAGCGTGGGAAATTTGGTGGGACAAACCTTGGTTTTCGTTCTGATGGTGTGACGAAAAATCTAAACTCGATTTATCGGAGAGTCTCTCCAAAATGGTCCTGACTAAGAACTGAACCATACGAAATTCCACTTGTCTAAGAGTCTCTCCAGAAGGTGCAGAGAAGTCGGGCTGCAGTCTGTCGATGAAGCTGAGAGTATTGGGAGTGTATATTTCTGACCGTAGGCAGCCTTCCCAGTCTCCCTGGCTCATCTCCGTAAGAGAATCCAATGCTTGTATTTGATCTTCGGCAATGCTCATTTCCTGCAAGTTTTAATGCATCTACTTCTAAATGACGAGAGAAAAAATGGAGAAAGTAATTAAATATCACAATTGATGATTGGCCTGTTTACCATATTCCACAAATATCAAAGATGCGCATCCAAATCAGATAATAATTTTCATTTTTCAACTAAATTCTACCGAAAGTCCACCTTTTGATCATGGTACGACCAACTTTGAAGATCAACATAAAATTATTCAACTTATGCATGATTTCATGCCTAATGTCCTCAAAATCTGATATTTCTAATAGATTACTCATATAAATGTGAATTTGTACGTGCTCTATGAAAGAGAACTTCTGTTAAGATTTCTAATAAGATTAGTACTATGGTATTGCAGACAGAAATCCATAAAAAAAAAAACAATCAATCAGTAGCTCGTAAGCACAATTCTGAACCTCAATTTTAAACCACCTGACAAAGGGAAATTGCCATTGATCGAGCTCGATCCAATGGCGAGGAGTAAACGCTGTTGAATCGAACTCCCTGAGATTTCAACAATACAGCCAACGCCCTCGCCTGCCTCTTCCCATTTGCCGTCAACCCGGCCTCCGGACATCTTCCAGAGATCAAATCCGGCCTTAAGTTCAACTCGCACTCTCCGTGACTAATTAAGAAAACCTCCATTAGCACCCGATCATCATCGATCACATTGGAAGAGAAGCTCCTCGAGAAAACTGGAGGTGGCGATAATGGGGCCAGGACATTGTAAGGGTCCCAGACTTTGATCGAAGGGCCGAGCCTAGGCGTGCCCAAAGAGGAGAGTTGAGGTGAAAGTGGCGATGCCGATGCGTAACAAGGTAGCATCTCCGGTTCCTGCTCTAGAACCTTCTTGACCAAATATTTATCCAATGCCGTCCTTGCTGGCTCATCTTTATTGTCACCTTCATCTTCATCTTCCTCTTCTTCTTCTTCTTCGTCCCTTTCTTCTGCAACTTGAACGGAGTGGGTCGCACCCATTCAAGCTATCTCAATGCAAAAACCACAAATAGGGTGCCGATCCATTCAAGATTGAATCATTATCATACCAGATGAGGGTGGAATAACAACGCATTTTCAGATAAAATTCCGGTAAATTGTAAATTAACCGATGATCTTAAAGAAACCCAAAAGCGACGGTTGAATTGGGGAGAAAGGGTAGCAAGATCTGCCCGGATTGAAGAGAATCAGGGAAGTTCCCAATATGAATGCGATAGCGGAGTGAGCAAAATGCTAGCGGATGTGATGGAGAGCAGTGGATCTGGCTGCGTCATTTGGATTTTCCTGCGTATTTTATTGGCATTGTAGACAGGCTCGCTTGACGGTGATATTTGATCCGAAAATCATACGACATCGTTTTCATATAATTTTATTAAAAAAAATTATTAAATCCATCAATTAATAATTATAGTTTTAAATTGTAATTTTAGACTTTAATTTTACTATTTCACGGGACAATAATATATGATAGCCAATAATATATGATAGAATGATAGCCAAAGCACACGATTCCACGTAGTATGCTCTCTAACCAACTCTATAATAATATTTAAGTCTAGAAAATTCTCCATTATTTTGTATAAAAGCATTACATTGTTATTGTAACAAGTAAGTTTTCCTTTGATTTGATATTAGAGCCTCTTTGATGGCTTCTTTTTATCACAACCTCCACTCTTACGACTCAATTTATCCCACCCTCCCTTCTCTCTCTTCTTGCCTTTAATCAATCACTCATTGTGAAACTCGATTCATCAAATAAGAAAAATCAACTCCTCAACATCGTGATTGCCAATGGCCTTAAAGCTTTTCTTGATAGCTCTTATGTATCTCCTCCATTTCTCGTTTCTTCTAATCTTCAACCCAATCCAGTGTTTACTATCTAGCAGCGTTATGCTAAACTCTTTCTCAATTGGTTTTATGCCTCTCTATTTGATTTCCTCTCTCTCAAATTGTTTGTTATTGCACTCCATCAAAGGTCTGAAATGCACTTGCTCTTTTACTCTCCTATACTTCTCTTGCAAGATTTACAGAGCTTCAAAGTCAGCTCCATAACATTTCTATGGATGGCCTCTTTACATCTGATTATATTAAAAAAAAAAATTAATTCTATATGCAATAACTCTGCAAGCCATAAGCCAGTCTGTCTCTCCTAAGGATCATCTCCTAAGGATCATCTCCTTTATTTTCCTGGGGGCCTGGGTAGTGAATACAACTCTTTCGTCACGTCAATTTCTAGCCTCTCGGATCCTTCCACCACAGAACATGTTCACAGTTTGCTTTTAAGTTATGACTATTGCCTTGACAAGCAATATACTATTAGTTTCTTACCGTCACTACAAGTAGACCTGTCCTCCTTTCATAATCCCCAAGCACCCCCATCCTCCACCTTTTAATCTTCATCCTTGATTTCAACCTCTCCTTCCAAATAACCAATATGGTGGTATTCTTAGGAAGCCTCAACCCAGCCCCTACTACTTAAAGCTCGACAATCCCTCAAATCGACCTAAGTGCCAAATCTATCAGAAGCTTAGTCAAACTGCTGCTTACTGTTACCATCGAATGAATACATCAATCCGCCCTTCTCCTAACTCATTCCATGTTGCCTAAACTCCACCGCTGTAGATTCCCTTTACTTCTTCAGAAGCTTCTAGTGTTGCATCCATGTTGTCCATGTGGTTGATGGATACCAATGCCACACACCACTTTACATCACATGCTTCAGACCTTCAGTCCTCCAATTCCTTCACTGGTCCAAACCAAGTTTAAGTAGCTAATGGTAGTCTCTTCCCATTGATGACAATGTCTTTATAGAATTTCACTCGAGTTATTTTCTTGTTAAGGATCATTGCTTGAAGATGATCCTTCTCCAAGGTGAAGTTAATCATGGACTCTACTCTATTTCTATCTCTATGTCTCCTCCTCCCATGGTGCTACTCACTTATTCCTTGTCTTTCTCCTCGACCCTTTTGCACTCTAGGCTAAGGCATCCTCATCTAGATTGTCTCAAGAAAGTTTTACCATTATATTTAGTTTCTTCTACTTCTAATCTTACTAATTTTCAATGCACTGCTTGTGATATTAGTAAGTCACACTGACTACCTTTCGAAAACTCTCTGTCTTAAGCTTCTTTACCATTTGAACTTGTTGACTCCAATCTCAGGGGTCCTACTCCAGAGACATCAATAATTGGAGCATGCTATTTTTTATTGTTCATTGACAATTATTGTAACGACCCGACTTTTTATAACCCTATTTAAAATGCGTTATATTTAAAACTTTTCATTGATAAACAGCGGAAAACCTTTTGTTAGAAATATAATTAGAGTGCCCTTCGAAAGCCAAACCGTTAAAACTTTTTTCGTTCTACCTGCTATGAAAATCGTTATAAAATCTTTTACCAAAATATAATGGAAGTCAAATCAAGAAACATAGCGGGTTTATCAAAACATAGCAGAAACGTAAATAATTCGTTAAAGGAAGAAAGACTAAACAAAGCATTACACGTTAATTACAAGCCACTTTATCTTTTACTTCTCTTAGCCTGACCAGTCACAAGTTCCCACGCGTGCAAATCCTTCATCCTTGCTTTTTTATCTATTCATCGTTACCTTGTATATGTACCTATACCACAAGTAAGACATGAGTCTAATGGCCTAGTAAGGAAAAAGAGTTATGCAGTATGATACGCCTCTCTTTAGTTCTTTTGGAATGGGTACCGCCCCAAACCAATCTTTTTCATTATGTTCGTTCGTTCTTGCTCGTACATCGACTTGGAGACTGAAGGACCCATATGAGATGATATAGTTGATCGGATCTAACCTTCTACTTGCAACTAGGTTCCCGTTCCCGACAAGGTAGGGGCTTCGCCTAGCTGCAAACTAGATCCGCTACCCATCCTCCCCCCAACTCCCTTTTCATTTCTTTTCTTTTCCTTTATTTTCTTTAACCTTTTCCTCACATAATGCATGTGTGAGTACCAACCCCGAAGATGGTACATCCTATTTGTTTCTATTAGCATGATGCATGATGATACATTCTCCAAATAACATGATGCGTGATGCAGTATACGTAACAATTGAATCGCACATATGAAAGAAGGTAAATGACAATAATTGAATAACGCATATAATGGAAGTAATTAACCATAATTGAATAACGCATATAATGGAAGTAATTAACCACAATTGAATAGCGCATATAAGGGAAAGTAATAACAATTAAACACTCAATAATTGAATGACAGAATTTAAAAGCAGAGCACATAAAGGGACATCAAAAGACATGCTTAAATATATAGATCACAATAATAAAAGAAACAACGATCAACGTGCATATGAAAGTAAAGCATAATTTAGCGATCCTAGTTAATTAACATGCTCAAGAATTAATTACATGCTTTCATCCTAGTTAGCTAATCACGCTCAGATTAGTGAAGTCTAGTTGATTAACATGATTTTATTCTAATGTAATTACACATGCTCAGGTTTACAAAGAAGACAATAACATTACATTTCAGGACACGATAGTAGGGTAAAGCATTATGAAAACTATCACTACAGAAGGAAAGATAAAACATATATTCACATAGCAGAATCATAGTTAATGAAACAGTTTGTTATTGTTTCATCTTCTCTATTATTCTCTAATAAAGTAAAGCATCAAATTGTAGAATTTACAGTAAAGAAAATTGAAGTAAAAGACAATATACAAAATATCAGCAAAGAAATTCGACACTACTCAGATTAATTGATTACTTGGTTAAACATGCTCGGATTGGTTATCGTTAATTAGTTAATTAAACATGGCATAACTTAGTTAATTAACATTTTAATATTATTCTAGTTAACATGGCATAACTTAGTTAATTAACATGTTAATATTATTCTAGTTAGTTAATTAAACATGCTAATTAAACATGACATAACTTAGTTAATGACAAACTAATATTATTCTAGTTAATTTTTGTTAATTAAACATGCTCATACAATTTTTATCCTAGTCAATTCACATGCTCAAGAAAGATTACGATTATTATTCTTCTAATTAGTTATCCTAGTCAATTTATATGCTCAAGAAAGATTACGATTATAGTTAGTTATCCTAGTAAATTTACATGCTCAAGAAAGGTTACAATTATTACTCTAGTTAGTTATTATTCTAGGTAGTCATCCTAATTAATTAACATGCTCAGCTATAGGGTCATTGTTACAATTAAGGTTTATTGCTACAATTATTATTCTACTCAGGTTAGAGTTATTGTTATCAATTACATACTCAAATTAGAGTTATTGTTATCAATGTTATTCTAGACAAACTATTCAACAAGACAAGATTAACCTATTTTACAAGAAGTGAAACAATAACGGAGAACACTAGAAATAGAAGGACAATATTAACCAAATGACACAGCAGGTAAAACAACAATAAATATTTCCATAACAGAGTCATTGTCTTAGTTCATCATTCTTCACAATTTTGGACTTATGGTTCATCATTCTATACTTCACGGATAGCAGCTCCAAGCTTACAGAGCTTTGCTTCACTCACGTACCACACTTAACTCACAATAGCTCACAACACAGGAAGGTTTCTCTCTTGCTCACAGGAGGCTCTCACTCATAGAGGAAAGCTCTCTCGCGGGGGAAGAAAAGCTCACGCAGGAACAACTGGACAAAGAAGACAGAGAAGGAGGCTTACATTGCAGAGAGGGGACACACGTACACCTAATGGCAAGGGAGGGCCGTGGTCGGCGTGGTCTGGGCATGGCTCGGGTGTGGGAGCTATCTCCTGACTGGGTAATAAATGACTAAATGACAAGAATCTCAATATTTTAAACCCTAATTTCACGCAGGTCTGGGATGTTTCAGACGCGAAGATTCATCCTGGCCTCATCCTCATGCGTCCGAAGTTCACTATTCCTAAGGCAGAATTGCACTTCTGGACGAAGGATGGCATCCTTGCCTTCGTTCGCAGACGAAGAATGGCGTCCGCACTCGTCCGAAATTGTCCAGAAATTGGATAGATTCAAATTGACCGCGTCTACATAAGTCTGCAGCCATCTAAAAGCGTCTAAAAAGTTAAGTTACAGTCGAATCAGGACGCAAAACCTCGTCCTGCATCGTCCCAAAGTGCAGGGACGACATCCTATGCATTTGTGGATGACATTTCTCATTCTCGAGTCATTTGCATGCGTCCAAATTCGAGCAGGACAACTTTTCCTTCACATTTTCCTACTTAATTTTCATCCCATATTATTTTCCCCATAAATACATGTCACAATATAACACGTATAGATACGCAATGTACCAAAAGTTGATTACATCGCGTATACGGGAAAAACGATATCGGGATATTACAATTATAGTTTGTGTGCCTCAATCTATTCTCTTAAAATGAAAGATGAAGTTCATTCGATTTTCATTCAATTCTATAACATGATCTTTAATCAATTTCAAATCTCCATTAAAATGTTACAGTTTGACTGGGGTCGTGAATATACAGCACTCTCCCCATTTCTCCTCTCTAAAGGCATTAATCATTGAATTTCTTACTCTTACACCCCTGCTCAAAATGGTAGGGTCGAATGTAAAAACTAACACATCATTGAAATTGATCTCTCATTACTCCATCACTCTAATGTTTCTCTTCGTTTTTGGATCTATGTCTTCGCAACAATAGCTATCCTTATAAACAGACTTCCTACACCTATACTTCATAACATTTCCCCCTTCTATTGTTTGTTTAAACATCAACCTGATTACTCATCTCTTCGTGTGTTTGGATGCCTTTGTTTTCCTTGTCTGCGTCCTTATCGTTCACACAAACTTCACCCTTGGTCCTCTACTTGTCTCTTTCTTGGCTATAGTAACTCTCACAAGGGTTACCTTTGTCTTGATATCTCCACTTTCTGCCTCTATGTTAACTGTCGTGTAGTATTATTCTATGAAAAAAATTTTCCGTTTTCCAACATATCGTTCCCTACATCACCATCTCCTCCCTCTACTCCCATTTCAATTTCCATTCCCTCCCAACTATCACCCACCATTCCAACTATGTCATCACCTCCCTACTTTTCTTATGCCACTCAATCTCATTCTTTCTCTCATACTCTATAGGTTCCTGTTTCTAGCTCTCTACTCCAATTTTTCATGTCCACGTCCAACCTCCAACATTCACCTTGTGACTACAAGATCCAACAAAAGCCCTTCTTACTACAACTAATAATGACTTGTTTGAACCACAAACCTTCTCCAAGCTTCTAAACACATCCATTGGGTCACGGTCATGCAGCAGGAGTTCAATGCTTTACTTCATAATGAGACATGGTCACTTGTGTTCCATGTCCTCAAGGCTAGAAGGTTATTGGTTTGTAAGCAGATCTTTGAGCAAAAATCTAATGCTGACAGTTCCCTAAACAGATTCAAGGCTGGCTTGGCAAAGGGGTATGATCAGACTGAAGGGATTGACTACACAGAAATTTTTAGTCCTGTTGTGAAGCTGCAAACCATTCGGGTTACATTATCTTTTGCTTTATCTTTTGGTTGGGACATTAGACAATTAGATGTATCAAATGCTTTTCTTCACGGCAACTTGGAGGACACTCTCTGTATGCAACAACCATCAGGCTACAAAGATTCATCTCAACCTGACTTTGTCTGCAAACTTCATAAGTCCCTTTATGGCCTCAAATAGGCTCCTAGAGTTTGGTACAAAAAATTATACCCTGGTCTTTTATCATGGGGCTTCAAAATTTCTCAGGCAGATACCTCGATGTTCATATATCATTCAGGTTTTTCTATTATTATCATTCTAGTTTTACATGGATGATATTCTTTTGGCACAAAATTCTTCAACTCTTTTTGATGGTCTACTTAAATTTCTACACTAAATTTGCAATCAAGGAGCTTCGACCTCTTCACTATTTTCTGGGTATTCAAATCATTCGTTCGTCTGATGGGTTAAAACTTAATCATGCTCAATATATATATATATATATATGATCTTCTCTCTAGAGCACGAATGTCTGAGTGCAAACCAATTCCAACACCAATGGTCTCTGGGACTCTTCTGTCAAAAAACGAAAGAACTCCACTATCAAATGGTCCTATCTTCAGAAAACTCGTTGGTGCTTTGTAATAATGTACGCTAACAAAACCGAATATTGCTTCTGCCGTCAATAGAATATGTCAATACATGCACTTTCTTACCGATTTGCATTGGCAATATTTGAAATGAATTCTTCAGTATCTTTAGGGTACAAGACTCTACTCTCTCTCTTTTTAATCATCTTCTTCACTAGAAATGCAATGCTTCACGAACTCAGATTGGGTAGCTTGTCCTAATGATCGTTGCACTACAAATGCTTATTGTATATTCCTTGGTTGAAATCTCCCTTCTTGGTCATCAAGAAAACAATATGGTATCTCCAGGTTCAACACTGAAGTAGAGTATCGAAGTATTACAAATGACACTTATGAAGTTATTTGGATATGCTCTCTTCTTTTAAACATGGGGTTTTCTCTGTCATCTTGTTTGGTTATCTACTGCGACAATGTCAGCGCAACATATATGGCTTCCCATCAAGTACTACACTCAAAATCAAAACATGTGTAGATTGATTTTCACTTCATTCGAGACAAAATTTCCAAGCATGAATTGAAAGTTGAGTTTACATCGTCTTCTACACAACTTGCAGATGGGCTCACAAAGCCACTTTCCATTTCAAAATTTCTACTTTGTCAGGACAATCTCTGTGTCCTTCGACCCTGAGATTGCTGGGGGATGATAGAATGATAGCTACAACATACGTTCCATGAAGTGTATTCTCTAAACAACTATGTAACAATATTTAGGTCTATAAGATTTTCCACACTTGTGTATGAAAGCACTACAATGTTATTGTAATAAGTAAGTTTTCCTTAGTACAAAAACAAAAAATATTATTTCTATTAATTTTCTGATTGTCACTCATTATTTGGTGTAATATTTAAAATAAATTATAAATAGTTAAATAATATATTAATTAAATCAATTAATAAATGCAAATAAAATTATAGAGTAACCATTGCTCATAAATAAATAACGTAACATAAATTTTAGGGAAAATGACAAATCAACCTTCATACTTTGCAATCAATGATAAGTCAACCACTAAACTATTTTGACTAACAAATTAACCAATGAACTATGGAAAAAAATTACCGCTAACATCGCTGTCAAGTTTACTACTAAACGCTTTAATTTTGATTCGCGACTAATTGACTACGATCCGTGATGGCTTGACCATGACCCACGATGGCTTGATTACGATCCGTGGCGGATTAATGACGATCCACAATGGATTGATAAGAAGAAAATTCCTTTCTTTCACCTAGAGAAACAATGAATCTTTACATATCGATAATTCTCTTCATTTTCAACAGTTTTGGACGCTTAAGGACTCGTTTTCCATCATTTTTTCGTGATGTACAAGTAGGAGAGATTTGTTTTGTCATTCGGTGCATATTAGAGCAGATTCGGGCAGGAAAAAAATGAGATCATTTACTTGAAAACTTCGGAAGGCCATAACTTTGTGCTCAGTTGACCAATTTGGACGAATTTTTTTTTTGATTTCGCATAACTTTTTTAGATCTACGCACTGACAGGTTGTCCCTTTTTTTAGGGCTAAAAATACTTATAAGTCCTCCAATTTCCCTTACACAATTGAAAAACGTGAAGCTCAGCACGTTTTCCTACCTGAATTTGCTCTGATGAGCACTGAATGACAAAACAAATATTTCCTACCTGTGCATCGTGAAAAGACGATGGAAAATGAGTCTTCAAGCGTCCTAAACCGTTGAAAATGAAGAGAATTATCAATCTTTAAAAATTCATCGTTTCTCTAGGTGAAAGAAAGGAATTTCCTTCTTATCAATCTGTCGCGGATCGTGGTCAAGCCGCCGCAGATCATGGTCAATCCGCTACGGATCATCGTCAATCCACCGTGGATCGAAATCAAAGCTTTTAACGGCAAACGTGATAGCAATGTTAGAGGAAATTTTTTTTCGTAGTTTAGTGGTTAATTTGTTGGTGAAAATAGTTTAGTAGTTGACTTGTTATTAATCACAAAGTACGATGGTTGGTTTGTCATTTTCCCTAAATTTTATAAAGTAATTTTAAATATCATTAAAATATTAATTTTCTTACTCCATTTCTAATTTTTTAATAATGTATCTTTAAGCATCTTAAAAAAAGTAAATTTGAAATACGAAGTCACAAATGAAAATTTTGATATACATGAAGAGGTCTAATTAAAATGAGTCCATATTTAAAAACAGAACATGCCCTACGAGAAAGGAAAATTAAATTACTAAAAACTTAATTTTGATAACAAATTTATTCAATAATAAAGCAAAAATAACATCACTCCTTATTTGAAGTAAAAAAAGAGTAAGGTAAGCGGCATAACCATAGGTATAAGTGGAACTCGTTCACGCTAAACTAGATAAACCGAACTATGTTAGGTTTGTCAATATATTTCATACTTACAATCCTTACATCTTATATTTAACGTTGTTGATTTAACCATTTTATTATACTATTTGCGGATAAAGAAAACATTCAAATACCAACCTTTGTAATATCTCAACTTTTTATATCGAAATTTAATAAGGATAATTGGAAAGTAATTAGAGGTATTTAGATTAATTGGATAATTATTAGGGTATTACCAAAGACGTGTTTGTAAGATTATAATTTAACGAATTTATTGGATGATAATTAAGATTAATTTGGAAGAAGAGGTATTTTATTGGGTCATTAAATTAAGCATGGAAATTACCTTGGATTCTGTGTGTTAGACATTCGGACGATAGCGAACGACACGCGGACGTGAAGTCGCGTCCAAAAACGTATTGCACGTTGTCCCCTGTCTTTTGGGAAGATGTAGGACGAGGCTTCGTGTCTTAATTCGTCCGTAGCTCGACTTTTCAGACGAAGCCAGGATGAGCGCGGACGATGGTGGACATTGAGGTTTCTAATATGTCTTGATTTTAGGATTTTTTGGACGCATGCGGACGATTGCGGATACATGTGGATGAGAAGAATTTGAGTCTGTTCAAGTAATTGGACTTTCAGACGATTGCAGACGAGGAGCAGACGCCTTCCTTTGTCCGAAAATGTGATTCTGAAGGAGAAATATTGACTGAACCGGTTTGGTTCGGCTCGGTCCATTAATTTAGAAGTACAAGATTTTTAGTTAAAGGAGAAAAAAGGATAGGATTTATTGGGATTAAAATATGAAAGGATTAAATTAATATGAAATAGATGGGATTAGAAGTTAAAGAAAATAAAATAAGTGAAGGAATAAGGGGGGAGATAGGCTGAACAGGTTCATCGTGAATCGGTCCAGCGTGTTAAATAAACAAAATGGCCTGTGGGCATTCTGTGCTGTGTGAATCGTGAAGGGGAGAAGACCAGAGAATGAGAGAGATGGAGAGAGAGAATGAAGACGCGGAATTCACACTAGTGACGTAGG
>CM039485.1:7737096-7803435 GCA_022433065.1 Begonia loranthoides
TCGAACTCCTATCGACCAATCCCAATGTCGTCAACTTGCCATTGATGAGCACCACTAGCCTCCCGCGAAGCCTCAGCCAACAATAGCACTCTTCTGGGGGGAGGCGAAGGCTTGGGCTTGGCAGGGGATCTCCTTCGCGATGAGCGGGCGTGCGTGCTGCTGCGACGACAAACGACATGGGTTGCGGCTGGAGCTCAGGTCGTCGAATTGGCTTTAGGTCATCGATTTTGGCGTCGAGTCGTCAGTGTAGAGTGCTATTGTTGGCTGAGGCTTCGCGGGAGGCTAGTGATGCTCATCAATGGCAAGTTGACGACATTGGGATTGGTCGATAGGAGTTCGATCGATGCCTTGGGTCGATGGCAGAGCTGGTGGTTCATGCTGGACCGGCCGAAGGCCTGTGGTCCAGCTTGCAGTCCAGTCCATCGATGGCTGGCTCTGCTATGATGAAACTGACAATGGGACATGCTTGGAATGGTGCTGATGTCCAAGTATGGTTGGAGGCATGGAATGCCTCTCCGGTGACTTGAAATGCTGAGGAAGGGAGAGTTGAGGCTGAAGAAGGGAAAATGCTCTCGGGTGAGCTTGATGGGAACTCTCTGGAGAAGTGAGGCGAGAGTTGTGAAGGATGGACATGATGCATGAGAGAACTGGAGATGGAGTGATGGCCAAGGGATGATGCTGGCCAAGAAGGTGAAGCTCCTAGAACTCTCGGGTCTCCTCTACTCCTTCAGGTAAAGAGATATTCCTTCATTCTTTTATGGATTTTGTGAAGAATATACCATAGAGAATAACAGAAAAATTGATATTATGCATTGCTGGATAGGTTGGTTGAGCCGAGAGCTTCCCTGTCTGTTGGTATTGTTTTTCTCTATCGTTTCTGTCATTTGGATTCTGTTTTGGGTGTTAAGTCTAGTATTAGTATTGATTATAGTTTTGCATTGTTTAGTCGTAGAATATATGCTTTTGTTGGATGAGTTTATTGAATGGAATAACCTATTAGTGTTGGAATGCTTTTCGTTGTCTGCTGCTGTGTCAATTTCTTGGATTTGTTTCTGAGTATTTGTGCTGGGTGGTTTTAACTACTGTTCTTATTATTCAATAATGAATCATGAACATTTTGAACAAATTATGGGTAGAGTTAATCATGTTATAAGGATAAGGCTTGGGTCAATGCTCTGTTAAGACTTAGATGTGTTCTTCAATGAGTTTTATGATCTGTGTGCCTTGTCTTGGCATCATTGTTGGACGTTGATAAATATGGACGTGTTATGTTGCTTGGAAATATGCCTGTTTAGTTAAAGCTTCGATGATATGCTCTGTTGGTTCAGATTTGCGTCATTAATGAGATAAATGTATTGTGGTAATTGGAATAATTTATTGGGATAGGTTATGTTCCGTTTAGGGGTCAATGAGTTCCTAGAATTGCTATGTAATTAAGGATAGAAAAAAAATGAAATTTATAAGTTATGGTTATTAATGAGCAAATGTTTTAATTATGAAGGCATTGAAAAAGGAAAAGAAAGATAAAGATTAAGTACGAATGCGCGATAAAGTTTCGAGGTAAGAAATTAAGTAGAGTCGTTGGCCAGTGGAGGCCCTACACCATTAACAGTGTCTTTACTTTAGTTTTTTGCTTACGTTTCTACTATGTCGCTTTAATTATCATATCTACGCTACTCGCACGTTATTAGTTTAGTTTCTGAGCATGTTTAGGATGTTAGCATATTGTTATTGTTTTCATTAAATTACCAAGCATGCATGTATTGTCATTGTTTCTTTAAATTACCAAGGATGCCTATATCGTTATTGTCTTCCTTTATATTGCAAAGCATGTTTATACTATTATTGTTTCCTTTAAATTACCAAGCATGCCTACATATTATGTTAGTAGACTTCCACATCCCATGCCCTTATATTGTTTTGATTACTACTTTATCTTTCATGCTTTTATATCATTGTTATTACTGCTTCTCATTGACATGCATCACGATAATGTTTTTCATGGACATGCATCATGTTAATAGAAACAAGCAGGAAGTGCCACCTTTGGGCTAGTACTCACATGCATTACGTGAGAAAAATGAATGAATGAAAAGAAAAGAAATGAAACTGGGAGTTGGGGGATGGACGGGTAGGTTGGATCTAATCAGGTAGTTTGGACTAAGCCCCTCCCTAGTCGGGTCCGGGACCAGCTACCATAGGTGGTTAGAAGCCGAGAATAGACTATACCTGCAACACGAGTTCCTTCAATCTCCCGCTCGATGTACAAGTTATGAATGAAAGAAAGAAACGTAAAGAAAAGATTGGTTTGGGTTGGAACCCATTCCAAAAAGAATTAAAGAGAGACATACATCATACTGCATAACTCATTTTTTATTGGGCCTCGAGCTCATAGTTTGCTAATGGTGTAGGTACATGCGAGAGAAAATGATGAAACAGATCAAGGAGCAGTTGATGAAGGATTTGGATGGGAGGGACTTGTGGCTGGCTAGGCCAAAGAAAGTAGAAGAGAAAAGTAATTTGTAATTAACACATAATTATTTGTTTAGTATTCCTTAAATGAATTTCTTACGCTTCTGCTATGTTTTGAGAAAAGATTTTATAACTATGGTTTTTCACTGTTTAGAATGATTTTCATAACGAGTCTAAGGAAAAATTTTTTTTAACGGTCTAGTTTTTTGGAAAAGGACTCTGACTTAAATGAAAAGGTTTTAATAAAGATTTTAATTATTTTTTAAAAAGTTTTAAATTTAACGCATTTTTAAAAGATTATAAAAACTGGGTCGTCACAACCTAGGTCCATGATAAAAGCTTTTGTTGGTGATGATGATATCGAACCCTTTTGTCGTCTTAATCCTTTTACTTTAATTGTCTCTTTGATGATCAAGAAAACCCGAGTATAGTTGCAGTAATTTTCAAATTGTTAGAGAGTTCGAGTTAGTGTTGTAATCTCTATCTCTTGTTGATGAAAAAGACATCCTTACAAAGATATCATTCCATACATACTTTTTCAATCATGTCTCTTTATTCACACCTCTTCAACTATACTTTATACATTTTAATAAGGTTAAGGAGAGGGAATTAAAACTCAATTAACTTAATGTCATTTATGTTTAACAACTATCACATTAAGCACATTAATATTAAGTCAATGTTACTCAATTAACATGGACCATATTAATAGGTTATTAGAATAATCTAACAATCTCCCACTTGGGCCGTGTTATGAACTTTATTGCAAAATCAATTTCCAACTATCATAACTTGAATTCACAACCAAATATTATAGCTAACCATAATTTGAATTTATCAAGTTCCTTTCCATAATGAATTGTATAATCGGATCATGGCAGACACAAGTCTACAATGACGACATAATTCTTTCCATATATCACAGATTAGCACAATTCATCATTCTTTAATTGAGGAACACTATATACCTTTCAACTTTAATTTTCTTAAAGTTTCATATATTATTCATAAACAACAATAATTGTATACACCATTATATGAACAATAAACAAACATACAAAAATAATTCCTTAATGAATTCATAGGTGTTATAAAATACAAGTTATATATTTACAATCACATAAATGAGGACTTATCACTTAAACTCATCTTACAACATGTTCTTTAAAGGCTTTGGGTGACAAACCTTTAGTTAATGGATTCGCTATTATTAAACTTGTACTTATATGCTCAATGGACACCTTTTGTTTTGTATTTCTTCTTTAACTGACAAGTACTTTAAATCCATATGTTTTGTACCTTTCGAGTACTTGTCATTCTTCGAGAAGAATACAACTGCAGAATTATCACAATAAAGTTTCAGCGGTCTCTCTATACTGTCGACCATACCTAGACCATAAACTAAGTTCCGCAACCACAATGCTTGAATAGTGGCCTCAAAACATGCCTCAAATTCCGCTTTCATAGTGGAAGTAGCAATCGAAGATTGCTTTTCCACTTTTCCATAATACAGCTCCTTCGGCTAATAGAAACATGTAACCGAATGTAGATTTCCTCGAATCTACACATCCGAAATAATCTGAATATGAATATCTAATTACTTCAAGATGACTTGATTTTTTGTACATGACCATGTAATCCTTTGTTCCTTGTAAGTACCTAAGAACTTTCTTTGCAGCTTTCCAGTGATCCATTCATGGGTTACTTTGATATCGGCCCAACATCCCTACTGCAAAACTGATGTCTGGCTGAGTACATGTCTGAGCATACATTAAGCTTCCTACAGCTGATGCATATGGAATTGATCCATTGCCTTACGTTCCAAATTATTTTTCAGACGTTTTATTTCACTAAATTTATCCCTTTTCTGAATTAGAGCTACACCAGCGGAACATTTATCCATTCTAAATCTCTCTAAAATTTTATCGATATATCATATCTGAGACAATCCTAGTAAACCCTTTTGTCTATCATGGAATATTTCTATTCCAATCATATAAGATGCTTCACCCATATCTTTCATTTGAAAATTCTTAGAGAGAAAAACTTTCACATTATGTAACATTTCTTTATTATTTGCAACAAGAAGAATATTGTCAACATACAATACTAGGATACTAAACTTACTCCCACTGACCTTCATATAGATACACCGATCAACGATGCTCTCTACAAAACCGTACAATGTAATGGTATTGTTAAACTTAATATACCATTGTCTGGAAGCTTGTTTCAATCCATATATTGATTTCTTTAATTTACACACTAAATTTTCATTTCCAAGAAATGAAAACCCCTCTGGTTGATCCATATACACTTCTTCGTCTAAGTCACCATTAAGAAAGGCGGTTTTTACGTCTATTTGGTGAAACTCTAAATCATAATGAGCTATAATTATCCTTAAGAGTCCTTATTTGAAACTGGAGAGAAGGTCGCTTTATAGTCAATGTCGTCTTTCTAAGTATAACCTTTGGCGACAAGTCTGGCCTTATACCTTTTGATGTTACCTTTCAAGTCACGTTTGGTTTTGAAAACCCACTTATAACCGACTCGTTTCAAACCTTCAGGTAACTCTACAAGTTCCTAGACTTTATTGTCATCCATTGATTTTAACTCTTCTTTTATAGCATTAAACCACTTTTCAGAATTAGAACATTCCATGGCTTGATTGAATGAGTCTGGATCATTGTCGTTACTTGAATCACATTCCTCTTTAATTGAATAGATCACATATCATTAGAAATTACTAGTCTTTTCTGTCTTATAGACCTTCGCAATTCTGTTTATTGTGATTGTTTGCTTATGACTTGAGTACCATTCATGGGCTCATCATTCACACGTTCATCTTGAGTGGTTTGAATATTCATATATTTTTCTGGTATGTTGTTAGATTGTGATACAACAAGAGGAACAACAATTTGATGAGAAATTCAAGGTGTTGTTTCCTCCACCCGATTCTCTTGAATATTCAATTTTCGTGATTCATCACTCCCACTGAATTTGTTGTTCTCAATGAATCGAGCATTTCCAGACTCCACTATTCTTGTTCTATGATTTGGACAGTAAAATATGTACCCTTTTGAC
The DNA here is from genome assembly GCA_022433065.1 of Begonia loranthoides. Taxonomy (NCBI): domain Eukaryota; kingdom Viridiplantae; phylum Streptophyta; class Magnoliopsida; order Cucurbitales; family Begoniaceae; genus Begonia; species Begonia loranthoides. The sequence goes on from CM039485.1 coordinate 7,742,653, forward strand.
TTTTTTGGATAGCCGATGAAGTAACCACTGATGGTTCTTGCATCGAGCTTCTTTTCATGTGGATTATAAATCTTTACTTCTACTGGACAACCTCAAACATGGAGGTGTCTTAAACTAGGTTTCCTTCCCATCCACAATTCATAAGGTGTCTTAGGAACTGCCTTACTAGGAACCCTATTCAGCAGATATGCAACGGTCTTTAAACCGTGCATACACAACGATAAATGTACATTACTCTAATTCATCATACTCCTAACCATTTCGATAAGAGTACGACTCTGCCTTTTAGCTACACCATTTTGTTGTGGTGTTCCTAGCATTGTATATTGTGCACAAATGCCTCGACTTTCGAGAAACCTTACAAATAGACCTTTATTTTGTTCATTTTCATCAAATTTTCCGTAATATTAACCACCACTATTAGGCCACCACCTTTACTTTTCTATCTAACTGCTTTTCCACTTCATTGATAACACTTCTATAATGTTCATTGCTTGAGATATTCCATGCAGTAGATATAAATAACTATATCATGAAAAGTCATCTATAAAAGTGATAAAATACTTTTCACCACTCCATGAAGGAGTGTCGAATGGACCACATATGTCAATGTGTATCAATTCTAAAAGTTCACTACTTCTTGTGGCATGATACTTTGATGTGTGTTTAGTTTGCTTTCTTTTAATGCAATCATACACACGTTCCAATCATTAAAATCTAATTGAGGTAAAATATTATTTTTCATTAACCTCGATATCCTTTCTTTAGACATATGACCTAGACGTTAATGCCATCAGATAGCATAACTTTCATTTGTTGTACTACATTTAATTCAAATATCATGATCAACATTAAACAGAGATTCAATATATTTAATATTAAAATTGAAGCAATACAAACCATATTTCAAAATACCACAACCATAGTAGTATTTATGTTTATATAAGGAAAATACATCATCACCAATCTTAACATTAAAACCTACATTGTCCAACTTTACAACAGAAACCAAATTTCTAGCACTTTCAGAAACATAAAGACACTCTTATAGATTCAGATGACATCTAGTGTCCAGGATCAATCTATACGTCTCAATTCCTTTAATTCGTGCCTTCATTTTGTTCCCCATATACAAGAACTTCTCAGTTCCGTTTATGGGCTGGATCGAAAGAAATCCCTACATAATATGTGACACATGAGTTGTAGCTCTAGAATCTAACCACCAAGTATTGTTAGGTACTTTTATAATATTTGATTCAAAACATACTAAAACAAATGCAGTACCTTTCTTTTCAAACCAAGCTTTTCTTTTTTGAAAATTTTTCATGGTATGTCCAGCTTTGTTATAGAAGTAGCATTTAAGCTATTTTTGGATTTGCCCTTCATTATCATTTAATGGGTCTTTTCCCTTCTTTTTGTGCTTCTTACTTAGCTTTTCTTTGCTACTATTGGCTTCTTTCTGAAACGTCAGATGAACGGTATGGTGTTTCATTTTCTTCAATTTCCCTTCTTCTTGAATTAACATGGCCTTTATTTCTTGAAAGTTCCATTTTTCTTTAATAGTATTATAATTCACCTGGAATTGGTCAAATTCAAGAGGAAGAGAGTTGATGATGAATTAAACCAAGAATGATTCACTTATATCCATATCCAACGTTTTCAGCTTTACTGCCAAATTGGCCATGCTTGTTACATGATCATGAATGGGTTGCGACCAATCAAATTTATTGGTCGTCAACTCACTCATCCAGCTCCCTACAATGGACTTATTCGTAATGTCCGATTGAGAGTATGCTTTTATTCTCAACATGAAGTCCTTTGCATCATTTGTCTTTGGCATCAATGGCTTAACATTTTTAGTCATCGTCATCTTCATCAAGCTCATAAATAGACCGCTCCCAAGCCTCATTATAAGATCTGTCAGCTTCCGTACTGGTCTCATTAATAGCTAGTGGTCTATCACAAACTAATGCTAAGTCCAAATCCATTACACCTAATTGAAACTAGATTTGTTTGGACCAATTAGCATAGTTCAATCCATTGAACTTAAGTAAAGCATTGCCAGAGGCGAATAAATTAATTGTAGTTGCAAAATATTATACATGCTCATACATTAATGTTTTGAAAGAAGTAACAGGATTTCTATAAACATAATTTTACTTCTTTAAGTTCACATTTGGGTAATCCTTAAAGAAATAAACCATCATTGATGCTATAACATAAACCTTAATAGACTCATAAACATATTCAATGCAACATGCTCAATATCTTTGGATATTGAATTATATTAATAAAATATGTAAACATATCACTTTATAATTATTAATTATAAATATTGGTCCACCTTTGGGTGACCTCATAGTTTTATAATCAATAATTTCATTTCAATAATATCACAGAATAATTGAACGAATAAAATTACACAATTGAATATTGATCATTTCAAACTAGATCACTTTAGTGACTACTAAGTTTCTATATAACAATATATAATTGAGTAAACTTTAATTTATAACATAAATTATAAAATTAATTTTCTGCCTTGCGGTCGAGTTCCGGTCAAGGAACATGCGACCGCTAGTCGATCGTAGATGAATAAAAAAATTACAGATTCAAATCGTTGCCGATCGCATACAACCACGTGGCAACTACTAGTCGATCGAAAATGCATGAAAAAGTTACAAATTCAAAATGTTGTCAACCGCACGCGACCGCTACCGACCGCTAGTCGACCGAAGATACATGAAAAAATTACAGATTCAAAACATTGCCGATCGCACTTGACCGCTAGTCGACTGCAACTACAGATTCATATTATTCTCGACCTATAGTCGACCAAAACTGTATATTTCAGTTGCAAAAAAGAATCTGTGTCGACCTCTAATCGACTGTAGATCGAAACTGTCACAAATTCTTTTCTATTTTCAGAATCAATTTTCTCCAAAATATTTCGAGTAATCGATCGATACTTTAAGCGATCATTTTTTTCATGTATAACACTATTCTCAAAACCTAACTTTCTTGTCATGCATAAAACTTTTCAATTCAAACAAAATCTAACTTTTCAATATTCATGGTAAATCAATACGTTTTTCAAACCGTGCTCTGATAGCAATTGCTAGAATATTTCATACTTATAATTCTGACATCCCATATTTAACGTTATTGATTTAACCATTTCATTACACTACTCGCAGATAAAGAAAACATTCAAATACCAACCCTTGTCCATGATAAAAGCTTTTGTTGGTGATGATGATATCGAACCCTTTTGTCGCCTTAATCCTTTTACTTTAATTGTCTCTTTGATGATCAAGAGTATATATTTGCGGTAATTTTCAGATTGTTAGAGAGTTCGAGTTAGTTCATTAATCTCTATCTCTTGTTGATGAAGAAAACATCCTTACATAGGTATCATTCCATACATACCCTTTTAATCATGTCTCTTCATTCAGACTTCTTCAACAATACTTTACACACTTTAATAAGGTTAAGGAGAAGAAATTAAAACTCAATTAACTTAATGTCTTTTACGCTTAACAACCATTACATTAAACATATTAATATTAAGTCAATGTTAGTTGATTAACATGGACCACATTAATAGATTATTACAATAATCTAACAAGGTTTGATTTTGATATTTAGAAAACCAATTTCATTACTTATTTGAAAAATCAACCTGAGTAAAACCATGTCCAGCCATTACCTAACCCATTAGGTATAACCCAATAACTATTACTTAGCCCTAAGCCCCAGCCTAGCCCAAAGCCTTGAGTCCACTTCTTTTTTCGGTCCAGGCCTAACTCAAATTTAATCTCAAAGCGATTCTATTTTGTGTTCTTCTTCAAGATTCAACCCGAGTCGCATCATGTCACAAACAATTCACGTAGGCTTAGAGAGTGGGACCCTTACAATCATATGACTTATATGAATGTTATGGTCACTAATGTTTACAAAGATACTTAATTGTACTATAATGGAAAGAATAAAAGAGGTGAAGAGGAGGAGACTTGTAATATTTTATATTTTTATTTGTAGAATCATAGATAGTAAACAAAAAAATAGCAATTAAAAGTATTGTTAAAATTACTAAATACAAAGAAATTAATTTCAATGACTTTCTTAAATCATGTGATAAAGATATCTTTGATTTAAATGATTAATAGAATACTATGCATGAATTTATAGAGATTAGATGAATCATGTTTAAATGGATTATACTTTAATTTTATACTACAAACATACACATTGTCATCATGTATGTGTTGTTCTTTGAATTGTGATTAACTAGATTACTAATAAATTTGAGCCTGAATTAGATGAATATTTATACACATATTTATACATATACATATAGATAGTGTACAACTATAATTAGATACCACTATGATAGCCATAAGTATAACGATTAGAATGAGGGTGATTATGAGATTTTCTCAAGACAAATTGTAAGACGTTGATTTTGCCATTGTGCTCTGGTCAGCCTCTTTTAGATTATTTTTATATTGGAAAAAAAATATTAAATATATTTTTCAGTATTTTTGTAAGTTTTTTCTTCAAAAAATAAATTAATATAATTGTCTATTTTTCAGCCCAAAATTTAAATATTGCATTGAAATTTCATAGTTTGAGGGAGAAAATAATTTGCATGAGAGAGAGATCCTTACAAATGGCAAAAATAGACAAAATAATAATATTAATAATTAGGGAAAATGACAAACCAACCATCGTACTTTATAATCTATGACAAGTTCACAACTAAATTATTTTTGTTAACGAATTAACTACTAAACTATGGAAAAAAGTCGCCGCTAACATCATTGTTACATTTGCTATTAAACACATTGATTTCGATTCGCAGCGGCTCATCTACTAATCTGTTGCGACTCAATATTTTTAAAAATAACCTTATAGCATTAATGGTCCGCCGCAGATCATTTACGATCAGCCGCAGATTGACAATAAATCACGGTGGATCAATACTGATCCGCCGCGGGTTGACTATAAACTGTGACAGATTAATATTGATCCACCGCGGATCGTCATGCCTTGTTCTGTGTTCCCAGATTCAACAGTTTAAGCAATTTGTGCATAACTAGCATTCACAGATTCAAGCAAATTGAAACGCAAGTCGATCAAAAAGTGATGTACAAATTCATGATTTTGACCAGTTAGCTTAGGAAAATATTGCTAATTTTACAGTTTCATACTAATCAATTTTCATTCATCATCAATAACCAAATTATCAATTTCATTAGAACCATATCATGTACATGTGCATTACAACTGCAAACCAATTTATCAATTCCATTACAACCATATCGTGCATATGTGCATGACAGACACAAACCAAATTTTATTATAATCATATCATGTATATGTGCATTAAGAATCGGTGTGCTCTAATCACATCAAACATTTGTATTGTTTCTTGAGAAACATCCTTCCTGGCAGACATCACCTTGCATTTTTTAGGCGTGCATCCTTCCTAGCAGACATCCCTCAATCGATGCTTCGGCTAGTTGACCACGAACCATGAAGTCCTCGGCGACACTAGAAGCAATGTTGGAGTAGAGCTCAACAACGATATTCTGAGGGTTAAGTACTACGGTTTTCCTGGTGAGCAACATGAAAGTTTTCGATGTTTTGGGAGCTGTAAAGAGGTGACAGATTTGGAGGCTAGGTTTCGGCCATTGTCGATGCAGTTACAGGACTCCGAGTGCTTTGAGGCGCTCCGTTGTATGTGATCACCTTAGAGCACTCGTAGTCCAGTAATTGTACCAACAATGGCCGAAATCTAGCCTCCAAATCTATCACCTCTTTACAGCTCCCAAAACAACGAAAACTTTCATCTTGCTCACCAAAAAACCGTAGTACTTAACCCTCAGAACATCGACATTAAACTCTACTCCAACATTGCTTCCAGCGTCGCCGAAGATTCTATGATTCGCGGTGAACTCGTTGGACCTTACATGCGATTCTTATATACTAGGGCTCTAGGAACGCAGAACGAGGCACGATGAACCGCGGCGGATAAGTATTAATCCGTTGCGGTTTATAGTCAACCTACGACGGATTAATATTAATTTGTCGTGGTTTTTGTCAACCTACGGAGGGTCGTATATGAACCGCGGAGGGCCATCAATGTTCTAAGATTATTTTCAAAAATATTGTGCTTCCTCGGATTAATAGATAGGTCACTGTAGATTAAAGTCAATGTGTTTAATAGCAAACGTGACATCGATGTTAGCGACGACTTTTTTTTCAAAATTCAGTCATTAATTTGTTAGCAAAAAAAAATTAGTGGTTAAGTTGTCATTAATTATAAAGTACGATAGTTGATTTGTCATTTTTCCTAATAATTATTACCACTTAGGGTATTTTTGCCAAATTTATTTTCGTTGTTAAAATAATTTAGAACAAAATTAAAAGAATATGTATGGTAGCCAAATAATTCTTTTTCGGTAAAAATGTTTTTAGTTATCCTAATTTAGAGGTCCTTATAATTTACTACCTGCAATTGTGATTTTTTATTTTTATGAAGGTTATTTTTATTTTTAAATAATAGTTTAATCTTTTTTTTATTATTAAATTTGATGAAAAAATCACTTGACAATTTTTCATTGATACCATACACTCATCTTAGCCAAAAATACTCCTTATGAGTAAAGTGAGTCTTGTTTGGATTATTTTTTAAACTAAATTAATTAATTCATTTGTTTTAAATAATTAAACTAAATTAAAAAATTTTATGTTATCTAAATTCCATAGTTGATTTTGTTAAATCTAATAATGAAATCATTTAAAAATGAAATTAAAACTATGAAAAAAATTAAGGGAAATTAACAAAACAATCATTGTAATATGAAATCAATGACAAGTTAACCATTGAAAATTTTTTGTTAACAACTTAAATACTGAAATATGAGAAATGAAGGGAACAAATATCGCCGTTAGCTTGATGGAAATGACTCGACCATAACGTTTCAGAGAGCTCGCAGTGGAAAAGAGCTAATACACATAGAAAGAAACTGCAAGAATTCATGATTTCAGATATTTCAGTGGAAAAGAGTTAATACACATGGACAAGATTTGAGAAAATACTGTACAAGTTGATTTTTATTTTTTTAAATTTTATAATTTAGAAGTTTTGTAAAATAATATATAATATTTTAGATGTTAAATGATTTAGAATTGTTTTACTGTCTATGAGATAATCACAACTTGTCTGTGTTTTTCTACGAAGATGACAATAGATTTATTCTTTATTTGTAGATGAAAGATGCAGAGAAAAGTCAACTTTCCTCTGCGAAAAGTTATTTTTCCTCGTTCTACATCAATGATTCACTTTCTGCAACGGAAAGATAATGTTCTACAAAGAAACGACAATATTTTTTAACAAAAAAATGTAATAACGATGTTTGCCCCATTCATTTATCATAGTTCAGTGTTCAAGTTGTTGGAAAAAAATTGTTCATTGGTTGACTTGTCCATGATCTCATAATACAATAGTTACTTTGTTAATTTTCTAAAAATTAAATTAAAACCATTCATAAACTAAAAACATATTTTATTATATTTTTTGTAATCTTATAAATAAGATAAAAACTTATAACCCCAATTTGAGATTTGACACTAATAAGAGTTTAAGATTTTTTTTAATAAATAAATAGATCATTATATTAATATTAAGGAGAATGACAAATCAACCATCATTCTTTATTATTGGTGACAAACCAACCACTAACGTTTTTTTCCTAATAATTAACCACTGATCTATGGAAAACTATCAAATCCAACATTGTTGTTACGTTTGCCGTTAAACGTGATGATGTGGCACTGTGACGGTTCATCGACAAACCGCTATACCTCCATAGTTTTTAAAAACTATGTGAAGACTTGTGATGAACCGCAACGGTTCAGCTAGGAACCGCAACGATGTGTCAAGACACCGCTGCAGTTTGGTATGAAGCCGCCGCGGTGTCTTGACACACCATTGCGGCTTCTCATAAATCGCAGCGGTTTACTGAGACACCGCAACAGTGTGTCACTCTAAACCACAGCGGTTTACTGAGAATTGTATAAATACACTAAGGACTCACGATTTGCTCAGATAATTTGTCAGCGATTAGCGAACCCTAGAGAATTTTGAGAGCTGAAGTGAACCGCATTTTGGGGAAGTTGAAAAATTTGTTGAAAAGCAAATGGCGTCTTGGAGTGTTGAGGAATCTGTTATTAACCGTCAAGTTGAAGTGGGGCCCAAAGCCACATTTTTTGCCAATCAGGTACGTGGAATTGGAGATGAAGTTGCAATAGTGTTGCACTCCGTCTCAGCAAATCTACACGAGGAGGATGAGAAGGACCTCCGTTCATTATGCCAATCCACTAGTGACGAAGACATGGATATGACCGAGAGTAGGCCTAGACGCCCAACACAAGCAGAAGACAACTTCGCTGGTATGAGCCTTGGCAAAAAGTATAGTTCACTGAATAAAATTAGAGAAGAAATTGTTGATCATGCCTTGAAGAATAGGTACAGGATAAAATTCACCCATAGTGACGCACATTAGTTGAGGGCTGCATGCCAAGAAAGATGCAGGCGCTTGCACGCCTCAAAAATACAAGGTGAAATGACGTTTTAAATAAAGTTCTACAATGATGTTCACACTTGCTCGAGAAAGATGGAAAGCCGCCATGCCTCTGCCAAATGGGCGGCAGCGCATTACTTGGACAAATTTAGAAGTCAGGCCGACTCAGACCATTCTTCCATAATTGAGACAGTCAGGAAGGACCTCAACGTCAACATCACACCAAGCCTTGCTAGAAGGGCAAGAAATGCGGTAAAAAAAATTAACAAAGGGAATGACAATGAGCAATACAAGCTCATATGGCCCTATGCCGAGGAGATTTGGAGGTCTAATTCTAGAAGCTCGGTGTGCGTTAACCTAAAGATGAGTGCATTTAAAAGGATGTACATGTGTTTAGCTGCATGCAAGATGGCCCTGCTAAACTGTGATAGACCGATTATTTGTTTGGATGGGTGCCACTTGAAGGGAGCGACTTCGGGCCAGCTGCTCACTGCTATCACCATTGACGGGAATGATGGAATGTATCTGATTGTTGTAGCAGTGGTTGAAGCAGAAAATAGGACTTCTTGGAGCTGGTTTCTGGAATTGTTGCTCGACGATCTAAACACCTCATCTGGCAATAGATGGACAATCATTTTTAACCGACAAAAGTTGCAGTTGATTGCTTTTGCCTTCTCTGTTTATGTTATACATTTTGTACCAATGTCTGACTCACACTATGAATCTTTGTAAGGGCTAGTGCCAGTTGTCAGAGAGGTGGTAGGGCAAGCGGATAATCGATTTTGCATGCGACACCTGTATGACAATTTTAAAAAACAATTTAAAGGCAGGTTGTTCAAGGATGCAATGTGGGCCGCATCTAGAGCCACAACAGTGAGGCAGTTTGAGAGAGAGATGGCGAAGTTATTTTTGCTTCACCCAGCGGCCAACAACTATCTACGAGGAATAGATGTGAGATGTTGGGCCAAACATGCCTTCTACTCCATCCCCAAATGCGATTTAAGCTTCAACAACCTCAGTGAGTCCTTCAATGCTGGATCCTACCAGCCCGAGACAAACCAATTCTAAGTATGTTCTCGATCATACAAAATGGTATTATGGGTAGGATCGTGAAAAAAAATAAAAAGATTGCTCGCTCGACAGACATTTTGTGTCCGCAGATCAGCAACCGGCTCGCCAAACTACAACTTGCTGGTCAAAATTGGAGCCCCTAGTTTTCAGGAGTTGCCCAGTTTGAGGTCAGTAATGGTAACGAACATTACTCTGTCGATTTGGATAGGCATACTTGTACCTATTTCCGGTGGGAGTTGACCGGCATCCCGTGTGTCCATATAATTCTGTGCTTTCACTTCACGAGGAGGTCTCTTGAGGAATTTGTGCATGCGTGCTATCACCGGAAAATATACATGGTGTTGGACTCCCACTTTGTGAGCCCCGTCAATGGACAAATTGAGTGGCCTTCTGTGAGGCATATTGATCCAATTATCCCACCACCATTTAAAAGGCTTCCAAGAAGGCCGCGAAAACTTAGAATACGGGATGTGGACGAGGCCTCAAGCTAGATAGTGCTACCTAGAAGACATATGAACATGACCTGTGCCCGGTGTGGGGCACAATTCTTGGATGTGCGAAGGTGGAGGTGAGTCCGGTGTAGGGGCCGGCAGAGGGGACAGAAGCAAAGGCAGAGCTAGAGCCTGAAGCAGAGGTGGCAGAGGAAGGTCAGATGGCACATTTATGGATTTCAGAGTCCCTGAGACAGCCCCAAGACAATTCCTTCCATAGTCCCTAAGACAATCCCCGAGAGAGTTGGTGAGACAGTTCCGGACATAGTTCTTGAGACATAGGTGAGCCCATAATCACATTTACGTTATCAAGTGTTATTTAAACTATGTTAATGTCATTTGCAATGTGTTTTGTAGGAGGATGATGCGCAAGGTCCACAAACACAAACATACACAAATGTGGACCTTAACCTTTCTTGAAACATTAGTTTGATAAAGTAGGTTTGATATATATATATATATATATATATATATATATATATATATATGCAACTGTAATGGACATTATCGTTATAAAATTTGAATTGATAAATTTGAATTACTTTGATAAATTGGTTCCATACATTTGGTTGTTGATGGTGAATGGAAATTGATTAGTATGCTAATGTCTAGGTACCAATTATGAAGTTGAATCTGTTTTTCAGAGCCATGACGAGCTGCTGCGATTTTTTTGAAGCGCCACAACGGCTTGCTAACAAACCATGGTGCCCTGTCTGCAAAGCTGCAGTGACTTTATGATGAGCCACGGTGGCTTGTCAACAAAGCCGTAACGGCTTGTCAGAAACTGTTGTGGCGTGTCCAAAAAGCCGTAGTGGTTTGTCATGATTAGTATGCCTTGTATGTTTTAGTGTTATGCACATTTTGCTGAAAGTGTTGCAATGAATGCGATGACTATGATTACTTGGTTGTTCATGATGAATGGAATGGATTGAGTCATTTTCACTCTAAAAAGATTAAAAATTTTGCAAGAGTTTCGCTTGTTTTTAAGTCTATCCCCCCTGCAACATGTACAACAACATATATGCATTTCTCAATCAGACCAGATATTATCTAAACTAACTATAAATAGAAAAAGTAAACATGTCAAGCGTGAAAAATAGTTTTCTATAAAAATTGATATTTTTCTATCAAAACGGCAATGTAAATGTTAACATAAATTACAACAAAGTATACTTAAACATATATTCCTATGCTGCCTTCTTTCTGGTCCATTTCGGCCGCAAATCCTTGATTGCAAAAGACAATTGCATGTCAACGAATATGTTCGATGCTTTGTTGACAAACAGACCCTCAAAGGTTTGATCGTCGTGCTTGTGGAATTGTACCTTATTAGTGCACAGTGGGATCACCCTCATCCCCTCACTCGTACACCAAAAGATGTCATACGGGCTGCAATGCAAAGGGAACAATTGCTGGTAAAATACACGAAAAGCAATATTATGAATTTAAACAAGGGGAAATACATACCGCTCTTTGTCAGTGGGAGTTACAATGATGGAGATTGCTTCAGGCATCAATTGCTGGTAAGAGAATTGAGTGTGAAGGTCAATGAATGATATAAAACACGTTTGCTTTGGGTGTGTCTGAAATGTAAACAACGTATTAGATGATCTTAGTGAACAGGAATGACAACCCGGAGAAGCAAGATGGTTACTTACGTTAATCCAGCCCAATGTAAGTAGACCTTGTTCTTGTTGAAACGTGAACACATCTTCGTCGTTGACTGCATAGCACTGCCTATAAGTTCGATGAGTACTAAGATAAAATCTTATACACTAAGATGCAAAGAAGGCTTCTCACCGTGTTTGGCGTCCCAACTTGATCTGAGAAGATGATATCAGTGATGATGTAATCACCGTCGAGCAGCTTTCCCCCAAAAATTGTGCACGTCTCCACGGTCTTCCGAGTATTTGCCACAACATACTTCTTGAAGACGTCCATCAAATCCCAAGATGGCAACAAAAAAGGCGAAAGGCCGTCGGACTAATAAAACATGAATAAGTGCAGACACACATATATAACCAAATCAAAGACATACAACGCGCACAGTTTTAAGGGCCTGAGGTTGTGACTCACTTGTCTCTTACACCTCGACTGGAGGAGCAGGTTGGCGTCTTACGACAATGGTGCTGCAAATCAACATGTTATTACATTAAACACAAATAAGGTAAAGACTAGACTTTACGTACAAATTAAATAACTTACAAGTGTTCAGTACTTTCTGTTGCTTTGGAGGACGATGGCGAGGCTGTTGTATGGGCTGCTCGCTGCTCTATTCTCTGAAGTGCTGCTAACAGCTCACGATGCCCTTCTTGAAAGTGCTCCTCCACTTTTTTTTGGACCTGCGCCATTTGAAGGTGCTCTTCCATCATTTGTATGCTGGTAAGCACCATATGATGGAGCTCCTCCATCTTGCTCATCCAGCTGGATGTCTCATCAAGCATCGAAGTAAAATGCGATGTCTGAGGAGGGGGAAAATGCATTGGCTGCGGAGCATCCTCCTCCATGTGCTGCGGAGCATCCTCCTCCATGTGCTGCAGAGGCAATGCTGGAGTCTGTTCTGCCAAGGGGGCTGAAGGCTGAGCCACTGAGGGGGGTGGAGGTGCTAGCTGTTGGGACACTGAAGGTGGCTACTTCGGGGTCTTGCGTACCCAAGTCCCTTCAATTTTGCTGACCCCCATTCCGTCTACTTTAGATTTGTTGTACACGTCTGTGGCCATCTTTTCGACTCTTGGTTCATCCTCCGAGATGGGTACCCCAAGCTGCTCAACAATCCTCTAGATGAGCCAGTTGAACGGCAGACTCTTGGCTGGGTTGTTGAGGACCTCATGCATGTGACTTAGAATGACATATCCGATGTCCACCTTTTTCCTAGTGAACACCTTCTCTAGCAAATAGAGATCCATGTAGCTAACATGGTCTCGATGTTTATTCCGAGGCAAAATTGTGTACGTTGTCATGAGGTGGATCACTCAGGCTATGACATTCAACCCCCAGCCCTTTGGCTTCTTGTACTCGGCAATCTCGGGATCCTGGTGCAACAATCTAAGCACTGCTAGCCCTTCTCCTCGGCTGATGAACAGTGGATCCCGTGACACATGATAATATTGATCTCTTGGCCCCTCCAAGTCACATCCAAGCATTATATTCAGATCGTTGGGAGTCAACCTCAACTCTTGTCTAAAGATATACGTTCGTACCTCTAATGAATGGGTGGATAGTTCCAAATTTACGTAAAATAGTCTGACAATTCTCTCGCAATAACTTCCCCTCATCCGACACAAATTGCCTAATCCAGCATCCTTAACCAATTGTTCAATTCTCATTCTAGCCAATGACTCCAAATCCACTCTTTTTGAAACAATAATTGAACGGTGTTGTATATAATCTTCATACCGTTCTCTAGCATTCGCTATCCTGAATAGTTGGGACTAGAAACCCACTGTAACGGCTGGTTGTTGTTTAGGCTTGGGTTGAGGTTGAGGTTGAGATTGAGAATGTGCCACGGTTTCTCTAGCCTCCGCTGTTTCTGTGTGTTGCACCATTGCGGTTTGGACCGCTTGCACCGCCATAGTTTGGACCACTTGCACTGCTGCAGGTTGGACAGCTTGCACTGCGGCATGTGCTCCTTCTTGTACATTTTATGGACTCGCAGACTCCGTCGTCTCTGGTATCGATTGCGACAGACCACCCCTTCTCTTCGTCACCATTTTCTTTGCTCGGGAATACATTATCGTTGTTCGTCTGAGCTTGGTGTTTGCCAAGCCTAGGTTTTTCTTCTTTGGTTTTTGGTGAAATGGCTGGAGCCCTCGATTGAGTATGTATAACAACAATGGATCAAAGACCGAGGCACAACAAACTTCGGATGATGCCGCAGCGGTGTCTCAATAAACCGTTGCAGTTTAGTCTAACGCCATAGCAATGTCTCAGTAAACCGTTGCGGTTTATGAGAGGCCGCAGTGGTGTGTCAAGGCACTGTGGCAGCTTCATACCAAACCGCTGCGGTTCCTAGCTAAACTGCCGCTGTTCATCATAAGTCTTCGCATAGCTTTTAAAAAATATGGAGCCACGGCGGTTTGTCGACGAACCGCCGTGGCACCACATCATCACGTTTAATGGCGAACGTGACAGCGATGTTGGATTTGACAGTTTCCCATAGGTCAGTTGTTAATTTGTTAGGAAAAAAACGTTAGTGGTTTGTTTGTCACCAACAGTAAAGGATGATGGTTGATTTGTTATTTGCCTTTTATATTATTTTCTAATTGTTATTATTTTGGGAAATTAAAAAATCAAGCACTGTACTTGGTGATCAATTACAAGTCAACCACTAAAATATTTTTGCTAACAACTTAACTACTGAACTATGAGAAATAGATGCCACAAACATCGCTATCACGTTTGCCGTTAAACATTTAAATTTCGTTCCGTAGTGGAACATTACACATTCCTCCGCAGAACATCAATGCTAAATATTAAGGTTTTAGCACTAATGTTTCGCAGATGATAGTGTAACGTTCCGCGGATGATAGTGTAACGTTTTACTACAGAACGTGGATATTAATTAAAATTTACAATGTTTCGCCGCAAAATGATATCTTTCCACCGCAGAATGATATCTTTCCGCCGTAGAATGTCATGCATCTTTCTGCATTCCAGTGTCCTAGTATATATAATGGACATTCAGATATCTGGTGAATTCACCGATTCCTCAGCGAACCTCGAATTCCTCGGCAAACCTTCGTACTCTTAGAGAGAATTTCCTCAATGTTTTATCCATTCCAATTGATTCTAGGACAAAGAAATTGACTCTTAAGCGTAAGATTGATCCATCGCAGTCTTAGCCGTAACCTCAGGCAGAAACGAGGAACTTGGCTTTTGAATGCAAACGGCTTGCAACTGATTTCATTGTCGGTCAGTTTCACCTCAATGTTCCCACTGCGGTTGAAGGTGGAGCACATGTGGTTAAAGTTGGAGCACCCGCGGTTGCCTCTATTGCACAAGCCGAGGTTGAAGCACAACCTTAACCTCAACCTCAGCCTCAACAATGACCAACAATAGGTCAATTGGCCCGTTTCCAACCTGTTACAGACAGGTTCCGCTCCCCACTCTTCAGGACTTTCAAAGCGAACGATCGGTATGAAGTCGATGTTAAACATCATTCAATTACTGTATCTAGAATAGTATATTTTGAGTCATTGGCTAAATTGAAAATGGAAGAATTCGTTGAGGGAGCTGGCGTAGCTGGTTTGTTCAAGTTGGGTGGAAGTTTCTGTGAACGGATTGTGAATTTGTTTTACGCCAATTTAGAACTATCCACCCAACCATTAGAGGTCTGGACTTATATGTTTGGATATGAGTTGAGAATAACTCTCAAAGATATTAACTTGCTGCTTGGATGTTCGACTAAGGAACCAAGTGAGTAATATTATCATGTGTCTCAAGAGCTAGCTTTCATCAGACGAGGAGAAGGTCTGACTGTGTTTAAAAAATTTGCATAGACTTGAGAGTGTTACCCTACAATCATATGACTTATATGAATGTTACGGTCACTAATGTTTACAAAGATACTTAATTGTACTATAATGAAAAGAATAAAAGAGGTGGAGGAGGAGACTTGTACTATTTTATATTTTTAATTGTAAAATCATAGATAGGAAACAAAAAAATATCAATTAAAAGTATTGTTAACATTACTAAATACAAATGAATTAATTTCAATAACTTTCTTAATTCACGTGACGAAGATATCTTTGATTTAAATGATTAATCAATATAATGCATGAATTTAGTGAGATTAGATGAATCATGTTCAAACGGATTATACTTTAATTTTATACTTAAACATACACATTGTCATCATGTATGTGTTGTTCTTTGAATTGTGATTAACTAGATTACTAATAAATTTGAGTATATGAGGTGAATATTTATACACATATTTATACATATACATATAGATAGTGTACAACTATAATTAGATTCCAATATGATAATCATAAGTATAACGGTTAGAATGAGGGTGATGATGAGATTTTCTCAAGACAAATTGTAAGACGTTGATTTTGCCCATGTGCTCTAGCCAGCCTCTTTTAGACGTCAATATTTATAAAACATTTCGACGTTTCACCATGGAATGACGAATTTCCTCCGCGGAATGTCAAATTTTTATCGCGAAATAATTACGTTCAGCCATGGAACGTTGTGCATCGTTCTGCGTTCCTGTGCCCTAGTATATAAGACTTAACTGTGCGCTCTGGTGAATTCACCATGAACCACGAAATCCTTGGCAAATATTCGTACTGTTAGACCTTTGTTCCTCACTGTTTCATCAATTCCAATGGATTTTAGGGCAAAAGAATTGACGCTCAAGCGAAAGGGTGGTCTGTTCCAGCCTCACTCGCAATCACAGGCAGAAAAGACGGACTCGACCGGTTAACGTCGTTGGCTTGTAACCGAGTTCATTGTCTGTCAATTGCACTACAATGTACCCATCGCGGTTGAAAGTGGAGCACCCGCAGGTGAAGGTGCAACAGCCGCGAGTCAAGTTGGAGCAGCCGCGGTTGAAGTTGGAGGACCTGCGGTTGCCCCTGTTGGCCAAATTGAAACACAATCCGGGGTTGAAGCACAACTTTAACCTCAACCTCAGCCTCAACAACGACCGGCAGCAGGTGCAATGGTCTGTTTCCAACCTATTACAGTTGGGTTCCACTCCCACTCTTCAAGACAGAGGAAGCGAACAAACAATATGAATTTTATGTTAAACACCGTTCAATTATTGCTTTTAGAAGAGTAGAGTTTAAGTCATTGGCTGAATTTGAAATTGAACAATTGTTTAAGGGGGTTGGTTTAGCTGGGTTGTGCAGATTGGGTGGAAGTTTCTGTGAACGAATTATCAAACTCTTTTATGCAAATTTTGAATTGTCCACTACACCATTAAAAGTCCGGACTTACATGTTTGGATGAGAGTTGAGAATGACTCCCAAGGATATTAATTTGTTGCTTAGAATTTCAACGGAGGAACCAAGCAAGTACTATTACCACGTGTCTCGGGTGCCACCTTTCATCAGACGAGGAGAGTGTCTAATAGTGCTTAGATTGTTGAACCGTGATCCTGAGATCGCAGCGTTCAAGAAGCAAAAGTTCAATGACTTGAACGCCAAAGCCCGAGTGATCCACACCTTTGACATCCCATTATACATTTATCTTTCTGTTAGCTATACAAAAAAAATTTCTTTTTAAATTTTATTTGTAAAAACATGTGAAGAAAAAATAAAGTGAGCAAAAGCGGAAGTCATTCATGATTTAAAACATACAGTCACCACTTTAAAACTGTATTCATTATTTGAAACACCTTTAACATAATTTTACCATACATAGTATTTAGTGTGCTGTCACCCCAAGGTCCAAACACGTCTGGTAACGAAAGCGCTCATCGTGGCCATGCTTCTTCTACTGTGATTTCCTTCCATTACTTTATATGCACTTCTTTTTTATCACAATCCTCACCTACATCACAAGGTAAAACTATGAGCCTAACGCTCAGTATGAGATAATATGAAATGATCAACATATGCTCATGCAATCCGTCTCAGAAAAGAACCTATCTTTTCTGTCATTCAATTTACATTTCACTTGACAGTCCAAACGTTGGAGGTTTCCATCGCAGGAGAAAAGATACATCTTATGGTCCATGTTGGGCTTAACTGTCACTGAATCCCGACATGGGAGGAGCTATCTCCATTAGGAGTGTTACCAAATAGGATCGTCACTATCTTCCAAATCCTCAAATGCTCATTTACATTTATTCCTTTCGTTTCATTTATAATGCAATGCATGTCATGTATGCACTTCAATCAATTCTTTAAATCTAAATGTATTGTATTTACTCAACCATCAAGGTTAACCAAAGAGCAAATTCCAGTCAACAAACAATATTCTCAACAGTTTATCAAGCAGCAAATGACAAAGAGCAATTCAAACCAACAAAACATTTCCTCAACCAATTTTATCAACACTATTATAAGCAGAGAGTAATTTCAAACAAACAAAACATTTTCCTCAACAAACCTTATCAACGATATAACAAATAGAGAGCAATTTCAAGCCAACAAAACATTTCCTCAATCAATTTTATCAAAGCAGTAGTTGGAAGATATGGCAGAATCCACTTAACAGAGTATCATTCTCAACTATATCCATCAAAAAACAAAACAAAACATTCTAAACCATGTAATGTAGATCACCTTTGGTAAAACACAAGCATATCCCTTACCTTCTTCCTTAGTAGTTTTCCCCCACTTGGAGTTCCCTCTTGTACAACAGCACCTCAACTTCATAGAAGGAAAAGGAGAAAACAACTCTGGAGTTTTCTTGAGAAAACACTTCCTCTTTTCACATAAAGCTTCAGTGCTCTGATTAAACTCCAATCTTTCATGTTTATAGGCACTATGCAGGAGGTGGCGCTTAGCCAGGCATCCACCTAGTTATCACCTCATATTACTCCAGTTAAATCGCGGCATTACACAAATTTTTTGGCGACTCTTGGTATTCCGGTCGATCACTACCCTTCACGTGATCGACTGCAAAACAATCAAGAAGCTATATTTTATATTTTCTTCAATAAGCAGATTGATCACCTTCTTTCTTGTCATCGACCGCAACTCTCAATATTACAATCTACCATGACCAGCTTCAACTGCAAATCCCAGTTGATCGACCGCCATTCAACCCGAGAACAATTTTCTTTTGAAAATAGGTCGTTCATTGATCGACCACTCCTAAGAATTTTACAATTTGTTTAAAATTTGCTTTGGAACTGGTCGATCACATCCTTCAGTTGATCGACCGCTTCCAAAATGTTTACAATCTGTTGAATTTGTCATGAAGGTGAATGTCCACTCCCCATTTTGAACGACCATAACCCACTGAAATTCTCCCTGCTCTTTATATTGAACACTCTTGGTCGATCAATCCTTCCTTTTGATTGATCATTCCTTCAATAATTACCCTACAAGCCACTTAGATTATCATTCTTCCATAACTATGACATTACACTCCTTGTTTAATGAAAATTTCACTTATCTAAATCCATATATTAAAAATTTCAAACAGATCAAATGTACAATTCACTATTACCAAACACATTTCCTTTGATAAAACATATATTACATATAATTCTTTACATTACTCATAGATAGGTTTTTCGGATATTGCATTCTCCCCTCCTTAATAAAATTTTTCCCTCTAAATTCAGTTAATGAATAACTCTAGATATTTGGCTTCTATGTCTTATTTTTGCTCCCAAGTAGCTTCTTCAATTGAATGATTTTGCCATAACACTCTAACTAATGGAATCTGTTTGTGTCAAAGTTCCTTAATTCTCGAATCCAAAATTTGAACGACTTTTTTCTCGTAGCTTAAACTTGATTGAACTGCAACATCTTCTTAAGGTATCATTTGAATTGAACTCCCAAGGCATGTCTTTAACATGGACACACGAACTATATTGTGAATTCCTTCCATAGATGCTGCAATTGCAATTAATAAGCCGTCTTTCCTATTCTTTTAGTAATTGGAAATGGACTAATGTTCCTTAGATTTAATTTTCCTTTCTTCCCAAACCGCATAACTCCTTTAAACAGTGATATTTTTAGAAATATTTTCCTCCGCATAGCTTTTCTGGTGACTTTGAGCAGCTAACATTCTTTGACGAATAACAACAATAGTTTCAGTGGTTTGCTGCACAATATCAGCTCTGTAAAATTCTGCTTCTCCAACCTCATCCCAATGTAATGACGATCAACATTTCCTGCCACACAAGGCCTCATAAGGCGACATACCAATTGTAGCTTGAAAGCTGTTGTTGTAAGCAAATTCCACTAAAGGCAACATTTTCCCCATCCAACTTGAAATTCTAACACGCAAGCTCATAACATATCTTCCAATAATTGAATTGTTTGCTCTCTTTGACCATCTATTTGTGGGTGAAAAGCAGTGCTAAACTTCAATTCCGTACCCATTGCCTTGTTTAAATCCTTCCAAAATACAAAGGTGAATCTTGAATCCCGATCTGATACAATTGAAACTGGTACTTCGTGTAATCATACAATCTCCTTAACATATAATTCTGCATACTGATTCATATTATAAGTTATTTTAACTGAAAAAAAATGAGCAACTTTTGTCAATCTGTTGATAATGACCCAAATAGCATCATGTCCATTCATAGTTTTAGGCAATCTTGTCATGAAATCCATAGTGATATGCTCCTACTTCCATTCCGGTATGGGCAATGGTGCAACGTTCCTCCCGACCTTTGATGTTTTTCCTTTACTTGCTGGCATACTTGATATAATTCCACATATTGGGCAATATCAACCTTCATTCCTGGCCAATAATAATGAAATATGAGATCTTTATAAATTTTATTACACCAAGGATTGATAGAAAAGTTCAAAGAATGAGCTTCTCTTAGTATTTCTGATCGTAACTGTGAACTCTTTGGAATGTACCATCTATTTTTAAACTTTAGAATTCAATCACTAGACATGGAATAGTCCCTGTATTTGTCCATAGTTGGGTTCAATTTAAAACTCATACATCGATCATCTTCTTGTTGAGTCTCTTTAACCTTTTCCAATACTGTAGGTTTCAGTGTTAGTGTTGATAATAGAGAGGTTAACTGTAAAGTAATCATCTGTAAATCCAATTATTGAACATCTTTACGAAGTCCCACAGGCATTTCACTACCAACATACATATTTAGGGATACAATTTTCCTGCTCAGTGCATCTGCCACCACATTTGCTTTCCTGAGATGATACTTGATCTCACAATCGTAATCCGTTACAAATTCTAACCACTGACACTGGCTCATATTTAACTATTTTTTAATAAAAATGTATTTCAAACTTTTGTGGTTGGTAAAAATCTCACATCGCTGTCTGTACAAATAATGTCTCCATATCTTAAGTGCAAATACCACAATGGCAAGTTCTAAATCATGTGTGGGATAATTAGTCTCGTATAGTTTTAATTGCCTTGAAGCATAAGCGATTACTCTTCCATTTTGCATAAGCACACCACCCAAGCCACTTTTAGATGCTTTACAATAAATGCTAAAATTTTATTCTTCCACTGGTAGGGTCAAAACAGGAGCTGTTGTCAATCTGTGCTTTAATCTTGAAAACTTTTCTCACACTCACTTGTCTACCAAAATCGTACTTTTTTCCTTGTTAAACCAGTTAAAGGCAGTGCAATCTTAGAAAATTCATTTATAAAATGTTGGTAATAACCTACTAACCCAAGGAAACTTTTTACTTTCCCCACATTTTTTAGTTGAGTTCAATCAATCATCACCTGAATTTTAGCTTGATCCATTTCGATACCATCTTTAGAAATCACATGACCGAGAAAACTAACTTTCTCCAACAAAATTCACATTTTGAAACTTTGCATATAGTTGATGCTTTTCCAAGATTGTAACGACCCGATTTTTCATACATTAAAAAATACGTGAAATTTAAAACTTTTTCTTTTCTTTCATAAACACAATAGCGAAAAACATTTTTAAAATAAATATCAGAATTCTTTTATGAAAACCGAACCGTTAAAAATCCCTTTTTACATTGACTCGTTATTAAAATCATTAAAATCAGCAGAAGACTTATTATAAAATCATTTGTCTTAATTAATAACGGAAGCATAAAATATTCTATAGCGGAAGCATAAATCATTTATTTGAAAAGACAATAAATAAATAAAGTGTTACTTTACATTTACAAAATTAGTTGTCTGTTTACTTTCGTTTAGCCTGGCCAACCACAAGACTCGCCCGTGCAAATCCTTCGTCAACTGCTCATTTAATCTGTTCGTCATTTTCTCTTGTACTTGTACCTACACCGCAAGTAGTAACCTATGAGCCTAACGCTCAGTAAGTAATAATACCTAAAATGCTATATGCTCATGCTGTGCCATTTTAAAACCGTATGCAGTTTATCTTTTCGTTCTTTCTTTTATCTTTTATCTTTTCTCGTTTATGTATTTTCTTTCTGTTTTTGTTTCTATTTCTGTTTCGGTATCTGTTCTCGTTCCGTTTCCGTATTTGTTTCTCTTTTCATATTTATTTTCTTTACTTTACGTTTCTTTTCTTTTCTTTTGTTCCTGCGCCGGGCTTAACCAACCGGTCCACAAGAATCTTATCTTTTATTTTTTCTTTTCTTTTGTTCCTGCGCCGGGCTTAGCTTACCGGTCCACAAGAATCTTCTTCATTATCTTTCTTAATCGTTCTTTTGTATTTTCTTTTCGTTTTCTGTTTGTTCGTACTTCTTTTCGTTTTCCGTCTTTCCTTTTCAAAATCGTGCATAAAAATCATTTTCGTATTCTTTTAAAAATCGTGATGCGTGATGTGCTCATGAATGCATACAACAGTTCATATGAAAACATAAATAAACAGTCAACGTACGATTCACAGACCATGCTATAAAACAATAAACAACGAAACATGCTATTTAAAACTGTAAACATTGAAACGTGCTATTAAATACTGTAAGCAACGAAACATGCTAGGAAAGCGGTAAACAACGAAACATGCATCTCCTAAACTTGCGATGTAGGGTCCGAAGACCAAAACACATGCATATCACTTACCTCGATTGCTTAAGGCGTTCACACTTAATCGCTATCACTTTCTCTTCTTTTAGTACCTTCACGATTAATAAAGTTCAATCATTAGTTTAGTAAATTAATTAACTAATTAATCTCATCGATTTTCTCTATCGTTAGTCCTTATACATTACTTATTAAAGTTTCATTAACAAAACTGCTTAATTAATTACAATTTACTAACCTCGTTGTATTTCTTACCTTAAATCCTTTTCACTAGATTGAGAAGCCAAGTTTATCACACAACACTGACGCACATATTTATAAATCTCAGGCAGCAATCCCACCATATATTCCACTTGATAGTAGCCAATTTATAAACTTAAGCAATAGATTATCCAACACAGTCAACACATATCATCATCTACCCTAACAAACAACAGATTCCACAACTTAACAAAGAGTCCAGTTTCACACTACATCAAGGTCATGAAGCCAAACACTTATGTCCATTAACAGAGCATTAGTTTCCATTACATTCCATCAAGAGGTAGGAGTATTTTCCAATACATGAGTAAGTCCATTAGAATTGTAACACACAGAACCTTACTCTTATTCCTTTACTTAACAAGGTTTTACCATCCGATTGTCATTAGATCACTTAACCAAATAATATAATAGAATCCAACCCTCCATCCTCATCTTTCACAATCATCGAAGCTATAACGACAGGGTATATATCTAATTATTATCCAAAATTCTGAAATCTAATCAACAGGCCATAATTCTCTATTTAACAGAGCATAACTTCTCTACAATAATGATCAACGTAAACAAATTTCCTCACAACATACCATTTAACAACCACACTAATTTTCTATACCAATAAATGTTCAACTATGAGCAAGAAGACAAATTACAGATTGCAGTTTGATAGTAACCATCCATCGACAAAAGTATTCATTCAGTACCATTCTAACATAATCCCTAAATCAGAGAAGAGAAAAGTCACTATACCAGAGAACACCCGAATCCAGTTCACCTCTCTATCTCCTTTCTTGCTCCTCAATTCGCCATCCTCCTCAAAATCTCAATCTCTCGCTGTTTATAAACACATTAGCCAGTTTGAAATACGTAATAGCTTATCCCACAATTCCAGTGATCAGTGCGGATTTTTCGGCAGAAACTGTTAATTTCTCTCAATGCGACCTTCCAAAAATGCTCCCACGTTCACGTCGTCGCTGCCTGCTGCAGGGTATGGGCTGGACTCCTCATTCGGACTCAACAACGGGCTGGACCGATAGCCCATCGTTCAATCACGGAAATCAAGCCCAAAAATCACCCCTGGCGATTTCTTCCAAACTTCCGAATCGGGAATCGTCACCGATCATCCCTGCCAGCAGACAAGTACCAAATTATGAAGGGGAAGGAGAAGTCGTCTACACTTACCACCAATCATCGCCGGAAACACAGCTCGCGGAGCTCCGATTCGTCCCGCAAGAAGGCCGACGAATCTGACCTAGCTGCGACCCGCGACGTCGCTCCACAGCCGCACGTCGCCATCGGACAACGCCGCCCTACAACGTTGCAGCAGCCGTCCCGCAATCACGCTCGTCGTTCGCCGACGTAGACCCGAGCTCGTCACCCTCGGTTTCCGATCGATCTCCCCTTCCCGATCTCGATCCCCTGCTCTCTTTCTTCCTCTTCCCTCTCATCTCCCGTGAAGAAATGGCCAAAAGGCCATTTCTATTTTGTTTTTATTTTTCTTTTTCTTTTAATACTTTAATCTTAATTAATCCATTAAATTACGTTTTTATCCAAATAAAATCATCGTCAATAATTTAATTAGACTTATCATTTAATTAAATTATTCTCATTCTATTTCTGATTCCCATAATTATTGTTTGAAATAATCATGATTGACAATTATATCCTTGGTAATATTTCGATTATTATCCAATTTAATACAATACTCTAATTCACTTTCCAATTGTCCTAATTAAATTCTGATATAAAATTCGGGTATTACAACGATAGACAAAAAAATCCTCAGATGTTCTCTGTGCTCATCTTTTGTATGGGAATAAATCAAAATATCATCAATGAAGACAATAATAAACTTATCCAAATATTCCTTAAAAATTCAATTCATTAGATCCATGAATGCAGTTGGACCATTGGTCAATCCAAACGACATCACTAGAAATTCATAATGCATGTATCTTGTTCTGAATGCCATCTTTGGAATATGATCTGACTTAACTTTTAACTGATAATATTCCGATTGGAGGTCAATCTTCGAAAATACACAAGCACCTTGCAACTAATCAAACAAATCATCAATTCTGGGCAAGGGATATCTATTCTTGATCGTTACTTTATTCAGTTCGTGATAGTCAATACACATTCTCATTGATCCATCCTTCTTCTTTACAAATAGAACCAGTGTTCCCAATGGTGAAAAGCTAAGATATATAAACCCTTTGCCAATTAATTCTTCTAACTGGATTTTCAATTCTCACAATTTAGTTGGTGCCATTCTATACGGATTTTTAGAAATAGGTTCCGTGCCATGATGCAGATCAATCACAAACTCAATTTCTCTATCAGGCGGTAACCCTGAAAGATTGTCTAGAAAGACTCCGAAAAAATTTTGAACAATAGGAATTTCTTCTAACTTTGCTTTTGTTACCACTATTGTGTCCATCACACTCACGAGCAATCCTCCACATCCATTTTTCAATAACCGGTCTGCCTTAAGTACATAAATTACTGCTAATTTATCTTTTTCCTTGACCCTATGGAATGTGTGTTATTCACCACCAGGAGGACGGAAATAGACTTCCCTCTTTCTACAATTAATAGTTGCATGATGATGAAATAATCAGTTCATACCTAGAATAACGTCATACCATTTCATATCCATGACAATCATCTTAGCATGAGAAATACAATTGTTTATTCTAACAACATATTCTTTTAGAATACCACTAGCTACTAAACAATCGCCAGAGGACAGAAGTACTTTATACTCACTCTTTACCAAATCAGAGAAACAATTTATTTTGACCCAAAATTTAGACGCAATAAAAGAGTGAGTAGCTCCATAATCAAATAGAACATATGCAGCTATGTCATTAACATAAATCGTACCTGACATGATCAGGGAAACAATTCATTTGTATGCACAAATTCAAATGCAATAAGAGTGAGTAACTCCAAAATCAAATTGAACTTATGTAGCTACATTATTAATATAATTCGTACCTAACATGACCGTAGACTGATCGTTTCCTTCCTCGTTTCCATATGAAGAGAAAACCATAGGTGCCACCGTCTCTAGTTTTCTATTTAACGTAGGACAAACTCTAGCGACATGTCCTGGCTTTCCCCACTTAAAGCACAGTCTCTAACCAGCTTTGCATTCTCCATAATGATTCTTCTTACATTTCAGACATTGATTAGGCTGGTTTATTTTAACATTGGATGGAGCAGTAGCTGCTTCATTCATAATGCATTTGTCTTTCCTTTGTTGTTCTTCATTATCTGATGGTCTTTTCATTCCTTTGTTCATAGGTGGTCCACCCATTTGTTTTTGATTCTGATTATTCTTCCAAAACCTCTAATTTATCTCTTGTTGCCTAGCCACCATTAATTCAACATCTTCAACCTCTAATGTCTTGGAGACAATCTTCGCGTATGGAACATCTTGAGTACTAAAGATTTTAACTCCTCTGAAAATTTCTACTTTCAACCCTTGAACAAACTGATGGACCTTATGTTCATTGTTTGCCATCAGGTGCGATGCAAATTGAGAGAACACTTCAAATTTCTGTATATATTCTGATACAGTACTGGTTTGACGTTACTATACAAACTCCACCAATTTCTTAGTCTGGATAGTGTAGTTGAAATATTTCTTAGAAAAGATTTCTTTGAATTTTTCCCATGTCAGAGTTCGAACATCCTATGTTGCCTTGATAGAATCCCACCAGAATCTTGCATCCTGGATCAGCAGATAAGCAGCACATGAAACTTTCTCAATCTCTTTAATCTTCGCGTAATCTAACATATCTTCTAGCAATCTTATCCACTCCTCAACTCCCATGACATCAACAATAGTTCTATCAAAACCTGAAGGCTTGAGTCTTCTGAATTTCTCCCACCCGGCCTCCTTTGGAACCACTATTTGTTGTTGATTTCCATTCTCTCTTTCCATAAAACACTCAGTATAATGAAACTGTCGTTCCACTATAGCAGTCAGTCAGCTATTTGCTTTATTTCTTTTATCCCGATTAACAACATTTTCTTGGCTAATAGCATTTTCTTGGCCGACAGCTTTGTTCTTCCCGTTATCATTTGGTACATTTCCTCTAGTTCCCCTCACTATTCTATTATCCTACAACAATTTCATATCATAGAAAAATAAATAAACAAAACAATTTTAAACAGCACAATTAAACTTATAGTTGAAGAAGTATTCCACAACAAGTCTTGCATTACCGGCAGTCTACATAAACACATTTGACCCAGTTATGCTCTGATACCATAATTGTCACATCCCATTATACATTTATCTTTCTGTTAGCCATACAAAAAAAATTTCTTTTTAAATTTTATTTGTAAAAACATGTAAAAGGGAAAATAGAGTGAGCAAAAGCAGAAGTCATTCATGATTTAAAACATACAGTCACCATTTTAAAACTTTTTTAATTATTTGAAACACCTTTAACATAATTTTACCATACATAGTATTTAATGAGCCATAACCCCAATGTCAAATCGTGCCAAGTAACGAAAGTGCTTATCATGGCCATGCTCCTTCCACTGTGGTTTCCTTTTATTACTCTATATGCACTTCATTGGGATCATAATCCTCACATACATCACAAGGTAAAACTATGAGCTTAACGCTCAATAAGAGATAATATGAAATGATCAACGTATGCTCATTGCAATCCGTCTAAAAAAACAACCCATATTTTCTGTAATTCAATTTACATTTCACTTGACAGTCCAAACGTTGGAGATTTCCATCGCAGGAGGTGGCGCTTAGTAGGCATCCACCTGGTTATCACCTCATATTACTCCAGTTAAATCATGGCATTAAGCAAATTTTTCAGGCGACTCTTGGTATTCCGGTCGATCACTACCCTTAATGTGATTGACCACAAAATAATTTTGAAGCTATATTTTATATTTTCTTCGATAAGCCAGTTAATCACCTTCTTTCTTGTGAACGATCGCAACTCTCAATATTATAATATGAAATGATTAAGTTCGACTGCAAAACCCAGTCAATCGACCACCATTTAGCTCGAGAACAATCTTCTTCTGAAACTTGGTCTTATGGCCTCCACCCCCCTCAGTCGTACAGCCTCCACCCCCCCTCAGTTTTACAGCCTTAAGCCCCCTTGGAGAAACAACCTCTAACATTGCCTTTGCAGCACATGGAGGATGATGCTCCACAATTGATGACTCTACCCCGTAGTTGATGACTCTGCCCCCTCCTCAGTTATATCATTTTACATCGATGCCTTAGGAGATTAGCGGCTGGATGCGAAAGATGGAGGAGCAAGCGGAGGAGCTGTATCTTTCGGTGTTGGATCAAGTCCAAAGGATGGAAGACTGACTTGTTCGGATAAAGGAGCTCCATTAAATGAGGATGCACAGAATGCAAATGATGGAGGAGAACCATCAAATGGAGTTGCACATAATGAAAATGATGGAGGAGCACCATCAAATGGGGCAGCTCCAAATGCAAAAAATGGAGGAGTGAGCAAATGAGCACCATCATGTGATGTTGGCCAAATTATAGAGAATGAGTTGGCGAGCAGCCCCTCCACCATCATCTCTAGTAGCCTCTTGAGCAACCGCTCCAGCAACATCTCTAGCGTCCTCTCTATCATCCTTTTCAGCAACAAAAGGCACAAACTTCTTGTAAGTTATTAACTTTTTACGCAAAGTCCATTATTTACTTTATTTGTATGTAACGTAATAACGTGTTTGAAATTTGCTGCACCATTGTCCTCCGACACCAACCTTCTCCTACTACCATGCTTGCCAAGGTGCAGGAGATAGTTACTCCTATTCCTCCATTGACAGCTGCGTCGAGTGGATCTTAGTCTCTGCCACCACTTAAAACTGTGCGCGTGGTATGTCTTCGATTTGGTTATCTACGAGTTTGCACTTATTCATGCCTTATTAGTATGGTGGTAACTTGTCAATGTTTATTGCAGCCAGGTCAACTAATGGATCTTTTCGCGACTTATGTTCCTGCAAATACCAGGAAGAACCTGGAGACATGCACAATTCTTTCAGGAATTATGGTTGGCTTTTTCATTTTGTATCATTAAGTGTTTTAAACTGCATACTTATGATATTCTCCCTATTGTTTTCATTTTCAGGTCCAAGATGAGTACCACATCATTGAGATCATCTTCCCGAAGTAAGAAGGGGCGACAAACACGGTGAGAATTACGTTATGTTACATTTAGTTGTTTAGAAGATATTATCTCAGTACTCATCCTTGCTTTGTGTTCTTTGTATGCAGTGTTTTACATTGAACGAAGAAGAATATTTCGAGGTTCAATTTAAAAAATTGCTAATGACATTAGGGTGAATTCACAAAAGTAAAAATTTTGTTTTTCCTGTTTGTCGTTCATGTTTCAACAGTTTTAATGTGTGCTTCCTTTGCATTTTAGTGACACCCAAAGTAAGTGTGTTTTATGTCA
The DNA here is from genome assembly GCA_022433065.1 of Begonia loranthoides. Taxonomy (NCBI): domain Eukaryota; kingdom Viridiplantae; phylum Streptophyta; class Magnoliopsida; order Cucurbitales; family Begoniaceae; genus Begonia; species Begonia loranthoides. The sequence continues at coordinate 7,772,143 of CM039485.1, forward strand.
TCCGTTGACCTGCACACTCACTTCCCTTACTAGGTGTTGCTACCTAAAGCAATTACGATCGTCGTAATGCCAACGGACAAAGAGTGATATATCTTTTCCCTTGTGTAGATTCATATTTCTTTCCGGTTATGTGCTGATTTTTTCCGTTGCATTTCAGCCCACATGGCATCTTTCGGTGTACGAGTGAGGGGTTAGGGGTGATCTAAAATTGCAAGAAGCCCGACTTCCACCATCACGAAGATTTACCCGATAAGAGTCTGTTGTTCGCCAAAGTGTCCAACGTATACGTGGGCCCACTGTTGTCATTTGCACTCACAGATTTGCAGAAGAAATCTTACAAGAAGGCAACTTAGTATAGTTGAGATGTTTAGGGATATAGATTGAGATACAGATTTTGTTGTACATAACAGAAAATTTATTGTCTCTTTATATGTTTGTTTAAGTTTACTTAGTGTATTTGGATAATATATGTTTATGTTTACTTAGATAATATTTATTTGGAAAATATCTGTTTGGACTTCTGGTTTTGATAATGCCACAAGGGGGATAGACTAAAACAAGGGAAACTGTTGCAAATTTTTCATTTTTGAAAGAAACTTTAACTTTAACCATTTCATTCATCATCAACAAACAACTAACATGTTCATTGCAATAATTTAAGTAACTTGTGCATAACACCAAAATATACAAGGCAGAGGAATGTTGACATTCTGCTGTGGAAAGTTGACATTCCGCTGTGGAAACTCGTCGTTCCGCGGAGGAATGTATGACTTTCTGTGGAGGAATGCTAAATTTTCACTGCAAAAAGTTAGAAAGTCGACTTGGATGTTGACTCTAGTTATGTTTGGTCAAACTCGTCTATGCACGATCGATCACCCTGTGAATTGCGATCGTTCGTAGCCTTCACAGATTCAAGAAAATTGAAATGCATTCGATCAAAAAGTGAGGGCGGTCGAATGATAGAAGTACAGATTCAAAATTTTGTTTTCGAAAGATGAAGGGCGATCGATCAATATGGATAGGTTGATTGATCGGTTGGCTTGGGAAAAAGTTGCTAATTTTACATTTTCACACTAATCAATTTCTATTCATCAGCAACAACCAAATTATTAATTCCATTACAACCATATCATGTACATGTGCATTACAAATGCAAACCAATTTATCAATTCAATTACAACTATATCGTGCATATGTTCATTATATGAGCAAACCAAACCAAATCTCACATAGCTGAAGCAAGATTTGATGAAGTAACTTGTCGTTCATCTAACAACATCAAGCATTTTATTGTTTCCTAAAGAACATCCAACTATCTACCTCGAATAAACTGTTATAGATGATGTATATCTAGTTTAGATGCATAGTTAATAATCCCTTTGATTGAGTGTTTTCTTCTATAATAATATCTTTGCCCACCAACACTCTCATATATTTCAAAGCAATGCCAAATCTAATCAAGGAATGTTAAGGTCCACATTTGTGTTTGTGGACCTTGCGTATCATATTCCTGCATAACACATTGCAAATGTAATTAGCATTGTTAAAATAATACATGAAAACGTAAATGTAATAATGTGCTCACCTGCATCTTGGGAACTATGTGGGGAACTCTCTCAGGGATTGTCTTGGGGACTATGTCGAGAACTGTGAAGCCCATAAATGTGCCCTGCGAGCTTCCTTTACCGCCTCTACCTCTGGACATGTGGTCGCCATATGCACTTGACTCTGGGCCTCCACCTTCGTACGTGCGGGAATTGTGTCCAACACCTCCACACTAGCAGCACGTCATATTCAGATGTCTCATGGGCAACACTATCTGTAATACCCCGTTATTTTTCATAGTTTATGAATATTATGAATTTCATAAAAATTAAGCGCGTTGTGTTAAGAGACGACATTTATTGGATTAATATCATATAAACATATGGATAATGATTGGGTATAATTTAAATACAATTTTTAAGCAAAAAGTTGAAGAAAAGAGAGTTGTGGACGAGGCAGGACGCGATCCAGCATCTGGATCTACCTTTGCACATTTACGGACAAGTGTGGATGAGTGAGGACGAAGGAAACCACGTCCGAATGAAGTGAGGACGCACCAGATTTGAATATGTACAAAATTTGTGTCACTTTAGACGATAGCGGACGAGGGTAGAATGCATTCGAATTGAATCTGTCCAATTCCTGGGGACTTTCGGACAAGTGCGGACGACATGTTGCGTCCGAAAGTCATGTTCGAACGAGATTTATAAGAATTAGGACGCCAATTCTCGTCCCAATTCGCAGTACTAGCAACAACAGTGGACTTTTGGGCGAATGCGGATGCCAACTCGCGTCCGAAACTTTCTAGAGTTGCTTAAAAATAGGGATGTCAAAGATTGCAATCTTACTTTTCTTTAGCTCTTGATTTGAAATGTTATTTCACCTTGCATTTTTTAGGAGTGCATTTTCCATGTGCATCCGTCCTGGCAAGCAGCTCTCAACTGGTGAGAATCATTGTAGGTGAATTTTATCTCGTACTCATTCCTCAACGCATTATCGAAGATTTCTTCTCGAATTTTATTCAATGAACTATACTTCTTGCCAAGACCCATACCAACGAATGTACATTCTGTTTGTGGTGGTCGTCGAGGTCTACTCTTGGCCATGTCCATGTCTTTGTCACTAGATTCGCATAATGAACGGAACTCCTCCTCGCCTAGAGTTGCTAAGATGGAATGCACCACTATAGCAGCTTCGTCTCCAATTGCACATACCTCATTTGGCAAAACTGTGAACATGGGCCGCACTTCAAATAGGCAGTTAACAGATTACTCAACACTCCTAGAGACTATTGGTGTTCAGCAAATGCTTCAACTTCGCCAAAATGTGTTACACTTTAACTCTCTTAAATCTCTAGGGTTCGCTAATCAATGACAAAATCACTGAGAAAATCGCGATTTGTGTTGTGTGAATTTATTCAAGGCAGAGGATGCAATACTTTCTATGGCGAAAAGTTGACGTTCCGCGACAGCAAATAAATGTTCCACCGCGGAACGTTGTAAATTTTAATAAATATTGACGTTTTGCTGCAGAACGTCAATGCTAGAACGTTAATTTTTAAATTTTCATTCTGCAATAGAATATGTAGTGTTCCACAGCAGAACGAAATTAATACATTTAATGGCAAACGTGACAGCGATATTTGCGGTGACTTTTTTTAATAGTTTTATAATTAAGTTTTTAATAAAAATATTTTAGTAATTGACTTGTCATTGATCATAAAATACGAACGTTGATTTGTTAATTTTCCTTTATTAAATAAAGAGATCATTATATTTATATTATTTTCTAATTGTTATTATTTTTTGTCTTTTACGAAACGCGGACCTTTTGGAGACAACTAAAGACCATGTACATGCATGTTCTTTATTTTAGCAATAATTATAATCATTTTACAGCGCTTAATCATAATTAGAAAGTACGCTAAACCACCCAATTATGCATAGGTGATTGAAAAAACATGCAAGAGAAGCAAAAACGTGACAAATTGCCAGCAATTTCCTTCACATGTAGATTAATTTATATTATTGTGTTTTCATGCGTGAATTTTTTTAAATGAGATTAAATCGGTGATGTGATCGAACTTGAGATATTATGATTCCTTGTGATGATACCTTATTTTTAAAAATCTCAAAATCTTAATCTATTCAATTGTATTAGAGTTTCGGTGACTTTACTTTTTGTTTAAATTGGGTTAAAAAGATTGCAAATAGTATAAGTGATTGAAACAAATTATGATTTTTTTATAATAATTTTTTTTATAATTGATTACTTTATAATGATTTTTTCAACTACATCGGGTTTTTTACCCATTAGAGTTTTTTTTTTGGGTAAATGACAAATCAACCATTGTGGTTTGCGATCAATGAGTTTTTTTTCTGCTCCAGAGACTGCATTTTTCACAGTCTCAGGAGCAAGAGACCGCATTTTTTGCGGTCTCTAGTAGTGAGACACCTCTTTTGAGGTTTAAATCTCACTTATTGAACGGGTTGGGTGACGGGTCAGGAAGTAGGGTTTAAATCTCAGCCCCGCCATTGATGCAGTTAAGAACTTGCAGATTCATTTGGAAGGCAAGGGGATGTAGATCAAGAAATAGAAGTGTTTGGAGCTGAGAAATATTTTAATGATGGAATGGACGATGAGCTTCCAAGATCTACTCCCATGGCGGCCAGAAAATACCAGTATGACAAAGACGAAGAAGACGATTCAGATCATCAAATGAGGCAAAAGAATCGAACTGCAACTCCGAGTGTTCGTTCTGAATCAAGCTGGACCAGCCAAACTGCTTTGTTGCAATATTTTCTTAAAAATTCTTCTCGTCCCTGCAAATCAAACAAGATTAATGGCAAGAATTTCCTCACTACCTTCGACTGCAAATGTTATTGTTCTGATAAAACTTCTGTTGATGTTAATGAAGATTTTGGAGAAATCAACTTCCATAAAGCTACAAACTTTCAAGCAAAAACGCAATTATCGAATCCTCTTGTCGTCTCTGATCGCTACCCAATTGATGAAATGCCGAGTTGGATCAAAGTCGGGACGAACATTCAAAAACTAGAAATTTTAAGAACTGGGTCGAACAAAGAAACCTGTTTCACCTCCCCATACTCTGGCTGTGCAGGAAATCCGCCATTGAAGGTGCAGCTTCAAGAAGAAGAATACAAGAAAGAGAGGAAGTCGCTGTAGGTATTTCGCTGTCCTGCAATGGGGAAAAGAGACAAGTCCTTAAGCATTGAGAGAAGGCTTTCACTGTTTTCATGGGATTCCAATTCACAAGCAAAAGAAATTGAATTCTCTGCAAATGGAAGTTCATATTTGTTTGAAATGAAGAGTTTAACAGGAAGAACAAACACTTTTCTTACAAGACAAGAGACCGCGAAAAATGCGGTCTCTGGAGCAGAGAACGCCTTTCGATATTTCCTTTGTTATTTTTTCAAACTTCAATGGTTAACTTGTTAGAAAAAATACCATAGTAGTTGACTTGTCATTGATCGTAAACCTCGATGGTTGATTTGTCATTTACCCTTTTTTTTATGTAAATTTTAATATTCGTTCTTTCTTTTTCTTTTTCAAATTTACATTTAAACAATATAGATTAAAAGAAATTTAATCATTTGGCTAAAGTGTAATTTAGACCCTAATATTTATTATCTTTACAAATTATATTTTAAATTATTTTTTTAAGGAATTAAGAAAAAACTACTGTACTATAGAATCAATGAGAAGTCAACAACTGAACTATTTTTTCTAACAACTTAAACATTTAACTATGAAAAATGGAAGACACAAATATCACTGTTACATGTTAAAAAATTACCGCGAAGACGATATCAAAACATACTCTTTACAATTCTAATTCTACTTCAATTGTATGCTCAAATTGCAATAATTGAAACAATCTTACAACGAAGACGATGCTGAGAAGATCTTGCATGGTCTTCTCGTCGCCGAAAACAATTCCCACATTTTTAGTTCTTTTAAAACGTTGTCGACCGTTGGTATGACTCATCTCTCCTCTTGATTTCACCCGTGCCATTCTCTTCATCATCTTCTCCTTCCTCTTCCTGGTCCATCGTTGTCGTCTAGTGTTTGTCGGTATGTCTCACTTTTCGCAAAGGAATGTAATCTTTCTGCAGGCAGAGCATTGTCGTTCCATCGTGGAAAGTAATCTTTTAAATCTATTTAGTAGAAAGACAACGTTCTGCCTCAGAATGACAACATTTATTAACAGAAAATGTAACTGCGATGTTTGCTTCATTTATTTCTCATAGTTCAGTGTTTAAGTTGTTAGCAAAAACTGTTCAGTAGTTAACTTTGTAGGATCTAAATTAGCTAAGAGGTGGGTGAATTAGTAAAATCAAATTTTTCGAGTGATTAAAATAATTTAGCTATGCAAGCAATACCAAGTATTCTAATGTGACTTCACTAATTATTAAAGTTAAAGCACAATCGAAATAAGCAGTTAAATAGAAGGGTAAGAGAAATGCAAACTAATTTGGTGATGCGGTTCGACTAAACACGTCTACGTCGGTCAATAGGATGAAGGTTCAAAGGTTACACAATTTGGCAGCCCTTCGACTTTGATAGCTTACTCAAGATGATCTTCTCTCAGAGTCTTCCTCATTTTATAGAGTTTCCCAGCTAAACTGTTGAGTTGTCGACCACTTAACTAATTTGGTCAACCGCTATTTGACAGTTACGTGTATTTCTTCAATCTTTTGGTCAACTAATTTCTTTACTCTGGTCAACCACACCGGTCGATCAATTTTCTACTAGTCGACCACTTTAGTGTATCTCAGAAAACGAGTCTGCTCTCTACTATTTTTCTTTCGTCGACTGCAGTCAACACTTTTCATTGTGTTGAGAATACAAAATAATTTGTAATATTTTACGGTTGACCACTTTGCCCCTAGTCGACCACTTTATTTCCTTGTTTTTTGTAAAGAATATCGGTCGACCACTTTCATTTTGGTCGACCACCTTTTGTGTTTTCCTTCAACACAAAAATCCTTCATCTCATGAATTAAGTCAATTACTACAAAGACTTTAACATATATGTTAGAACAACTAAATACCCATTTTACAGGGTATTTCCAATGAAGATTAAGAATAACTTAAATATTAAGCAATTTAATTACATTCACATTATAAACAACTTATCATCAAATTAATAATTTATCATCAAAACAATTAAGTTTAATACTTTTAAGCTAACAGACTTGTCATTCAACCCATAGTACAATGGTTGTTTCGTTAATTTTCCTTTTTTTTTACAAACGAAATCTTCACTTTATGGATGTCAACGATTTGAACCTTAACGTAAATTTATCTGTTAAATCAAACATGTATATACCACATTTTTCATTTAATGAGAGGTTTTAACCTAATTTTTGATCCCTCCAATAATTTCTAACCTAATTTAAGTCTCCATCAATTTCATCTTGGCAATTTCAAACTTTATCAAGAGATAGATGGTAAAAACTAACGTTTTAGACAAAGATATGTTTCCAAATTTACTCCTTTGGTTGTCAAAGTGGTGTGATTCATGCTAAAAATTTTAACCAAGAGGCGCAAATGATGGACCTCACTTATTTGTCGGCTGAGGACAATGTAAATACCAATTTAGACCTCATTTGCTTTTTACCTAATTGATTAGAACTTTAGATTTTGACTTAACCTCATTTGCTTTTTACCTAATTGATTAGAACTTTGGATTTTGACTTGAGATTTTGGTTTTAGATCTATGATTCATCGAATCAGCCATATATTAACATTATTGTAACGTGAATCCACAAAGAAATCAGGAGACATAAAAGGTATTATGAATTTTGTTATTCCTATTTCGTAAATTTTGGAAATCTTACATAAAAAATCTTTACAGGTATAAGGATTATATGTCAAAGAAACACAGTGGATAAGTTAAACTCTCCACCATTGTCGTTATTCTTTGAGAAATTTGAAATTCTATCAATGTAATTATGAATCCACACTTGGACACATTGATCTACGACAAACATCAAAGAAATTTCAATGGTAAGTCGAAAATTAAAAGTCTTTTCACCAAGTTTATTCAAAATTTGAAACTTTAATGGGAAAATTGGATTTTTGTTTGGAAATTTAGAATTTATAGATATAAGTCAATAATTGATACATGAAATTAGATTATAAATATGTGGCCTTGGTTCAACACTAATTAGTGTTGAGAAATTGTAGAAACATTGAGTTTTTTATGAAAACCCGATAGGACAATCTTCTTGATTGGTCGAGTTGTGGTTTGATTGAAAATTTTTATAGACATGTTGGTTGATGCCGCAGTTGTAATATCCGAAACTTTTGATGTATAAGAACATGTGTTTAGGTAGAATGTTATGAAAGCATGTTATATTTAAAATGTGATTGTTGTTATTGTTGTTTTGTGTTAAAATGATGATGTTAATGGATTGATGATTATTGAGTAATTTCTAAGAGTTAGATATATTTGGTATGGAAATTGGATGGTTGAATTTGGTTGCAGATGCCCTTGGAATGTGGGCGAAAGGTCGGGCTATAAACTTCTTTCGGAAGTGGGCATCTGGATTGTAAATTTATTTTTTTGAAAAAAAAAAAGGTGTGCGGAAGGTTGTCGATTTTTAACATAGTGTTATGTTTTGATGATTAAATTTAACATGTGTGTGTGTGTGTGTGGAAAGAAGCTTATTTTGACACCTTAACGTAGCTTATGACTCATTATGTCCAACAAATGACAACTCATGAGTTTCCTCCCACCTCACACTCAGCAAAGCCTTAGGTGACTCATTAAAGTTTGGGTTGTTCATGGATTGAAATAAAATAGTGATTTGGAGCATTTTTATGTAGTGTTATGAATGGCCAGGTGAGATCTAGGGGTGTGCATGGTCCAGTTCGGTTTGGTTTTATTGTAAAACCAGACCGAACCGATTGGTTTCGGTTTTGGTTTTACAAAACCAAAATCGGCTATAAGGAAAACCAAAACTGAACCAGAACCCGGACCAAAATTTTGGTTCAGGTTCCGGTTTCGGTTTTCCCTCTTTAATTTATTATTATTATTTTTTAAATAATAGTGAGGTGGTCTCTGGTGTCTTACTGTCTTCCAATCTCTTGTTTAATAGGCAATAAAAAAAGTTTAGGGCATTTAAGTCTTGATGGAGATGAGATTAGAATTCGAGTATTTCTTTTTGTCGATTGATCTTCGTAGCTTTGATCGGAGTTTAAGAAAAATATGTCCGAAAAAATGATTGCATGCGTTATGTGCCTGCGATAATGGATAAATTTGAAGTCTTTTCGTTGGCATATGCTTTTGATTTTAATCGTCGCAGTTGGAGGAGGAACAACACTATCTAAAAACATTAACAGAGGCATAAAAAATACAATTATTAACAATATCATTAGCAACCTAAACAACCATTAACAGAGCAATACTATTAACAGAGCAATACCATTAACAACATAAACAACCGAAATCATAAGAAGAAATCATTAATCAAGACCTATAACCAAAAAAATCATCATGAAAACATGCATAGAAACCATGAGTAATAACCATATCATTGAAACAAGATTTCCAGGTTTCGACAGTTCATTAACAGCATAATCACAGCAATCAGAATCAGAATTAGTTAAGGATTTACCAATACCAAGCAGTCTACACTAGAGCCGAAGCCGGAGGGCTGAAGACGATTGGTCACTGGTCGACAGGCGACTTGCGAGCAGCTACCGACTAATTTGTGAAGTCAGTCTTCTGCAAACTCCACTCGGGCCGAAGACAAAGACGAACAGCTACAGAACTCGCGACAAACTGCGATGACGACGAAGAGCGGATCAGGAGCCGGGAGTCTGGGCTCGGGGCTCGAGAGTTGGGAGGAAGATGACACTGGAAGCTTGGAACGAAGACGCTGCGCAGATTGAAGATGAACCTGAAGCCTAAATCTATTTGCTAATTAATTGGCTTCGGTTCGATGCCGATTCCTCGGGTTTGAGAAACAGGAACTACAAACCGGACCGGGCAAATTGGTTCTTGATAATAAAAACTGAATTTTGGTTATTATTTGTGCAAAACCAAACCAAACCGACCCAAAATAACCGGTTTTGGTGCAATTCTTCGGTCTTGTTCTATTTTGGACCGCCCTAGTGAGATTCACAAAATTTGGGTTTTATGTTTGAATTTTCTATTTAAAAAGTATATGATGATGCCCTAAGAGCATGCTTGTGGTTATGGAGAGAAAGATTTGTCAATTTACTCATGTTTGAGAGCATATAATCAAGTTTGGTAAAAAAGCTGAAAAATTCTGGATAGTTTTGGTTTTGTGGTTATTAGCCTATCTTAATGGTGTTTAATTCTTAAACTATTTTTGTATGTGTTAGCAGACATGTGAAGGAATTATAGGCTTTGGAATTGGAGCATTTGAATATATATATATTATGAATTATGAATTTTTGAGATTGAGGATAAACAGTAAAGTATAACCTGAAATTCAATTATAAAATGGTTTCATTTAGTGCATTATATCTAAGGCATATGTGGTTATAGATCCAAACTGATTTTATATGTTAACGTACACTCTGTTAGGAAAATATAAATTATAGAATCATTGGATTTGAATATGTACATTAGGAGTTATGTACATTTTAATGTAAATGTATATGATTAATGGTAATGATAGAATGTGATGTGTTTTAGGTTTATCAAATCAAAGAGATAATTGAAAAGATTGTTGTAAACGCATGCATATGTTTGGACTATTGGCCTATATCACAAGATGGTAGGGTAAAATTTGTTGTCGATGTACTGAGATATATATAGTGATATTAGTTGTGAAGATGTCATGATACTGTGATATTATTTGATGACATGCTATGATACAAGTGATATTGATATGTTGTGATATTGTTAGATGACATGTTGTGATATTTTTAGATGATATATTGTGATATTGTTTGAGAACATGCTATGATACATGTAATATTGACATGATTGAATGATCATTACAAATATGAATACAAGCATTTCACATGCATTATGCAAAATATTTTATGAGAAATGAATGAAAATATTTTTATGCATATGATTTCCCCTAGACTATTGCAAATATTGAAACTGCACATTTTTATGAAAATGCATATCATGCTCATAACATTTATGCATTATTTATTGAGCTCATAGTTGAATCTTATGATGTAGGTGAGGAAATTGTTAATGATATTGTAACATCTCATTTTCGTTTATGCATTTTTCATAAAATTTTGAATATTTTAAAACTCATTTAAAATATACTTAATTGAAAAATATCAGAGTACGTTACACGAAATAAAATATTTATCTGTCTTACAGAAATAACACAATTAAAATACTTAAAATCTATAATAAAGTCTTTATGCCATTTAAACAAATTTTATTCATTAGAGTCATAACCTCCAAGGTCGATCCACACATGGTAACACAAGTTTGCATTGCATCACACTTCTTCCACGTTCACCTCAATTTGGTCACAATCCGTACCTACATCACAGGAGGAATAATGAGCCTATTGCCCAGTAAGGAATATAAAATGAAATGCAAGTGTAACCTCTATGACAACTCTACATGCATAAGTATGATATATCCATAAGCTGGGTGAGAGCAACCTCTTCAGTTTTTGAATCCACCGGTTGGATTCGTTTTTACGTGAGAGCAACCTCTTTAGTTTCCGAACTCACTAAAAATGATCCCATTTACATTTACATTCATTTACCTTTTGGATGAGAGCAACCTCTTTAGTTTCTGAACTCACCACCCGTTTAGTAAGAACAACCTCTTCAGTTCCGAACTTACCCAAATGAGTTATTTATAATTTGGGGTGAGAGCAACTTCTTCAGTTTCCAAACTCACCCACCCGTTGAGTAAGAGCAACCTCTTCAGTTTCCAAACTTACCCAAACGATTTGTTTTCTACGTGTGAGCAACCTCTTCAGTTTCTAAACCCACGTAGAAAACACTATTTATTATCTTCATTATTAATTCATGCAATGCATTATGTGCAACCTACTAACATGTCTATATGAATGTCACACAACAATTCATACATCGCAAACAATATTACAAACAACTAATAAACACTTAATGTAATCATATTTCAACTGTAATTTAACACTAAACGTATTTCTACTACAATTTATTTAGGACACATACTATTAAACAATTCTTATATCATGTTATTATTCTAAACTTTTTATATTCTTATTATGCATCCAGATATCAATATTCTTAGTCAAACATAACTAATTAAATTTCAATTTGTTTTACTTCATGTCGGGGTTATCAACCTAAGCAAAATGTCTATTCATAATTTATCAACAACGAAAAACTAACCTATTTAACTTCTAGATTTGTCCTAAAATATTACTACCATTTAACAGCCAATAACAGGGAAGTTAGTCATGAAAACCATTTTATCCATGTGTAAACCTACGCCTACATCATTGATTAACTTCTTACAGACCTTCTCCTACAGTTTGGTTTACTAAACTAAGGTAAACAGAGGCTATAATATCCGCAAAATCATCCCTAATTATCAACATGCAGAGGACAACAAGGAAGGCAGTAGAAAAATCACTACAACTAAAACCAGCATGCAATTCATTTCATCCTTTCCACTAACCATTGATATGCTAAATTATTCTCTTCACAACTGTTGGCAAACTATCGACAGAGAGCAAAAAAAAAATAGAGAATCACCATCAAAAGCATGAATATTACAGAGCACTTGTAAGGAAAATAGGCAAAGAACTATGAGTGACAACCTATCACTGAAACAAAATCCTTCAGAGAACAACAAGGAGAATATAAACGTATAACACAACATAACCACAACAAATACCCTACTCCTGCGATGTAGGTCCTTACAGACAAATCACACACAATATTCCTTACCTCACACAGCTCTTCTCTTCATTTTCCACAGCAACGATTCTCCCCATCATTGACAGAATGATACACTCACAGACAATTCTCTCCCCATTTTTTCCAAATGGAAAAACCTCTAACACACACACACACACACACACTATTTATACAACATCCAGACGACCCTTCAACCTCCCTACAAAGGTGAAAAGCCAATAAGAGAAACATTTGGATATCATTTGAAGCGCCAAGAGTTGAAGGTCTTTCGTTTCTAGCAATTGATTATTGTTTCCAGAAAATGTTTCAGGTGGCGGTTGATCAATTTATCTCTTGGACGATTGACCACCCATTCACTGAACAACGGCCAATTTTTGGCTTCCATTCACGCCAGTCGATCGACATTGTTGCCACTCGACCGCGGTGATCAAGCACTAGCTTCTTCCTTCAAAATTCGTTTGATTTTATTTTAAATCCTTAGTTTTATTTTCAAATCTTTATTTTCCCAACAATAAATAATTACATCCCTATAATTCCAACACACTTCAACACTTTATTCTTCATAATAAAAACACCAACAATAATGTGTGACAGATTGACAATGACCAATATACTACATTTTTGCTTAATCCAATGTTTACACGAAACAAAATACCCCGAGCATTATAAACTCCCCTCCTTATTAAAATTTTGTCCACAAAATTTCTGCTACAAAAATAATTTCGGGTATTTATCCATATCATCTTTCCACTCCCAAGTAGTATCTTCAGTCGAATGATTTTGCCATAACACTTTAACAACTAGAATCTTTTTGTGTCATAGTTTCTTAATCCTTGAACCCAAAATTTTTACTGGTCTTTCTTCATAACTTAAATTTAGTTGAACAACAACATGTTCCTCATGTTATACTTGAATTGGATTTCCTAGGCACTTCCTTAACATAGGTACATGGAATACGTTATGAACTCCATCCATGGCAGCTGGCAATAATAATTGATATTTCATTGTCCCAATTCTCTTTGTAACAGGAAACGGACTAATGAAACGCGAGCTTAACTTTCTTCTCTTTCCAAAATCGCATAACCCCCTTAAGTTGTGATATTTTAAGGAACACCAAGTTTCCTTCCTCAAATTCCAGTTTTCTATGACGAGCATCCGCATAACTTTTCTGGCGACTTTGAGCTGCCAACATCCTTTGACGAATAATCGCAACAAATTTTGAGGTTTGTCGTATCGTATCTGGTCTGTAGAATTCAACTTCTCTAACCTTATCCCAATGTAAAGGAGATCGACACTTCTTGCCATACAAAGCCTTGTAAGGTGTCATTCCTATCGTAGCTTGAAAGCTATTTTTGTTGGCAAATTCTACTAATTGAAGCATTCTTCCCCATCCAATCTAAAACTCTAATACACATGCCCTCAATATGTCCTCTAATATCTGAATCGTTCACTCACTTTGTCCATCGATTTGTGGATGAAAGGAGGTACTAAACTTTAATTCCGTATCCATAGCCTTGTTTAAATTTTTCCAAAACATGGAGGTAAACCTTGGATCTCAATCTGATATGATAGAGATAGGCACTCCGTGCAAGTGCACAATCTCTTTAACATATAATCCCGCGAACTGGTTCATTTTATAAGTCATTGCTACAGGTAGGAAGTGAGAAACTTTCGTTAGCCTATCAGCAATCACCCAGATTGTATCATGCCCTCCTGTAGTCTTAGGTAGTCTCATGACGAAGTCTATAATGACATGCTCCCACTTCAATTCAGGTATAGGCATTGGTTGCAACATTCTCCCAGCTCTTTGGTGTTCAGCTTTCACCTATTGGCATACATGGTACAAAGCGACATACTACGCGATATCATACTTCATTGCTAGCTAGTAGTAATGTGATTTGAAGTCCTTATACATCTTGTTGCATCCGGGGTGAATAGTAAAGATTGAAGAACGAGTTTCACTTAGAATTTCCAATCGTAATTTTGACTTTTTCGGTACATACCATCTATCCTTAAATTTCACGATCCCATCACTAGAGATGGAATAAAATTGGTATGTTTCAAGAGTTAGGTTCAATTTAAAATCTTCACACTTCTTATCTTCAATTTGAGCCTCTTTAATCCTTTCTAGTATCGAAGGTTTCAATGTCAATGTGGATAAAAGAGCAGTTAATTGCATAGGGATCAACTGTATATTCAACTCTTAGATATCCTTGTGAAGTCCAGTTGGCATTTCTTCACATACCATCCTCATAACCGCTACTTTTCTACTAAGAGCATCAACAACCACGTTTGCTTTACCGTGGTGATATTAATCTCACAGTCATAATCCTTCACAAACTCCAACCACCACAGTTGTCTCGTATTAAATTCTTTTTGAGTGAAGATGTATTTCAAACTCTTATAATCTGAAAAGATTTCACATCGCTGCCCATAAAGGTATTGTCTCCATATTTTTAGTGAAAACATGACCGCAGCAAGCTCCATATCATGTGTGGGATAATTTGCCTCATATGGTTTGAATTGTCTAGAGGCGTAAGTAACGACCATCACATTCTGCATAAGTACTGCACCTAATCCACCCTTGGAGGCACCGCAGTAGATACAAAAATTACCATCTTCAACAGGCAAGGTCAAGAAAGGAGCTGAAGTTAGACGACGTTTCAGCTCTTGAAAACTCTCTTCACAATTGTTTGTCCATCAAAACCGAGCATTCTTCTTTGTTAAGCCCATTAAGGGTAGTACAATTTTTGAAAACCCACTTATAAATCTCCTGTAGTATCCCGCCAATTCAAGAAAGCTTCTTACCTCTCCCACATTCTTCGGTTGTGACCAATTAACCACTGCTTGAATCTTTGCTGGGTCTACTTCAATTCCTTCCTTGGAAATTATGTGGCTGAGAAAGCTTACTTTGTTTAGCCAGAATTCGCATTTAGAGAACTTCGCATACAACTTATGATTTGCCAGTATTGACAAAGAAATCTTCAAATGTTCCCCATGTTCTTCCTCAGAGCGGGAATTAATTAGTATCTCATCAATAAATACAATGATGAATTTATCCAAGCACTCCCCAAAGACATGGTTCATCACGTCCATAAATGTCGCCGGGGCATTGGTTCATCTGAATGACGTAACTAGAAACTCATAGTGTCCATATCGTGTCCTAAATGCAGTCTTAGGAATGTCATCAGGTTTAACTTTCAACTCATAATATTTGAATCAGAAGTTGATTTTTGAAAAGACACAAGCTCCTTGTAATTGCTCAAACAAATCGTCTATTCTTGGTAGAGGATACCGATTCTTAAGGTTACTTTATTCAACTCGCGATAATCAATGCACATGCTCATCAACCCATCCTTCTGCTTCACAAATAGCACTGACGCTCCCCAGGGTGAAAAGTTGGGACGAATGATCCATTGTTAATTAATTCCTTGAGTTGGACTTTCAATTCTCTTAATTTAGCTGAGGCCATTCTATACGGATTCTTGGAGATAGGTTTTGTTCCAGGGTCAAGGTCAATCACGAACTCGATCTCACGATCCGGAGGCAATCTAGGAAGTTGGTTTAGAAAAACTTCCAAAAAGTCTTGAACAATGGGAATTTCTTCCAGATTTGTCTTTGATACCACTATCGTGAGTCTTTGACCATGTGTGAGGGTTTAGTCAAATGGTCAACTAGTCAATTTTGAGTTTCTGTGTGATCTGGGTCTGGAAAGAAGTGCTCAATAAGTCTAAGCTTTTCTTGGTTTTTGTTTTGGTCAACGATTGAAATTTCTTCCCAATTATGGTTTTTATTTAATACATATAATATAATTTATTATATTTTATATATTAAATAAAAATATTAAAATTAAAATTTAAAACCTTCTGTTTATAATATAATTTTTTTTCTTCTTTTGGCCACGGGAGGGCGTGGGTGTGGAGAGATAGAGGAGAGGACTAGCGAATGAACCTTGTCGTTCTTTCGTCAAATCCGAGAAAGTCAGTTTTTGAACTCCATTTTTCCATTCAAAATTTTTTTTTTGTATCAGTGTCGAAATAAACCTTAGAAACTTGAATCCTTTAGGTATTTATGTGTTATGTTGGTTGATTTAGAGTCTATGTTTGATTTTACGTTGATTGGAGGAGGAAATTGTTTGGAAAAGTTAAATTTTCCCTCAAATTCCCATTGGAACGGCGTCCCCGATCGGTTGTTGTTCAAGTCTGGTTGACCATGAGAATGCATTTGGGTCGTCCGATGTAAGGAAGACTGGGCATCCACCCTAATCAACTAAGGTGGAGTTTCGGTCGACTACAGGATGCTTTTGGGACATTCACTAGAGATTCCAAACGTCTGTGCATGTTATGTGTTATAGTGTTCAGGCATCTACTCCAGTTTTTTGTTATGGAAGATTGGGCATCTGCAGCGTGGTCTGGTGTATGAAGATTTTTGTGATAAAAGACTACAAGGGTACAGTGTCAAGTTTTATAGAGAATAGGATTGTCGAATCCACAGGGAATATGTAATTTATTAATTTTACTAAATACTGCTCTAATTAATTCTAACTTGATATGCCGCAAGGTCCCTTGACTAGATCGAGAGCCCGGAAGATTTCTAATTTATTTGCTCATTTTGCAGGGGATTAGTTCTATGCTAATCTTGGAGGAGAACTAACAATTGAAGACATAGAGAAACCCTTCAATTTATTGGTTTGGACACATGGAGGAGACAACTCAAGTGATGCTCCTCTCGGCCCTCAAGAAAAGCACTCCCACTAAGGCCGTGTGTTCAATCCTTTTTGTACATTTTATGCTAATGCTTTTTGGAGATTATCATGTTGGTGTTTTTGGAGATTTGCATGGTTTTAGGAAAGGAACTTTTGCATGAGAAATGGAGTGGTGATGCTAGAATCCATGGACCACACAAGCCAAGCCCACTCGGCCATTCACCTAGCCGAGTGGTTAACCATTTTCAACATTGCCATTTTATTTTGTTATTTGTTTCTTTTCTTTTCCTTATTTTTGTAACCCTAATGGGAGCACTATATATATATATATATATATATTACATTTTAGCTACTAAGCAGCTAGTGAACATTTGACAAAAACCCTAGTTTTGAAGAGAGACTCTTCACCTCTTTGTGAGGAACAATCGGCCAAGCTTTCTTGGAGTAGATCCGAGTAAGTAAGCCATCATTTCTTCAATCCTTGTTCGTTTTGGTTGAAGATCTTACTGTCCCTCCTTGCCCTGCTGCCTCTAAGGTAGTAGATCTAGAGTGTAAGTGAGGTAAAACTCACATCCTAGCCCAGTTGGAGACACTCCTGCTGGAGTTTAATCAAACCAAAGGTGCAGATTGGTTCACCTTTGGCTCCTTCTGAATCTACCTTCCATTTTTCTCCAACATTCCCAGTACCAAAGTTACTAAAATCACCGCCAAAATCACTCCCTTTTTGTCAAGGTTCCAAGGAAAGAAAAATCAATAGAAAAGGATTTTTGAAGAGTAATAGGAGCAGTATAAAATAAAATTCGACCAGAGCTTATAGATATCAAAATTGAATACCTAGTAAAAAAAATTAACTTACTACATAGTTGTCTTGACCAAATAGAGTTAGTTGCCTCAAAGAATAACATAATTTATAGCTCTCAATAAAGTAACAAGAGTTGCATGCATAAAACCTCAATTTGAACATTGTAATTATCTTACTCATAATACTACGTGTGTGTGTGTGTGAGTAGCTTGCACAGCTTAACATTTTTACTAAGAATAAATTTATGCAAGTAATGACATTGTGCTTATTTAAGAAAACATTGAAGAAACTATTATGATTTTTTTTTTATTATTAACTTTTTTTTAAGTTTTGCAGTGGAGTTCCCCCCTGTGTCCCTCCATTGTTATATAGTTTCCACCCATTGAGCATGCAAATGACTCACTCAAAATTTGATAGTGGAGTGGGGAACTGCTTAAATTTTTTTTTATTAATTAATTATGGTTTTGCAATAGAATTCTTCTCGAGTCCCCCACTTTCTTATATAGTTTCCACCTATTGAGTAGCTAAATGGCTCACTCAAATTTGAAAGTGGAGCGGAGAGGCGCAGAAATAATGAGAAGATTATCAGAATTATTATTCATATAAATCTATTGCTAAGTTTATAAATGTGTTGCTACTTCAGATTACGTGCTCTAAAAGCAGATTTGTGAATAAGATACTTATAATAAATAAGCTAAACCTACATGCATGCATCCTCTCATTATTACTTTGAGCTACAAATAATGTAATCCAAGGTATTATCATCGGCAAATCCGATCTAACCAAAGACAACATCATGCTAATAGTTAATTATATATATATATATATATATATATATATATATATATATATATATATTTATAAAATTAAGTAGATAAATCACTAGTGATAGTCAGATATGATCAAATGGATATATGTGAATTATAGGCGACGAGTATAAGATAATCAGATATGATCGAACATATATATTTGAGTTATAGATGATGAGTATAAGAAAATCAGATATGATCGAACATGTATATGTGAATAATAGGTGATAAGTATAAGAAAATCAGATATGATCAAACAAATATATGTGAATTACAGGTGATGAGTATAAGAAAGTAAAGTCAGACCCCCCAAATGTAGTAGATACATTGTCCCCAATGTATGGTGATAAAACAATAAAAATAAAACAAGAGAAAAAGGGAAGTACTACCTTGTCGAGGAGAGTGCTAGTCATCCTCATCGCCTGTTTTATCTGTGCCATTGCATTCCTGGTGCGACTAGTAAGGCTTGAAGCAAGTTGTTTGCGTGAGGGTTGAATGCCAAGTATATCTAATAGTCATCATAGTCAATGGACTTGAGTTGATAGAAACTGTTAATCATATCCTTACAGAAGTTGACCCACTTTCCTTGAACAAAAACTATGTAGTTTCTATGGAAAGTCGCATTCACGTAGAATTCTCATACCAACAATACTATTGCAGCCTCAAGATGCTTAACAAATGTAGTCCAACCTTGACGGGTAATGTTGGCTTTGACGCCTGGTGATATACCTTCAGCTTAAAGGCCCCGCTCCTGAATAAGCGATTCGTTTACTAGTTGATTTTGAATTTTTAATGCCGCTTCTTCACCACAAAACTTTTTCCTGTCATAACTTCATGTTGATGATGAGGGCGTCGTCTTGATCTTCTATCTTTTAGGTGCCATGAGAGACCTACATGAAAACGAAATCACACAACCAGTATGCATTCTATGAAGGGTGCACATTCTAACTATATATTCCCATCAACACTCATAATTCAAAAATTTGATTACAAAGCCAGTCAGGAAAACTCAAAAATTTCAACCAATCACAACATTATTTAAAAAATACGCTACCTTAAACTTACACATAGCATTCCCAATCACCGATTATAGTGTTATAGTTCAATGAAAATCATACTACAACAACTCTATTTTCACATTTAAGATTCTCTAATCAACCATTGTCAGTGGTGTGTGCAAAAAACCTCATAGTGAAATGGTTGTGAAGAGTGAGGGACAAAGCGCGAGCGTGGAGATGTGATAAGTTGAATTTGATGGGTGTCAGAGAGGGTGGAGAGGTTCGTGGTGGAATGACGATGAACAGTTGAGAAACTTGACGGAAGGTGGTGCGATGGCTTGGATTGAAAAAATAGGTGCTCCGACAGGTTTAGGTGTCACTGAGATTGAGAGAATTTTGGAGACAAAAATAGGGCAAAAAGCCATAAATTCTATCAATCGGGGGCTCGAGTCATAGCTTGACATTATTTGGGCAGTAGCGCAGATGCCTCTCCTTTTATAATCATATATTTGGAAAAGGAGAGGCATCATTTTTGTAGGAAGGGAGAGGACCTCGAGAGAGGAAACTAATGAAAAAAGAACCTATCTCGGTGAGGATTCAACAGAGGATGAAGAGGATTCTTCTTGCTAGGATAGTAGAGGAAGATCATAGACGGAATCGCAAAGACCTCTAGTCCTCATTTCCTGTTCATTGCTGCAAATATTCTGAACACAATCGTTGCTACAATATCGTTTAACATCGCGATGACAGAGAAGATTATTCATATTTTTCTGCTCTTTATTATTTTAATTTCCAGAATTAATATGATGATTTTTACTATTGTCGTGTGCTAATTCTTTAGTGGTAAATAAGAAATAGTACTCTATTATGTGAACTTTGATATTTTTCTGAAGTTTAAAGTATGAATCAAGTTTAATAATTCAATATGTGCTTAATGATTATTTTATTTAGTGCCAATGAACATAAATAATTACTCATATTCCTATTGTACTTACTGGTAATTAGGAATTAAAGACCGATGTTGAATTGAGTGAGGATAGCATTTATGTATCATTTTGTTTTGAATCACATGACATGTTAGAATAATATTAAATCAAATTTTCTAAGATATTTTTCTGTCATACACTTGGAAGAAAATATTTAAGAGAATTATCAAGCAACTCGATAGAGACTTGAATTAAGAAAATAAGTTCTAAGTCATATAACTATTTTATTACAGCATTCTACAACAAATGTAGTAAATTTACATAATAAGGGGAAATCAAATCCAAGCCATATTATTATTATTCAAACCTTTTATTTGTTTATTTTTATTTTATTTTAATTATTGAACATTAGATTATCAGTTCGATGTGAAGTTTCTTGTTGCTCATTGTGTTGAGTTGGGAAGCCTTGTGTTAATCCTTCCAGGCTGGTTTCAAGTCCCAATTTGGGACTCATGTTTCATCCCTAGTGTTGATTTGGGGTTTTGACACCAGTTTGGCTTTAGGTTATGACAATATTTGTGGTTTTGGTGCCTGTTTCTGATAGCGTGTGTGGTTGGTCGGCTAGGTTTCGGTCATTATCGAGGTAGAAATTTTTATATTGTACTACATTGCATCGTAGTTTTTAAAACTCTATTTTATGGGTTGCCACATGAAAACCTGGCGAAGACTGTTCAACAACACGTTTTATTATATATATGTCATTTTACACATTTACCATATGAGTGCACGAGATTATAGTCTATTTTTTTATGTATTGGTATATGTTGGACAAACATTCATTGTCTTGGAGCCCACAACCAAGGCAATAGGAGGTAGTTGTCTTGGACACAGTCTAATTTGTGAATGTTATTTTGTTTGTATGCAAAAATGGGTAATAAAACATTGATAATGTCTCTTTGATTTTGAAACCTTAAAGTAAATGGGTAATGGGGTGGTAATGATGAGCTCCTTGCATTTCGAATCCCAAAACTTGACCATGATATTTAATCATTTCTCTCAATTTACAGATTGTATCGCTGCCTATTCTTTGGATCACTGACAACCCTTGTTTGTTGATTTTACGAGTTATGTCGCTGCCTGGTCTTTGGTTCACCAACAACATATGTGTCGTTGCCTGTTCTTGGGATCACCGACAACCATTTGTTGTTTATTTCACAGGTTGTGTCATTGCTTGGTCTTTGGATCGTTAGCAACCCATGTGTTGTTGCATGGTCTTCGAATCGCAGGCAACATATGTGACGTTGTTGGGTCTTCAAATTGCCATCACTTTTTATTTCCTTTTGTTTCATGAAGTGTTGTCTGGTCTTCAGATTGTCACCTTTCTGTGATAATGTGTTGGAGGGGTATTTGTGTGACTCTTCTTTTTCATTGAGGCTGTTTTTTTTTTTTAATAAAAGGTGATATAGCCCTATTTTCATAATAGTTGTCTATGTATATAAAAAGATTTTGATCAATGCCACATCGATAGTTCGTGGAGCCTATTTTGTTAAAATGAGAAAAATGAATTTTTAATGATTTTAAATCGGTGCATGGCTGGTCATTTGATAATGATTTTGAGAAGAAAAATAAAACTAGTTTTCTTATGCTTTGCATATAGTATAGATTTCCTTACTGAGTTAGACATTCACCCTAATGACCCCCTCCTTCCCAGGTTTAACTTCTGGTGGTCAAGTGTAGTCTTCGAGGTGTGGTTACTTTGAATTAGTTGTCATTGGTGAGGATTTATTTCTTTTATTCATTTGTAAAATTCATCATATAGTGTTAAATGGTTTCATTTTCAGCACAATAATGTCTTTGTGTTTATTATTTCGTCATTTGTAACTCTTGTTGTTCACTTTGTGAACTCTAGCCCATTTCGCTTGGGTTTGGACTTTAAATTTATGTTAAGACTTCCATTGACAACCTAACTTTGGGCTGAGTGATTAGGTTCTCTCTAAGGATCAGGACATTTTACCTAGCATTTTTGTTAATCCCATCTTTGGGTCGTGACATGTTTTGATGATTGTAGTTTCATACCAGAAAACTTATGTATATATATTGACATATGGAAGAATGTGATGAAGAAATGCATTGTGAACTTGGTTACAAGGATGTATGTTTGAATCAAAATGAAATGACTATATGTGTATTTAATAAATTGTAATAGATTATGTGTATTAAAAGAAAATTCTTCTGCCATATGGTTTTTGAAAACATATTGTATTATGTTTTTTAGAAAAAAAATGTACATGAATTCAGTGTAAAAGAATGGGTTGAAAGTCGAGGCATGACAACCAATTTTTTCTAGTTGATTGCTTGTCGAATTTTATTTGGCATCTAATATGTCAATTTTGGAGAGTTTTTGCATGGATCCTTGAGTTGGTCTCTATACCATTGGTAGGATCCAACGTTTATTCTGAAAGTTTATAAAGCATACTGATGTGAGTGTAACTTTAGGTAGCAAAGTTTGACAAATTGGGATTAGACTATTTAGTTATAGATTTTAGAAGTCAAGGTAAATGCGGCAGAGTTAGGAATTTATTTATTATATTCAGTTATGCATATTACGATTTTAATATAACTTATTTTTTTAGTTATATTCACATTTTATGACATGTTTTGTTTTACAACATGTTGATATTTTTATTGTCGCATTTATTTTGTGCATGTATCTTTATTTTTATT
The DNA here is from genome assembly GCA_022433065.1 of Begonia loranthoides. NCBI lineage: Eukaryota > Viridiplantae > Streptophyta > Magnoliopsida > Cucurbitales > Begoniaceae > Begonia > Begonia loranthoides. The sequence goes on from CM039485.1 coordinate 7,795,545, forward strand.
GATGATCATAATTGTCACGACTCGCAAGGGACACGAGATAGAATGAAGAACCACCCGACCCAAAAGAACCAAATTGTCCGACCATTTTACTTTAATTATCGTAATTAGCAGCGAAAGTCTTAAAATTTTATTGAAAACCAGGACCCGACAACAAATGGGCTAAACAGATCCAACAAGCGACATCAAAATAGTATGGTAAAATAAATCAAAAAATAACTATGCTAAATAAAAAAAAAAGGGCTTACAAATATTCTTAACAAATCTAATCTTACAAAAATAACTCTCAATAAAAATTATTAAAATATTTGAAAATAGTATTCATCGAAATTACTCCTAAATCGGCAACTAAAAATCTTGCTGATAAAATATTAAAAGGGGGAAGACATTTAGGGTGAGTCAACTAAATTCAATAGAATAAAATTTGATATTAAATATTTTAATTAAAAACAATAACTAAGCATATTTGTCATAAAAATAATATTTTCATAAATTTATTTTAAAGAATTGTACAGAACAAAACACGTTTAAACAACCTACTATAATGTGGTACGTAATTAAAAATAGACCCTTGTTGTATTATATAAAAATAAAAGCTACTCACAGAATCCAGACACACCATGCTATAGGCATATCACATAACAATGACGATACTCGGTGATTGCGAAAGCTAGAGAAAGACCCTGATCAGATTTAGGACTTTACACCCAAGGATACGACATATACAACTGTCTCATTGCTCTACTTAACAGCAAAAAAACACATCCTCCTACAGACGAATGTTCATAAAATAAAATAAGACTTCAATTTGGGTCGATCGATCTCAATTCACACGACCCACTTGATCCATATCATTTTTGTATGCTTAATAAAATATGTTAGCTGAAAAATTATATAATATAAATAAAAACCCAACGAACCATAAAATGGATATGTCATTTTATACGACAACACGTCTAAAAATATTATTTTTAGAAAACAATGCAATGTTGTAAATAAAATTGTTTCTCTATCTCAAAGTGGGTCTACCATCGGTTAAAGCTCAATTATTCAAAAGCCCAATTCCAAGAGTCCATGATTTTTAAATTAAATTTTTGATACCTAACCAAAAATAGAATTGATAAAATTTGGGTTAAAATTTTATACATTAAATCCCCAATTTTTGCTTAAAAATAATTCAAAATTAATTGGGTGGAAAAAAAAAAAATCTCAATTTGGGTTCAAAATAAATCTAGAAATATGGCCAAAAAAGGGTTGGACCACAACCCAAATTGGGTGTGAACCAAAACCCAACAATAGCTGAACCGCAACCTAAGAAGAGAACCTAGACCATGGTCTAGTTGGCCGAGCTGTGACCCTCACACACAAGTCACGATTTCCTCGAAGCTAGCGACTTCGTCTATGGCCGAGACTTCTAGTCGTTGCCCAACTGGCCAAGGCTGAAGTTGATTTACACTGCATCTCAGCTTTGCTAAGTTGCAGTGAAGCATCCCTTCCCCCTAATGCCATCCAGAAATAATTCGCTAGGTCCTCCAATAAATTGGCAAAATCACCAGTTTCCTTTACAAAGAAATTTTTCAATTTCACAACCCCGTTCCAAAATTTTTAACACAAAAATCCAAAGTTTTTATATTCAATCTATACCAACATTTATAGAGTCAAAACTGAAACGTTTCCCATCAGTTTCTCACATAAACAGTTTTGATTTCTTCTTGGGTTTCATACCTTCAATACCTTAAAGAAATTTTTGAAATCCAAGAGTAAAGGTCGCCGCTTGCAGTTGCTCTGATCTTGCCTACCAAGTTGCCATAATAGGGTCAAGTTCTTATGGATAAAAGAAAATTTTCCAACTTCTATTGCACTTAAATTTTGCTTACCATGAGTAAACAATGGTCCAAATTGGAGAGACTACTATGCTTGCGGAAGAAAGTTTGATAGAAGGTTGATGGAGTGGGGAGAGGTGAGAAAGGGAAAGGAATTATAATGGCAGAGAAAAGGAAGGGAAGGAAATTTGGGAAGAAGAAGGAAAGGAAGGAATTTCCTTCTCTGGGTTTGAAATGCTCCCATTGATTGGGGAAGGAAATTCATTCCATAAAAAAATTCTTTAAAAAAATGCCAGATATTACAATACTAGTAAGGTGCACCAAGTTCGATCAACCCGAGTGATGGTCATTGTATGATGAACACCTCTAGTTTTTCAAGAAAGTGTTTGCTTGTTCTGCGGATAGAGTAACGGGAAAGATGACTATATCGTGTCCCTAGGTGCGAATCTCTAAATGATGCAACTTATCAAGGTTATTGTTTCACTTTGCAATCACTGAATATTATCTTTCCCCTTATGCCTATGACATAGAGTGTTTGGAGACCGTGAGGAGCTCCTTTTTCACTGATGTTTTACATACTGCAATAGTGGTCTATTTTTATTATTTAACACAATATAGTAGATCATTTGATATTTGTGCTACTGAAGTTCTTGGAACATGTTTTGGATACCATTTTTATCCTCTATTTCAATACATGTATTTTCTTGATGCATGCACACTTTCATTTTTAAAGCACTCAATATAGCACTTAGAATCATTATTGAGTTTAATCAACTTACCCCAAATGATTTTTCTTTTCAAATCATAGTCAAGGAGTCTTGGAACAACCCTGACATATGACTGTGTTAGGCTTCTTATTTAGTTTTCAGTTGTTTATTTCTTATGAGAGTATTTTCCCTTGGTGAGACTTAATAGTATTTATATTTGGTTATTGCATTAGAGTATTGTTTATCATATTATGATGTTTGGTTTTATCACACAATCTTATTATATTATGGATCATACTCTTACACAATCTTGATATCACTGTTGGACTATTGGATTACACTGTTTCTTAGTCTTTACTTTAATTTGGGTATTTAAGTTTTTTGCTATAATTTTATTCATTATAACCTAGGGCCAGACGGTTCAATCCTTCTATGGGTTTAATCGTTATTCATTCTCATCGCGGGTCCCTTTGAGAATGAACATTGACAAAGACGAAATCAAGTTAAAAATTTAAAAGGGTTAGAAATCATATTAAAATACCTTATTTAAAAGAAAATGTAATGTATATGTGCTAGATTTAACAAATAAATTGAAAGTAATGTCTAAATTATTAGCAGCTAAAAAGTAGAAATTTCATTTATATAAAAAAAATAACATTTAATCTGTAAATTAACCAAAACATTATAATTTAAATTGCACTTTATGCTAATTATTTATGTCACGGCCTACAATGGACCCAAGACAGAACGGGGAATGACCCAATCCAAAAGAACAAAATCATCCGACCCTTTTCTTTAATTATTCTAATAAGAAATGGAAGTCTTAATATTTTATTAAGTCAGGTCTCGATGAAAAATGGAAAAAAACAGGTTTAGTAAGTGACATCAAAATAGAATGATAACATAAATTCAAAACATAACTGTGCTAAATAAAATTATAAGATAAGAGATTACAAATACCCTTAACAAGGTCTAAGTTCACAAAAACAATTCTTAAGAAGAATTATTAAAATGTCTGGAAATAGTATTTGCTGAAATTACTCTTGAGAGTCGTGAAAGGGGGGAGTCGTTTGAGGTGAGTTGACTAAACTTAATAGGATAAAGTTTTATATTCAACAGTTAAATTAAAATAATGATTCATTTTAGAAAATTATATAGAAGAACACACGTTTAAACAACCTACTATAATGTGATACATAATTAAAAATGGACACTTATTGTACCATATAAAATTCTAGTGAAATAGAAACCATATAAGGACTTCGAGCACACTATGTCATGGACATATCATATAACAACAGCAATGCTTGACAATTTAGAAAGCTACAGACTGACCATGATCAAGTTTATGGTTTTGTGTCCAGAGACACGACACATACAATTGTCTCATTTCTCTAGTTAATAGCAAACAAACACATCCTTCCACGGTTAAATGTACATAAAATAAAATAGAACCCCAAATCGAGTCAATCGAACTTGATTCACATAACCAAGTTCATTCATTAAATTTTATGTGCATACTTAATAAAATATGTTTAGTGAAAAATTACATATAGTATAAAAATTTGACGATCCATACAATGGACATGTCATTTTATTTGTAGTAACCCAAAATTTTTAAAGTTTTTTTTTAAAAGAAAAACTTATTTATCTTTATCAAAAACAAGTTTTGTCAAAAATCTTAAGTAGTGGAAAAACACTTTTTAATAGCGGAAAACGTACATTATTAAAAGCAGTAGAAATACATCATTAAAAATCTATACATAATTCCAATATTCAAACCCATAATTTTAGATTACATGAAATAAACATTTTATCCTAAAATAAATTCTCATACACTTTAAACGTTGCCAAACTATGGTCAAGGCTCACTCATGGAAACTCATCTTTAACATCATCTTCCACAAGAGTATCCTTGCTATCATAGTTACCTACACCAAAAGGTTCAAACTATGTGTCTAATGCTCAGTAAGCAGTATAAATCAAATGCTATAAATGTACATTATGTGATATGACATGATCATGATCTTTTTCTAACTTTTTCTTTACTTTTCTTTCTCTTTTAGGAATGAGTAGGCTTGGCAGTGGGACTCACACCACTATTCTCCAACCTTTGAGGAGATAGTCTTGAACCTTTGGGAGTCTTCCATTAGCAGCCATGCATTCTTTATCCACAGCGACCCAGCGAACCATCGGGTCGGTCTGTCCTGACATCAACCATGAAAAAACTAACGGGCTTATGTACCCACTAGTCCAACCTTTGGGGATAACCTGTCATCACTTTCTTTTTTTTCAACATGATTTTCTTTTGTCTCTTATTTTTCTTACATGTAAATTTATGCATGAAAACATATCATCTGCATGCAACAAAACATATCATTACATGAAAACATGTCATCTACATGCAAGAGAACATATCATTATTCATCCAGACATATAGCAATATCTGACACGTGCATTATATAGTTTGTTTTATATTACTTACTGAGCATTCGGCTCATTAATTAAAGTCTTGTTGATGTAGGTACATACACAAGAAGCAGGTTATGGAGCAGTTGATGAAGAATTTTCACGCACGGATCTTGTGGCTGGCTAGAGTAAAGGATTTAAAGAAAAAGAATTTGTTAGGAGTTTTGTAAAGTATTGAAATTGTAAAAGAAAAGAATTGTATTTCTTAAATGTTTTATTTCTAAAAGTCTTCCGTTGTGCTTTATAAAGAAGTTTTACAAGTTGTAAAGGTTTTCAGAAAATGATTTCAATAATTGTCTTTTCAACTATTTTGTTTTATAACGAAAAGTCTTCTATTGTTTTCATTAAAATGATAAGTTTTCCGTTGGGGTTTTTATAAAAAAGAAGAGTTTTAAATTTTACATGTTTTTAAATTAAAGAAAAATCGGATCGTTACACAATTCCTCCGCCAATGTATAAGCTGTCCACAAGTGTGACAAATATAAAGGTCTGAGCACCCACCCGCAATAAGGAGTGTCACTGAATTGTCCACTGGCTCCACTCTGAGTGTGTCCACCCTTGTTCTGAAATTTTTTCTAATCTTTCTCAATTATCTTCCCATTCACCTGCTACTCTTTGTTCGTCTTTCCTTTATATACACCAAACTTTTCAATCAAATCAAATTCAACTCGTTGAGCAGCAACAACCACATCAGATATAGAACTGAACTAAACTCCATGACTTACAACAAATGTCGAATCTTAGACCGAAGATACTTTCTGAACTTTACCATCTTATCAATCGGATTCATCTCTCTCATATACTATAACAACTCCATAAACTTAGCATAGTATTTCAGCACAGTAAGACCCTCCTGTTCCAAGTCATGATAAGTTCTTATCATAATCTGGTGGTGACCAAAGTTGCAAAAATTGTTTCTGAAAATCATTTCAAACTGGGTCTAGGTCATTATCTCCAACAATTAGTATAATCTTAGAGACTTCCACCAAACTTCGACCATATTCTTGAAATAGGAGGTCACAAAAGCCAACCCAACATTATGTCGGGACTCTAATAGCGGTCAAATTCTTCTATATCACCCTCAACCAGTTTTCAGCATTCTGAGGATCAGCTCCGCCCACAAACATCGGCAGGTTCATATGTCTCAACTGCATAAAGAAGTTCATGCAGCGAGTCTCAAGATCCTGATTGCCGCTATCTCAGGATGAATTTTGTAGCACATCCTTCAAGGCTACAATGGGATTAGTAGGCCGCAACTCAGCCGTTTGCATAGTAGGTGCTATAGAAGTATGGTTTTTAGGAGATCTTCTTGGAGGCATTCTCAAAAGGGAAAATGACAAATCAACCGTCGTACTTTGTAATCAATGACAAGTCAACCACTAAATTTTTTTTGCTAACAATATAACCATTGAAATATGGGAAAAAGTCACTGCTACCATCGCTGTCACGTTTGCCATTAAATGCTAGTCCACAAGCCGCGGCAGCTTGTCTACTAATCTGTCGTGGCTCAACGCATTTAACAAAAATAACCTTATAATATTGATTGTCTGTCGCGGTTCATAAACGACCCGCCACATGTGACAATAAATTGCGGCGGTTTAATACTAATCTGCTGTGGGTTAACTTTAAAATACGGCGGTTTAAACTTGATCCACCACGGTTCATCATGCCTCGTATGTCGTTCCTTTGCCTTACTATATAATAAGCAATCGTGCGCTCTGGCAAGTTCACCACAAAACACAATATCCTCGGCAAATATTCGAACTCTCAGACCTTAGTTCCACACTGTGTAATCGATATCAATGGAGTCTCGCGTAAAGAAAATGACACTCAAGTGAAAGGATGCTTCGTCGCAAACTCACCCGCAACCACAAGCAGAAACAATGGACTCTGCCCATGAACACTGTTGGATTGCAACTGACCTCGTTGGTCAGTTTCACGAGGGTGTACTAGCTACAGTACAAGATTGAGCACCCATGGTGCAAGGACCAACCGTCGCGGTGCAAGATGGAGCACCTGTGGTAGGTTAAGTTAGACGAGCCGAAGTGGGTGAAGATTGCAGAATTGAAGCTGAAGCCGAGGTTGAAACACAACCTCAACCTCAACAACGACTGGTTGGAGGTGCAGTGGTCCATTTCCAACCCGTTATAGCGGGTTTCCACTCCCCACTCTTCAAGATAGCCTATGCCATGGAACGGTATGAAGCTGATGTTCAACACCGTTCAATTATTGTTTCTAGAATAGTAGACTTTGAGTCCTTGGCTGAGTTGGAAATTGAACAATTTTTTGAGGGGGCTGGCTTAGCTAATTTGTGTCGATTGGGTGGAAGTTGCTGTCAGAGGATTGTGAAGCTGTTTTATGCAAATTTGGAACTATCCACCCAGCCATGAGAGGTTCAGACTTATATGTTTAGTTGGGAGTTGAGGCTGACTCACAGCGATCTTAACGTGATGCTTGGATGTGTGATGGAGGGACCAAGCGATCAGTATTACCACATGTCTCGGGAGCCACCTTTCGTCAAGCGAGGAGAAGGGTTGGTAGTGCTTAGATTGTTGCACCAGGATCCTAAGATTGGCGCGTACAAGAAACCAAAGTCCAGTGAGTTGAATACTATAGCCTGAGTGATCCATATCATCATGACGCACACCATTTTACCTCGAGATGGACATCGAGACCATATTAGCTGCATGGATCTCTATTTGCTCAAGAAGGTGTTCACCATGAAAAAAGTGGACATCAGATATGTCATTTTGAGTCACATGCATGAGGTGCTGAACAACTCGGCTAAGAGTCTACCATTCAATTGGCTCATACAAAGGATTGTTGAGCAGGTTGGGGTTCCGATCTCGGAGGATGAGTCGAGAATCGAAGAGAAGGCCACAGACGTCCACAACA
>CM039485.1:7804431-7820348 GCA_022433065.1 Begonia loranthoides
TTCTCAGTTGTACGACCTCCACCCCTCTTAGTGGCTCAGCCTTCAGCCCCTCAAACGAACAGCCTCCAACATCGCTTCTATAGCAGAGGGAGGAGGATGCTCCAGCATCCCACGCAATAGTGGACCCGCAATTGTCTTTTTTTTTATCACAAATTTGCAGAAGAAACATGGCAAGAAGGTGGCTTAGGGTAGTTAGGATATGTAGAGATACTGACTTTGTTGTACATAATAAAGAATTCATTGACTCTTTACATGTTTATGTTTTCATTTTTCTGTTTGGATGATATCTGTTGAGAAAAATATATGTTAGGAAAAATATTTGTTTTTGATAATGTCGCAAGAGGGATAGACTACAAACAAGAAAAACTCTTGCACAATTTTTGATTTTTTGCTGCTGCGGATAGTTGACAAATCGCCGGGGTTACACACGAGCCACTATAGATTTTCTAATGGGCTGCAGCGACCTAATAACTATCCACCATGGCGTAGCATCAATACGTCGCGACCCATCAGCCGACTGAATTACATATTCAAATTTTTACCTAGGGAAAAGTTGGCAATTAGACATTTTCATACTAATCAATTTCCATTCATCATCAACAATCAAATTTATCAAACCAATATATCAATTCTATTACAACCATAACGTGCATTACAACTGTAAACCAAAGTGACTGTTAACTATGCATCGAAACCAGACATACATCATGTACAATAGTTTATTAGAGGTTTTACAATAGGTATAATACATCGTGTTGTCTTCTCTAATCAAGGAAGGTTAAGGTCCACATTTGTGTATGTTTGTGTTTATGGACCTTACACATCATACTCCTACAGAACATATTGCAAATGAAATTAGCATAGTTCAAATAACACATGAAAATGTAAACGTGATAATGGGAGCACCTGCATCTCAGGAACTATGTTGGGAACTGTCTCGGCAACTCTCTCGGGGACTGTTTGGGGGACTATGGCAAGAATTGTCTCGAGGGAGTCTTGGGGACTCTAAAACCCATAAATGTGCCCTTCGACTTTCCTCTACCGCCTCTGCCTCTGCCTCTACTACCACATGCACTAGACTCGCCTCCACCTTTGAACGTGCGGGAATTGTGCCCCACACCCCCACACCGACCACACATCATGTTCACATGTCTTCTGGGCAACACTGTCCCACTTGGGACCTCATCCACATCCCGTATTCTTTGTTTTTTTGGCATACCAGGACGCCTTTTAATGGTGGTGGGATAATTGGATCTAGATACGTCACAGAAAGCCACATGATTTATCCACTGATAGGACAGACAAAGTGGGAGTACATCGACATGTATGTTTCCCGGTGATAGCACTCATTCACAAATTCCTCCAGAGATCTCCTCATGAATTGAATACACAGGACTGAATGGACACACGGGATGCCAGTCAACTCCCATCAATAATAGTTACAAGCACGCCTGTCCAAATTGACAAAGTACTGTTTGTTACCGTGCTTACCTCAAATTGGGCAGCTCTTGAAAACTGGGGGCTTCAATTTCAACCTGCAAGTTGTAGTCTGGCAAGCCGGTTGTTGATCTGCAGACACAAAAGGCTCGTCAAGCACACCATATTTTTGGTTTTTTTTTAACGATCTATCTCGTGATGCCCTTTTATATAATCTCGAATATACTTAGAATCGGTTTGTCCCGAGCTGGTGGGATGTAAGCGTTTAAGGATACGCTGAGGATAGAGTAAAAGTCATGTTTGGCCCAGCATCTCGAATCTATTCCTCGTAGATAGTTGTGGGCCAATAGGTCAAGCAAAAATAATTTTGCGATCTCTCTCTCAAAGTGCCTCTCTGTTGTGGCTCTAAATGCGATCCACATTACATCCTCGAACAACTTACCTTAAATTGTTTTTGAAAATTACCATACAGGTGTCAGATGCAAAATTGATGGTTCACTTGACCTACCACCTCTCTAACAGTTGGCACTAGCCCCTATAAAAATTCATAGTATGAGTCAAACATTGGTACACAACGCATAACATAAATATAGAAGGCAAAAGCAATAAACTGCACCTTTTGTCGATCATAAATAATTGTCCACCCATTGTCGGTTGGGGTGTTTAGATCGTCGAGCAACAATTCCAGAAACAAGCTCCAAAAAGCCCTATTTTCTACTTCAATCACTGCTACAGCAATCGTATACATTCTATCATTCTCATCAATGGTGATAGCAGTGAGCAGGTGGCCTGGAGTCGCTCCCTTCAAGTGGCAACCATCCAAACAAATAACCTGTCTAAAACAGTTCAGCAGGCCTATCTTGCATGCAGCCAAACACATGTACATCCTTTTAAATATACTCATCTTTAGGTCAACACGCACTGAGCTTCCAGGATTAGACTGTCAAATCTCCTAGGCATAAGACCATATAAGCTTGTATTGCTCACTGTCATCCCCTTCGTTAATTTTTTTGGCCGCATTTCTTGCCCTTCTAGCAAGGTTGGGTGTGATGTTGACATTAAAGTCCTTCATGATTGTCTCAATTATAAAAGAAAGGTCCCAGTGGACCTGACTTCTAAATCTGTCCAAGTAATGCGCTGCCACCCATTTGGCAAAGGCATGGCGACTTTCCATCTTTCTCGAGCAAGTGTGAACGTTGTTGTCGCACTGTATTTGAAACATCATTTCACCTTGCATTTTTTAGGCGCGCATCCTTCCTAGCAGGCAACCCTCAACCAATGAGCATCACTGTGGGTGAATTTTATCATGTACCCATTATTCAATGCATGCTCGATAATTTCTTCTCTAATTTTATTCAGTGAACTATACTTCTTACCAAGACCCATACCAGCAAACGTGCATGCTACTTGTGGGGGGAGTCTAGGCCTACTATCGGCCATATCCATGTCTTTGTCACTGCTAGATTTCTATAATAAACGGAGCTCCTCCTGGTCCTCCTCATCTAGCGTTACTAAGACGGAATGCACCACTATAACAGCTTCATCTCCAATTGCACGTACCTCATTGGCCAAAAATGTGGAGGTGGGCCCCACTTCAACTTGACAGTTAATAACAGATTCCTCAACACTTTGAGATGTCATTTGGTGTTCAACAAATGCTTCAATTTTGCCAAAATACGGTTCGCTTCAGCTCTCAGAAATCTCTAGGGTTCGCTAGTCACTGACAAAATCTCTGAGAAAATCGCGAGGAGTGTACCATGAATTTGTATAAGGCGGACGAGGCACGATGAGTCGCGGCAGATCAAGTTTAAATCGCTGCGGGTTAAAGTTAACCCACGGTGGCTTAGTACTAAACCGGAGCAATTTATTGTCACCCGCGGCAGGTCATTTATGAACCACAGCCAGCCATCAATATTATAGGTTATTTTTGTTAAATACGTTGAGTTGCGGCGAATTAGTAGACGAGTCGCCGAGCGTTTAACGGTAAACGTGATAGCGATGTTAGCGGTGACTTTTTTCCATAGTTTAGTGATTATTTTGTTAGCAAAAAAGTTTAGTGGTTGACTTGTCATTGATTGCAAAGTACAATGGTTGGTTTGTCATTTTTCCTTTTCAAAAAATGTGAAAAATTTACGGGATATGTTAGAATACGTCCTTATGCATAATATTTGCAAGTTCTTGTATATCACCACACTATTTACCTTATTAATGTTCTTTTTCAAGATGGTAACATAGTTCTGATACTAAAATTTTTTGCCATAACCCGCAAAGAATCCAAGACAGAATGGAAAACGACCCCACCCAAAAGAACATAATCATTTTACCTTTTTCTTTAATTATTTTAATTAGTAGTAGAAGTCTTAATATTTTATTTAATCTAGGGTCTGATGACAAATGGGCAAAGCAGGTCCAACAAACGACATCAAAATATAATGATAATATAAATCCAAAACATAACTGTGCTAAATAAAAAAAAAAGGGATTATAAATATCATTAAATAGGTCTAACCTCACAAAAATAACTCTCAAGAAAAATTATTAAAATGTCTAGAAGTAGTATTAGCCGAAATTACTCATGAATCAACAATTGAAAATTCAGCTGATGAAGTCCTGGAAGCGAAGAGTCGTTTGGGGTAAGCTGACTAAATGCAATAGAGATAAAGTTTTACATTCAGCAAGTTAAATTAAAATAATGATTAAACATGTTTGTCATAAAAATAATGTCTCATAAATTCATTTTAGAAAATTGTACAGAAGAGCACGCGTTTGAACATACCACTATAATGTGGTATGTAATTAAAAATAAACTATTGTTGTACCATATAAAAATCCCAATAAAAATGGAGTCACTCACGGACTCCAAGAATATTATGTTATAGGTATATCACATAACAACAACGATGTTCGGAAATCGAGAAAACCACAAAAAAAAACCTCTAATCAGGTTTATGGTTTTGCTCTCAGGGACACGACACATACAGTTGTTTTATTACTCTAGTTAACAGCAAACAACCACATTCTCACATGGTTAAATGTGCGTAAATAAAACAAGATCTCAAATCGGGTCAATCGAACTCTGTTCACACGACCAAGTTGATTCATTAAATTTTATGCACATGCTTAATAAAATATATTTAGTGAAAAATTACATATAATATAAAACTCCAATAAGTCAGAATAGGTACGTAATTTTATATAAGACACGTCTTAAAATATTATTTTTTTAAAAACCGTGCAATGTTGTACATGAAATTAAATTTCTACCTCGAAATGGTCTACCACTAACCAAAGCCCAAAATCCAAAAGTCCAGGATTTTAAACTTTAATTTTGGTATCTATCCAAAAATAAAATCGATAAATTTTTGGTTAAAATTTAAACATTTAAATTTTCTTTTTTTTTTTATTTTTTGGGCCAAAATTTGTCCTGGGCCACAACCCAAAAAACCCAAACCACAATCTAGGTAGGATTTGAGCCGCGCAACCGAAGTGAAGCTGAGCCATGACTCAGTACTTCCTGAGTCGTGGTTTATCTTCTTCTTGACCGATAAAGCCGAGATTGTCGTTGTCCAGGCTCCTTCTCTCAATCTTCTGCCTAATCGGCCGAGGCCGAGGCGACCTATGCTACGACTCAACGTTTCTGGAGTTGCGGTTCGGTGTTACCCCCACTAACGCTATCCACATGATTCTGTGGCCCGATTTCGTTAAATCTTCTAACCATCAACATTGATTCTTAACAATAAAATCCATTAATTCCAAACTGCCATTTACAAATAATAAAAGAAGGTTATATATCAGGTTTTTCACACCTTCGAGTCGACATAATACTACCCTGGCTTTCCTCCATTGAAGTCCGGTTGATCCTCCCTCGATTCGTCGCTCAAAGCCTACTCCAATGCAAACTTAACCAATACTTTCAATTCACATATTGAATGTCTAAAAGAAAAGAAGAACTCAACACTATCAAGATTAAGGAGAGAAGATTAAATTGATTTATCAATTTCAAATTCTTTCTCCTGTCAAAGGCAAAAATTGAGTCTTTCAATTCCACTCAAATTTCTTGCCAAAGAGCTTCGTTTTCGGAAGAGATATTTACAGATAGGACAAAGGGGAGAGAGATGAGGGTGAAGATGTTGTTTAATAGGAAAGAATTTCTTTACTTGATTAGCAAAAGATCCACAATTATTCCAAATTTCCTTCCCCACCCAAAAAAAAAGTCAAATATTACAATTTATATTATATCTTAGCCTTTACATAGTTTACACGTAGGTCAACTTTTGTTAGAAACCCGTTGAGGCAGCAAGGGTAAGGAGCGTGGGAGGGTAGAGTGTAGGGCTGGCTTTTTCCTTTTGCTCATTTAATAATAGATGATGGAAATGGTCGGTCCAAGGAAGTTGCTTGCATGCGATGATCCAAATCCTGTTTGCCGATATTCTGTCTGACATATTCAACTCTACTGTTCTACAGCTGTCTTCTACTGTTTTTGCCTTTATGTTTGTGGCAATTATAGGCTCAATACTGTCTCCTTCTTTCCTTTCTTTTTCACCACTTTCGTAAGCTTCTTAATTACATTAATTGCTCTCCAAACAACATTTTGAGATGCAGTGCTAGTCATCACAACTTTGGAACGTCTCTTCATGGGTGAGATGGAAGTCATCCATGTGCTAGCAACAAGAGATGGAAGATGTTGGAGTTGGGTGGATTGAATTGTCAAGTCTAGGATGATTAAATTGCAGGTGTGAGGAGGCAAACATGTTGTCGATTTAGAAACACCGTTGTATCTCTCTCTCCTTTCAAAAGCTGTGCTCTGAACTGACAACGTAAAATGAGGCAGTTAGCGGAGGCTCAACCTTAATGAAATATGTTTGTTGTTCTTACTCACAAACCCTACCAAAAAAAAAAAAAACCAAAAGCACTTTAAACGATGCACACATTTTCTGAATCATCAGGCACCAGTCAGTTAGTCAGTCAGTCACCACACCAAAAATGGAGACCCGACAGAATTATTTCTTCTGCGTTTAAAATAAAAAAGTCTGGTCTCCTCTTGAAAATTGAGTTTCCCCCTTAAGTCTCTCCAAAAAATAATCATTAAATAGGACATGTTAGGTGAAGAAACTCCCTACCATCAGTACCTACTTCGACCTCTCTCTCTCTCTCTCTCTACCTGCATGGAAGCTCAAAAACGTAGTCTTCCTCCTCCTGGGATGTAGAAGCAGTTTATGTTTTTATTTTTTCATTTGTTCTCTGCAACAACTAAGCTTAGAGAACTCCAAAGGCACTGCAGGCATGTCTAGATCATTGGCAAGGTCTGTAAAGCTTCAACATTTAACTTCTCCTTTTTCACATATTTTTTACTAACTAATCCTGAATCTTCTTTGGTAAAGTCCATTGAATGATTGGCTGGTTTTCATTTCAGAATTGGAAGAAGTAATGATCTACTGAGCAACCTCAAAAGATCTTTCTCAACTGTCGCTGGAGGAAGGTGAGTGGCTTCTCCATTTTTTCTGCTGTATGGACACGCTCGTTTCAAAGAATCAACCAGTCATAGAATTTTAATTACTGTTTTAGATCAGCATTAAGCTCTGGTCTGCCTTGTGAGAAAATGGGCAGCCATTTTTAATTGCTGGGAAAGATGCAGAGCTTCTTCCACATGCATGCAGATCCCAAAATCTGCCATTATTTTCGGAATATCCTCCTTTTTTTAGTTTTTTTTTTGGAAGTGGATCATAAGCATCATCTAAGTTATCGCTCTCTTGCTAAGTACTTTTTAATTATTTTCCTCCTCATACTTTCTATATTTTTTGTAGATCTTAACTCAAAGCCTTATATTGAAATGGATATAAGCTATTTATCTTCAAGTTTATTGAAAAAAATAGTTTTAATTGAAATGAGAAAATGGAGGACTTGCAAATTCAGGCTTGCAGGAAAAGTAGCAATAATAACGGGAGCTGCGAGCGGTCTCGGCCGGGCCACAGCCCGGGAATTCATCCGGCACGGGGCCCACGTCATCATTGCCGACGTGGACGCTCACGCTGCCTCACACTTCGCCGACGATCTAGCCCAGCCGCCCATTTTTTACCCGTGCGACGTCGCCGTCGAGTCCCAAATTGCAGAGGTCGTTGACTTCGCCATCTCCCACCTCGGCAAACTCGACATTATGTACAACAACGCCGGAATCACAGGTCCGGCGATTCCCCCCAGCATCGCCGACATCAATCTAGATGACTTCGACCGAGTCATGCAGGTAAACGTCCGGGGAGTCGTCGCCGGGATTAAGCACGCAGCCCGAGTCATGATTCCTCGCCGGTCTGGCTCCATTCTCTGCACTTCCAGCATTACCGGTCTAATGGGTGGGTTGGGTCCACATCCGTACTCGATATCAAAGTTTACGATACCTGGAATAGTGAAGTCGGCGGCGAGCGAGCTCTGCCGAAGTGGGGTTCGGATAAACTGTATATCTCCTGCTCCTATTCCGACGGCGATGTCTGTAGAGGGGATAAGGCAAGTGTACGGAGAATTGACGGAGGAGCAAGCGGTGGGGATTATAAATGGGCTGAGTGTGCTTGAAGGGGCGAAGTGTGAGGAGGAGGATGTGGCGAGAGCGGCGTTATTTCTTGCCTCCGACGAAGCAAAGTATGTGAGTGGCCATAATCTGGTAGTGGACGGAGGATTCACTTGCTTTAAAAATCTGAGCTTTCCTTCACTCTGATTTGAGTGTTCATTGGAAACAGGCAGGGGGAGTTGACAGATGATTGTGTTCTGTTGGCCACTAACTCCAAGTAATTCCATTTTCTTTTTCTTTTTTGTCCCCTAATTTATTAAGAAAATGTGCGTGGATTGACCATAGTATTTTTTTAAGTAGTTGTTGCAATAATTTTACTAGACTTGTATTTAAATGTTATTTAGACAATGGAGATGAACCCTGAATTTTTCTATGATAGACTTGTTAAATCTAAACATGATATAACAACTCAATTCAAAGATATACATTAGTTGCAGAATAATTTTGAAATATCTTTTGTCATTGATATTAAAATCAAGAACAACTAATTTTTCTCTTAAATAGTCACTTCTAATCATTTACAATGTTATACTCATAGTTATAATTTTTTGAAAATGAGATTATAGGCATAGAGAGATATAATACCCTTCTATTTATAAATTCTTTCATCATAAGTTACATTGAAAGGGTGTTATTTCGGCAATTTCATTTGATGAAAACTATCAAAAAACTAGACCACAAGCTTTAGTAGACAGTTACAAATTCAAAAGCCATGTTAGATTATTAAACTGCCAACATTCTCACACTTTGTCTTTGTTTTATGTTATTTTTGTAGTAAAAAACACAACAGATTAATCATGGCTATATATCATCATAATAAATTTGAATATTATCTTTAATATATCACTATATATTATGTTCCTTTCTTTATTTTACATAAACTTAATGAATAAACTCTATGTTTATTATAGATTTAATGTTTAAGTATATTTCTCAAAATAAATGTGTACACTATAAATATGATTATGAGAAATATCATAAGAAGAGGTACATTAACATCGTTCTTACAATGAAAAATTACATGGAGGAACCAAGTCTCATTCTTTTTACATGATCCCTAAATTTCGACCGTGGCATGCCTTTAGTCAAAGGATCGACAATCATCAATTCAATGTTGATGTGTTCGATGACCACTGTAATATCTTTAACATGTTCTATTATGGCTAAATACTTAATGTCGATATACTTACTTCGACTACTATTTTTGTTATTTTTAGCCATAAAAACTATAGTTGAATTGTCACAATTTATTTTCAATGGCCAAGAAATAGAATCTACGATTCTAAGCCTTTGAAATAAAACTTTTCATCCATACACTATATGAAGTAGCCTCAAAACATGATATGAACTCAATTTCCATAGTAAATGTGGCCGCCAAGTTTTCTTTTACACTTCTCCAAGAAACAACTTCACTGACAAACATAAAAATATATCTAGATGTTGAAATACGTGAATTACACACAGCTAGCAAAGTCTAAATCAGAGTAGTCAATCACATCTAAGCTATCAGTCCATCTATACATAAGCATGTAGGCTTTGGTTCGTTGAAGGTTTCGCAATACTTTCTTTGCTGCAATCCAGTGGTCTTTACGTGGATTACTCTGATATCTTCCTAACATCCCAACAATAAATGCAATGTCAGGTCTTATGCAGACTTGAGCATACATTAGGCTTCCAACAACCAAAGCATATGAAACGTTCTTCATTTGCTCCCTCTCAAAATCGTTATTTGGGCACTGGTTCTCATGGAACTTGTCACCCTTCACAATTGGAGCTATAGTAGGTCAACAATCCTTTATTTGAAATCTCTCTAAAACTTTATTGATATAAGTTTCTTGAGACAAACCCAAATTGCCTCGAAATCTGTCGCGATGAATCTTAATACCGATAACATAGAAGACATCACTCATGTCCTTCATATCAACGTTTTCAGAGAGAAATTATTTCACCTCATGCAATAAACCCTTATCATGTAGCGACCCGATTTTTGTACATTTTAAAATGTATAATTTGAAAGACATTTTCTTTTCTGAAAGACAACAGAAGACTTTTATTAATAAAACAAATCGTTTAAGAATATAGTAAATAAAATTCTTTTCGTTAAAGCATGTACAACTTAGAAAACATGTGTTAACAATAATCTTTTTACAACATGAAAACCATTTACAAATCTTTTAGCCTTTAGCCTAGATAGCCACAAGGTCTGCAACGGGCAAATCATCCATCCACTGCTTCCATCCTTAATATTGAGCATACTTACATTACAAAACTTAAACTATGAGCCTTACTGTAATACCTGAGTAAATCTTCTATGTACAATGTAAAAGATTTTACGGAATGAACAATTCGATACGTTTTGTAATTTTCTATTGTACACTTTATATAATGCGATGGAAATGATATAATGCAATGAAAATTAGGAAAGAAATATTAATTGGATTTATTAAATGTAACTTTTAAAGGCTCTACAATCGGCATTTTTGGTCTTGGGCACGGTCTTGGTCGCGGTCGAGGAACACGACCAAAATGCATTACATAATGCATTTCAGGTTTTCGGTCGACTGGCGGTCTTGGGCGCAATCGAGGATCTCAACTAAAATGGATTACATATTGTATTTTTGGTTTTTGGTCAAATCATCGGTCGATGGAGCGGTCGAATATCTCGACCAAAATATGGATTTGTAGCGAAATTCCTTGAGACTGGTCGACAGGACAGTCTACTGTTCCTATTAATCGAACTGTCACCTGGAGCTGCGTATTCTACAAAAAACATATTTTTCTACCATGGTCATTTCACGTTTCTCTCGATAATTTCCACGTGACTCTCCCGATATAATAAGGATTTTTCCTCATGGCATTGCGGCATTGGACCACCACCTTCCTCGTTATTGGTAATTGTCTTCTCTTGGAAGCTCCTTCCTTGCCTTTAAACGAAGAAGGCTGGTGTGAAGGATGCAGTTTTGCTTCTAGCAGTGAGATTTACAGAGAGCTGAGTGAGTGAAAGGGTGAGGGGAGGAAGAGCACTATTATTTTATATTGTGTGTGTGTGTGCGCGCGATGAGGGGGGATGCGTCTTGGCTTGTCTGGCTGTTGTTGGCCATGGGTGTTGGAGTCGTGCTGTGAGTTTTCTGAAGTTCTACAGAGTGACATTCTAAGTAGGGTAAGAAGTAAGTTAAGTCGTGGCCATAGGAGGCCCTTCACCATGAGCAGTGTCTGTTTTATTGAATTGAAAACTTTAATCTATGAATTGCTAGTGGAACTTTATGCATAGTTTTCCGCCCTGCTAGGTGATGATCTGTTAGTTTAGAATTCTGCTCACTGCTTAGTTATGTTGGATGTTTGGATGGTTGTTTCTGCCGAGAATAGCTTCTGCTACATATTAGTTACCCTATTGTTTTGATAAATGAAATGTGGAAATCTCTACCTGGATACGGCTGAATTTGGATTTCTTACTTGGTGACTCTGTTAAATTCAGATTTAGCTCCTTGCATGGTTCTATTGGATTATCTCTGCCGATATTGTCCATATTATTATGTTGATCATTGCTTCAAATCATGTTACCCTGTTGATAGTATGAGTTATTGCAATCCTGCTTTTATTAAGATGTTGGCCGATAAATTCTGTAAATTAAGACTTCACTATTAACATATTAAAGAGAAAGGCTATGAATATGAGCATATTTCCTGTCACTCGGTTCCATTGAATTAAATGAGTCTCCTTGCTTACATTGATATATATATTGTTGATACTTGACTGTGATCTCCTGTTGTTAATAGTGATAGTTGATATACTTTGAAATGGCACCATATATTGTTGTTCCCCTTGTTTATTAAAGCATTGATGTATATACCTTTGATATTTTGTTGTGATTAATATTGCAAAGCATTGTCATGCATCATGATAATAGACATAAGGGTGATGCCATATTTGGATTGGTATTCACATAGCATGGGAGAGACATAGCATGGGAGAGACCGGACTAAATAAGTGCAATGGAAATTTGGAGTTGGGGAGGTAGTTTGAACTCTAACAGGGAGGTTTGAGATTAAACTCTTCCCTTGATAGGATGCGAGAGTCTGTCTCCTGAGAGTTAGTTTTCGGTCAGAAACTATTCTCTTCATTCGAACTCTAACAAGGAGACTCGAGATTAAACTCTTCCCTCAATGGGATGCAAGAGTTTGTCTCCTGAGTGATAGTTCACTTCCAATGTCCCAACTCAATATATGAGTTTAATGATATGAGACTATGAGTAAAAGACAAATTGGGTAAATTCATTTCTGACATAATTAGACGTATGCATGCATCATACTGCATATTACTTATTACTAAGCGTTAGACTCATAGTTTGCTTATGGTGTAGGTGACGTACAGGATATGAGTTACATACCTGAGGAGAGAGTGGTTCACAATGAGCACTTGGGTTACCCAGCGGATTTGACCTGAGGGATTATGGCTCATGGAGAATAGAATTATGTTTTTGGAAAATGGTTTAAAAGACAATAAATATTTTGTGAAACTATGGACTCATGTTAAAATGATCAAACCATATTTTGGATTTGCTAATGATTTCCACTTTACTCTCTCTGATTTATTTTTCTCTCGTACGTTTTAAAGTAAAAAGAAAAATTTTATACGGTAAAGAAAAAGAAAAGGGTTTTAAATAACTTGGGGCATTACACTAAGCTCAGTAAGAAGATACATGCATAATGAACATGATATGCGCGTCATAACGCAATCTCTTTTCTTTTCTTAACATTTATTTGTTTAGGAAAAAGATGATGAACTTCGATCAATGATGAATTTATGCTATGACGGTGAACTTGTACCATACTGGTGAACTTGTGAACTTATACCATAACCGTGAACTTATCCGTCATGGTGAACTTGTACCAGAATAATGAACTTATACCGTTCTCTTTCTTTTAACAGATTTGGAGTGAGTGGTGAACTTTAACTCAACTCAAACCTTTCTTATTTTCTTTACGCATTTCTTAAATAAAACTTATACATATAAAATCGTTTCATAATTTCTCTTAAAATTCATGATGCATGAACATGTACGAATGCATACATTTTTATATATTTCTAACACTTTATTTACATATAAAATCCTTAACATTATTAAGTACAACATCAACCATAGGTTCTTAATAGCAACATCAAACATCACCTCAAAGCAATACATTCTCGAACAACAACGGAATCACAACTTATATCTAACGAACCCAAGCATCAAACAAGCAACATTAAATCTCCCAAGCTCAACATGATCAAAACCTAACATTTGTCAAACACAACAACAAAGTATAACCTCAAAACATGATCTTAAACAACCAGCAACATTAAACTACTTATCGACCATAACATGTTCTTAATTAACATCAACAATACAATAGGTTCTTAATTAACACCAACAACAGATTTATGAAGTATATTATCAACAACAGAGCATGATGTTCCTGAACTTAATATATATCAGCTACGTATCATCAACAACAAAGCAACCTCAAAGAAACAACTTATCCTCAAACATTGAATAGATCTATAGCTTAACAATAACATCAATCTATCTAGAACAAGCATCAAAGAACAATCAAGCCCAACCTCTTGTGATGTAGCCCCTAAGGGAAAAACACACACACACACACACACACACACACACACACACACACACACACTTCTTACCTCTATTCCTTAGGGAATATAAGGGCACAAATTTCCCTTTTCAAGCTGAAGCTTTCTCCTCTTCCTGCTCTTCTTCTTCTTCACAACCGCTCACCTTCTCTCTAGAGACAAAATCTCTGCTTTTCTCTCACGATTTCTTCTCCCAGAATTCCTTCTACCCTTTTTCCCATTTTTCCTTTTTCTTTTTATAATCACTTAAGTCCTTCTTCAACCAACAAAACAGGTCGTGGCGCTTGGCAAGACATCCACATGGAGTTCACCGATTTTTCTTCCAATCAGAATACAATATCACAACTCATTTCTGGCAACTTTTTGACTTGCCGATCAACCAAACCCTTCAGGTGATCGACTGCAAAACAGCATAAAAACAACTTCTGTACAATCTTCAAAAAAGTCAATCGATCGTCTTCATTCTTCTGATTGACCACAAATCCACATTTTACACTCTAAATGACTGTGATCGACTGCAAATATTGCCTTGATCGACCACAAATCCTTAAATTTCACAAAAACATGACAAAGTCGTCGATCACTAACTCACATACATGATCAACCGCTCAACATCCTATATTGACTCTGTAATATTTGGACATGAAGTTGATCGACCACTCATCCTTCTTGATCGACCACCATCCATCAGACAGCCCTAATCCTTCACACTTCTCCACCAGTGGTTGATTGGTCCTTCACAAGATCGACCACTCCTTCTCATCTTACAAAAAGCATAGAAATTAATACCTCCATTAACCAACAAGAACAAATTACATCCCTGAATTAACATTATCCCATAGCTCTCCAATGTTCATCACATATTATCATCCTTAAACAAAACTAACTATGACTCAAAATTTGGGGTATTACATATCATTAGTTCCAAGAAAAATATCATTCACATATAAAACTAATAAACAAATTTTACTTCCAATGACCTTATGGTATATACATTGATCCATGATATTTTTTACAAAACCGAATGAATAGATAACATCATAAAACTTTAAGTACCATTGATGGGAGCCTTGTTTCAATCCATTTATAGATTTCTTATGCTCGCACACTAAATGCTCACCTTCACAAGAGGAGAATCCTTTAGGTTGTTTCATGTATACTTCTTCATCTAGCTCTCCATTGAAAAAAGTCATTTTTGTTAGCCTAAATATTGTTAGGCTTAATTGTTTTGATGATAAATGTTTTGATTGAAAATTATAAGTTGTTTATTGTAATGCTCTTAATTGTATTAATCACTATATTTATATTCATTGGAAATACTTTCAATATGGGTAATAAGTTGTGCTAACATGTTTACCTAAGTCCATGTAGTGAATATACATCATATTGGGACTTAGAAATATTAAGGATGGAAAATGGAAGGGATGAGATCAAGTAAAATGCAAAATTGGTCGACCAAAATTATCCACGAAGGATGCGATCGAGGAGACGGTCGACGGGATCGACCAAAATACAATACAGAGTGCTCAATTTTTTCAAACGAGTATGTAGACGATGAAGTAGTCGACGAGAGCGACCGAAATCTATTACAGATTACTCCCAGGATTTTCGATCGACGGAGCAGTAGAGCAAAAGGAAAATGGTCGACCGAAAAAGTGCAGAATTCACAACGGCTAGTTTCCAACGGTCAGATGTGGTCGACCAAAAAGGAATTGGTTGACTTAATTTATAATGTCTATAAATAGAAGACACTCCGAAGCTCATTGCAACGAACCGAAAATTGAGCTGAAGCCCTGACAAATTTGAGACTCACTTTCAAATCATATTTTGAGTTTGTAACCTAATACTCTCCATACTCCCAAACTTGAATTTTCTATTTGGGAGAGTTAGGAATCTTTGTTTTCACATTTTCCTTCATTGTACTCTAACAAAAAGAGTGACACCTACAAATTAGTCAAGTGAAGGGTGACGCCCCGTAGTGGTCAAGAGAAAAGGGTGACGCCCTGGGAAAAAGTCAAATTGTAAAAGGTTTGTTTAACACCCGTGAAGTCAAACATTGCCATCTGAGAGATTGGGCAATCAAGGATCTCTAAGAGAAAACTTGGAGAGCAAACGCAGGCCAAAGTTTTCGAACTACGTGAACAAATTGATTTGCATATTCTCTTACCCTATCTCCTTTATTATTATTATTGTGAATTGTTTATTTGTATGCAATAAATCACTTAGGGTGTAGAGAAATATATATCACACAAAAAAGATTAGAACGTCTAATTCACCCCCCCCCCCA
>CM039485.1:7820743-7951988 GCA_022433065.1 Begonia loranthoides
CCCCCTCCTCTCCTCTCCTCTCCTCTCCTCTCCTCTATAGGCATGCATATCGATCCTTCAATTTTCACATCAATTTGTTGCAACTCAAAGTCATAATGTGTAACCAATGGCTAAAATGATGCGAAGAGAATCCTTCTTAGATACAAGAGAAAAGTCTCATTGTAATCGATTTCTTCCTTTTGAGTGAATCCTTTAATAACGAGTCTTGTTTTATATCTTTCGATGTTTCTCCATGAGTCTTTTTTAGTTTTAAAGACTCATTTACATCCAATGGATTTTACACCATCAGGCAACTCAACAAGATCCCAAACTTTATTAGAATTCATAAAATTCATTTCATCTTTCATAGCATCATACCATAAACTTAGTTTACTACAACTTATATTGTAAAAATGTCTCATGATCATTTTCATCTCTCACATTATAGTCTGATTCCTATAGATACGTCACTTAGTCTCTAGAAATAGTTGATTTTCTTTCTCTAGTAGATCTCTTTAATGTTGTTCCAACATTTTTAGGGGGTGCCAAAAAGGCAGTTCGATTTGGTTTTAAAGTTAATCAGAAACTTAACTGAATTTATTCAATTGTTGAAAATGGAACCAAAACTTTAGTTATTAAGGAAAAAAACCAAATCGAAGCCGAACTGAACTGAACCAAAAGTTTTGGTTCAATTCTAGTTCAGTTTTGGTTCTACTTATTATATAAAATAATATTTTTTTATTCATATATATATAAATTTAATTTTTACCAATATAAATTTAACAAAAATAATTGAAAAGTAAAACAAATATTTACTTTGTTAGTTTGTTGGGCATTGGATGAGTAGGATTGGACATTCTTCAGTGAGGGGAGACATCCGATGTTGGGTGATGGATGGATAGGATGAGAGGATAGGCGTCCAAAGGTGCTAGTGCCAAGCGGATAAGGTTTAAAGGGGTCATGTGCAATGCACACGATATTTTAAACATAGGGTGATGAAAGGATGACCGTTGGATTAGAGAGCTAACGAATTGATAGTCGTTGGATGAGAGAACAGATGAATTGATGGTCGCTAGATGAGTGGAGTTAGATGTCCTTCAATGATGGGGGGACGTTCGACACTGGGTGATGGACGGGTAGGATGAGAGGAGGGGTGTCCAAAGCAATGGCGTATAAAGGTTTAAAAGAGCCATGTGCAAGGCATGGGATATTTTAAACGGAGGCAGATGAAGCAATGGTTGTTGGATGAGAGAGTAGACGAATTGATGATCATTCGATGAACGGGGTTAGACGCACTTCAATTATGAGGGACGTCCGATGCTAGGTACTACTCTGGAAATAACAGATTCATTGATTGGCTTTTAGCTTGATTTTGGTGTTTGTTGACAGCTCCATTGTCAAATTTTCTGCTATCAAATATAATGCATTATTATACTCCACTCTGCTACTATCCTTGCTGATATTAGTCTGCTAATCGTTGCGATGTTTATGTTCATTTTCTGCTATTAATTGTTGTCAAGCATGTTTAGCGTTTGAATATACCGCTGTTGTTTTCCTACAACTGCCGTGAATAATTAGGACATCGTATATATAGTGCTATTATTTTCCTTTAAATTGCTAAGCATGCTTAGAGTGTTAAATATTGGTATTTGTTTCCATTATTGTTAAGCACGTCTAAGATTCCGAATAATTGCTATGCTTAAAAATGCCGCTCTAAATTCCACGCTATAATAACTCGTTGTTAATAAACTAAATTGATTACCTTATGCTCAAATAGCTTGTAATGTTTCGTTTTAGAATATTTTGCATAATATAGTATGTTAATAATTATTTCCATGTTTTCAGGCTTTAGTTTATTGCCTTCGTATTATATTACTTTGCGTAGTTTTCCATCACTTAGTTCGTTAATTTTGTTAGTTGAATTATTGCTCATTATCATCATCTCGTATTGTAACGACCCAAAATTTCGTAATGCCTTGAAAATGCGTGAAAATTTGAAATTTCTTTTTAAAACCAAATCAGAGAGCGCCTAAATCCAGACCGCTACCAACCGTTCATAAAACTCGTTATAAAAACCCCATTTATGAAATTATGCGGAAGCATAAATAAAAATCATTTATTTAAAACTGTGCAGAAGCGTAAATGACTAAATTAAAGAAGAAATACTAAACCATTGAAATACTACTTTTATACAACTCACTACTTAATTTAATTGTGTCTTTGAAAACTTAACATAATTAAACGGTTTCTCTTTTACCCTATTTATGTCTGTCCAGCCCCAAACTCCTTCGCGCGTGCAAATCCCTCATCCGCTGCCTTTATTGTCTGATTATTATCTTTTGCTACTCCTAATCCATGCATTCCTCATAGCATACTAGTACCTACATCTCACCACAAGCAACTGTAAGCCCGAAGGCTTAGTAAGGAAAAAAGAGAAATGCATGAAATGCCTCTCTTTAGTCATTTTTGGAATGGGGGCCACCCAAACCAATCATTTCATTAACCATTTACCATTTTATTACTTTACTTTAAGCCATTACTTGTACTTTGAGCTAGAATTGGGAGGTTTTTCTCCTGCAATAGCATAGTGCTCGGATCTAACCTTTTACTTGCAATCTAGAACTCCCGTACCCTATGAGGGAGGGGCTCCGTCTAGATTGTAGACTACATCCGCTACCCACCCACTCCTAATTCCCGTTTTATCATTTTTTTTATCCAGTTTCTATGTTGGGCTAAGTTGACGGTACCACAGAAACCTTTATTATCTTATTAACTCTATTTCCAGTTCCTGTGTCGGGTTAAGCTACCGGTACCATAGGAACCTTTATTATTTTATTATTCTTTTACCCTTTTTCATCATTTTATCCCCACTCATGCATGCTTGCGTAGCACCCCGTGGCACTCCCTATTAATCTGTATTAACATGAAGCATGAACATACATTCTTAGCCTATCGTGATGCATGATGCGTATAACATAACATTCATTATAATTAGAGTGCGGATAGAAATAATTGAAAGCGACTGTAATTGAAAGTGCATATAATGAAAGTAAAGCATATAAAAGAAGTAACAACCATAATGGAATGGAGGACCTAAAGACAAGTATAACATTAAATCGAAGCAGTGATTTCATATAAGTACGGTGATCATGCAAGGATTTCATTAAATCTAACATGCTTATGTATTCTAACTTCCTAATCATTTTACATACTTCCTATATTTATCATTCATTCCTAGTCATTTTTCTACTTAGTTATCCTAGGTGATTTACATGCTCAGCTTGATATCTCGATGACTCTAGTAAGTTTCATGCCCATACAATTATCGTCATCCTAATTAGTTACATGCTCACTAGTTGGTTAGTTAACATGCTTCACTTATTTAATAGAGCTAGTTAATTAAACCTTCTTAACAAATCGATTAACATGCTAGACAAGTTATTAACATACTTATTAATTATAATTAATACGCTCACTAGTTTATCATCCTAGTGAAATATAGTCTGAACATACAATTTGATTAGTAAATTACATGTTGCGGTTATCATTCTTAGTTCAGTTTGCATACTTGAGTTCCTTTATTAGTTAACATGCTTACTATTTCTAACAACCCCATTTAATTAACCTAGTTAACTTACATGTTTTCCGTGATTACTATTAACATGCTAGTTGATTAACATGCTTAGGATTCAAGTTAATTTAATCACACTATTCCATTGTAAACGCTGAACAATTAACATGCTGAAGCTAATTAACTAATTACCCAAATTAGATTACTTATCAGTTAGTTAAGTTGGCAATGCTCGAGTTTATTATTTAACTAGTTAATTTACATGCTGATAGCTAATTAATAGAGAAGGATTAATTCACAGCAAACAGGGAAATCATTCATGAGAATAAACTAAACAAAGGAAATTATAATTCATTCCTACTTAGCTTAACTTTTCTATCTCGCTTCTACTTTATTTTGCTATAACTCATTCTTAGACTTCACATCTTAGATTCCACTTAATCATTTGCTTACTTCACTTTCAACTAACACTCTCAAACTCTACTATCAAACTAACACAATCAAGCTAACACAACCAACAAAGGAGTTCATAGAGCAATTCATAGAGCAATTCAACAACCAAGCAAATCATTACAGCAAGGGATTCACGACTACTACTCTAACACAATTTGCAGAGCATTAAATACTATCAATAACTAACAATGGCATTCAAGGCAACCTACATACTACCAGCAATAAACAAGGCAATTAACATGCTTAACAACTAACAATAAACATTCTAACAGCTGGCAGTAAACGCACTAACAAAACATACTATCAGTTGGTAGTAAACTTCACTAACATTAAGCATAAGCATTGAACTAACAGTTGCTAACATTAACACTAAACTCACCCACCCATACTTGTGGTGTAGGGCCTCAATGGCCAAAACACCCCTAGTTCCTTACCAATTTTGAAGACTCTAAAACCCAGGGACAGCACTCCAGCTCCTAGCTTATGCAGCTCACGTATGGAGCTCCAGTTCACCACCAAGCTCCAACTTCACACACTCACGTAACTCACTCCTCTCAGCTCACTCTTCCAACTCACCACTCCTTCAACTCTCAACACTCACAACACACTCAACTGTCCACTCATAGACAGAGTGGTTTTACGCAGGGGAGGAGAGCTTCTTGCAGAAAATGAAGACTGAAAGGCAGGAAGAGATATTATCTAGAAGAGGGGAGGGACACCATAAGTGGCTAAGGGTAGAGAGGAGATGGCTAGAGGCAGGAGAGGCGTCCAGGTATGGCATAGGGGGCGACTTCGTCGTCCATGGAAGGGGAGTCGATTTCCTTGTCTCCCACGAGTGCATTAATGTGCTAGATGACAAAGATTTCTAATTATTAACCCTAAATTTACGTAGAACTGGGTTACTTCGGACGAGTACAGACGCATTGGTCTCGTCCGCATTCAT
Organism: Begonia loranthoides; assembly: GCA_022433065.1. Lineage (NCBI taxonomy): Eukaryota > Viridiplantae > Streptophyta > Magnoliopsida > Cucurbitales > Begoniaceae > Begonia > Begonia loranthoides. The sequence continues at coordinate 7,825,690 of CM039485.1, forward strand.
CCGAAAGGCTAAAATATTGCATGCTAATTCGAGGCTTCGGACTGGAAATTGCGTCCCCGTCCTGTTCGTACCGTCTGAAGGTGAGTTTCAGACGCCATATCGCGTCCGCACATGGCGTCTGTGTGTCATCCAAAAGTGTCCTAAAATCGGACAGAGGCAACCCAGACGATACCTCAACTCATCCGCAGCGTCCCAACTTGTCTGAAACTGTCCAGGTTTAGAACAGATTCGATGCAGATGCTATTTCTCTCGTCTGCATCATCAGGACCCTCGTCCGTAACACTACAACATAGTGTACTCAGGACGCCAAATCACTTCCTGAGTCTCGTCCCAACTCTTCCCTGTGTGTGCAACATGAGTGCAGACGATATATCACGTCTGCAGTATCGTCCACATGTCATCTGAAACTTCATAATGCAGTGAAGTCAAGACGAGACATCGCGTCCCCAAGTCATCCCAAGCTCTCAGGACGACGCTCCACACGTTTGTGGATGACATGACTCGTTCGCAGAGTCGTCCGAAACACCCTGGACAGCTCTTCCCACGTTTTTCTCACTAACTCCTATCCCGTAACCATTCCCCCATGAATTCCTGTCACAAAATGACACGTATAAATACGTGATACAATACCCCCAAGCTCCCAACACTTCGATTACACCATGTATACGGGAAAAACGTAACGATATAGCGCCTAGTCTTAATGCTCCGAACGCCCTTTGTAATATCCCGATAATTAACCAACTTTAAAAATATCAGGGTGTTACACGTATTATATGACTTGGTAATATAGGTTGTTGGTTCTATTTTCATCGTTGGCTTGGATTTGCTTTGATTGGTTTCGTTTATATTTCCGTTTTGTGATATTGGCATGTTGTTGTGATTGTTGTGCCGTATTGACATGCATCATGATAATAGAAATCATTAGGAATGCCATGTGTGGGTTGGTATTCATTTGTGAAGGAAAATGGATAAAGAAAATGAATGTAAGGGGAATTGGAGGTTGGGGAAGTGGTTCGGATCGTAACTAGGTAGACTCGAGATTATGCTCTTCCCTTGTTGGGTCGCGAAAGCCTATCTACCCAAGGGGTTAGATGCCGACGAGCGGCCACACTCCCTGCGACGAAACTTCTAATGTCCCAGCTCAATATATAAGTTAACGTATGTAACCGTGAATAAAAGACAGTTTTGGTGGATTGCATTCTGATATAATCAATTACAGACATACATTATATTGCATCTCATTTTCTTGCTAGGCCTTGGCTCATAGTTTGCTTGTGGTCTAGGTACACGCACGAGAATAGGTGAAGGATCAGTTGATGAAGGATTTGCATGGGCAGGTCTTGCGGCTGGCTACGCTGAAGAATATAAAGAGAACAAGGGTTTTGTAAATAATAAGTAAACGGTTTGTCTATTGTTCTTTAAATGAATTATTTACGCTTCCGCTACAAAATGAAAAAAAAAAGGATTTTTATAATTTTAGTCTTCCGCTGTAATTTGGAAAAATGATTTTATAACAAAAGTCATTCAGTCATTCACTGTTTATAATAATTTAAGTAACAAGTTTAAGTAAAAGATTTTTAACAATCAAGTTTTAAGAAAGGAACTTTGATTTCAACTTTAAAAAGTTTTAATAAAAATTTCTGCTGTTTTTACAAAAGAAAAGAAAAATTTTAAATTTCACACAATTTCAAAGTAAATAAAAATCGGGTCGTTACACCATAACCTTTAGTAGACAATTACAAATACAAAAGTCACGTTGGATTATTAAACTGCCAACATAATAAGAGTTAATAAGATTGTTGTCATACCATATTTAATCGTCATTATTCAACATCGACAAAAGATGACGTTGAGCTAGCTTGTTCCACATAAATTAAGCCTACGTCTAACACAGTTGTTCCAACGAGTCTTAATCTTAATTTTCTCCCTAACGTAGGTTGATGAGACAAAAAATGATAATTTAGTGTTTGGTCTATCGAGTAACCTATTGGTTGATCGAAAATAAATGTTTTCCTGTGGTAGCAGTGTTAGATACTAGGGTTGTGACGTCAGATATTAAGACTCCAACACAACATACGATGCAATGCTAGATGCTAGAGTTATGATGCCACATATGCAAAACATTAAAAAAAATTTACAATTTCATTGGCATCATGCAACAATTATACAATATCGCGCCACTAACTATATAAATAACTAAGAGTCAGCTTGTTGGATAAAGTTTGATGGCGAACCCAACTCAAAGTCGGATGATGGGATTGTATCAATGTCATGGTCTAGTCCCGCTCGAGTCTCGAGTGGGAAGAAGATCGACCACATGTCTAATATTCACAATCTTGCCAAAATGTCATACTCTCTTTCAAGCTCACTTGGTGTCCTAAGAAAAGAACCAACGTGCTCAAATAACAAATTGAGTATGATAACTTACAAAGATTAAACATGTAAGAAACTAAACTACCAACTAACCATACATCTACATATTCACCATAAATGTAAAGCACCAAACCCACAAATATATTACATGGTCTTATTATATACATGACTCAAACCTTGAAAGAAAGAAATACAGACTCTCTGAACCATAACAAATTAAAATATAAAAGATACAAAACAAAGAGTAAAATAAAATACTCTAATCCTACATTGTGCGGAGCTCCTCAAAACATCTAGTTTTTACCCTTGTCTTCATGAACTGAGCTACTACTGCTATTTGGTCCTGCAAAATAAGTCAAGACTCGGGTACGACCAAGTTCTAACAATTACTATTAATTGTGCAGTTAAAATAATCAACTAAGAAGAAAATCATAATAACTTTTGGTAAATTTGTACGTGTATTTCTATTAATTTCACTAGATAAATGTTGTTGTCTTGAAAAATACACAGACAATTTAGACCCTATATTTTGGGTCACCCAATTTAAATTATAAAAAAATAAAATACAAGTTATTAGTATCTCAGAATAAAGGATCTAATGTTCTAGTACCCATTATATTTTTTTAGGGAAAATAACAAATCAACCATCGTACTTTGCGTTCAATAACAAGCCAACCACTAAAGTATTCTTGCTAACAAATTAACTACTGAACTATGAAAAAAAATATTGCAAACATTGCTGTCACATTTGCCGATAAACGTATTGATTTCATTCTGCGGCGGGACGTGTACTGTTCCGTTGCAGAACGATAATTTAAAAAATAATGTTCTAATATTGATGGTCTGCCATAAAATGTGTCACGATCCACCGTAGAACGTTAATATTCCACTGTAGAATGAGGATGTTCTGCCGCGGACTGTCGTGCATGTCAGCCATGTATAAATTCACACTACACTCATTGCAATTTTCTCAGTGATTTTGTCAACGATTAGCGAACCCTAGAGATTTCTAAGAGTGGAAGTGTACCGTATTTTGGCAAAGTTGAAGTATTTGTTGAACACCAAATGACATTTGTGAGTGTCATGAAATCTGTCATTAATTGCTAAGTTAAAGTGGGGCCCACTTCCACAGTTTTGACAAATGAGGTACGTGCAATTGTAGACGAAGATGCTATAGTGGTGTATTCCGTATCAACAATTCTAGACAAGGAGGAGCTATGTTCATTATGCGAATCCAGTAGTGTCGAAGACATGGACATGGCCGAGAGTAAGCCTAGACGACCACCACAAGCAGAATGCACGTTCGCTGGTATGGGCCTTGGCAAGAAGTATAATTCACTGAATAAAATTAGAGAAGAAATTGTCGATTATGAGTTGAAGAATGGGTATGGGATAAAATTCACCCATAGTGACGCTCATCGGTTGAGGGCTGCCTGCCAAGAAGGATGCACGTGGCGAATGCACGCCTCAAAAATGCAAGGTGAAATGACATTCCAAATAAAGTGTTATAACGGCGTTCATACTTGCTCAAGAAAGATAGAAAGTCGTCATGCCTCTGCAAAATGGGTGGCAATGTATTACTTGGACAAATTTAAAAGTCAGGCCCACTAGAACCTTCCTTCCATAATTGAGACAGTCAGGAACAATTTTAACGTCAACATCACACCCAACCTTGCTAGAAATGAAAGAAATGTGGCAAAAAAAATTAACGAAGGGGATGACAATGAGCAATATAAGCTCATATGGTCCATGCCTAGGAGATTCGAAGGTTTAATCCTGGAAGCTCGTTGCGTGTTCAGCTAGAGATGAGTGCATTTAAAAAGATGTACATGTGTTTGGCTGCATGTAAAAGCCTATTCAATATTGGTAAACTGGTTATTTGTTTGGATGGTTTCCACTCAAAGGGAGCGACTCCGGACCACCTACTCATTGTTGTCAGCATCGACGAGAACAATGGAATGCATCCGATTGTTATAGTAGTGGTTGAAGCAGAAAATAGGGATTCTTGGAGCTAGTTTCTGGATTTGTTGCTCAAAGATCTAAACATTCGTCCGACAATGGGTGGACTATCATTTCTGACCGACAAAAGATGCGATTGATTGCTTTTGCTTTCTATGTTTATGTTATGCGTTGTGTACCAATGTTTGAATCAGACTGTGAATCTTTGTAGGGGTTGGTGCCAGCTATCAGAGAGTTGGTAAGGCAAGCGAACTATCAGTTTTGCATCTGACACCTGTATGCCAATTTTCAAAAACAATTTAAAGGTAGGTTGTTCAAAGATGCAATGTGGGCCGCTCCTAGAGCCACAATAGAGGCGTACTTTGAGAGAGAGATGGCGAAGCTATTTTTGCTTGACTCAACAGCCCACAACTATCTATGAGGAATAGATGTGAGATGTTGGGTCAAACATGCCTTTAGCTCCATCCCAAAATGCGAATAAGCCTTAACAACCTGAGCGAGTTCTTCAACGCCTACATCCTACCAGCCTGGGACAAACTGATTCTCAATATGTTTGAGATCATATGAAAGGGTATCATGTGTAGGATCGTTAAAAAAAGCAAAAAATGGCGTGCTCGACGGACCTTTTGTGTCTGCAGGTCAAGAATTGGTTTGTCAAACTACAACTTCCAAGTAAAAATTGAAGTCTCCAATTTTTAGCCACTACAAGTTTGAGGTCAGCAATGGTAACGAACAGTATGTTGTTGATTTGGACAAGCGTACTTATAACTGTTACCAGTGGAAGTTGACTAGCATCTCGTGTGTCCATATAGTCCTGTGAATGCAATTCATGAGGAGATTTCCTGATGACTTTGTGCATGAGTGCTACCACCGAGAAACATACATCACGATGTACTCTCACTTTGTCCGCCCCATCAGTGGACAAATCATATGGCCTCCTGTGACTGGATCTAGATCCAATTATGCCACCGGCATTTAAGAGATGTTTCAAAAGGCCACGAAAACAAAGAATACAGGATATGAATGAGGCACCAAGCCAGACAGTGCTGCCAAGGAGACATCTGAACATGACTTGTGGCCGGTGTGGGGGTATGAGGCACAATTCCCGCATGTGTGAAGATGGAGGCTCAGAGTCCAGTTCATATGGTGGCCGTCGGTCCAGAGGCTGAGGCGGTAGAGGAAGCTTGCAGAGCACATTTATGGGTTTCAGAGTCCCCAAGACAGCCCCCAAAACAGTTCCCGAGACAGTTCCCGACAAAGTTCCTGAGACGCAAGTAATCACATTATTGTGTTTACATTTTCATGTGTTACATTTTAAATTATGTGATGGACTACAAGTCCATTCCATCATTAATAAAGTTTTCAAGATTAGCATGAAGAGATTTAAGGTCAAGCATAGGTGGAAGTCCAAAGACAATTGTAGAATATTTGATGGACTTTCCAAAAACTGTCTTCTTTCTGACCTTTGACAAGTGTTTGACTATTTTGGCTTTCCAAACGATATCATTTCAAAACTAGTACTTCATAGAGATTGTAGCTACCTTCTTAAGCTTTCTAGAATGGGTTGGATAGCTAAATTTAGAGTTCATTTACTATGGCAAAAGCTCACGGAACCGAGAGAAAAAATTAAGGAAAGTTCAAGTGTCTAAGCTTGGAGACCAAGGAAGTCTATACATGGAAACCATTCAAGTGGCTAAGCACCAACATGGAATAGCTGAAAAAAGACCTTTAGACTTAGAGAAAAAGAAAGGAAGAGATTAATTAAATATTCTTTAGTTAATTAACGTAGTTTCTATTAAGTAGAAAATCAGATAACTTATTATATGAGCCGATTAGAATTATTGTTGCTTATTTAGTTTATTATCTTTTTATAGTTTATAATTGGCTATTTAAAGCCACCTTATGTACATGTTTAAGGGAGTTCAATTTGATAATAAAAAAGCTTTGGCTTAATTTTGAAATTGGAGTGATTCCTTTTTCAACCTTTGGTAAATTATATCAAAAGTTCCCCCTATTATGTGTTACATCACAAGATTAAGGTTACTTGTAAGTTGGGTAGTCTTTCTTATTGGCATCCGTGTTCTTCATCCTTGGAGGGAGAGTGTGTGAAGTGGTGTCCAACTTTCCAAAGGAACGTCATCAACAAATCAATCCATATGGGAGTGTTCATCGCAATTATTTCTATTTCTGGCTACATATTTTCCATTATGCATATTTTCTAATCCGTGGTTGATATTTACATAATTCTTGAAGTGTTCTTTTTTTAGTTCATCCAAGTTGGCGTGGTCCAAATTTCAACTCAAAAGGCTCTAAAATAAAGGAGTTACAAGCTTCCAAAGTCAGACTTTCCAAAAGTGATTCACGGCCAAAGTAAGGAAACTCAAAATTTGGCCGACCAGCTCAACCGCTTAGTCAATTGATTAATTGACCAATTTTCAGAGTTGTCACTGTCCTATTTTGAGGTCGAGCTGCTCAACCGCTCCGTCGACCACCCAGTCGACTGTCACTCTAGAAAACAACCTTCGTTGCTTAATCAACATCTTTCAACACTTCATCATACCTCTTTAACCAATTGCTCAACACTTCAACAATATATTCTACAGGTTATTTCTTTATCCCTTCCACTAATGCATCATTATGCTAATCTTATTTGAAATGTGTTATGTAAGAGTATGATGCGCAAGGTCCACAAACACTAATAAATACAAATGTAGACATTAACCTTCCTTGATTAGAGAAGATAGCACTCAATCAAACTCACTATTAACTATGCTTCAGGCAGCAACAGTGACTATTAACTATGCTTCAGGTAGCAACAGCTGGTAAGGGTAGTGGATAACTCATTGTCAATGATTTTTGGGTGTGACTGAAATGCAAAGGAAACATGCATTAGAACTATTGAAATATGAAGTACAAACAGAAAAAGCGAGATGTTTACATATGTGAATCCACCCTCATGTCAATAGCGATTTTGTATTGAATCTTGAAGTATTCTTCTTCATTCAACGCTTAGCACTGCATACAAAGAAAGCAAAGAAAGGATGAACACTAAGATAAAAGCTTATGAACTACTTAATGTAACATAACGTAATTCTCACCGTGTTTGTCGTCCTTTCTTGTTGTGGGAAGATGATCACAGTGATGTTGTACTCATCTAGGACCTGAAAATGAAAACAACAGGAGAAATATCATAAGTAGGAAGTCCAAACAAAATGAAAAGGCCTACCAGAATTCCTGAAAGAATTGTGCACGTCTCTAGGTTCTTCCGAGTATTTGCAGCAACATACTTCTTGAAAAGATTCAACAGTTGGCCTGGCTGCAAAAAACATTGACAATTTACCGTCACACTAATAAGGCATGAATAAGTGCAGAATTATAGATAACAAAATCGAAGACATACAACATGCACAGTTTTAAGTGGTAGAGACTGCGATCCATCTGACACAGATATCGATGGAGGAATTGGAGGAACTATCTCTTGCACCTTGGCAAGCACGGCAGGAGGAGAAGGTTGGTGTTGGAGGGCAATGGTGCTACAAATTTCAGACACGTTATTACGTCATATACAAATAAAGTAAATAATGGACTTTGCGTAAAAAGAAAATAACTTACAAGCAGTCTACACCTTCAGTTGCTGAAGTTTAATATCCCATATTTTATTGGATTGAAAATTTTATTATTTCATTAGAATAATTTTCTCCTGGGATATTATATCCTGATTTCTCTCCGAATCTATAATGGCATATATATATATAATTGAAATTAAAAGAAAAAGGAAAAAGGAAAAACATAAAATTAAACGCTGAAGAAATGATCAGCGGTCGATCGACACAGAATCTGCAGTCGATCGAGATCGACTACCAATTTCCTGGCGACCGACCGCCATGATCGAGATTGACCACCAATTTCCTGGAGATCGACCACCCTTCTTGTGACCCTCAGCAAACCGACTCCAAACACGTGTTTGTCAACAAAATTGTCCTGTTCCAATTTCGGCTACGCGTTTTCTCCTGTACAATTGGCTGATACTGAAGGACTTCCGTGCCTGAATAGGCAGGGGTTTTGAGATGAAAATCACATTGCAACGAGAAGAAAGAAGAGAGAGAGAGAGAGAGAGAGAGAGAGAGAGAGAGAGAGAGAGAGAGTGTGTGTGTGTGTGTGTGTGTGTTTGGAGAGAGAAAGTGAGGAATTGTGGGAGAAATTCGCAAGAAAAGCGGGAGGGGTTTTTACGAGCAATTCGGGAGGAGATTAGGAGAAGAAGCAGTTAGCAAGGGCAAGTCCACAAGAGGTAAGAAATAGGATGCGGTGACCAGTAGAGACCCTGCATCACGGGATTTTGTGTTTTTAATTACTTTCAATTGTTATTAAAAATATTGTTGAAATTAATCGTATAAATTAACGATAATTAAATGTTATGAATATCATGGAAACTATCGTTAAAATAATGTCAACATAATTACGAAAATTCTTTTTGTGAAGTAACAAAGAAAATGCATGAACGTAAAAAAGAAATAAAAACATAGAAACTACCTTAATTTCATAAATGGATTGTTCTACTGCCGTTAATTCCATTGTATTGTTATGAACTATACATGCATCACGATAGGGCTTATGAAACTGCTGCCATATGCATAGCATGTTAATAAATGAACCAATAAATGTAAATAAGTATATAGGTTTGGGATACATTGGTGACGGACTTGTTAATAATGCCATGATGATGTATCTCCTTGTCGGAGTGACGGATAATCCACAAAACCTTATGATGTATCCTTTTATACCATAGACTGACACTCCCATACATCTGGACTGTTAAGTGAAACTTCATGACTGCATACGCATTGCATTGCATATATTCTATTTCTTGTTGAACTTCGGCTCATGGTATGATCCGTGATGTAGGTAATAAACAAGAAGACATTGTCGGATGATTCTTGGGTTATTAGCTGGATATCGCCTGGAAGGTTATGGCTTAAAAGGTTAAAAAGGCTGTTTTAAATAACAATTTTAATTCAAACATATTATAATGCACTTCAAAAATGTTTTGAACAATAAATGTAATTTTGTTAAATAATGTTTTCACTCTTCCACTGATTTACTTCAAAAACATTTTTGGTATTATTTTAAAACAATTAGACTTTAAAAATCAAGATGTTACATGAAGAGGACGATGGAGAGGCTGCTAAAGAGGCTGTTGCAGGGGCTGCTCACTACCTCATTCTCTACAATTTGGCCAACATCTCATGATGGTGCTCCCTCATTCTCTATAGCTTGCTTCTTTGAGGTGGACTTGGATGAAGTCTTGCATATCTATACCCTTTCAACTTTGTTGAGCCCCATTCATTCTACTTTCAATTTGTTGTGGATATTAGTGGCCTTCTCTTCAATTCTCAGCTTCTCATCCGAGATCGATACCCCATAATGCTTAACAATCCTCTGAATGAGCCAATTGAATGACAGACTCTTGGTTGAGTTGTTGAGGACCTCGTACATGTGACTCAAAATTATATAGTCGATGTTCACTTTCTTTCTGGTGAACACCTTCTCCAACAAATAAATATCCATGCAGCTAACATTGTCTCAATGTCCATCCTAAGGCAAAATAGTGTGTGTCATGATAGTGTGGATCACTCGGGCTATGACATTCAAGTTATTGGACTTTGGCTTCTTGTACACTCCAACCTTGGGATCATGGTGCAACAATCTAAGCACTGCCAGATCTTCTCATCGTTTGATGAAAGGTGGCTCTGAAACACGTGATATTAGTGGTCGCTTGGTTCCTCAATCAAACATCCAAGCAGCGTGTTAATATCCTTAGGAGTCATTCTTAACTCTCATCCAAACATGTAAGTCTGGATCTCTAATGGTTTGGTGGACAATTCCAAATTGGCAAAAAAGACTTTGATAATCCGCTCAGGGAAACTTCCACCTAATCTACACAACCCAGCTAAGCGAGCCCCCTCATACAATTATTCAATTTCATATTCAACCAATGACTCGAAGTTCACTCTTCTAGAAACAATAATTGAACGATGTTTAACATTGGCTTCATACCGTTTGTTCGCGTCGGCTGTCCTGAAGAGTGGGGAATGGAACCTCACTATAACGAGTTGAAAACGGACCAACACACCTGCTGCCGGTCGTTGTTGAGGCTAAGGTTGAGGTTGAGGTTGTTCTTCAATCTCAGCTTGTGCTTCAATTCCGCAAACAGGGGTAGCCACAGGTCCTCCAACTTCAACCGCGGCTGCTCCAACTTGACCCACGGTTGCTGCACTTTCAACCGCAACTGCTCCACCTTGCACCACGCCCGATTCATTACGATGCAACTGACTGACAATGAGCTTGGTTGCAATCCGACTTCATTCACGGCCAAAGTCCGTCGTTTCTGGCCGTGGTCGTAGCTGAGTCTGCGACGGACCAGCCTTTCGCTTGAGCGAAATTTTCTTTGCCCTTGAATCCATTAGTATCGCTGAAACAATGAGGAACAAAGATCTGAGAGCTCGAATGTTCGCTGAGGATTTTGTGGTTCACAGTGAACTCGCTAGAGTACACAGTCGATTCTTATATACTATGGCACAAGTACGTAGAACGACGCATAATAGTTCGCGGCGGAACATAGTCATTCCACTGCATAATGAAATCAATACGTTTAATGGCAAACGTGACAGTGATATTTACAACGATTTTTTTTAATAGTTCAATAATTAATTTGTTAACAAAAATATTTTAATGGTTAACTTGTCATTAATGACACAGTACAATGTTGGATTGGTTAATTTTGTTTGTATTTTACCAATCCACTGTTCGAATGAAATGAATGACCGTTGTCTCAAGATCTGGAAAAGGGTAGTTAAGTAATATCACTTAAATGTTACGTGTATATAAATTATCAGATTTCGTCGACGCGACAAAATAGATCGTTTATACGGGCGGACAAAATCCCTAATTTCCCTAATTTCTAGCCATGGACGACAGTTTCAGAGTTCGAGTGGACAAAATCTTCGGTTGCCTGGCTTCGTCGTCTTCCACCCCAGCTCCCTCTTCGGCTCCGAACTCTCTGTGGTGCCTTACTGACGATGAGATTGAGAGGAGACAGTGGAATCGAGACAAGGGCATCCCTGAACCCCAACCGCAAACCAGACCCGACCATTTTCCCGCGTTTTTTGACGGCCGACGAAGTCCTTCCGAATCGAATTCTATAAACTGCGAGAATGAGCTCCTAGATGATCTTGATGAGCACGATGAGGCTTTAGAGGATGAGCCCCGTTTGAGCGGCTCGTCGATCAAATCAACTAAGCCTGATGATTATGGCGAAGAAGAGTGGGAAATCAAATCATCTATTGGCCTCGACTGCACTCTAGACTATGAGGTTCTCCTTCTCTCTATTTATGTCTCGGATTCTGAGTCTGTTGAAATATGTTTTTTAGTTTTATTAGAACTCTGAATATATGATGAAGAAGCAACTGAAGAACTTCATTATTCATTGAAAATTTGAATTACAAACTATTGGCCAGCTCTTTATATGTAAGCTGCCTTATTCTATCAATACATTGGAACTAAAAAACTGAAAATAACCATGTTTTCCAGCTGCTGAGCTTTCCCAACGGCAGCTCACTTGTAGTCTTAATATTCCCCCTTAAGATGGAGAATGTATATCAACCATTTCCATCTTGCTAATGAAATCACGCAACAAACCAAGATAAAGTGGCTTTATTAAAATATCAGCAATCTGAAGTGAAGATGAAACATGCAATGTTTTAAGACGTTGTAGCTGAATTTGTTGTCTAATAATGTGACAGTCAATCTCTATGTATTTTGTACATTCATGAAATACAGGATTAGCAGCAATGTGTAGAGCTGATTGGTTGTCCCAAAATTGGAGCGCGGGACAATTGTTATCTACCTAAAAATCTGCGAGAAGAGCTTGCAACCGAATGAGTTCACATGTAACTTTAGTCATAGCTCTATATTCAGCTTCTGTAGTAGATTTAAAAACCGTTTGATGTTTCTTGGACTTCCATGAAATTAGCGAGTTTCCAAGAAAAACACAAAAACCAGTGACTGATTGTCTTGAGTCTGGACACATTCCCCAATCAGAATCACTAATATCTTTGAGTTACATATTGGATGAAACCGAATAAAATAAACCTTGACTAGGACAACCCTTTATATATCGTAAAATTCAAAAAGCCACTTGAATATGAGATGATGTGGGTTGAGGTAAAAATTGACTCAACTTATTCACAGCAAAAGTGATATCTGGACGTGTAATTGCAAGATACATTAGCTTTCCAATCAGCTTTCTATAAACTGTAGCATCACTTAGAGGAATACCACTTTCAAGAGACAACTTACTGTTAACATCAATGGTATTGAAACTGGTTTACATCCAAGATAACTTGTTTCTTCTAACAATTTCAAAGCATAATTTCTCTGTTTGACATAAATTCCTTTACTATTTCGGGCAATTTCTAGACCCAAAAAATAATGAAAATTGCCTAGATCCTTCAATTTGAACTTATTATTTAGTGATCGTTTGAGCAGATTCATATCACTAACAGAAGTGTCAACCGTTATAATATCATCCACATTCACCAAAATAACAATAAATGTATTTGAGGTAAAACACAAAAATAAGGAGTTGTCAGAAGCAGATTGATTAAAACCATAAGACCGTAGCTCAATTGAAAATTTGTTAAACCATTGTCTCGAGACTTGTTTTAAGCCATACAATGATTTGTATAATTTCCAAACCAAAGTTGATGAATTTTCCCCCTGTTTTGATGCATTTTTTAGCTGACATGCAAGAGGTAAAGACATGTAAACCTTTTCATGTAGAAATGCATTGTTGACATCTAATTGTACTAAGTGTCACCCATGAATGAAAGCTAAGGCTAGCAACAATTTACTAGTAACCACCTTTGCAACAGGAGAAAAAGTATCAAAATAATCAATGTCTTCTTGTTGTGTAAACTCTTTGGCTACTAACCGAGCCATATAACGTTCAATGGAGTCATCAACGTTGTATTTGATTTTGTAAACCCATTTACAGCCAACTGTATGTTTACCGGCTAGAAGATTGGTTATTGACCAAGTTGAATTACTTTCAAGTGCTTTCAACTCATCTTGGATTGCATCTTGCCTTCTCAGCTTGTTTAAGGTTCATAGTGAATGGAAACAGCAAGAGAAAAAGCTTTAAAATGTGATGATAAACGATGATATGACAAGAAATCAGAAATGGGGTATTTTGATGTTGAAACAAAAGGGTAAGATGATATAGCAGAATTTGTCAAGTAACAATGATAACCACTTAGATAAGAGGGTTGTTTAGTCACTGGAAGTGCGAATTGAATTTCTAGAGGAAAAAGTTTATGTACTTGGTGAGGAGGGAATGGAATGATCTAGTATATGATCTGAATAAGTCGGAAAAATAGGCAAAATAGAATTTGAATTTTCCTGCATATTGGCGAAAGGAAAAACTTGTTCTTGAAAAACAACATTTCTTGATGTAATGATTTTATTTGATTGGAGATCAAGAGTCTTATAACCTTTGTGACCAACAGGATATCCAAGAAAAATTGAAGCACAAGCCCGTTGAGTAAATTTGTCTCGGCAACTTGATAGTGTGGATACAAAACACAAACAGCCAAAGGCTTTTAAATGATTGTATAGAGGAGTTTTATGAAACAATTTCTCAAAAGGAGATTTATTAGACAAAATTGGTGAAGGCAATCTGTTGATTAAGTAAACTGACGGTAGTATACATTCTCCCTATAATTTTAAAGAGAGGTTTGATTGAAAAAGAAGAGCACGAGCCACGTTTAGGATATGTTGATGTTTTCTCTCAACTATTGAATTTTGTTGAGGAGTTTCAACACAAGATTTGTAGTGAATGATTCATTTGCTGTTATAGAAATCTATGAGTGAGAATTCTGATGCATTATCAGAACGAATTCCTTTAACTGTAGCATGAAATTGAGTTTCAATCAATTGAATGAATTTTTGAATCATGGAGGATGCTTCAGACTTAGTTTTCAAAAGATAAACTCATGTAGCTCTATTGCAATCATCCACAATAATGAGAAAATACTTGTATCCATCATGAGTTAAAGTATGAAACGGACCCCATATATCACAATGAATGAACACAAAAGGTGATTCAGAGAAAGAATTATGTGAAACAAATGGCAATTTCTTTTGTTTTGCCATATGACAGATTGAACATTTTGAATTTGCATTGGATTTAGCATATGAAATTTGTAAATTGTCTTTAATAGACTGTATTATTGAATTAGAAGGGTGATCAAGTCTAAAATGCCATAAAGAGACGTAGAATTGTTGATATTGAAACAATGAGGGGCAGTACATTGAGATGATGTAGAAGAGTCTTAAAGATTGAATGTAGAATTGCCTTTGAGAAGAGACATATTCTCTGGAAAAGTTTGACACAAAATGTAGAGATTTCCATTTCTCTCACCCATTCCAATCATTTGGCCTAAGATAAGGTCTTGAATGTAACAATGATTTAAATGAAAAGAATGGAATAGTTTAGAGAAGAAGACAATGCACCATCAAAGATCAAATTAAATCGAAAAGCTAGTACATATAGAACATTTGAGAGAAACATTTTGGGAGTAATTTGAATTGATCCTATGCGTTTTATAGGAATCATTGAGTTATTAGGAAGAGTGAAAAATTGATTCGATACGTGAAAGGAGTGTATGAACTGTCAATATTGTAGCAGACATGATAAGTTGCACCCGTGTCTAAAATCCATTTTGACACTAATGGGTTAATTGAAACAATTTGGCTAGAATTTGAACAAGAAGTTGAAAACGTACCAGTGAAATTTGATACTGAAGGTAAACAAGCTGAGTCATTGCTGAATGAAGAAGAACTTTGCTGAAATTGAAAGCTTAAAAGAGCAATCAATTGATGACATTGATCTGCTGTGAGATTATCAATGGGTGTAGACTATGTTGGTGCAGCATGAGAATTCTGTATTTTAACATTATCGGTGCTGGTTTGATTAACCAAAATTTTGTTGCCTTGATTGGATTTGATTTTATATCCAAGTGGATATCCATGCAATTTGTAGCATTTGTCGGCAGTGTGACCCAATAATTTACAATGGGTACAATATAGTCGTTCCTTTTTATTCTTGTTGAAAGAAGAAGGTCCAGATGAATTAAAAGTCATAGGAGGATTTTGATCGCTTGAAGAATTAATTCCACTAATTGCTCTTTGTCTTTCTTCTTGAATTACCAATGAGAACACTTTTCCAATAGCTGGTAGAGGCTCCATCATCAAAATCTGTGCTCTGATTTATGAATACTGTTACGAATCAGGTTTTAGGGCTAAAATTCTCTCTTCCTTTGTCATTGAAATACATCTAATATATATACAAACACAAGGGCAAATAAGGAAATTACAATACTTAAATATTAACCCTAATATTTACACTTCTTTTTTTTAACACTCCCCCTCAAGTTGGAGCATAAATATTGATTATGCCCAACTTGTTACAAAGATAATTCAGTCGACTTCCATTCAAGGCTTTTGTGAGTAGATCCCCAACTTATTCTCCAGACTTCACATATCCCGTAGAAATTTTACCTTCTTGTACTTTTTCCCGAATGAAGCGACAATCAATTTCAATGTGTTTAGTGCGTTCATGAAATACCGGGTTTGAGGCAATATGAAGAGCAGCTTGGTTATTACACCATAATTTTGCTGGTAATGGAGTCTTAAGACCGAGTTCTTCTAACAATTGATGTATCCACATAATTTCACATGCAGCTTGAGCCATAGCCCTGTATTCAGATTTTGCATTAGAACGAGATACACTCCTCTGCTTCTTACTTCTCCATGAGACTAGATTTCCTCCGACAAATACACAATAACAAGTAGTTGATCTTCTGTCTATCTTTGAACCTGCCCAATCTGCATCAGAGAAACATTCAATATTGGAATGTCCATGGTTTTCATATAATATACCACGGCCTGGAGCTCCTTTTAAGTAATGTAAAATTTGTTCTAAAGCCGTTCAATGGTTCACTGTTGGAAAACTCATAAATTGGCTTACGATACTAACTGGATAAGCAATATCGGGACGAGTCACAGTAAGATAATTCAGTTTTCCCACTAATCTTCTGTATTTCTCGGGATCTTTGAACAATTGACCATCTGGCGTGAATTGCAAATTAGGGATCATAGGTGTAGTCCTTGGTTTAGCACCTATCTTTCCCGTTTCAGTTAATAAATCAAGTACATATTTCCTTTGAGATAGAAAAATTCCTTTCTTGCTTTTTGTTACTTCAATGCCCAAGAAATATTTCAAAACTCCCAAATCTTTAGTGTGAAACTGAGTATGAAGAAAAGATTTGAGGGATGAAATTCCCATAATATCATTTCCAGTAATAACAATATCATCAACATATACAACCAAAAGAATGATGCCAACTTCAGATTGTCTATGGAAGACAGAGTGATCAGATTTGCTTTGTTTCATTCCAAATGTTATGATCGTCTGACTGAATTTGCCAAACCAAGCTCTTGGACTTTGTTTTAAGCCATACAAAGATTTTCGAAGACAACAAACTTTCCTAGTCTCCCCCTGAGCAACAAACCCAGGTGGTTGTTCCATATACACTTCCTCGTGAAGATCACCATGTAAAAAAGCATTTTTGATATCTAACTGATATAAAGGCCAATTGTAAGTAGCTGCCATAGAGATAAATAGTCTGACAGATGTCAATTTAGCGACCGGGGAAAAAGTATCAGAATAATCTACTCCATAAAGTTGAGCATATCCTTTGGCAACAAGATGAGCTTTGAGCTTATTTAAGGACCCATCAGGATTTACCTTTACAGAAAATACCCATTTACTTCCAGTAGCTTTCTTCCCGACTGGTAAAGTTACCAAGTCCCAAGTACTATTTGTATCTAAAGCATCTATTTCTTCAATCATAGCACTTTGCCAACCAGGATGAGATAAAGCTTCATGAATGGATTTTGGAATAGAAGTAGAACCAAGAGAAGTAACAAATGTGCAAGATGAAGTCGGGAGATGATTATAGGATACATAAGAAGATATAGGATACGTACATTGTTGTTTACCTTTGCGAAGGGCAATGGGAAGATCATCATTGTTTTGGACCGGATCTGACAATGAAGATTGTGGTGCAGGACATGTATCTGGAGGCTGTTGTTGACGAGAATAAACCTGAAGTGTAGGTGTAGAGAGAACAGGGGGTGTAGGAACAACAGTGTATATCAACAAATCGTCAGTCTCCCCCTGACGTTCGTTAGGAGATGTGATGGGAAAGAACGAAGTACTTTAAAAAAATGTAACGTCAATAAACACAAAATATCAGTTAAGGGTGGACAAAAACATCTGTATCCTTTCTGAAGACGAGAATACCCAAGAAAAACACACTTTAGAGATTTATGATCTAATTTTGTAACCTGAGGACTAATGTCACGAACGAAACAAGTACTACCGAATAATTTTGGTTCAATTGGAAACAAAAGTTTAGTGGGAAAAATGATAGTATAAGGAATGTCACCATCAAGAACAGATGAAGGCATGCGGTTGATAAGAAAGCAAGCTGTGGAAATAGCATCTGCCCAGAATTGTTTTGGAACGTGCATCTGAAATAAAAGAGCTCTTGCTGTTTCAAGAAGGTGTCTATTTTTCCTTTCGGCTACACCATTTTGAGATGGCGTGTCAGCACACGAAGTTTGATGAAGGATGCCATTCTGAAGCATGTATGACTGAATGGAGTTAGATAAATATTCTTAAGCATTATCACTTTTCAGAGTATGCACAGAAATATTAAATTGAGTTTTAATCTCAGCACAAAACGCACAAAAATGAGAATAATTCAGAACGAGATTTTATGAAATAAAGCCAAGTTATACGAGAGTAATCATCAACAAAGGTAACAAAATACTTAAAACCAGATTGAGAAGGATAAGGGCACGGACCCCAAACATCTGAATGAACTAACTCAAATGGAAAATTAGCACGTTTATGAATTCTTGGAAAAGATTTCAAACGATGATGTTTAGCAAATTGACATGATTCACAATTTAAAGAAGTTAAAGCACTAAATTGTGGATATAATTTCTTCAATACATTAAGAGATGGATGACCCAAACGACAATAGATTTCGATGGGTGTTAATGTTCCAAGACAAGCAATGGGTCGGGATATTGGTGTGTCAAGAATGTAGAGACCTCCAGATTCATGTCATTTACCAATAATCTTCTTCATCATAAGATCCTGAAAGAGACAATGATCGGGAAAAAATAAAACTGAACAATTGAGAGCACGAGTAAGTCTACTCACAGAGATTAAATTAAAAGAGAATTGAGGCAGATGTAATACAGAAGACAAATTTATCAATGAGGTAGGTTTAATTGTTCCAGACCCAAGAACAGATGAAGTTGAACCATCAGCTAAAGTAACTTTAGAAGGTGTTTGTGAATGATAAGTAGAAAAGAGATTAGAATTACCTGTCATATGATCTGTGGCACCAGAATCAATGACCCATTTGGAGGACAAGGAAAAGAGACATGTATCGGGATTACCTGACTCAGGAATTGCTGTGATTGAAGAAGATGAAGACTTTAATGATTCCCGGTACTGTGAAAACTGAGCAAACTCATCAGCAGAAACAAGAATAGAGGGCTCCAATTGGGTATTGGTAGTGGCAATACGGGCAAAAAAATTTCTCTGTCCTTTATTCTGCAATTTTCGACAAGTGCGTTTAGTGTGCCCTGACTCATGGCAATAATAACATATAATTCCGCTTTTGTCTGAATTATTGGGAGGTTTATCATGAGTGATAGAGCTTCCTCCTTTATAACTGCGTCCATTATCATATCTACTATTGTGAGTAACAAGAGCACTGTTAAACTGAGTAAATTGAGTATTTTCTGTCCGAAGTACTCTAGTAAAGACATCCTGAAGGGAAGTGATTTCACAACTAGCGAGTATCTGAGATTTTGCAGTTTCAAACTCACTAGGAAGACCAGCTAGAAAACTCATAATAGCCATTTGTTCTCGTTGGGTTTGCTGAACTTTTATCTCCGAGCTAAACGGAAGCAAAGTATTTAGTTCTTCATAAGTTCTCTTGAAGTCCATAAAGTACGTTGTAAGAGATCGGTCTTGTTTCTCAGCACGATAAAAAGTTCTGCACACTTCATAAATTCGAGAAACGTTGTCTTTTCCCGAATATAAGAATTCTAAATATGTCATCAGTTCTTTAACAAACTCACAATGATTAATTAAGCTGAGTACCTCATTGCCGATGGAATTCCGAATTTGTAAGAAGAGACGAGCATCCTCTCTCATCCATGTTTTTTTTGAGTCATCTGAAAGTGGGTCTTCATCAAGATGATTATCTTTGCCAATACTCCTCAAATAAATACGAATTGTCTTATACCAATCTAAATAGTTTGAACCGTTGAGTTTATTATCCGTGATTTTTGACATCACAGGAATCACATCTGAAATTGAGAAAGGTTTATATTCTGCCATAGAAATATATGAAAGATGAGTCCCAATGCAATATGTGCTCCACAGTGGTTGTCAATTCAAGCTCTCCAAACCAATCCAAGCAATATAATGTCACTTTCAAAGACCAAATACACCAACCACACCCAATATAATTGTAGTTAATAAACCCAATAGAATTACACAATATATATATGGGCAGTAACAAATCTCACGTAAGCAGCAGAAAAAAAAACCTAATATCCAGCAAAAAAAGGGACACAAAATCTGCCGAAGGAGAGAAAACCACTAGGCAGAAAATCCGTGGAACGAAAACACACGAAAAAAAAATTGCAGCACTTCCCTGCAACTTCTTCACCGCTGATCCTACGCGGGTGAACGACGATTACGAGCTGGGTCGCTTCAACCAACTGAGAGACCTTCGAAAGCAACTAAGGCAGGGAAAACTCCACTGCTCTGATACCATGTTACGAATCAGGTTTTAGGGCTAAAATTTTCTCTTCCTTTGTCATTGAAATACATCTAATATATATACAAACACAATGGCAAATAAGGAAATTACAATACTTAAATATTAACCCTAATATTTACACTTCTTTTTTTTAACAAATACGAATCATTTAAACCCATTAAAAACTGCAATACATATTCTTGCTGTTGATAGGTGAGTAAAGGCTTCTCATTCCTTCGCAAGAATAGTTAGGAATTGATTTGAATTCTTGATTTGAGTATGGTAGGTACTAATGTCCATAGATCCTTGAGATAATAACAGAAGCAGTTTTTGAAATTGGTATGTTCTAGGTCCGTTGCTTTGTTGAAATCTTTCTACAAGATCATTTCATACATTTTTTGCAGATTCATGATACAATAAGCTATCAACTATTTCTCTATTTACAGCGTCGAAAATCCAAGAGATGACCATATTATTATTGAATTTAACATGAGACAGAAAAGGACGATTAATTGTACCATCCACAAAAGCAAACTTGTTCTTTGCGTTTAACACCATGATCATCGCTCTCCTCCATGTGTTGAAATTCGAGCTGTGAAGAAGATAAGATACAAGAACTAAACCTAGATGATCTGAATTGTGTAGAAAATAGGGATTTCCTGGATCATCCATTATTGATCTTGCAATGGACACAGATTCTGAAAATGAATTTCCTGATGAAGATTTTTGAATGATGAAGAAGCTTATGAAGCCCGAGAGGTTCCGTAGAAGGAGATCTTGCGTGAACTGTTTTGATGGAGTTTTTACTTCAAGTCATGAATGAATCCGTGCAGAAGATAAAAGCTCTAATACCATATTAGAACTCTGACTATACGAAGAAGAAGCAATTGAAAAACTACTTCATTATTAATTGAAAATTTGAATTACAAACTATTGGTCAGTTCTTTATATATAAGTTGTCTTATTCTATCAATACAACGAAACTGAAAAACTGAAAATAACCTACTATGATTTCCAGCAGCTGAGCTTTCATAACCGTAGCTCACTTGTAGTCTTAATAAGTTTCAATTAGTAAAAAGTAAAGTACGTTTGTTTCTTCAAGTATAATTTTTGAATTAAGAAGAATTAAACATAAATTTGTGATGGTAGCGGTAAATTATTTGGTATTTAGGATACGAATTTTCAGTGTGAGCAAGCTAACCGTAGCTCACTTGTAGTCTTAATAAGTTTCAATTCGTAAAAAGTGAAGTACTTTTGTTTCTTCAAGTGTAATTTTTGAATTAACAAGAATTAAACATAAATTTGTGATGGTAGCGGCAAATTATTTGGTATTTAGGATACGAATTTTCAGTGTAAGCAAGCTAAGCTTGAAATTGAAGTCTCCATGTCGTAACTTTTGTGTTCACGTTGTGAAATTTATGATACAACTAATTTTTTTGGAAATGTTGTTAGAAATCCTGATGCTAGTAGAGAGTTGATGTAGAATAAAAGTTTGTTTGTAATTCAACTAGAAAATGTATGCAGGAAGAAGAAGATGAATATGACAAAGTTGCAGTCGGAAAGAATATGGCCGGCGAGCGACTATTTATGAAGGATGTAATTGACTACGAGATTGACATAGATTCCTGCAATATCCTTCCCAATTCAGTCAACCATTTTGTTAGAGATCCTCGTGCTAATCACATGGCTGCAAAGTTGAGGCTCAAAGAGGATGCCGAAGCTGCTGAAAAACTTGATTCTTTGCAAGTCTCCCAAAATGATGCACTGACAGGAGTAGTGTCAGTTGAATTGAACTCGTCAGAAATCCCAAGATCGATACTGAAGAGGAAGGATGAGCATTTTGTTGCAAGACCACAAAAACGTGTACGATTTGATCCAGAATGCAAGAACAACACAACTGATGGAGACACAGAAGAATCCAAGGATGCTGCCATGGAAATCTTCTCATCCGGGACAGAGTCAGTTTCGAATGAAGCATCTTTTCCAGCTCAAGTTCCAGATTACATTAGAAACCCTTCAAGATATACCCATTACACTTTTGATTCATCCAGTGATGTGGATGATGAGGAATCAAACAAGAAGGCGTACATGAATTTCCTTGCACTGGTGAAGAAGTCGCAGTCCAGTGATCTCCAGCCAGAAGATGCTGCAAACCTTCCAAAGTCCGTCACTTTTATTCCAAGAAGGAAAACAAGCGATACTGCAATGATTGAAAATATTACACAAAATCAGGGTGGCGTTGGTAAGGAGCCCGTTCAACAGAGGCCAATGCCTATAACCATCCCAGCTGCGAAAGCTGAGAACATCAATGAAGTTTGCGATATGGAAGAAGATGAGCTAGAAAAATCAGATGGTAGAAGAAGTAGCTCACAAACAGCTGGCCGCCAATATAGGACAACAAGAACAAAGGTTGTGGAGAATGATTAGTTTTGTCAAGAGTAGTCATTGAGAATTCTGCAACTCTAGTGCATTGTAAGTTTATAAAACTTACCAGTCGTGTTGATTTGTAGTGTAAAACTCCGAATCATCGTGTTTTAACTCATTCAAGTTGATTTAAATAATTGTCTTAAATTGTTTAAAAAACATAAACTTAACTCTCATACAAATAGACTTGGGGTGTTATTCTCCTAACCCCTCAGTTATAATGGAAATAGAAGATAGCACAGAAACAGTCAGCCTCCAAACATGAGACTCTAGAAGTGATTCTCGCATTCTTTAAATAAGTGAAACTTTTGAAATTTATTCTTTAAGACTAAGCAAATGGCATAATGTGCAATCCATGAAACAAAGAGATTGATCAGTATGCAAATTGAGTTAAATCTTCTCAGTCCAATCTTTGATGCTCTAACGAGTTTCGTCAATGGCTTATTTCAGGTGGTTTTGCCAAAGCAATATTCTAATTTAATATTAATAAGTTTGAAAGTTATTTATTTGCTACTTCTTCTCAGCCGTCTTAGCTCAGCTGGTAGAGCGCATGGCTTTTAACCATGTGGTCGTGGGTTCGATTCCCACAGACGGCGTCTTGTACTTAGCGTTTTTTTTCTTCAACATCGAGTCTTCGATGCAGGGCGATCAAGCATTTCGTCCACATCTTTCACATTCCTGGAACTTTGGCCGTTGAATCTCAATCACTACTCTGTCCTCCTGGCCATCCATCCATCCCATCAAGCCAGGTTTTGCCTATCTACTTCTGGCGTCTCCCTATTTTCAAGCTTTTGCTACGCAAGTCGGCCAGCAAGGACTTCCGCCGTCTCTGGAGACTGGCCTCTCGAGCATTGAGCCTGGCTCCACTCTCACTGTGAAGAGGCGAGGAAAGCCCTTTTTCATCATGCGAGGAACTGATGATGGTGCGAAACTGACAAATAGTCTTCTTGATCCTCAACAAGATTGTAAAGGGCGCACTGTCGGTGGTGTTTGCATACATCTTCGCTGTATTCTTGGTGTCCTTGGAGGGTAGGTTCTAATGGTGTATCATTCTACTCTCTTACATGAAGATAATATACTTTTAGTGCAAACTATAATGTATTTTCTTTTTTGATTTGGTCGATATAATTTCATTTTTTTTTCTAAAAAATGTTCATTTTTTTCTAAAAAATGTTCATTTTGTCAACTTTCCAATATATATTCAACAACAAATATCATTGTCCTTATTTTTATTCACCTTAACATGTCAATTCTGCTTATTTGGCTAATTATATTTTACTCTATTAACTGTTCATAAGAGTATGATCGACTAATAAGAGTTAATTCGACCCAATAAAGTTTTTGTAGTAAAAATTATATATTTTTTGTGGGTATGAACATGTTCAAGTAAACAAAAATACACCAGAGATATTGTTGTTAATATATCAATAAACTTAGTTGGAAGACTATATAAAAGGAGATTAAAATTATAAAAATTAGTTGAAAAACATTAAATTGAAATAAATCTTAAATTTCCTTGATTAATAATATGCCGTTAAAAGAAATAAAGGACGGGAGTCCCAACAAGCTAATTTAGGGATATCATTTAATATTTTAATCTTATTGAAATAATATTTCATATAAATTAAGCAATTGATAGCTTAAGTCATATTCGATTACAATTAACAAATCAACCATTGTATTATGAAATCAATAATAAGTTAATTATTGAAAATTTTTTACTAATAACTTAAACACTAAACTATGAAAAATAGACGACACAAATATCACTGTTACCTATTGAAAGAAACATTTACCGAGAAGACGATATAGAAACATACTCTGCAATTCTAATTCTACTTCATTTTTATGCTAAAATTGCAAAAAATTGAAGCAATCTTACTGCGAAGACGATGTCGGGAAGCTCTGGCAAGATCTTCTCGTCGTTGAGAACAATTCCTACGATTTCAGTTTTCCGAAAAACGTTGTTGAATGTCTGCATGTGTTGAGAAAAAGAACCAAAATACGTAACGAAATAAAAATACATTTTTCTCTCTTTGTGCAATCAAATAGGCAAAGCAAACCAATAAGAAATAATGAGATCACAACACCAAATTTTTAGTGTGAAAAACTCTCTAAAGTTTGAGAGTAAAAAATTACGAGACCCGTAGGCCACTTAATTAAACCTTCCACTATAATAGAAATAATGGGTACACCAAAATTCTATCTAGCTTTAACAAACAAGAGACATGCAATATTTATCAAGATTAAAACTAAAAATTACTCAAAAGTGTCACAAGAAGTTATACAAATCATCAAAGAGACAAGGAGAGAAAGAGAGACAAATGAAGGCTAGGGTTTCATATCTTGAAAAGTAGGGAGACTAAATGTTCAAGCTTTAAGGGAAAACTAAATAGCAAAATAGGGTAAAGTGAAAAGACTAATGTACTCATACAATATAAGATAAATAAAACCTGATTTTTCTAACATCCCCCCTTAAACTCACGATGCATTAGTAGAAAGTATCGAGAATTTGCTAACTAAAAATCGAAAGCGTTAAGTAGAATGTACCTTGGTGAACAAATCGGTGATTTGCATGGAAGAAGAAACAAAAAGTAATGTGATAGTGCCATTCTGATAATGATGGCGAGTGAAATGACATTCTATCTCGATGTGCTTTGTGCGCTCATGAAAGACAAAGTTGCGAATAATCTGAATAGCACTAGTATTGTCACAATACATGGGAGCAGAGTCTAAAAGAGAAACACTCATATCGGCAAGTAACCAACGCAACCAAACAATTTCAGCTGTAGTAGATGACATCACACAATATTCTACTTCTGTAGATGAGCGAGAGACAACATCGTGTTTTTTGCTCTTCCAAGAAATAAGAGAATCACCAAAAAATATACAAAAACCAGTAGTAGACTTGCAATCAAAAGGATCACCACCCCAATCTGCATCCGAGTAAACACGTAGCTCTAAAGCAAAAGTGGAAGGAAAAAGTAGACTCTGAAATTAGGTGCCCTTAAGATACAGAAGAATACAAAGCACATCTGCCCAATAAACTTTAGTGGGAGAACAAACAAATTGGCTAACAATATGAACTACATAAGCAATATCAAGTCTAGTGATAGTTAAGTACACTAAGCAACCAACAAAGGTACGATACAAGGAAGGATCTGACAATGGAATATCATCTGAAGGAGAATACTGAACATTAAATTCAATAGGCGTATCAACTGTGCTAGTATCATAGAGGCGAGCTTGTACAAGAATGTCAGCAATGTACTTAGATTTGGAAAGAAGATAACTAGGAGGAAAATAAGCTACTTCAATCCCCAAAAAATAACGTAGAGGACCTAAGTCTTTCATCTCAAAATCACGGGGCCAATTGCAATTTTAACTCATTTATTCCATCCACATCGTCTCTAGTAATAATCTTATCATCAACATATAAAGGGAGAAGGATGCAACCAGAAGAAGTACACCTGACAAATAGAGCAGAGTCATGTGAATTGGAACAGAAACCAAGAGATATAATCACACGAGAAAACTTCTCAAACCAGGCTCGAGTGGCCTGCTTAAGCCCATATAGAGCTTTCTTTAGTTTACAAACTTAACCAAGCTGATAAGCAACACCGGATGGAAGAACCATATAGACTTCTTCTTGAAGATCCCCATTTAAAAATGCATTTTTAACATCTATTTGACAAACAGCTATTGACGACCAAAAGCAACTGCAATTAGAGTACGCATAGTAACATGCTTAGACACTGAGGCAAAAGTCTTTTCATAATCCATACCATATTGCTAAGAAAATCCTTTAGCAATCAAGCGAGCTTTATATTTCTCAACGAACCCGTCCGATTTAGTTTTGATCTTGTACACCCAATGAGAACCAATTACAGCCTTCCCCAAAGGAAGGGGAACGATATCCCAAGCACCTGATGCACTAAGAGACCGTGCTATTATTATTCAAGCTTCCAAAATTATCAAGGAAAAATTTAAGGTTAAACATAAGTGGAAGGTCAAGAGAATAATTGAAGATCTTTCCAAAATTGTCTTCATTCTGACCTTTGCCAATAGTTTGACTATTTTGAAAATCAAGACGACGTCTTTTAAGGAAGTGTTCTTCATGAAGATTGTAACCAACTTCCTAAGCTTTCTAACGCATTTTAGATCGTTTAATTTGGAGTCCATTGGATATGGTAAAAGCCCAAAGAATAGAGAGAAAAAATTTAAGGAAAGTCCGAGTTTCCAAACTTGAAGATCAAGAAACTCAAAATATGGAAGTCATCCAAGTGGATAATTTCGACATGAAAAGAAACCCAAGAGCAAGCCCATAAAGACAAACTTAGAGGACAAGAGAGAGAAAGATATTATATATTTATATATTATCTCTAAAAAGATCCATTTATCTAGGATATCTAGATTCACTTATCTATGATATATAGATCCACTTATTTAGGTTATATTTTATTTAGTTTTCTAATTTATGTTTTCAATCGGCTATATAAAGTCCTCACCGCTTATGTTTTAGAGGAGTTTAATTGAATACAAATTAAATATTTGCTTTGATTCGAAAATTGGAGTCATCCTTTTTCTTTATTTGGTGAGTTATATTCAAAGGCCTTTGGTGAGTCATATCCAAAGATCCTCTTGTGTGAGTTATATCATGAGAGAACCTTACATTTGCATCCTTATCCAAGGAGGTGAGAAGTGGTGCATTCATCCACAGTTCATCCCTCGGCAGCTTAAAGTTGCCAACTTTCATATTCCAAGATTCCATTCTGGGATTTGAGAAGATAAAGGGCATCTGTTGCTTCACAAATAAAGGTGTTGCCTTTATTCTGAGGACGACTGTGCCTATATTTCTCGCTCACTTTATAGATTAGATCTAAATCCCTTTCGTGCGCTCATCAGTACCCATCTTATACAAAGCAGAGAGTTATTCAGTCATTGTCTGTTGCCACAAAGGACAAGAACAACTTCTCTATATGAAGTGGGCTCTAAGATTTGGTGAATAGTAGTAAAAAATGAAGCTAAATGAGTAGAGTAAACAAAATCAAGTAATTGAGTGGATTTACAAGTTCGTTGAGGATAATGAGGAAGAGGATCCACTACCATAGGAGCATATTGGGAAGTAGTAGGAACAGAGGGAACATCAATAAGCTGAGAACCAATATCTATAGAGTTAGAAGTATCAACCCTGCAAAAATTATCATTAGAAAGAGGTGGGGAATCATTGAGTCAGCACAAAATGGATCAATACAAGTGAGATTAGACTTTTGAAGATTGGAAGAGTCAAAGTGAATAGAATAGAATGGAATATGTTCAAGAAACATAACATGATGAGAAATATAAAGTTTTTGACTAATAGGGTTATAACATCAATATCCTTTCTGACCCTCACCATAACCAAGAAAAACACAAATGGCAGAACGAGAAGAAAGTTTGATACGTTCAACATGAGTTCGAAGAACGAAACAAGTGGAATTAAAAACCCTCAAGGTAGAGTGATCAGGAGCATAACCAAATAATTTTTTCAAAGGGTGACAAACCTAAAGTGATGGAAGATGGAATTATGTTGATTAAATGCACAGCAGTAAGAATGCTTCTCCCTAAAATTCACTAGGAACATAGGCAGATAACAAGAGGGAACGTGTAGTTTCAACAATATGTCTATGTTTTCTTTCCGCACCACCATTTTGTTGGGGGTGTCGGTACAAGAGGTTTCATGGAAAGTCTCATTTGAAGCTAGCAAATGAGAAAATCTATTAGAGGTATATTCACCACTCAAGTCACATCGAAAACATTGGATAATGGCATTATGTTGGGTTTTGACAAAAGCACGAAATAGATGATAAATTTCCAAAAAGTCATAACGATGTTTCATAAGATAAACCCAACAGTAACGAGTACAATCATCAATGAAAGATACATCGTATCGTGATCCTCCCTTTGTGGGAATAGGTGCAGATCCTTACACATCAGAATGAATTAAATCAAATGGTGCATGAGAAACAGAAACACTTTTATGAAAAGGCAAAGCAGAAAATTTAGCCAATTTGCAACCACAACAATTTGAAAGATCAAAAGTTTACAATTTTTCTCAAGCTCTCGTAGAGACCAAGTACTTTAAACGAGAAGTAGAAATATGTCCAAGACGAGAATGCCATAAGTAAAAGTTAGAAGAAGAAGAACTCAAATGAAAAGATGACAAATCAATACTAGAAGTTGCAACATCAGAAACTCTCAGCTCATCTAAGATGTATAGTCCCCCTACCTATGGCCTGTACCAATTAGCTTCTTGGCAAGTGGATCCTGCACATAACAAGAAAAAGAAGTAAAGGAAACTAAGAAACCAGAATCACATAATTGACCAACAAAGACAAGATTCAAAGTAAGATTAGGAATATGATACACATCTGAAATAGACAAGTTAGGCTTACAAAATGAACCAACACCTGCTAATGGCATGAGAGTACCATCAGCGGTCATGACAGACACAAAATGAGCAAAATTTACCGATACAAAATAATTGAAATCAGGTGACATATGATGTGAAGCTTCAGAATCAAAGACCCATATATGAGAGGACATACCTGATTTGCTACTAGAGGGCAAACCTATGTTAGAAGGGGCTGACAAGACTTGTGGCTGCAAGGCAAGAAACTTCTGAAACTGCTCAGTGAGTACGGCAATTGTAGTACTAGGAGTTGAGGTGCTTCCTGAATATGTGGGTGTAACAACTACTGCCATCTTGGGTGATGTTGGTCTAAAAGATCTTTGTTGTGGAATATTACCAAACTTATAAGGAGTTGATTGCTGCGTTGACTATGTTCTACTCAATAGCTTGGGACATTGAGTCTTCCAGTGACCTTTTTGCTTGCAAAAACTACACTCGTCATAGCTGACTTTTGCTTGTGGCTTGTTCTGATTTTGAGAAGAAGGTCTAGGTAGAACCGCATAAACTGATGTATTGGGAGAAGAAAGAATTCTTTTATCAATTCATGACTTCAAGTGGATCTCTTTAGCTAATAATTCATTTACCACAGAATCAACAGATGGAAGGGGATTACGATGCAAAATTGTGTCACTAAGACCTTCAAAATCATCTCAAAGAGCCATTAAAAACTAAACCAAACATTGTTCTTCCTGACGAGCAATATATGGTGCAAATTCCCATAACTGTATTGATTCTATAAGGGCTAGTTGGTCCCAAAGATTAGACATAGCAGAATAAAACTCTTAAATATTCATATTATTTTGTTGAAGAGCACGAATATCAATCTCTAATTGATATTGCTTCACAAAATTAGACTGGGTATGTAATTTTTCTAGATAATCTCAAACTTCCTTAGCAGTCTCATACTTTGCAAGATGGATGTCTATTGATTGCAATAAAGAATTGTTGATCCAAGTGACAATTTTAGAATTACAAGCATCCTAAACATCCATGTATTTTGCATATTTTTCGTCTTGACCATCTCTAGGTTTAACAAATGTTCCAGATACATATCTCCACATACGTTTTCCTTTCAAAAAATTTCTCATTACATAACTCCAATATGAATAATTCTACCCATTCACATGCACACCAATACATATCTCCACTCTATTAAAAGTTGTATTAAAATTTCAACGGTTGATTAGACAGTAAATAGAGCCAATTAAAAAATGGAAGTCATCGGGATGATCAATCAACCGTTATTAATTCTCTCCCTAAAAGTTGCCGTTTAATCGAATAATAAATACCCGAAGCCCGGCCGTTGAAGATAATCCGAGAGGTCTCTAGCTTCCCAAACCGACCGACGAGCCTTACCGACATGCACAGACGCCCATCTGCTCAAAATCTGGAACGGAAGCGAAGTTGAAGCGAAGGCAGCACCGCCTAACAAGTGCCGGAGCAGCTTCAGTCTCCATGGATATCGACTATTAACACGCATTACGATTTTGTTGAGGTGGAAGTGCTTCCTCTCGCGTTGCCTCGTCTCCAACTTTGGAATACTTTCTGTGATTTGATTTTAGGAATCTCGTTTGCTTTAAGAATTTTACAACTCTAGGCCTGCTTCCTGGCTCCTTAAAACAGTCGTAGAAGGAAGATAACGAGTAGCAGACTGTTATTTTTGGTCATTTCGGCTTTGAAGAATGAAGCAGGAAAAAAAAGAAGTGATTCGACTGGAGCGCGAATCTGTCATTCCAATTCTGAAGCCGAAGCTGATTATGACATTAGCTAATCTCATTGGTTTGTCTTCCAATCTCCTTATGAAACGCATATTGAAGCAGTTTTCACTTTTTTTTTTTTGTTTTTTTTTTCTGGGGATTTACGTCGCAATGCTGCTGTCGCCGTTGTTTTGATTTTCCTTCTTTTTTCACTTATGCAAGTCAAAAAGTACTCTCAATTCTTAATTTCTGATACTGCGGTGTGTTTATTTTACCTTCTTTTTACGTCTCTCAAAGTTTCCGTCTGTTTTTGGTGTGTTTTAATTGTTTCAATCTTTGATCTCGCAAGTTGATTTTGTTAACATGGTATCGGTGCCAATCTTGCGATTCTTTAGTGTTATAAATGATCTTCGTTACTGTCCTTCAAACAAAATTCACTTTTCCATATTCATCTGCTCATTTTACATAAAAAAAAAAACGTACCTTAATTTTGATGTGGTGCTTGTTCTTGATCCAGAGCATGGTACTGATCGGGCTGAATTCTTAAAGCTCTGCAAGAGAGTTGAGTACACTATTAGAGCTTGGTATCTTCTGCAATTTGAGGATTTAATGGTATTTTCATGATTTCTTAAGCCCAGATGCATTTTTATGTTTTTATTTCGGTACTTGTACATACATAGACTCATGATTCTAGACTAAATGCATTTTTCTTTGTTCAGCAACTCTACTCACTCTTTGACCCTGTCCATGGGGCTCAGAAGTTGGAGCAGCAGAACCTATCTGCTGAAGAAATTGATGTACTTGAACAGAATTTTCTGGGATATTTATTTGAGGTAATTATGTACACTGCGTTTAAATTTATCATTATTAGGAAGAGAAACAATCATGATCTTAGTTTTGCCGTTCGCAGGTAGAATGTTATGTTTCCCTGAGGTTGAAGCATTTTGATTTTTTACAATCAGCAATTATATAATTTGTGTTATGTTTTAGGTATCCAACTCGTACAAATTATGAGACTGCCACAGTATATCATGTTTCTAAGCTATTAAAACATTTAACAGATAATGGAAAAAAGCAATTTCAAGATCGCTAATGATGAGGAGATTGATATTGCTCTCTCTGGGCAGTATCTCCTAAATCTTCCCATTACTGTTGATGAATCTAAGGTTTGTATTTTATGTATAATCGTTCAATTCAGTCTTCTTTGAAATACAACTTATGGGGGTACCTACAAATGATAGAGGTGCAACCTTATATGTTTTTATGTGATCTTCATGTCACATGTGGATTCCTTTTTCTGTGGGGCATAGTTAGATCAGAAGCTTTTAAAGAAGTATTTTGTGGAGCATCCTCAGCAAAACCTTCCAGATTTTTCTGACAAGGTATGCTTCTTGATTCTTAAGTTGTCTGCTGAAGGATTATCATCTGCGATGTTCCTTGATCAAGTGATTGGCTATGCATATGTCCTTTGATCAGATTTAGAATTGAAATTGCATGTATTTTTCTGCCCATTAAAACCTGTCAAGTGATTTACAAAAATGTAAATTATTGCATGCTGCAATCACATCATTGGTGCTTTGTGTGAAATATTGTTTATTGTGCTTTTTCTCATAGAACTAGAAAGTCAATTTCATTTAAAACATACTTTCTGCTTGCACAACACTATTTCAAGAATTAGGTATCAGGCTACTGTCTTTACCAACGCACAATGGTTGAGGATTATTGGGAGGTTTATTACGCTTGAATGGCATGTCTCCTGACTGAACCTAATGGTTTTCATGTAAATCTTTGTGGTTAACCCACTTTCTCTGATCTGCACCTTTTTTTTCTTTTTGGTTAGTACGTAATCTTCCGACGTGGGATCGGCATTGATCGAACAACGGACTACTTTTTCATGGTGAAAGTGGATATGATAATTTCACGTTTGTGGGCATCTCTTTTAAGGGTGACAAGGCAAGTCAGAAATTTGGAATTTCCTGATTGTGTTTTTTGTTCAAGATATTGAGTAAAATATGTGAAGACTTCTAAATGAATTAATTGGATTTTAATGTGGTAAGTGTTTAAAACTTGAGATTCACATAGCAAGGTCATTTCTATTTATCATCATTTGAGAGTATCAACCACCTTGGTCCTTTAGCACAAAAATATATGCCATCCATGTCCTTCCCTTATTGTAGATATTCATAAAACCAGGCTAGTTCGTGCCTATTTCCCCACATTTTTTACAGCCATTTGCAAGAATGCTTTGCCATCCAAATGTGCTACCAAGGAACATACAAATATAATGGTATCATTCAACTGGCTGGAGCTTTAAGTTTCCCTTTGGACCCGAATGAATACAAAGATTTTTTTTTTTTTGTAATTAGCTTAGAAACTATGTCTACTCCTTTTTTCAAGGTAATCTAGTTTTTCTTTTCTTATCCTTCCTTTGTATGTACCCACAGGTTGGAAAAGCTTCGCAGGAGGTCAAGCAGACACCATAAGAAAGACAAAATTGATGAAATTAGCTCTGGAGCAAATGAGGATGACTTAAATGTTGAACGAATTCGCATTGAAAATATGGAACTCAGGTCGTATGAATTTTTCAGTGCTGCATTACGTCTGTTATTGTAGATCATGTTCACCTCAAAACATTGACCCTTATTTCTTGCCTCTTGAAGTACTTAATCATTGCCTTATTCAATTTTGAAATATTTTACTTCAAGATTGACATTGAATTTTAAGTTGAGGATGAAGCTTGAGCTTATCCTATCTTTATAGTAATGTTCGAATTTCTCTTTCATATCATGTGTTTTCCCTGGGCATTTTCCTTCGATATAGCTTATAATTATTTACTGTATCGAATTGATTAGGGAGAGAAAATTTGATTTTGGGAAACATCTTCAAAGAAAGATAAACTGAAACCACCTTCCTCATATTATCTATTCACATTGTCTACTTTAGCAGCCCCTTTTTGGCATGTGCTCTTTATGATGTGAAAACCTAGTTTTTGTGTTTATTTGGAAGTGAAGATCCTGAAATTCAGTATTTGCATTTGTTCTCCAGTGTGCGCAATTTGGTGAGCAAGAAAACTATACAAGAACCTACATTTGATAGGATAATTGTCGTTTACAGGTACGTCTTTGTTGCCATTGGTGATGAACGTGCTTTTTTTTTTTTGATTTTGAGACAACGTGGAGCTACTAGTCTTGTTAAAACAAAGTTTTCTCAGTTTGGTTTTCCTAGTTTAGGCATTTCAAGTGACCATTAACATGTCCTCTATATAATTATGTGCCAACATTTATTTTTTCATGGTAAATGGAGCAGCTTGTAAACTAGGCCGTGGTCACATATTGAGAAAAGTTTCAACTTCTATGAGTTTAATTTATGTTGGATTACTATTTACCTCGGACAAAATGAGTTATTGATGCTCTTTGATTGTTTTTCAAGTTTTTGTCTTGTTTATTGAGGTGCAATGGACTAATAACTTTTTAGGCGAGCTAGTACCAAGTCTAAAAGAGAGCGTGGAATATATGTAAAGCATTTCAAGAACATTCCTATGGCAGATATGGAAATAGTTCTTGTACGTTATTTATGGTTTGTCTCGTTTGTTTGTTCTTAAACACCTTTCGGTATACATTTATAATCTGATGCATTTTTCCCGCCACAGCCAGAGAAGAAAAACCCTGGATTGACTCCAATGGACTGGGTGAAGTTTCTTATTTCTGCTGTAGTTGGGCTGGTAAGGTGTTTCATGGTTAGAGATTATTAGTGCACATTCATTGTTAATATCCAGTTACCCCATAAATCTTGACAGGTTGCTGTAGTTGGGTCAGTAGAAATGCCCAAAGCTGATCTATGGGTTATCTTTGCCGTTCTGTCAACTGTGGTTGGTTACTGTGCAAAGACTTATTTCACGTTAAGTTTCTTCTTCTGCTTCTTTGAATTTCATGGATTTCTACATTCCACAAACGAATACAATGTCCATGCTTGCTGTTTGAGCGTGTTATTGTGTAATGTGTCATGTGTCATGTGTTTATGTATGTAATTTCATTCTTGTTGGATTGTCTAATTGACGATGTCTGTTGTTTTTCACCCCTGAAGGTTTCAGCAAAACATGGCCACCTATCAAAACTTAATAACACAGTCCATGTATGAGAAACAACTTGATAGTGGAAGGGGTACACTTCTTCACTTGTGTGATGATGTTATTCAGCAGGAAGTAAGTATAATGTTTTCTTCACTGTCAAATAATTGTAGTTATATTTCTGCCCAAGACAACTTTTTTTTTTTACTTCATATACTTAAATCGGGTAATGCAGCATTGTCATGGTTGTCTGAATTTTGCACTTGATTTACTGGTTTGCATGTGTAAGAAATGGATGAACTAGAGATCAATGACGAGCACAACAGAACAATTTTTTTTAAATCGAATCTATCGATATTTGTTTAACATTCACTCGTTCTATGAATGAGGAATGTATCAGAGGTTTTTTACGTGCACTTTATTGTTCTGGTATTTCAAACGACACTTTAGTTATTATTATTTTTTTGTACGTGTAGGTCAAAGAGGTGATCATTTCATTCTTTATATTGATGGAACAGGGGAAAGCTACTAGACAAGTCTGTATCTCAACACATCTGTTCCCTTTTTTATTTATAGTAAACTTTTCCTTTTAATAACTAGAGAGCATCATATTTATATTCTTTGTATGTATCAGTAATATCATTAGTCTTATAGAGCTTGGCAATGCTGTTGAATAGGATCTTGATCTACGCTGCGAGGAGCTGATTAAAGAAGAGTTCGGAGAGAGCTGTAATTTTGATGTTGATGATGCAGTCCAAAAGTTAGAGAAGTTAGGTATCGTTTCTCGGGTAAGACACCTAACACTTTTCCGTGATTGACTTGTGTTAAAATTACATGTTCAGATTTATAGAGAAATGATCTCACAAAGGTATACTTGATTTGGTCTTATTCGGTATAGGGGTGAAAATGATCATGAAAGTACTACCTACCCGACGAGCCTATTAACATATAAATTATTGCCATATTGATATATAGAAGGGACGTGAAAAAGCTTTTTGATTGTTACTAGTTACTTGTTTTGAATTCAGGATTCAATAGGACGGTATTTCTGCGTTGGTCTAAAACGTGCCAATGAGATCATAGGCACCACTACTGAGGAGCTTGTACTCAAGGCAAGCCTAGGTGCTTCTTCTTGACTTGACGCTCTCTTGAGAAGGTGAGCGCCTTTCTTCTATCTGTCTGCAAATTGTGTAGCTTACCTGCGAGCATTGAGCATTCATGCAGGATCATTCTAGGCAGAATACAGAGTGTGCCAGATTGGTTTTAATTTCTTTACGGTAAATTCAAGAACATTATTTTTCTCAAAAACTTGTTGAATCTTTCAGATTTCGTTGTTTTGTCCTTCTGCGGCCGAGGCATTGATAATAACCATACAATTTACTCCGTCAAGCGGTTCTTGTTAGTTCATGGTGCTGAAGAAATGTCCATCTGTCCTGAGTACATGTTCCTTAAAAATTTCATTGATTAGAAAGGTATACTCAACAACACTCTTTATGGGCCATAAGACCATACATCATTTGCTAATCGCCGTCATATTTTGATTGCGGATAACGTTGTTTTGTTTATCAATGGAAGTGCTGATTATATAATATAATTTTTGGCATTTAGTTCTGCTCCTGTGGGAATATAGATAGAGTCAATCAGATCAACTCTCCTCTTCCCCTTGCAAAATGTATGTATATATCTATCTAAGATTGTACTCAGCATAATTATTTTGAAAATAATTAGTAAAAAATGTTCTATACCTGGTTTGATTTTAACATTATAGTTTGTCGTCTGTACCTTAAAAGCAAAGGTGTAGTGTTTTATTTATATTTTGATTTTTGATGCTTATGTATTAGTATTTTAATTATTTATAATAAATCTTGTATATTTTATCGATCAACTTCCCATTCCTTAGAGTTCTTGATAGATTAGAGACTGATTGTGATCAAATATATCATTGCCTTTATATCTCTATTTTTTGGCTTGAAGCAAACTTCCCGATGAATTTCCCAAACAAGTTCAAACACTCTATGCCCAATTGGCTCTTATTCTGGCCTTCAATTTCTTTATCTACACTTTCTTCACAAAAGTCCATCGTTTTAATGTTAAATGAGCGGGTTGGCGCTAGCGGGTCGAGTCTGATTTGGTTGGTTTAGCACTTGTGAGCTGACTCAAATTAAAATATTTATTGGGCTGACTCATTGAACACGCTAAGCTCGTTTGACTAGACTTGGCTAGTTCATTTGTCATTTCTATATTCAAATGCACTCCACCTTAGCGTTGCTTCTCCCTCTCTCTTTTCTTTCTTCCTATTTCATTCTTTCTCTTTCATTTTTTGTTTTATAAATACAACATATCTCTTTCTTTTTTTTTCACTAAAAATTCTTTTTATATCTTAATATCTTACTTTTCAATTTGTCGCACTCCATCAATAATATGCAACGTAAAATATTTCTAATGATATTCGTATAATATACTTTTTTATTGAATCGTCTCAAATAATTTTTTTTCCTCAATAGAAGTCATTTATATATTAATAAAATAATTTTGTTAATTATATATCTAAATATTATATTTTGACATTATAATAATAAGGAAAAATGACAAATCAACCATCGTACTTTGTGATCAATGACAAGTCAACTACGAAAATATTTTTGCCTACAAATTAACCACTGAACTATAAAAAAGGTCACCATAAACATCGTCGTCATGTTTACCGTTAAACGTATCAATTTCGTTCTGCCGCGAAACGAAAATGTATTGATTTCGTTTTGCTGCGGAACGATATTTTTAAAAATAACGCTATAATATTGATGGTCTGCCACAGAACATGTCACGATCCTCGACAGAATGACTACATTCCGCGGCGGAATGAGTATGATCCATCGCGGATCATCGTGCATTGTCTATCTTGTATAAATTCACACTACACTCATCGCAATTTTCTCAGTGATTTTATCAGCGATTAGCGAAATATAGAGATTTCTGGGAGCTGAAGGTACCATTTTTTAACGAAGTTGAAGCATTTGTTGAACACCAAATAGCGTCTTGGAGTGTTGAGGAATCTGTTATTAATTGTCAAGTTGAAGTGGGGCCCACGTTGATACTTTTGGCATATGAGGTACGTGCAATTGAAGACGAAGATGCTATAGTGGCGCATTCTGTCTTGGCAACTCTAGATGAGGACGAGCTCCATTCATTATGCGAATCCAATAGTGACATAGACATGGACATGGCCGAGAGTAGGCATAAACGCCTACCACAAGTAGAATGCACATTCGCTAGTATAGGTCTTGGCAAAAAGTATAGGTCTTGACAAAAAGTATAGTTTACTGAATAAAGTTAGAGAAGAAATTGTCAATCATGTGTTGAAGAATGGGTACGAGATAAAATACACCAACAGTGACGCTCATCAGTTAAGGGTTGTTTGCAAGGAAGGATGCACACCTCAAACATGCAAGGTGAAATGACGTTTCAAATAAAGTGCTATAACAACAGTCAAACTTGCTCGAGAAAAATGGAAAGCCACCATGCCTCTGCCAAATGGGTGGCAGCGTATTACTTTGACAGATTTAAAAGTCAGGCCCACTAGAACCTTTTTTCCATAATTGAGATAGTCAGGAAGAACTTTAACGTCAACATCACTCACAGCCTTGCTAGAAGAGCAAGAAATGCGGCTAAAAAAATTAACAAAGAGGATGACAATGAGCAATACAAGCTCAAATGGTCCTATGCCGAGGAGATTCGGAGGTCTAATCCTGGAAACTCGCTGCATGTTCAGCTAGAGATAAGTGCATTTAAAAGGATGTACATGTGTTTGACTGCATGAAAGATAGACATGTTGAACTGTGGTAGACTGGTTATTTGTTTGGATGGTTGCCACTTGAAGGGAGCGAATCTAGGCCAGCTGCTCACTGTTATCAGCATCTACGGGAATGATGGAATGTATCTAATTGTTGTAGCAGTGGTTGAAACAGAAAATAGGGATTCTTGAAGCTGATTTTTGGAATTGTTGCTCGAGGATCTAAACACTTCGTCCAGCAATAGGTGGCAATCATTTCTGACCGACAAAAGGTGAGGTTGATTGTTTTTGCCTTCTATGTTTATGTTATGCATTGTGTACCAATGTTTGACTCATACTGTGAATCTTTGTAGGGGCTGGTGCAAGCTGTCAAAGAGGTGGCAGGGCATGCGAACCATCGTTTTTGCATCTGACACCTGTATGCAAATTATCAAAAATAATTTAAAGACAGGTTGTTCAAGGATGCAATGTGGGCCGCTTCTAGAGCCACAACAGATGCGCACTTTGAGAGAGAGATGGCGAAACTATTTTTGCTTGACCCGGCAGACTACGAATATCTACGAGGAATAGATGCGAGATGCTAAGCCAAATATGTCTTCTGCTCCATCCCAAAGTCCGACATAACCCTTAATAACCTAAGCGAGTTCTTCGACGCCTGCATCCTACCCGCTCGGGACAAATCGATTCTCAGTATGTTTGAGATCATACGAAAGGGCATTATGTGTAGGATTGTTAAAAAAAATGAAACGATGGAGCGCTCGATGGACCTTTTGTGTCTGCAGGTCAGGAATCGGCTTGCCAGACTATAACTTGCAGGTCGCAATTGGAGTCCCTAGTTTTCAGGCGTTACCCAATTTGAGGTCAACAATGGTAACAAACAGTACCATGTCAATTTGGAAAGGCTTACTGGTAACTATTACCGGTGGGAGTTGATTGGCATCCCGTGTATGCAATTCATGAAGAGATCTCCTAAGAACTTTGTGCATGAGTGCTACCACTAGGAAACATACATTAAGATGTACTCCCACTTTATCCACCCTGTCAGTGGACAAATCATGTGGTCCAATTACGCCACCGCCATTTAAGAGAAGTCCCAGAAGGTCGTGAAAGCGAAGAATATGAAATGTGGACGAGGCCCCAAGCCGGACAGTGCTACCTAGGAGACATCTAAACATGATGTATTGTCGGTATGGGGGTGTGGGGCACAATTCCCGCACGCGTAAAGGTGGAGGCCTAGAGTCAAGTGCATGTAGCGGCCACTAGTCTAGTGGCAGAGGCGGCAGAGGAAGCTTGGATGGCACATTTATGGGTTTCAGAGTCCCTGAGACAGCTCCAAAGACAGTTCCCGACAAAGTCCTAGAGACAGTTCCCGAGACAGTTCCTGACATAGTTCCCGAGATGCAGGTGAGCACATTATTGCATTTACATTTTCATGTGTTATGTTTTAAACTATGTTAATTTTATTTTAAATGTATTATGCAGGAGTATGATGCGCAAGGTCCACAAACACAAAAAACACAAATGTGGACCTTAATCTTCCTTGATTAGAAAAGATAACGCACATTCAAAGTGACTATTAACTATGCATCAAAACCAGATATACGTCATCTACAATAGTTTATTCAAGATAGTCTATTGTAGATGATGTATATCTGGCTTCGAAGCATAGTTAATAGTTACTTTGATTGTGCGTTATCTTCTCTAATCAAGAAAGGTTAAGGTTCACATTCGTGTTTGTTGTCCTCAATAACAATTGTAATGTAGAGGCATTCCGGAAGGCCGCAGAAACAAAGAATACAAGGTAGATATTTTAGTTTGCATCTGTAAT
This sequence comes from Begonia loranthoides, assembly GCA_022433065.1. Lineage (NCBI taxonomy): Eukaryota > Viridiplantae > Streptophyta > Magnoliopsida > Cucurbitales > Begoniaceae > Begonia > Begonia loranthoides. The sequence goes on from CM039485.1 coordinate 7,866,252, forward strand.
GCACATATGCACGATATGATTGTAATTGAATTGTAATTGATGATGAACTTTTGAATTTGTACTTCATTTTGAATCTGTAAATGAAATTTTGAATCTATAATTCATTTTGAATCTGTAAATAAAATTTTGAATCTGTACTTTAGCCGTTCGATCGCCCTCACTTTTTAATCGACCACGTTGACGTTCCACGGCAGGAAGTTGTCTTTCCGCCGCAGAAAGTTGTCATTCTATCGTGGAACGTCATACATTCTGCCGCAGAACGACGTGTTTTTGCAGCAAAATGTCAACTTTTTGCAGAGGACCGTCAGCATACCCCTGTCTTGTATATTTCAGTGTTATGTACATGTTTAAATTGTTGCAATGAACATATTAGTTGTTGGTTAATGATGAATGAAATGGTTTGAGTCAATTTCTCTTTCGAAAAATTGAAAATTTTGCAAGAGTTTCTTTTGTTTTTAGTCTATCCCCCATGTGACATTAGCAATACCAGATATTATCCAAACAAGATATTTTCCAAACAGATATTATCCAAGTAAACAAAACAAAACATCAACATCAACATATATTATCTAAGTACACTAAGTAAACATATAAAGAGATAATGAACTAACATTATAACAAAAGAAAGTTATCTCAGTATCCCTACACATCTCAACTACCCTATGTCATCTTCTTGCCAGGTTTCTTCCGCAAATCTGTGATCTCAAATGACAACTGCGGGTCCACGTATACATTGGACACTTTAGCGAACAATAGACCATTCATGGGTGCATCATTGTGATGGGGGGAGTCATCCCTCTTCTTACAATCTCAGATCACCCCCAACCCCTCACTCGTACATTGAAAGATGTCGTGCGAGCTGAAATGTAAAAATCAGCACATAAAAAGAAAATAATATAAATCTACACAAGGGAAAAGATATACCACTCTTTGTTAGTTGGCGCTACGACGATCGAAATTGCTTCAATCAGCAACAGCTGGTAAGGGTAGTGAGTGTGTAGCTTAATGGACGACATAAAACACAGTTGCTTTGGGTGTGACTGAAATGCAAAGGAAGCACGCATTAGAACTGTTGAAACATGAACAACAAACTGGAAAAGCGAGATGTTTACTTACGTGAATCCACCCTAATGTCAGTAGCAATTTTTTATATTTCTCGAAGTATTCTGCTTTGTTCAACGCATAGCACTGCATACAAAGAAAGCAAAGCAAAGATGAGTCTTAAAATAAAAGCTTCTGAACTACTTAATGTAACAAAACGTAATTCTCACTGTGTTTGTCGCTTCTTGCTGAGAGAAGATGATCTTAGTGCTGTTGTACTCATCTTGGACTAGCTTTCCCGAAAAAATTGCGCGCATTACCAGGTTCTTCTGAGTATTTCTAACAACAAGCTTCTTGAAAAGATCCATCAGTTGACCTAGCTACAAAAAACATTGACAAGAGACCATCAGACTAACAAGGCATGAATAAGTGCAAACACACATAGATAACTAAATCGAAGACGTACCACGTGCACATTTTTAAGTGGCAGAGGCTGTGATCCACCAGACACATCTATCTCCTGTATCTTGGCAAGCATGGCAGGAGAAGCAGGTTCGCCTCTGAAGGCAATAGTGCTGCAAATTTCAAACATGTTATTACATCGTATACAAATAAAGTAAATAATGGACTTTGCATAAAAAGTAAATAACTTACAAGTAGTTTGTGTCTTCCGTTGCTAAAGAGGCCGCTGGATGGGCTGTTCGAGATGATGGTAGAGGGGCTTCTCACTGCCTCATTCTTTGCAATGCTGCCAACATCTTATGATGGCGCTCCTCTACTAGCTCCTTCATTTTTTGCATTTGGAGCAGCCCTCATTTGATGGTGCTCCTCCATCATTTGTATTCTATTCAGCCTCATTTGATGGAGCTCCTCCATCTCAAAAAGTCAGTCTTCCATCCTGCGCATCCTATGCTTCTTAATCTTTTCGTGCGATATTCGTTTTACTATCCCTAAATGATTTATCACATATAAATCATATAATTAAAACTATAAAATAAAGAATAAGGGATAGAGAATTGCACACAATTTGTTAACGTGGTTCGGTGTCACGGTCCTACTTTCAAGAGACTTAAGAGAGACCGTGCGACACTCGTTGTTAGGGGGAACAACGAGTCAGCCTACGAGATGTGCCAACGGCACCAATTGCCCACGACGTTAGAACGAGCTTTGTGTCTAACGAGCGAGCAGTAAGCGAGCAAGATTAATCGAAAAGAGCATCATTGAGCATAATGAGCATAGTTTGTATGTAAAAAGCTTTATCATTGATTGTCAGCAAATTACATTGGGTAGGGGGTCTACATGCAATCATGCCTCTCCCCCTAAAGAGCATTTTGGACCATTCCCACCATGGCAGGAGTAAACATGCCATTGGTGGTGAGGAGTCACTTGCCCAAAATAGAAATAAAAGAAATACAAAGGAACTTCCATAAATAGAAAGAAAACTACTCTAGCATGGGCGGCCATAGACAACACGTCCTGGATAAGCCCGGATTCTAACATCCTCCCCCATTTGAGCTGTTGACGCCCTCATCAACTAGTCTTCAGCTTGAACTCTTCAATCTTCTGCGTAGCATCTTCCAAGTCTTTGGCTTTCTCCCAAGTAACTTCGTCGTCTCCAAGTCCCTCCCATCTGACAAGATACTCTGTGCGTAGGCGGCGGCCTATCTTGACACTTCGATCTGCTAGAATTTCTTCTACTTTGTTTGGACGCCTTGATATGCTGAGGACGATATCTGGCCTGGTGATGTGGTTCCGCTCCTGATCTTCTTCGTCTTGGTGATACGGCTTCAGGTTGCTAACGTGGATCACTAAGTGGATTTTAAGCCACGCTGGTAGATTAACTCTATAGGATGCCCGTCCAATCTTTTCAATGACTTGGACTAGACCTTCGTACTTCCGAATCAGTCGTTTGTCTCTCTGACCTCTAAAACAAAGTTGTTCCGTCAGTAGTTTCACTAATACAAGGTCTCCAACTTTAAATTCCAGCGGGCGTCTCTTCAAGTCACCACTTCTTCATGTGTTTAGAGGCTCGTTCCAAGTAGGCACGAGCTATCTCAGTATTTTGTAGCCACTCTTTTGAGAAGTTGTAGGCTTTTGGGCATTTCCCTGAGTATGGATGATCAAGGGTGTGCGGCATAGTTGGTTGCCTTCCGCAAGCAACTTCAAATGGGCTCATTCCTGCAGAGGAGCTTTTCTGACAGTTGAAACAGAATTGTGCAGCATCAAGCAGACTTGGCCAATTCTTCTGGTTGGTGCTGATGAAGTGCCGCAAATATTCTTCCAGTAAGCTGTTAAAACGTTCAGTCTGACCATCCATTTGGGGATAATAACTGAAAGAAATATTTAAGCTAGATCCCAACAGCTTGAATAGTTCTACCCAAAAGACTCCTGTAAATTTGGTGTCTCGGTCACTAATGATGCTTTGAGGTATCCCCCAAATTTCACAACATTCTTGAAGAAAAGTTGCGTTGTCGTCTCTACGGAGCAATATTTTGGGGCAGCTATGAAAGTAGCATACTTGGAAAACCGATCGATTATCACCAAGATTGCTTGAAAGTCGTTTGAAGGTGGCAGATTGGTGATGAAGTCGAGAGATATACTTTCCCAAGGCTTCGTTGGCACTAGTAATGGTTCTAGCAAACCCGCCACTTTGTCTCTTTCCACCTTATCTTGCTGACATACCAAATAGGTCTTGGTATATTGCATCACGTCGTCTTACATGTGAGGCCAATAATATCTCCTCTTTAGTAGAGCATACGTTCTTTGCCATCCTACATGACCCGCCCACAAGGTGTCGTGTCATTCCTTCAATAGATTTCGTTGCAGATCATTACTCCGTGGCACGTACAGGCAATTTCCCTTGGTTAATAGCAGGTCTTCTTCGATCCAAAATTGTCGCGTCTTCTTTTCTTTTACTAATTGTATGACAGCCCGAGCAGCAAGGTCGTCTTGTAAACAATCTCGAATGCGATCTCTCATAGATCCGGTAACTCTACTTACTTGAAGTTAAGATAAATAGCAAAGACTAGAGCATTCTGCTTTTCGACTGAGGGCGTCAGCTGTTCGATTTGATTGGCCCGACTTGTGCTCAAAATGGAAATCAAATTCTGAGATAAGTTCATGCCAACGCGCCTGTTTGGAGGTTAGCTTTGGCTGCTCAAAGAATGACAAATTGTGCTATTGTCGGTCTTTACTATAAACTTTGATCCAAGCAGGTACTGTCTCCATACACGAAGGTAGTGTACTACAACCAACATTTCTTTTTTTGAGGCTATGTACCTTCTTTCATCTTGCAGCTTTCATAAGCGACAAGATGACCATTCTGTAGTAAAACACCTCCTAGTGCAAAGTCAGATGCATCGGTCTCAACTTCAAATGGCAAAGTCACATCGGCTAGAGCCAGAACTGGACTTTGCATTATAGTTTCTTTTAAATTAGCAAAGGCTGTTTGGCATTCTTGGTTCCACTCCCAATGGACTCCCTTCTTTAATAGTTCGGTGAGAGGTGCTGCCTTCTTAGAGAATCCTTCCACAAACCGCCTATAATAATTTGCGAGACCAAGGAAGGAACACAATTTTGTAACTGAAGTGGGGTTCTTCCATTCTTGGATTGCCTTGACTTTGTCTACATCCATGCAAAGATGGCCTTGTTCAATAATGTGGCCAAGGAATCCAATACTCTTCTGAACGAAGGAGCACTTTTCTTTCTTTACATATAATTGATTCTGTCTCAGCTTCTCAAAGACTAGACGAAGGTGAACTTGATGTTCTTCAATGCTCTCACTATAGACCACGATGTTGTCCACGTATACCACCACAAATTTATCAAGGAATTCATGGAATACTTGGTTCATTAGAGTGCAAAAAGTTGTGGGAGCATTTGTCAGTCCAAAGGGCATCACCAAGAATTCAAAAGCTCCATATCTGGTCACACAAGTCGTCTTTTGCTCGTCACCTTCTGCAATCCTGACTTGATAATAACCTGAACGCAAGTCGAGCTTCGTGAAATATTTTGCCTTGTATAATTGATCGAAAAGATCTGTGATGAGTGGGATGGGATACTTGTTCTGAATAGTAACTTTGTTCAAGGCCCGATAGTCAATACACAAGTATAAGCTATCGTCCTTCTTCTTTTGGAACAACACAGGTGCTCCAAATGGTGCCTTTGCAGGTCTGATGAATCTTACCTCAAGCATTTCATCTAATTGCTTTCTTAATTCTGCCAGTTCTTGTGGGGCCATTCGATAGGGTGCTTTTGCTGGGGGTTTAATTCCTGGGGTGAGCTCAATCTAATGATCGATGTCCCTACGCGGAGGTAGTGACTTCGGTAAGCATTCAGGCATGGTACTCTTATATTCTTCAAATACTTCCATAATTTCTGAAGGCACTACTTCTTCTTTGCCTTTCTCTATGATTGAAGGAACAAGAACATAGGTTGGATCTTGGTTCTTCAGTCCTCGTTTAAACTGCATAGCCGAGATCATTTTTATATTATTGGGGCTTGGTTGCTTGAGAATTGCGGGGACTACTGTTGGGTTGCTCCCCGTAATCACCAGACATTTTGCAGAGGGAATGGGGATGACTTTGTGTTCCATCAAGAATTCCATCCCAAGTATAGTGTCAAAGTCATCCATCTTCGCCATCACAAAATCGACTGGTCCCAACCACGAATTGAGCTTTAACTGGACCCTTCTTACGACCCCAACCACGGGCATTGCTTTTGCATTCACTGTCTTCATCTTACCAGTGGTCTTTTCTAGTTTAAGGCCCAAGCGGCGTGCTTCCTTTTCTATTATGAAGTTGTGGGTAGCTCCCGAGTCAATCATAGTACTTTGGACAACTTTATTATTGATAAGGGTCTCCACATACATAAGGCCTTTAGTGGGGGATCTTTTTCAGCTCATCCATCTGTTGTTGAATAGCTGATAAGAACGTCATTGTCCCAACTGTTGCAACTTCTGTGGGTTCTACTTCGACAACTTCTTCTGCTGGGTTGTCGTTAGTAATCGACACTTGTAGAGCTGTTAATGCCGATCTATGGGGGCACTCAACCACTCGATGTGGTCCTTTGCATAAGAAGCAGAACATAGGTCTATTCATTGGTCGTTGGTAATTAGCTCCCCTCGATGTCTCTTGGCCCTCTCTTGGGACATAACGCTTTCTTTCAGCGGTGTTTGGGTTTGGTGTAGGGGGCTTCGTATTGCTTGAATTGTTGGGAGGATTCTTTTTTTGATTAGGATTCTCGTTGGAGTAGTCAAATAATCGTTCGGCAGCAGCAAGAGCACTCGAGAGGGTCTGTACTCTCTGTTCATATAACTTTGTCCTAGCCCACGGTTTCAGTCCTTCGATGAAGGTGAATATTTTGTCTTTTTCTAGATGTCTCGAATATTTAGCATGAGGCCTGAGAATGTTTTAACATACTTGCGGATGCTGCTAGTCTGTTTTAGTTCTCGCAACAGTCGACGTGCATTAAACTCAACGTTTTCAGGAAAAAACTGGTCGTTCATTTGCTTTTTGAGTTCTTCCCAAGTATTGATGGCACAGTCACCATTGCAAATATCATTGTATTTTGACCTCCACCAAAGTTTTGCATCTCCAGTAAGATGTATCGTGGCTAAGGTCACCTTTGACTCATCATCAGTTTTAGTTGCTTTGAAGTATTGTTCCATGTCAAAGATGAAATTTTCCATTTCCTTGGCATCGTGGGCTCCCCCAAAGGATTTTGGCTCTGGGATTTTCACCCGACTAGGTTCAACCGCACTTGAAGCTTGAGCTTGGTTTCCCATGGCTCTCATAGTAACGTTCAATTTGATGTTTATTTCAGCGATCTCAACTTTGAGGGATTCAAACATCGTCTTGAAGTCTTTCGTTAGTCCAATCACGGTGCTTGATAGTCGAGTTTGAGCTTGGTCGATCTCTTCAACGTGCGCCAGGACCCCGACTATAGCACTTGTGGAGCTCTTTCCACTTTCTACCCCTTTTCCCTTCTCTGGTCGGGATTCGAGGTTCTCCACCCGATCAATCAGCTCTTTGATAGGGATGGTGTCTATCCTGTTATAAACAGCAACAATCTCAGCAGGAAATTCAGACATTTTCTTCATTCGTTCCTCTAGAAAACAAACGTTATCCGGGATTTCTTGGAGATACTTCATCCTCTTCCAGCCCAATTAGCCGTTCGAGCTGGTCCATCAACGAGCTTGCTTTCTCTAGCGAATTCTTTTTCGGCATGCTTTCTTGCGATTTGAGCCAACTAGGCTCTGATACCAACTGTCACGGTCCTACTTTCAAGAGACTTAAGAGAGACCATGCAGCACTTGTTGTTAGGGGGAACAATGAGTCAGCCTACGAGATGTGCCAACGGAACCAATTGCCCACGACGTTAGAATGAGCTTTATGTCTAACAAGCGAGCAATAAGCGAGCGAGATTAATCAAAAAGAGCGTCATTTAGCATAGTGAGCAAGTTTGTATGTAAAAAGCTTTATCATTGATTGTCAACAAATTACATTGGGTATGAGGGTCTACATGCAGTCATGTCTCTCCCCCTAAAAAGCATTCTGGACCATTTCCACCATGATAGGAGTAAACATGCTATGGTGGTGAGGAGTCACTTGCCCAAAATAAAAATAAAAGAAATACAAAAGAACTTCCATAAATAGAAAGAAAACTACTCTAGCATGGGCGGCCATGGACAACACGTCCTGGACAAGCCCAAATTCTAACATTCGGCAACCCCGCTTATGTTCCTGCTCCAAGCCACACTTGGAGATTCTTAACCGCCCAACCTCCCCCATTGACGGTGTTTGACTTCTGGGTGTCAAACAAATCTTACAATGATTGTTCTCAGGGCATCACCCTTTGACTGTTTCAGGGCGTCACCCTTTGACTATCATGGGACGTCACCCTTTCTTTGACTATTACGGGCATCACCCTTTCTTTGACTGTTTTGGGGCATCACCCTTGGTTTGTCGAATTCGTACGGAGTCACCTTTTACAATGAAGTACAAAGTATGAGGAATTGGAAACACAATCTAAATCCTAACTCTCCCAATAATAACTCTCAAGTTTATAGTTGGGAGAGTAGGTTACAAGCTCACTTAATAATAGAGAAGTTGAGTATGAATTTTGGCAGAGCTTCGCTACTTCTCTCGTTGGTTATGTTGAGCTTCGGAGTTCTTGAATTTATAGAACTCTTCAATTTAGCCGTTGGAAATATAGTCATTGGAGAATCTAGACATTTTTCGGTTGCCCAAATTTGTCTTCCTGAACCACAGATTCGACCGCAGATATTTGATGCTCTTTGTGATATATTTTGGTCGAATTCCTCGTCTGCCACTTTGTCTAAAACCTTTGTTGGCTCGCTATATCGGACGTCCGTTTCTCAATAAGGGACGTTCGTTCCTCAAATTCCTTCGTAAGCCAGCATTCGTTTTCTCGGCATGGGACATCTGTTCTCTTCACAGCTTCGTCCGTTCTTTAAATTATGCAACGGCTTTATGACAGACGTCTGAAACTACATGAGGGACGTCCGAAACCTTCATTCTTCTTCACAGCTTTAGGACGGACGTCCATTCCTTCATGAGGGATGTTTGAAACTCATTTCTTCTTTCGCTATTTAAATAGCAAGACGTCCTCCACCTTCATTTCTTCTTCGAGGGATGTCTGAAACTCATTTCTTCATAATCCTAAGTCTTTATATAATATTTATTCACTGTATGGACTTAGATAAACTTGTTAGCACAACTTTAATACCTGTTTTGAGGGTATTTCAAATAAATATACTTATAAATATAATGATAAAATAATTAAGAACAATATCAATACAAATATAATAAACAACTTATTATTTCCATCAAAATAGTCATCATCAAAATAAATTAAGTCTAACACATTTAGACTAACAACTGGAGGCTATTCCTCCGAGGGGGATGGAGGTTGTGGCACTGAGGGGGGTGGAGGCCGTACAACTGAGGTGGGGCTGGATGCTAGGGCACTGCAGCTCGCTTCTTCGAGGTGGGCTTGAATAGAGTCTTGCATACCCATACCCCTTCGACGTTGCTCAACCCCATTCGGTGCACTTTCAAGTTGTGGACGTCCGTGGACTTCTCTTCGATTCTTAGCTCCTCCTTCGAGATCGGTACCCCATAATGCTCAATAATCCACTGAATTAGCTAATTGAATGGCAAACTTTTTGCTGGGTTGTTGAGAACCTCATACATGTGACTCAAAATAACAAAATCGATATCCACTGTTTTCCTATTAAACACCTTCTCAAGCAAATAGAGATTCATGCAGCTAACATAGTCTCAATGTCCATCCCGAGCCAAAATAGTGTGTGTCATGATGATGTGGATCACTTGAGCTATGACATTCAAGTCATTGGATTTTAGCTTCTTGTACGCTCCAATCTTGGGATCACGGTGTAACAATCTAAGCATTGTTAGAACTTCTTCTCGTTTGATGAAAGGTGGCTCCCGAGACATGTGGCAATAGTGATCACTTGGTCCCTCCATTGAACATCCAAGCAGCACGTTAATATCATTGGGAGTCAGCCTCAACTCCCGTCCAAACATGTAAGTCTGGACCTCTAATGGTTGGGTGGATAGTTCCAAATTTGCATAAAATAGTTTGACAATCCGCTCACAATAACTTCCACCCAATCGGCACAATTCGGCTAAGCTAGGCCCCTCAAACAATTCTTCAATTTCCAACTCAGAAAATGACTCGAAGTCTAGTCTTCTAGAAACTATAATTGAATGGTGTTAAACATCAGCTTCATACCGTTCCTTCGCATCAGTTGTCTTGAAGAGTGGGGAGGGGAACCTCGCTGTAACGGGTTGGAAACGGACCAATGCACCTGCTACGGGTCATTGTTGAGGATGTGCTTCAACTAAGACTTGTGCTTCAACCTCGACTTGTGCTTCAATTCCGCCAATAGAGGCAGCCATGGGTCCTCCAACTTCCACTGCAGTTGTTGCACCTTCCGCCATGGGTGCTCCAACTTGCACCGCGGAGGAAACATTGCAGTGCAACTGACTGACAATGAGATCGGTTCCAATTCAACTTCGTTCACGATCCGAGTCCATCATTTTTTACTGTGGCCACGACTGAGTCTACGACAGACAACCCTTTCGCTTGAGAGTCAATTTCTTTGCCCTAGACTCCATTTGAAAAGATGAAAAAGTGAAGAACTAAGCTTTGAGAATACGAATGTTCGCCTAGGATTTTGAACTCGCCAGAACACACAATCGAGTCTAATAGGGTAGGTCACAGGAACTTAGAATGACGCATGATGATCCGCAACATATTATTATCAATCCACCGCAGATTGTAGTCAATCTGTGGCAGATCGCGTCCCAATTTGGGTGGAACATCAATATTAGAATGTTATTTTTAAAAATATCGTTTTGCGGCAGAACGAAATCACTATGTTTAACGGTAAACATGACACTAATATTTGCGGTGACTTTTTTCCATAGTTCACTAGTTAATTTGTTAGCAAAAATAGTTTAATAGTTAACTTGTCATTGATCAAAAAATACAATGGTTGATTTGTCATTTTCTTTAATAATAAATAAAAATATAATTGTAATGACTAAATTTTTAAAAAATATATATTATATAAATAGAAATTAGAAATATTTATGTATACTGAGCTCATTAGGCTTGATTCGTTAAGGTTCGTTAGACTCGTTTTGTTAGCTAAGCTCGTTTAACTCTTGACTTGAAAACCGACTCAAGTTGAAATTTTTTTTAGGCTGGCTCGACTCGTTTAACTTGGTAGGTTCAATGAACCAGACTTTTACTAGGTCAACTCGATTCAACTAGCTAGTTTGTCACCTTTACTTTTGCCCCAGAATTTTCGAACATACTAAATATCTAATTCGGCGTCATTTCTTTAATCATTGTAGAGTCTAATTTTGTAGCATCCACCATCCCATCTATTCCTTTTAGTCAATTCTTTTTGCTCGTAAATGCATAGTTTCAAAACTAGTTAAGTTATCTAAGTGGAGGAATCTAAGCAAGAATGAAGAAACCAACATTTTCTATGCTAATGCTATATTTACTTTCTAATTATATACTATAAGTTTACCTCTTGATATGATACTCATTAATTGATATAATTAATATTTTATTTTAATATTAATGAGTGATTACACCAATTAATGAATTATATGTATGTTAGAAAAGAGAGATTAAAGTGTATAATTATAAGGTAAACCAAATCTTATTTTTTTTAAGATAAATGTTAGATTTATTTTTGAATTTCATCTTAAAGTATGTTTATCAATTAATATAATAATTAAAATAAAATATAAGTAATTAAACTAAAATGTAATTCTTATTATTGTTCTTTAGCATTGCTCTTTTTTAAAAGGGAAAATGACAAATCAACCATCATCCTTTAATATTTGAGACAAATCAACCACCATCCTTTTTTTGCTAACAAATTAATAAATGAACTATAGAAAAATGATGCTGACACCATCGTTGTCACGTTTGCCGTTAAATGTGATAAAGTCGAGCTGCGGCAGTTCGTATATAAACCATCGCGACTCCATAGTTTTTAAAAAATAATCCTACATTTGTCATGAACTGCGGTGGTTCATCTAGGAACCACATCGGTGTGTCAATACACCGCGGCGGCTTCATACCAAACCGCCATGGTGTATTGCCACACTTCTGCGATGTCATCATAAACTGAAGTGGTGTATGGACATACCATTGCAGAGTCATCCTAAATGGCAGCGATTTCTCGTGCCTCGGTCTTTGAACCTCTGTCATACTACATAATACTCGATTGAGGGCTCTGGCATTTTCACATCGAACAAACAAGGATAACCTCAACGAACAACAATCTCAGACCTTCGATAGCAATGTATTCCCGAGCAAAGAAAATGGCGCTCAAGCGAAAGGGTGGTCCCTCGTAATCGATACCAGAGGCAGAAACGATGGAGTTTGCTGGTCCAGCCATGGTGCAAGAAGGAGCACCCTCCGCGGTGCAAGCTAGCCAAACCACCGCGGTGCAAGCTATCCAAACCGCGGCAGTGCAACACGGAAAAACTGCGGCGGGTGGAGAAACTGTGGCACAATCTCAATCTCAACCTCAACCGCATACTCACCAACAACCAGCCAGAGGGTCAGTGGTTCGGTTCCAACCCGTTACAGCGGGTTTCCACTCCCCACTATTCAGGACAGCCTACGCGAAAGAAAGGTATAAAGATGATGTAAAACACGATTCAATTATTGTTTCTAAAAGAGTAGAGTTGGAGTCCTTGGCTGAAATGGGAATTCAGCAATTGATTGAAGGTGCTGGATTAGGCGGTTTGTGCTGGATGGGGGGAAGTTAATGCGAGAGGATTGTCAGGCTCTTTTACACTAATTTGGAACTGTCCACAGCCATTAGAGGTCCGAACGTATATGTTTGGACGAGAGTTGAGGTTGACTAACTACAATCTGAATGTGATGCTTGGATGTGTACTGGAGTGAACAAGCAATCAATATTATCATGTGTCTCGGGATCCACCTTTCATCAGCTGAGGAGAAGGGCTGACAGTGCTAAGATTGTTGCAGCGGGATCCCGAGATTGCTAAGTACAAGAAGCCAAAGGGCAGGGAGCTGAATGCCATAGCCCAAGTGATCCACCTCATCACGGCGTACACGATTTTGCCTCGGGTTGGACATCGAAACTATGTTAGCTACATGGATCTGTAGTTGCTAGAGAAGGTGTTCACCAGGAAAAAAGTTGACATCAGATATTTAATCCTGAGTCACATGCACTAGGTGCTCAACAACCCGGACAAGAGTTTGTCGTTTAACTGGCTCATCTAGAGGATTGTTAAGCAGTATGGGGTACCCATCTCAGAGGATGAGCCTAGAAACGAAGAGACAGCCACTGGCGTGTACAAAAAATTGAAAGTGGACCGAATGGGGGTCAGCAACCCCTCGGAGGAACAGCCTCCAGCATCAACTCTGCAGCACATGGAGGAGGATGCTCCGCAGCCAATGCAATCGCCCCCTCCTCAGACATCTCATTTTACTTTGATGCCTGAGGAGACATCAGACTAGATGAACAGGATGGAGGAGCTCCATCATATGGCGCTTACCAGAATACAAATAATGGAGGAGCACCTTCAAATGGTGCTGCTCCAAACTAAAAAAGTGGAGGAGCGAGCAAAAGAGAGACATCAATGAGCAGAAGAGAGGCATCGTGAGCTGTTGGTAGCACTTCAGAGAATGGAGCAGTGAGCAGCCCCTACAGCAGCTTCTCCGTCGTCCTCTGAAGCAACAGAAGCCACAGACCGCTTGTAAGTTATTTACTTTGTACGCAAAGTCCTGTCTTTACCTTATTTGTGTTTGACGTAAAAATTTGTCATTGATTTGCAACACCATTGCCATAAGATGCCAACTTGCTCCTCTTGCCGTGCTTGCCGAAGTGCAGAAGACAAGTGAGTCACAGCCTTAGCCCCTTAAAACTGTGCGTGTGGTACATCTTTGATTTGGTTATATATGTGTGTCTGCACTTATTCATGCTTTATTAGTCTGATGGCATTTTGCCATTTTTGTTGTAGTCTCGGGAATTGATGGATGTCTTCAAGAAGTATGTTTTGGGAAATACTCAAAAGAAATTAGAGACGTGCACAATTCTTGGGGAAAAGCTGATCAAGGATGATTACACCATCATCGATATCATCTTCTCGGAGCAAGTCGGGACACTAAACACGGTAAGAAGCCTTCTTTATATTTAAGTTTATAACCTTTTATCTTGGTACTCATCCGAACTTATATGCAGTGCTATGCGGTGAACGACGAAGATGCCTTCGTGGTTCAACAGAAAAAATTGCTACTCATATTAAGGTGGATTCACTTAAGTAACCATCTCACTTTTCCAGATTGTCGTTCATGTTCTATGGTTTCTAATGCGTTGTTTTCATTTTAGACAAACCCAAAGCAAGCGTGTTTTATGTCGTCCGTTGACCTGCACACTCAATTCGCTTACTAGTAATTGATGCCTGAAGCAATATCCATCATCATAGCACCCACTGACAAAGAGTGGTATATATTTTTCCTTGTATAAATTCATATTGTTTTCCACTTGTTTACCAACAATTTTTCCCTTTGCATTGCAACCTATACGACATCTTTTGGTGTACAAGTGAGGAGATGAGGGTGATCCGAATTTGCACTAATAAGGAATAATTCCACGAGCACGACGATCAACCCGTGCAGGGTCCGTTGTTCGCCAATGCATCCAACATATAATTGGACCCACAATTGGCTTTTAAAATCATGGATTTGCGAAAGAAACCGAGCAAGAAGAAGTCGGCTTAGGAATATTTGTTTACGTTGACTTTGTTGTAATATATGTTTACGTTTACGTTGACGTTTGGATAGAAAATTTCTGTTTGGATAGAAAGATTCATTAATGCTTGATTTGTTTACATTTTCTGTTTATAGTTTGGATAATATCTAGTTGAGAAAAAATATCTGCTTTTGTTGATATCACATGAGAGATAAACTTAAAAACAAGTGAAACTCTTGCAAAATTTTTAATTGTTTCAGAGTGAAATTTACTCAAACGATTACGTTCATCATGAACAAACAAGTAAGCATGTTCATCGCATTCATTGCAATAATTTCAGCAAGTTATGCATAACACCGAACCATACAAGGCATAGTAATCATGACAAACCGCTGCGGCTTTTTGGACACGCCACAACGGTTTCTGACGAGCTGCTGCGACTTTGTGGACAGGGCACCGCGGTTAGTTAGCAAGCCGTTGTGACTTTGTGGATAGGGCGCCGCAGTTTGTTAGCAAGTCGCTACGGCGCTTCAAAAAAACCTCTGCAGCTCGTCAAGGCGTTGAAAGATAGATTCAAATAAAAAGTTGGTACATGGATATTAACATACTAATCAATTTCCATTTATCCTCAACAACCAATGTATCGAACCAATATATCAATTTAAATTTATCAAACCAATTCAAATTTACCAATTCAAATTTTACAACGATAACATGCATTACAATCGCATATATATCAAACCAATGTATTAAGAAAGGTTAAAGTCCACATTTGTGTATATTTGTGTTTGTGGACTTTGCGCATTATACTCCTGTAGAATACATTGTAAATGAAATTAGCATAGTTCAGATGACACTTGAAAACGTAAACGTGATAATGGGCTTACCTGCGTCTCAGGAACTATGTCGGGAACTGTCTCAACAACTCTCTTAGGGACTATGGCAGGAATTGTCTAGGGGACTGTCTCAGGAACTCTGAGACCCATAAATATACTCTCCAACCTTCCTCTGTCGCCTCTACCTCTGTCTCTAGCTCTGCCTCTGTCGCCTCTACCGTCACATGCACTGGACTCGCCTAACCTTCACATGTGCAGGAATTGTGCCCCACACCGACCACATGTCATGTTCATATGTCTTCTGGGCAGCACTGTCTAGCTTAGGGCTTCGTCCACATCCCGTATTCTACGTTTTCACGACCTTTCTGTAAACCTTTTAAATGGCGGAGGGATAATTGGATCAAGATGCGTTACAGGAGGTCACTCGATTTGTCTATTGACAGGCGAACAAAGTGGGAGTACATCGCCATGTATGTTTCCCGGTGATAGCATGCATGCACAAATTCCTCAAGAGATCTCCTTGTGAAGTGAATGCACGGGACTGCATGGACACACGGGATGCCAGTCAACTCCCACAGGTGACAGGTACAAGTACGCCTGTCTAAATCGACAGAGTACTGTTCGTTACCGTTGCTGACCTCACTGGGCAGCTCCTGAAAACTGGGGGCTCCAATTTTGACCGACAAGTTATAGTTTGGCGAGCTGGTTGTTGATATGCGGACACAACAGGTTTGTCGATTGAGCCATCTTTTCATTTTTTTCAAGATCCTACCTATGATGCCCTTTCGTATGATCTCGAACATATGTAGAATCGGTTTGTCCCAGGCTGGTAGGATGCAGGCATTGAAGGACTCTTTGAGGTTGTTGAGACTTAGGTCGCATTTGGGGATGGAGCAAAAGGCATGTTTGGCCCAGCATCTCGCATCTATTCCTCGTAAATAGTTATGGGCCGCCAGGTCAAGGAAAAATAACTTTGTCATCTCTATCTCAAATTGCTCTTTGTTGTGGCTCTAGATGCGGCTCACATTGCATCCTTGAACAACCTGCCTTTAAATTGTTTTTGAAAATTGTCAAATAGGTGTCAGATGCCAAATCGATCGTCCGCTTGCCCTACCACCTCTCTGACAGCTGACATTAGCCTCTACAAAGATTCATAGTATGAGTCAAACATTGTACACACCGCATAATATAAAACATAGAAGGCAAGAGCAATCAACCGCACTTTTTGTCGATCAAATAATTGTCCACCCATTGCCACTCGGGGTGTTTAGATCGTCAAGCAACAATTCCAGAAACCAGCTCCAGGAAACCCTATTTTCTGCTTCAACCACAGCTACAGCAATCAGATACATTCCATCGTTCTCGTCGATGGTGACAACAGTAAGCAGCTGGCCCAGGCCTAGAGTCGCTCCCTTCAAGTGGCAACCGTCCAAACAAATAACCAGTCTACCACAGTTCCGCAGGGCCATCTTGCATGCAGCCAAACACATGTACATCATTTTAAATGCACTCATCTTTAGGTCAACGCGCACCAAGCTTCCAAGATTAGACCTCTGAATCTCCTCGGCATAGGACCATATGAGCTTGTATTCTTCATTGTCATCCCTTTCGTTAATTTTTTTCGCCACATTTCTTGCCCTTCGCGCAAGGCTGGGTGTGATGTTGACGTTAAAATTCTTCTTGATTGTCTCAATTATGGAAAACAAGTCTCAGTCGCCCTGACTTTTAAATCTGTCCAAATAATGTGTTGCCACCCATTTGGCAGAGGTATGGCGGCTTTCCATCTTTCTTGAGCAAGTGTGAACGTCGTTGTAGAATTTTATTTGAAACGTCATTTCACCTTGCATTTTTTAAGCGTGCAGCCGCAACGTACATCCTTCCTGACAGGCAGCCCTCAACCGATGTGCGTCACTATGAGTGAATTTTATCTCGTACCCATTCTTCAACGCATGATCGACAATTTTTTTCTCTAATTTTATTCAGTGAACTATACTTTTTGCCAAGACCCATATAAGTGAAGCTGCATTCTGCTTGTGATGGCGTCTAGGCCTACTCTCAGCCATGTCCATGTCTTCGTCACTACTAGATTGACATAAGGAATGGAGGTCCTCCTCATCCTCTTCGTATAGAGTTGTTGAGACAGAGTGCAACACTATTGCATTTCATCTCCAATTTCACGTACCTTATTGGCAAAAAATGTGGTTGTGGACCCCACTTCAAGTTGATGGTTAATAACAGATTCCTCAACACTCCAAGACGCCATTTGCTTTTTCAACAAATTCTTCAACTTTGTCAAAATGCGGTTCACTTCAACTCTCAGAAAATCTCTAGCGGTGTGTCAAGACACCACAATGGTTTCATTGGACACCGTAACAGTTTATCAACACACCGCGGCGACTTCATGTTAAACTGCGACAGTTCATGACACTTGCTGGCTTATTTTTGGGAAACCACGGAGCTGCGGCAGTTTGGCTACGAACCGTCATGACTCGACATTATAGCTTTTAACAGCAAACGTAATAGCGATGGTGGCGATGCCATTTTTCTATAGTTCAATGATTAATTTGTTAGCAAAAAAGAATAATGGTTGATTTGTCACAAATAATAAAGAAGGATGATTGATTTGTCATTTTTCTTTTTTAAAAAACGTGGCTACGTATCTCTTAATAAAACAAAACGCAACTTCAAATTGTTTCCATTATCATATAAAATGATAATAAAAAGAAATCACTATAATTAAATATTAGATACGTCACTTTTATTTTTTAATTATCTAATTTTATTTATTGTTAAATTAAATAAATGATTAAAAAATAAAATTATTCATCTTTTGTATTTTTGTGTATTAAGATATTTAGACTAGTAAAAGAAATATAATATATATTTATGAAATGAGTCATATAAGTATAACCTTAAAATTAATATTAGGATAATTTAATGAAAGTGACGTGGTATTTGGTTGACGTGTAAAAAGTTGTGCGAGACCCGGAGACTGGTACCATATAAGCTTGACAAATGGCGTTCCAGTTACGATCTTGGAGCTTCAACCTGAAACTGCCCAAGGACACAGAATTTTCCGCCACAATTAGCGGGAGACGAGCGTCCCTCCTTATCCTGATTTCTGCGCAAATCCTTTTCCGATTTCTTCTCTCTATGGTTTTGTTTCAGCATTCGCAGCTTCATCGTCTTCTGTGTGCGCGTTGTTGTGAGGAGGAGAGAGAGATTAGAGCACGGTCCCGGAGGTTGAGAGTTGTATTTGTGATCCTGCCTGTGGAACTATGGGAAAGAAGAAGAAAGAGATCATTCGGTTAGAGCGGGAGGCTGTTATTCCCATCCTCAAGCCCAAGCTCGTCAGGACATTGGCTAACCAACTCGGTATGTTGCGTTCCAATTTTTATCTTCGTCCTTTCTCTCTTCTACTGATTCTTCTGCTCATCTTTTTTTTTTTTTTACTTCTCCATTTTCGTTTTCTGTCTTTTATCCTTAATCATTTGGCTGTTTCTCGTTCACGCATTCTGGAGCCTGGCAGTATTCGTGTTTTCATTTTGATTGCATTCACCAATTCTCGCCTCCATTTAATTGAATTCTCAGTTCAATTATAATTTCTTAGCTTTAAAATACTTTGTCCCACCGAAATTTTTATTTTGCATTCCAAATTTTTATGCCCGTGTTCTGCAGAATCCAGGTCCGATCGGGCTGAGTTCTTAAAGCTCTGTCAAAGAATCGAGTACTCAATTCGAGCTTGGTATCTTCTACAATTTGAAGACCTGATGGTACCGCAAATTTCTTTCGACTTTCTCCTGAAATATTAATATATATTATCTAACCTTAGTTCGCATAACCCCTTGTTTGTAGCACTTATATGCTCTATTTGATCCTATCTATGGGGCTCAGAAATTAGAGCAGCAGAACCTCTCCGCAGAAGAAATTGATGTTTTTGAACTGACTTTTCTGACACACTTGTTTCAGGTAGCGTGGCTTGTTAGGCTCTTTAGTTGTATTGCCAAAGTGTAATTCATTCTCATTCATTTTCTAATGATCACAAGGATTAGAGGCTGGAAACTGTCTAACTAATTCTAGCTCATCTCCAAGATAGTGGAAAATGGAGTGAGAGAAGATAACAATTTAGAATAAGAGCTAAAAACTAAAAGAGACAAGTCTAAAACTATAAACAACTATGCTGAAACTGTAACACTACCCCTCAAGATGGACAATGAATGATAAGAATTCTCATCTTGCCGAGAAGATGCGAAAATGGAGAAGGATGTAGGGGTTGTCATAAATCAGCAGTTTGATGTTTGGATTGAACGTTCAAAGGTTTGATGCATCTGCTTTGTATTTTTACATGAACAATGTGACAATTAATCTCAATATGCTTGGGGCGCTCAGGGAAAATTAGATTGGTAGCAATCTAGAGAGCGGCTTGATTGTCACCAAAAAGTAGAGCTTTGTTGGGATAGGAATACATAGATCGGTGAGCAATGGCATTGCTAAAATATTTCACATGTTAGGCTATGGCTCTCTACTCCACTTCAGCTGAGGATTGAGAAAGAGTTTGTTGGTACATTTATTCCAAGAGATTAGTGACTTACCAAAGAAATAAGCAAAAACCAGAGATGATGAAACAAGATAAACAGTCTTTGTCCTGGTGTGCCTTTTAAGTAATTTTAGATACAATATGCTGCATGAGAGTGAGGAGCTCAGGAGGAGTGAGAGTGAGGAGCACAGGCAGGAGAGAGATATTGGCTCAATTTATTTCCTTTTGAGTTTCTGACAACTTCTATGCCTAGAATGAACGAAGATCACCCCTATCGCTCTTAATGTAGGATTTAATTTCATAAGCGAGGAAGAGCGTAACCCCCAAATATTTTATAATCAACATACTCTAAAAAACAACAGAGTCATATTCATGCTGGTAAAGAGGGAAAAATCTGAAGTAGATCGAACAAAATTAGCTACAATCAAGGCACTAGATGATTTAGAGAACAATTGTCTAGTGGTCTGTCTGAAACTATATAATGTATTTGTGAAGTAAGCAAACAAGGATATGCTCCCCTTTTTAGTGTGACCTGCAGGTATGTCCGTGTAAACTTCTTCATTTAAGTCTCTCCGTGGAAAAGCATTATTAACATCCAACTAAAACAAAACCAGCCATGAATAGCAGCTAAGGCAAGTAAGCTTCATGAAGGTGTCAAAGAAGTCAACCCTGGGGCCAAACAGAGTTGCTCTCTAAAGCCTTCTGCTCATTTTGCAAAACATTGCCTCTATTCACGAAGTTGTGAGCTTGTGTTCAATATTGGAAGACATGGCTAGAATGTAAGTGTGAAAGCAGGAGATAATCGAGTGCAAGAGAGAAATATAGAAATGGAATGCTTAGAGGATGGCTTTTCTTTGATCGTCATCAATCAAGGTTGCTGATTTAAGTTCCATCAGAGTTCAATATTGATAAAGATTCGTTCTTTTGGTGCGGCACACATCATTATTGCTAAAAAGTAGGTCTAACCAGCTTAGCCTTCATGATGTTGTACCATTTTCTTTTCATAGCAAAGACACTGGCATATGGGTTTGCTTTTGATTACCAGTCTTTTGTTCAGAAAGTTAATATTGGTAAAAGGAATTTCCGATTCAGAATAAATAATCATTATAAAAATTCTTTTTGAACTTTAGTAAGAGGCGATACCTTCCTGAGAAGCTTGATCTATGTGTCAGGAAAAACCAACATCAAAATATTCTTACAAGTTTAAGTGATTACTGAATTTATGCAAGGTTATACTTTGTTAGCATGTTTATGATAGGCTATTAAAGTTGTTCCTTTTCTTTCCATTTCTTGACAAATTTTTCGGGTGGATTAAGAATTGGTGGCATGCCACTAGAGGAGAGGATGTTTAACCCTCACCTGTGTTCTAGAAGTCATTTTCTTGTCATGTATTCCATCTGCTAAATGTAATAGCAACACAGGTGATGGACAAGAGCAATTTCAAGATAACAACAGATGATGAAATTGAAGTTGCACTTTCTGCACAATATCGTTTGAATCTTCCAATAGTAGTAAATGAAGCAAAGGTATTCCCTAATTCATTACAAACATGCACAGCTAAGTCTGTCTTTATGTTTATGATTTTTAATTTTTCTTTGGGAGGTAATCATCCCATGTATTCTCTCACTGTATGCAGCTTGATAAGAGGCTATTGACAAGGTATTTTTTGAAAAATCCTCACGACAATCTGCCATATTTTGCAGATAAGGTACTATTACTAATCCTGTTATAGAATTTTCTATTTCTTTCCCTCTTTGCTATCAATCTTTATGAGACATCTATAGGAAATTTTCTTTGTGCGTAGTTGTGACTATTTTTTCCCCTTTCTCATTTTAAGCAAACAGAGAGCTTAAGGAAATATTAGGAAAAACTCAACATAAAAAGAAACCATATATGAAACTAGCTTGCAATAACATAAGATCTGAAGAATTATATTCGGATGAATTAAAAAAATAGGACTATCCAAGACCATCATTTCGTTCAAGTTGTAGTTGATACCACTCAGAAAAATGTTCAGGGAAAGGCAAGGTATTAAAATTAGTCTGAATTCATCATGCAAATGGGATTGATGCCTAGATTTTGGTTGTTCTTAACTCCCGATGTTGTATGTTTGTATTTGACCTTATGCATAAGAAGAAGATACGTTGCATTTCTAAGAAGTTTGCAGCAGCACTAGGGAAAAAAATTCAGGTAGAAAATGTGGCAATGACTTTTACTTTAATTCGTCGAATGAAAAAAAAATAGAAGATAAGCACAGACAAGGAATTCTTGATTTGTTTTTTTACCAATTGTATACACACTATCTCTAAATGTAGAAACTAAACTCCAGCATATCTTTTCCATCTCTGATACTTGTTTAAAATTCTAGACTTCACTCCATATATACAGGTTTCCAAGCATGCACAAATTTAACTGAGTTTAATTTCTTATCATAGTACATAATCTTCCGTCGTGGCATTGGGATTGATCAAAGAACCGGCTACTTTCTCCAATCAAAAGTAAATACAATAATTGTGCGAATATGGAGATGCCTTCTCAAAATAACTGGGTAAGTGCAAACACCATAGAAATATGATATTGGAATTAGTTTTATAGATTAGTTTTGTTTAGTAGCAAACTCCATAGAAATAGGGAAATTAGTATGATTGTAGCAAACTAATACTAATGAGAGCTTTATTAATCAAAGAAAAGGCAACTAGTCAAAATCAAAGACCATTGAGGTAAGTCAAAACCTTAATATTTCTTGTTTTTCCATGGTGCAAAGGCAATGATTATATGAAATTGAAGTTCGTGCGACTATGTCTACATCCTGGCTTGGATGATGGCAGACCACTGTCTTTTGGTATAGTTTGGTTTTGAGGTGTATTCAAATATTTCATTCAGAAAGATGTTATAATCTCAGTATTGGTTGCTTGACATTGGGGGACAGTTATTATAAGTCCGTGAGTGGTATATAATGCGTAATTGCCATTTAAATTTTTGCTTTATTTCATTACTTCCAAAAGGAAGAAGCATGATATTAGTTGAACTAAGCTGAAGGGATAAAAAGCCTTAAAACTAGTGTTGGTGTATGCGCAGATCAGCAAAAATATTAGTTGAATTTTTACATTCAACCCCAATTAGAAAACCATTGTCAAGATAGTTTGCATTGCACTAATTAAACACCAAGTGGAAAACCAAACATTTAAAATAGTGGATAAATAATGTTTTGATACGAACCTCATACTCTTAATAAAATACGAAATGCAATTACAAAATATCACAGACGTTAGACAGGTCTACTAGAGCTTCCCTTAATTGATTTTCTCCAAAATATGAATATCCCACCAAATCTACTCTCATCCCTTTAAATAATACCTCTAAACAGAATATTAAAAAACTTAATTAATAAATATCTATGAATACTTAAATATATGCACTAGAATAAATACATTCTATCATTACTCGCCCTCAATGAGCACTTTGTCCTCAAGGTGCTTATTCTTGTATTATTCTCTTTTGATCTCTTCAATTCATCGTCGGATAAGTATTTGAAAAGTTTGCTACATCGTTGGTTTTGATTTTTTTGTTCAATAAATTGTTGCTGTGAAAAAAAACTGATTTGTGCCAATAGAAAAAACAATCCAACCCAAAATAGTGGAGGAGCTGGCCTAGTCCAAAGGATTTTCCTCCCACACTAATTTTTTTTTGTGCCCCCTTGAAGAAAAAAAGAGTTGCCTTCTTCTATAACTACTCTGTTGAATTGAAAAAAGACTTCACATGTGCTGCAATACACCTGTACCCTGTCAGAAACCCAAACAAAACCTCATCCGACGTTGACAACTCTGCAGCTACTATCACCGAAATCGCCTGTTCCTTAAGCAGAACTTGCATCTTCTTAAAAACTTTTTCTGGCAAAGTCTCTTCTTCTGACGCTCCTAGTTTACCTGACAAGCTCGGAACTTCCCCTGTTCGTACCCCATCCCTTTGCTTGCTTTCAGTTCAAATTTGCATTCCTCGGCCTTTTTGCTCATCCATACTGACAGCACTGGATTTTTCTTCCCTGTTGGGCCACAATGAGAAGAGTAAGTTGCTCGATTGCAGCCATGTCAGCCTTCAAAGCCACGACCAACTTCAAAGTCAAGAGCGAAGCCATCTCCGCCTTCAACGAATTAATTTCGTAAGAAATTTCATCACGGAAAGAACTCATCTCCGATCGAATCTGCTCGCAAAGTTGACCCAATTCATAACACCCCTAAACGAACCCCATACTATTACAAAATATCGCAGATATTCGAGAGGTCTGCTAGCTCTCCTCTTAATTGATTTTCTCCAAAATATGAATGTCCTACCAAACCTACTCTCACCCTTTTAAATAATATTCTTAAACAGAATACTAAAAGACTTAATTAATAAATATCTATAAATATTAAATGATACTTAAATATGTTTAATAGAATAAATGCACTCTATCATGTTTGCATTAATATATTATAATTCTAGTTTACGTTTCGGATGTTTACTTGCTAAAAAATGTCCTCTTCATAAATCTTCTATAGTATAGTTGTCTATCATAAGTTCCCTTCTGGTCTTGAACTGTTGCTTTCACCATACACTATATTCAGATAAGATATCCCAGCAAGGAATAGTCCTATGTTGCAATATCTATACTATGGTTTCAGCTTTTTTCTTTTTCTACAGATTAAAAAGACTTCTTTTTGGAAAATCAAAAGCCCACAGTAATAAGGATTCACAACAAATTCAAGTCAGTACTGAGCCAGATGAAGAGGATTTATATGTTGAGCGAATCCGGATTGAGAAAATGAAACTCAGGTTTCATTATGAGCTTGATTTTATATCTGTCATCTTTGTAGTAGTTGTGCACAAACTTTTGTCAGGCCAATGTACATCATGGACTTAATAATGATCATGTCTTTTACCCAATAACTTATCATTTTTGGGAATATACTAGCTCTCTGATATTACTAACTCATCTGTGTGCCATTTTCCTTTTGTGTTCTCTCAGTATCTCCAAGTTGCTGGGCAAGATTACTATCCAAGAACCTACATTTGATAGAATTATAGTTATCTACCGGTAACTCTTTGACTTTTTGCAAGTAATGTTACAGTGACATAAATCTTTACACAATCAACTCTGTTTTGCATCTTACTTGAAAATACAATAACTGTTGTTAAAAAAAGAGATTATTTCTTCTCATAAAAAACTAGGCAGTGGAAAATGAGTGCACCTCAAGGCTAATTCTCTGAGGAGAAATAGTTTTTTGAGATTCAACCATTAGTATGTAATAATGTTATTTCCAGGACATTACTGAATTTCTTTATCTTTATTCTTTTACTAAACAATTGTAAAAGCATGGCCGGTATCATCAACTTCTGACTCAAACATGGTTCTACAGACGCGCAAAATCCAAAAAGGAGAATGTACGGGGGATCTACGTGAAACATTTTAAAAATATTCCGATGGCAGATCTGGAAATAGTACTTGTGTGTTTCTTATGCTTTCTCGCACACCCTTGTACCATTCACTCAATTTTGTTGTTAGGGTTATCTTAATTAATGAAATTTTATTGTTATTTGAATTTCTTTAAAGTGGGTGGGAATTTTTTTGACAGCCAGAAAAGAAAAATCCAAGTTTAACTCCCATGGATTGGGTCAAGTTCCTTGTATCTGCTGCAATTGGTTTGGTCAGTCGTTTCTGTTAACATAAAATTACTTTTCATAGGTTGAAGCTATCCTCAGAAAATCACTTGTTTTTTCTCAAGCAGGTTACTGTTATTAGTTCAGTGAGCATCCCAAAGGCTGATGTCCGTGTCATTTTTGCCATCCTCTCTGCAGTCATTGGTTATTGTGTCAAAACATATTTCTCGTAAACCATTTTACCTTTTCTTCTTTGCATGGCTTATGTTATCTTTTGTATGTTTAACCAATTGAATGCATAAATGGCGCACAATTTTGTTATACCTTTGATTACCATCTGATGAACCTTTTCACTCAAGCTAAGGATAAAGTTGATAGAGAATTTTCTGATCAATAACTTCCCTTTGAACATATTAAATAATTCACTGATGGAAGCTTGATCTCCTAGATTATTAGTATTCATTACGATAATTTAATGTGTTATTTTAGTAGTTTTTTTTTTATCTTAAATCATCAGTCCTTTATTCTCCAATTTGGTATGGTGAATATTAAGTTTTGCAGGTTTCAGAGCAATCTGGTTGCTTATCAGAACTTAATTACCCGCTCTGTATATGACAAACAATTGGATAGTGGACGGGGCACTCTTCTTCACTTGTGTGATGAAGTAATTCAACAAGAAGTAAGAATCTGCCTAAGACATATTCTTGCTAATTCACATGTGTTTATAGTTTATTGGTAACCTCCCCCTTCTGAAATTCTAAACCATGGAATTCATTTTGAAAATTGATAAAGCCCTAACAATATTAAAAAAAATAGTTCAGTCTTTTTAATGTATTTTAATTATCTTTCAAATAATTATTGTTTAGTTAGAGATATGATATCTATAACTTGAGTTTCAATTAGATGTGATTTATAATTTGAATAAAAATATGATAGATGAGATTTCAATAAAAAGAGATTATTAGAAATAGAGAAAGGCATGGAGGAAAATCTAGGGTTGATGGGAGAGAACCAAATCTCTTGAATGCTTGGAGCATTGATTAATTAATAAATTTCAATAAAATTGATAACTTTTTCTACCAAAATTTTAATTTTCTTGTACGTGGGCTCTGGATTATACCAAAAACCTGAAATTCGAAATAGACAATCTTCTCAAGGATTTCTTTGCAAGGTCTAATCTTTAATATCTTTAGAGTTAGACTTGAAAGAGGTACCCCCCTTTCTTGTCATTCCTGTCTTTGCTAGGAGATCCTTCAAAATCCTATTTTTAAATATGGAAGTTTACTTGGGAAAATGGAACTGGATGATTGACTGGTGGATCAAATTATGATCTGAGTATATTAAAAAATATTTATAGACCTGCATTTACAGTTGAAGATATTATAATGAAACTATGAATTGGAATTTCATCTTGTTGCACCATCTTTAGTTGCATAAAATGTTTAGTTGCTACAAGCATTTTTATCATTCCAGTTTTGAGGTGTCTTAGGTGAGAACGAGTTTTTTCAAAATGCGTGACAAAAATTGTGCTTAAGCTCTTACGTTTTTCATGATTTGGAAATTCAGGTAAAGGAGGTCATTGTCTCATTCTATATATTAATGAAACTTGGGAAGGCTACTAAAGAGGTTGTACAAAACATTTACTCCTATTTTATGGAGGATTTGCATATTCAATTTTCTTATTTATGCACAAGCACAAGACACATAAATTGCCACTCAATTCCTGATTCCTTGACTTGTGATCATCTAAAGTAGGAAATCGACATGCGGTGCGAGGAACTTATAAAAGATCAATTTGGCGAGAGATGTAATTTTGACGTGGACGATGCAGCTCGAAAGTTGGAGAAACTGGGATTTGTTTCTCGGGTAAGAATATTTTCATATCCCAGATATATATATTTGGTCCTCTAACTACTTACTGGTTTGTTGGATAGCTGCCCACATTGTCAATGTCTGTTTTTTTGGTACTAACATATTTTCCCCCCATAGTTTCGACGATTGGTTCAATTTGAAAGACTGGGTGTGGGACTGAAAAAAGAAGTAAACAAAACTGAGTGAAACATTCTGGGTTTTATTGGTTTCCTTTCTAACTTGGAAAGAACTGCAAATTCAGGACTCAGATGGGAGATACTCCTGCCTGGATTTGAAGGAGGCTAACAATGTCATTGGTACCACCACTGAGGAAGTTGTTCTCAGAGCTAAAGAGGGCAGTGAAGGGAGCGGGAGCGCCACTACATGGTCACCCAAACACTACATCTGAGGATGTGAATGTGTAGTTTGTGTCTTTTGTCTTTTCTTCTCCTTTTTTCTTTCCTTTGCTTCGCTTTTTTTGCCTAAAAACACTTTAGTTATTTACTTAGTAGGAGATATTCTGCATTGGAAGCTGGCCTAGTCCAACTTCAAATGGCGCCAACACCACTCGGCATTGTTGCTGAATGGTGCTGGTATGATTAACTCATTAGCTAAGCCTACAAGCCCCATGGGAAGCGAGGGACTGAGGAAGGTGTAGAAGACTTTGAAATAGCTTGGATTTAATAAGAGAGAATTGCAATTAGCTAGAATCCAAGGAATTAAATTTCAAATCATATGCATTTCTAAAGAGCTTCCAAACATAGTATGAAAGTCAGTCATGTCAAAGAATGAGGTACAAGAAGATGCAGTGCAGCAAAATAGAAAACTAATAGGAAGTGATTGAAGAGGAAACCTCGGCAAGGAGAAGACATCTTGCGCTGCTTACTACGCCATGGCAGTGACAAATGTGTTTGACCAAACTGTCTAGATGTTTCAGGAAGATGGTCTGCTCCCTTCTGAGCTGTTTTAGCACCTCTTCTATTGAGTGTTTGTCCTTACCCCTATCCATCCCAAATCTAATCGAGTTTCTGACATCCTCAACCGAATTATGCAGACGCTTAGCCAGATTGTCCAGTGAGTTCAGTTCGTGTTCCATGACAAATAACTTTTTCGCTGCTGCATTCTGTTGTGCAGAGTCTTTCTTCGGCGGAATGTAGGCGGTGCAGAATCTTCCTGTGCATAGGGCGGAGTGGGTCGTCGCTAGGCAGATGAGACGGATCTTTGAGTTTGATTTGCGGATCCGGCGATTGAGATAGTTCTTCAGTTGGGACAAACATTGGTGCATTTCGTTGAAATTGTTGGTGTCGGGAGATGGAAATGGATTGGAGTAACCGTGGAATTGGGCGAATTCATCGTAAGCGCGGTCCCTCTGGGATTGGGAGAGGGAGTCGAGGGGAAGATCGTTGAGAACTGCATGGACGGAGCGGTAGCGCCTGCGAGCGAGCTTGACGCTGTTGTTGAGGTCGAGGAGGAAGCTTGTGGTGTCCTCGCTGCATTGGAAGAAATTGGAGATTAAGCGGTTTAAGTTGTTGTCTTTCGCGAGCAGAAGTTCCTTCTTCACGAGGTCTCGATTCGGACAAAGCACATCTGCCAGCGTTTGCATGTGCTCCGCTTCGTCCTCTAAGCTCGCCGGCGACGGCAGCTCATGAAACGTCCACCTTTCGCTGTGGGGATTGGACTGGATGACGATGTTGTATCGGCTGTGGATATCAAGGGCCGGAGAGGGATGGGTACTCGATGAGACCACCTCCTCCGCCGAATCCCCTGCAAAAGCCTGAAAACTTTAATCACTCAACTCAAAAGAAACGAGAATTTCAATAGATAAACTGAAGAGGGTGAAGGAAATTACCATCGGGAGGCAGCGGAAGAGGACGGCGATGAGAGTTGCGAACAGAAGGCGAAGTTGACGTTGACGATCGAACAGCGAAGCAATCCTTCATGACGGGGCTGCTGAACTTGGGCAGTACTGAGTGGAAGGTAGTTTGGGTCCAATCAAACTCCAATTGGGTTGTTTTAATGGCCGAAGGAGGAGGAAGGAGGACTTTGTCAAACATTTTAAAATCTTACTCGTCTTTTATCTCTCGCCGGGGTTGCCTTCGAAATTTCGTCAGCACCCGACAAACTACGTTTAACAATTTGCCTTGTTTTCTTATCTTTCTTTTTCAACTTGGTTGAGTTTCATAGGTATGGAAAGTTTAATCTCCAATTTTACATTTAAGGAGTAAACTTATATTGTCTCATCTTTAATTTGATAATTATTAATAAGTATAATTAATATAATCTATCAATTAATTACTTTTTAGGTAAGAATTAAAAAGATAAAATTAAAGAATAAATATCATATTAAGCTTGAGTTCAACAACTATTGAAGTCAAGTGGCCAGTGGGTGGTTATATATTAGTGTAAATTGTAATTAATATTTTACTTTAACTATTTATATTATTATTTTAATTGATAATGGAAGATAACAATAAAAAAGAAAGAAAGTTACATTATGATCGAGCTAGTAATTTGAGTGTTTTTGTTTTACAAGTGGTTGGGGTGAGAAACTCTCCATGAACTTGTAATAAAAAAAAACAACGCAGTTAGAACAATCATTAAAAAGGATTGTATTTAATATATTTAGAATTATACATCTATTTGACAATAAAAAAAAATTAACAAAATAGATAAATTAATCACTAAATAATTTTTGCTAACAAATAAGCAAGCATTATTGTCGCATTTTTCGTTAAATAATATCTCTAGGATATTGTTGCTCTGATACCATTGTTATGAATCCTATACTATTAATAAAATATAAAACACAATTACAAATTGTTGCAGATATTCGAGGGAGGGGTCTACTAGCCTCTCCCCTTAATTGATTTTCTCCAAAATATGAATGTCCCACCAAACTTACTCTCGTTTTTTAAATAATATCCCTAAACAGAATACTAAATGACTTAATTAATAAATATATTGAAATACTAGATTATACTTAAATATATATGTGGATTAGAATAAATGAACTTTATCATATTTGCATTAATATATTATAATTCTAGTTTATGTTTCGGGTGTTTACTTGTTAAAACATGTCCTCTTCATAAACCTTCTATTATAGTATAGTTCACTTCTGGTCTTGAACTGTTGCTTTCACCATACACTATAGTCAGATAAGATATCCCAGCAAGGACTAGTGCCATGTTGCAATATGTTTACTATGGTTTCAGCTTTTTGTCTTTGTCTACAGGTTAAAAAGACTTCTTTTTGGAAAATCAACAGCCCACAGTAATAAGGATTCACAACAAATTCAAGTCAGTATTGAGCCAGATGAAGAGGATTTTATATGTTGAGTGAATCTGGATTGAGAAAATGAGACTCAAGTTTCATTATGAGCTTGATTTTAGTACGTAATAATGTTATTTCCAGGACATTATTGAATTGAACTGTATTCTTCGCCTTTATTCTTTTACTAAACAAATGTAAAAGCATAAACAATATCATCGACTTCTGACTGAAACGTGGTTCTGCATACGCGCAAAACCCAGATGTACAGGGGATCTACATGAAACATTTTAAAAATATGGAAGTTTTAGAGTTAGACTTCAAAATCCTATGTTTTAATATGGAAGTTTCCTTGGGAAAATGGAACTGGATTATTGAGTAGTGGGTCAATTTATGATCTGAGTATATTAAAAAATATACATATAGACCTGCATTTACTGTTGAAGATATTATAATGAAACTATTAGTTGCATAGAATGTTTAAGTCGCTACAAGCATTTTTATCATTCCAGTCTTGAGGTGTGTGTTAGGTTGGAATGAGTTTTTTCAAAATGTGTGACGAAAATCGTGCTCAAGTTTTGACGTTTTTCATGATTTGGAAATTCAGGTAAAGGAGGTCATCGTCTCATTCTATATACTAATGAAACTTGGGAAGGCTACTAAAGAGGTTGTACAAAACATGTACTGCTATTTTATGGAGGATTTGCACATTCAATTTTGTTATTTATGCACGAGCACAAGACACATAAATTGCCACTCAATTCCTGATTCCTTGACTTTGTGATCATCTAGAGTAGGAGATCGACATGCGGTGCGAGGAACTTATGAAAGATCAATTTGGCGAGAGATGTAATTTTGACGTGGACGATGCAGCTCGAAAGTTGGAGAAACTGGGATTTGTTTCTCGGGTGAGAATATTTTCATATCCCAGATATATATATTTGGTCCTCTAACTACTTACTGGTTTGTTGGATAGCTGCCCACATTGTCAATGTCTGTTTTTTTGGTACTAACATATTTTCCCCCCGTAGTTTGGACGATTGGTTCAATTTGAAAGACTGGGTGTGGAACTGAAAAAAGAAGTAAACAAAACTGGGCGAAACATTCTGGGTTTTATTGGTTTCCTTTCTAACTTGGAAAGAACTGCAAATTCAGGACACAGATGGGAGATACTCCTGCCTGGATTTGAAGGAGGCTAACAATGTCATTGGAAGGTGTAGGAGACTGCTTGGATTTAACAAGAGAGAATTGCAATTAGTTAGAATCCAAGGAATTAAATTCCAAATCATATGTATTTCTAAAGAGCTTCCAAACATAGTTTGAAAGTCAATCATGTCAAAGAATGAGGTACAAGAAGATGCAGTGCAGCAAAATAGAAAACTAATAGGAAGTGATTGAAGAGGAAACCTCGGCAAGGAGAAGACGTCTTGTGCTGCTTACTACGCCATGGCAGTAACCAATGTGTTTGACCAAATTGTCGAGCTGTTCCATGAAGTCGGTCTGCTCCCTTCTTCTTAGCTGTTTTAGCACCTCTTCTATTGAGTGTTTGTCCCTACCCCTATCCATCACGAATCTAATCGAGTTTCTGACATCCTCAACCGAATCATGCAGACGCTTGGTCAGATTATCTAGTGAGTCCAGTTCGTTCTTCATGACAAATAACATTTTCGCCGCTGCATACTGTTGTGCAGGGTCTTTCTTCGTCGGAATGCAGGCGGTGCAGAATCTTCCTGTGCATAGGGCGGAGTGGGTCGTCGCAAGGTAGATGCGACGGATCTTTGAGTTTGATTTGCGGCAGAGATAGTTCTTCAGTTGGGACAAACATTGGCGCATTTCGTCGAAATTGTTGGCCGACGCAAATGGATTGGAGTAGCTGTGGAATAGGGAGAATTCGTCGAAAGCGTGGTCCGTCTGGGATTGGGAGAGGGAGTCGAGGGGAAGATCATTGAGAACTGCATGGACAAGGCGGTAGTGCCTGCAAGCGAGCTTGACGCTGTTGTTGAGGTCGAGGAGGAGGCTTGTGGTGTCCTCGCTGCATTGGAAGAAATTGGAGATTAAGCGGTTTAAGTTGTTGTCTTTCGCGAGCAGAAGTTCCCTATTCACGAGGTCTCGATCCGGAGAAAGCAGATCGGGCAGCGTTTGCATGTGCTCCGCTTCGTCCTCTAATCTCGCCGGCGACGACAGCTCAGGAAACGTCCACCTCTCGCTGCGGGGATTGGACTGGATGAGGATGTTGTATCGGCGGTAGATATCAAGGGCCGGAGAGGAATGGGTACTCGATGAGGCCTCCTCCTCCGCCGAATCCCCTGCAAAACACTGAAAACTTTATCCACTCAACTCAAAAGAAATGAGAATTTCAATAGATAAACTGAAGAGGGTGAAGGAAATTACCATCGGGAGGCAGTGGAAGAGGACGGCGATGAGAGTTGCGAACAGAAGGCGAAGTTGACGTTGAGGATCGAACAGCGAAGCAATCCATCATGACGGGGCTGCTGAACTTGGGCAGTACTGAGGGAAGATTCGCAGTTGCAGTGCTTGAATGGAAGGTAGTTTGGGTCCAATCAAACTCCAATTGGGGGTTTTAATGGCGGAAGGAGGAAGGAGGAAGGACTTTGTCAAACATTTTAAAGCCTACTCAGTCTATTATCTCTCGACTCTCGACGACATGGCCTTCGACATTTCGTGTGCACCCGACGAACTACGTTTGACAATTGACCTTGTTCTCGTATCCTTTCTTTTTCAACTATGAATTCTTGGTTCAGTTTCATAAGTATGGTAGTTTAGTTTTAATCTCTAATTTTAGATTTAAGATGAGAAAATACGTTTACTTTTATTTTTATTATTTTAACATAATAATTATTGATATCAATAATAAATCAACCATTAAATATTTTTTATTAACAAATAAAACATACAACTAGAGAAAATGAACGGAGCAAATATCGTTGTCACATTTTTTGTTAAATAACGTTTCTTTTTGCTGCAGAATTTTGTCTTTCCGCTGCAGAACTGTAAAACCCGATAAATTTCTAATTATAAATTTCACGTGTTAATTTTTTGCGAAATAATCAGTTAAGTTGTTGAAAGGTTGATTCCGTTTGTCGCGTAACGGTCAAGTGTGAAATTTCGATAAACAGGTCAAAATCGATAAAATTGAATATTATTGAGCATTAAATTAATTGAGGAAAATAAAATTTATGAATTATTTTTTGTTAAATAATTGTTGACGATTAGCGTTTTGAATGAAACGGGATTCTATCGAAATTGGAATCAAAATTTGGGTTGGGTTTATTTATTTTATAAGATATATATATGTGTGTGTATTATAATTAAATAAAGAAAAGAAATAGTTAAAGAAAGAATAGAAAGAAGGAGAGGGAGGAGCTAGGGTTGTCGCGACTCACAGCTGAAAGAGAAGGGAGAAAGGAGAGAACAAACTCAAATGTCCGGCTAGTTTAAATTGTAAGAAACGTTCACAGGAGGTCGGCAACAACTCTTGTGAAGACGGTTTGTGAAACAGTGAGTTCTCCCCCTCCCATTTTAAGGTTTAAGTTCAGAAATATTTTGGCCTTGGATTCGAGTTTGAAAACTCAAATCCGAGACATTTCTCTGGATTATATTGGGTTATTTGGAGTTTATGTAGGTGTATTCATCATTTGAGGCAAAAACGGAGGAAACCGTGCTGGAAATCTATAATGGTCGACTAGAAATGACACAAGTCGACCACAACAGTTGAACAATAGTGATGTGGTCGACCAGTGACAAATTTAGGACAATCTTTCTATTTTTTGGTCGACTAGAAACTAAAATTTGGTCTACCAGACCTGTTGCGGTCGACCAGTTGTGCAGCGGTCGATCGCCCTAGTCAACCAATGTCATCTCAGGTAGACCAAAATAGGTTCCTAGCGCGGTTTCCTCACCAAAAACGCGTCGTTTTCCTCTTTTTTCGCCTCCAAACGACGAATACACCTACATAAAAACCCCAAATAACCCAATATAATCAAGAGAAGTCCTTCGAATTCGAGTTTTTAAGCTCGAATCCAAAACCAATATATTTTCGAACTTAAACCTTAAAATCAGAGGGGGAGAACTCACCGTTTCGCAAATCGTCTGCACAAGAGTTGTTCGCCAACCTTGTAATACCCCGACTTTCTTAAATGGGTTGACTATCGGGGTATTACCAAGAACGTATTCGTCAAATTATATATTATGGAAATAACCGTAATTAGAATAACAATACATTAAATTATAAAATATTAAATTAATATAAAGAATTAAACGAATTATATATATATATATATATAAAATAAAAATTAAAAAAATTAAGTAAAATTGAAAGAAGAAATGGCAGAAGCCATTTCTTCTCTAGAAGGAAATCGACGAGAGGGAGAGGGGGAAGCCGGCGATGGCGAGAGACGAGAGGGGATGGGCAAACGGTGGGGCTTCGCTCCAGCGACGGCTCGAGCTGCGACGTCCAGGTGTGCGGTGGATGGCAAGCGAACGAGAGGCGCTGGATGATTTAGGGCTCGGGATCGGAGCTCCTGCCGTGGCGTTTTCAGCGACCATTCGAGGTTGGGTTTCTCTCATTCTTTGATGTTCTGTCAACTTGTTGAGGTCTGGAGGTGAGATTCGTTGGATGAATCATTGTTTTCGCATGGGCAGTGGTGAACTCGCGATGGGACCAAAGAACCGAGAACCAGAACCGATAATTACCAAAGAACCGAGAACCGATTATCACCCAATTTGCAGAACTGATAACAGAACCGGACCCGGAACCGAGTTTGGTTCCGGGTCCGGTTCTCGGTTCCGGTTGGTTCCTGTCCACCCCTACTTCTATTGCTTTAGAGGACGATGGAGAGGCTGCTGTACGAGCTGCTTGCTCCTTTATTCTCTGAAGTGTTGCCAACAGCTCACGATGCCTCTCTTCTGCTCGTTATGCCTTTGTTCTGCTCGCTCCTCCACTTTTTTTATTTGGACCTACGCCATTTGAAGGTGCTCCTCCATCATTTGTAATGTAGTCAGCGCCATATGATGGAGCTCCTCCATCCTGCTCATCCAGCTGGACGTCTCCTCAGACATCAAAGTAAAATGAGATGTCTGAGAAGGGGGTGATTGCATCAGCTGTGGAGCATCCTCC
Organism: Begonia loranthoides; assembly: GCA_022433065.1. Taxonomy (NCBI): domain Eukaryota; kingdom Viridiplantae; phylum Streptophyta; class Magnoliopsida; order Cucurbitales; family Begoniaceae; genus Begonia; species Begonia loranthoides. The sequence goes on from CM039485.1 coordinate 7,901,861, forward strand.
TCCATGTGCTGTAGCGGCGATGCTGAAGGCTATTCCGCCGAGAGGGCTAAAGGCTGAGCCACTGAGGGGGGTGGAGGTGCTGTCGACTGGGACATTGAAGGTGGCTGCTTTGAGGTCTTGCGTACCCATTTTCCTCTAACTTTGTTGACCCCTATTTGGTCCACTTTCAATTTGTTGTACGTCAATGGCCGTCTCTTCAATTCTCGACTCATCCTCCAAGATGGGTACCCCATATTGTTCAGCAATCCTCTAGATGATCCAGTTGAATGCAAAATTCTTCGTCGGGTTGTTGAGCACCTCATGCATGTGACTCAGGATGACATATCCGATATCCACCTTTTTCCTTGTGAACACCTTTTCTAGCAAATAGAGATCCATGCAACTAAGATGGTCTCGATGTCCATCTCGAGACAAAATCATGTACGTCATGATGAAGTTGATCACTCAGGCTATGGCATTTAGCTCCCTGCCCTTTGGCTTCTTGTACTCGGTAATCTCAGGATCTGGGTGCAACAATCTAAGCACTGCTAGCCATTCTCCTCTGCTGATGAAAGGTGGATCCCGAGACACATGATAATATTGATCACTTGGCCCCTCCAGTACACATTCAAGCATTAAATTCAGATAGTTGGTAGTCAACCTCAACTCTCGCCCCATCATATATGTTCGCACCTCTAATGGCTGGGTAGACAATTCCAAATTTGCGTAAAAGAGTCTGACAATCCTCTCGCAGTAATTTCCCCTCATCCGGCACAAACTGTCTAATCCAGCATCCTCAACCAATTGTTGAATTATCATTACAGCCAAGGACTCCAACTTTACTCTTTTCGAAACAATAATTGAACGGTGTATTATATCATCTTCATACCATTTTTTTAGCGTACTTTGTCCTGAATAGTTCGGAATGGAAACCCGCTGTAACGGGTTGGCACCGGACCATTGACCTTCTGGCTGCAGGCTCGGGTTGAGCTTGAGCTTGAGATTCTTCCACGGTTTCTCCAGCCTCCGCAGTTTCTGCGTGTTGCACCGCCGCGATTTGGACAGCTTGGACCACGGCAGTTTGGACAGAAATGATCGCGGAGGGTGCTCCTTCTTACACCGTTTCTACCTCTGGTATCGATTGCGATGGACCACACATCTTCATCGTCATTTTCTTTGCTCGAGAATACATTGTCGTTGTTCGTCTAAGCTTGTTGTTCGCCGAGCTGAGGTTTTCATCGTTTGTTTTTTTGGTGAAATGGCTTAAGCCCTCGATTGAGTATGTATAATGACAGTGGATAAAAGATCGAGGCATGACAAACCGCTGCGATTTTAGATGACGCCGCGACGGTGTCTCAATAAACCGCTGCGGTTTAGGCTAACGTCGCAGCAGTGTGTCAAGACACCGCGGTGGCTTCATACCAAACTGCTGCGATGTCTTGACACACCGCTGCGGTTCCTAGATGAACCGCTGTGGTTCATCACATTTCTTTGCATAGTTTTTAAAAAATATGGAGCCGCGGTGGTTTGTATACAAACCGCCGCGGTGCCATATCATCACGTTTAACAGTAAACGTGACACCGATGTTGAATTTGATATTTTTTCATGAGTCAATGGTTAATTTGTTAGAAAAAAAATGATAGTGGTTGGTTTGTCATCAATAATAAAAAAATGATAGTTGGTTTGTCATTTTTTCTAAAGAAATTATCTAAAAAATTGCGAGGTTGCTGCATTGTAATCGAGCCAATTAAAAGCAATAAATATGTAAATAAAAAATAATTAATTACAACATGACAGACTCCTCTTAGAGATAATTTTCATTTATATTAAGATTATCGATGCAAACTCCCAAAATTAGGAGAGGTATTTGGAGGGACTCTTTTACTTCTTTACCTATGTACATATTTTTAAATATTAATTATTCGAAACTTAATGATTTAATTGAAGTTTGAGTAATTTGGCTTGGTTTTTTAACCTAATATCATAAAATTGGAAGTACTAAAATGTGTATGTTAATATCATTTTTTTTTTAATTTCTTAAATATATTATCTTAAATGCAATTGCAGATCAAAACATGAAAATTTGAAAGATAAATAAATAATACAATGACTCATTTATATTACAAATCTTAAAAAATAGAGATGTCAAACATGAAAAAACCTTAAACGAACCAACTCGTGATTTCCGAATCAAATAAGTCGAGTATGCTAAACGAGTTAAATAAGTTGAACTCACTACTCTTGACTTCGTATAAGCTTACAAAATTCATAAATTAAAATCAATTATTTATATACTAATTACATTTTACATTACTCATTTTATAATATTAATATATTATAATTTAATATTTAACTAAATAAATAATTTGTATTTTTATTTATTTATGAATTTTGCCAACTAAGAGATTATTAATTGAACATTTAAAATTCATATTCTTTGGACTTGGTTCTGGTCCGTTTGGTTTTTTTCTTTTGTAATTTTTAAATTTAAAATTAAAAAATATATAAATATCATAGTATTAGTTTAGTTTGGTTTCGATCAAAGCAAAATCCAATATGATCTAATTTTAATAATATGGTCGAATTTATCTTTAGTGCAAAGTTTGAAATTAATCTAATTTTAATAATTCATGAATTCTCCATACGGCAAGCTTCCTTCCTCTCCGGATAGTGTGGAAAGCCGAAGAGAATTATCAACCTGTGATGATAAAGCATTCGGTGAGAGAGAGTTCTAGTGATGGTCACACTTGAACAAGAACATGGTATCTTTCAATGCTACTTCCTGGCAATTGCTACATTTCTCCTACTTCCAATGTTTCTAACATTTATGAGTACTTCCCTCCCAACGATGCCACTATTTCTGTCGACAACAACCGTCTCTTAACTCTGCTACTATGAAGGAGATTGTTGCATAACATCCATGCACATGACTACTTCACATCGTCATTTCTAATTGATCAGGCTTTAAAGCAACAGCATTGCTATCAAAATTCATCAGAATTTCAGCAGGAAGAAAAGATTTCTCTTCACTTTTACCTACATTTTCCCTCAAATCGAGGAAAAAACCGAGCATAGAGAGAATTCAGGAAAAAAAAATACAAACCAACAAGAAGTCATCTTCTCCAGCAAAAATCAATGCTTATCATCCTTGGGAATATCTTTCTGAGTACCCTTCCCTTCCAGCTCCTTGGGCATCCCTTTCTCGGCTGTCCTGAAAGAACAATTGCCAACCAAAAATATCAATCATTGTGTCTCTGAAAAGCAACAGCTCCTTAAGTGACCTCTGCAACGGATAATAGTGAGAAAAGAGCTCAACCAAAATAATACTGGTATACATAGTGTTGTAGTTAGATGGAAAACATTGGAAGACTTATTACGAAGACTTTTTCATATGTTTAGTAAGAGAAATATTATCACAACGTTAAAGTACTCAATTACAGAAACAGTACTACCCTGCTTTAACGCAAAAAGTCTTCGTTGCTCTACTCTAAACTCAACTCCAAAAGGATAAGAAGCTAACTGAAAATGAGACTGCTTAATAAAGGTGACCTAAGAAAACAAACAGCTTTCAAGAATTGTTGTCGGAAGCACACTAGCATACCTCGTTTTTCAACCTTTTCTTTTCTCTTAAAACAGCATTCTAAGGTATTTATTCCTCAGGATGAAAAGAGAGAAAAATCCATTAGGGTGCATGAATGATATTCCCCGATTTATAAATTGGTGCAATACCAAAGTCAGAGAGACCTTCTAGAATATTGATAAAAGTGTTCATAAGTGAATAGTAGACATATTCAACACACTTTGGATCACATTTAGCCATATTCAACACACTTTGGATCACTTGTATATCTGCTTTTGTTACATGAACAAATACGATTACAAATCTGAATGGTGGATGGCTCAATTCAAGTATCAAGCTAACTCCCTATATGATACCCTTCAAACCAACCATTGGAAACTTGACAACAATTAATGTAAAGCATGTTCAACATTAGAGTTTCCTTTCAAAATTTTAAAATAAGAGTTTAGATGATTTCAAATAAAAAGGAATCAATTTGTCATGATTCAAAATAATAATGGAATTGAAATGAATTCCTTACATCCTTTTTTATACCAAAAAATACATAGATGATTTCAAATGAAAAAGGAATTGAAAGCATCTTTAAGCTCCCAATAATTTAAGTTAATAATTTTTAACCCATATGTAGCCTTCCAATTCATTCTACAAATGACAATTTTAAGAACAGTATAAACTTGAAAATTGAGCAGTCCAAATACATGGAAATTGAATTTTTTTTTTCATATGAAATCATGTTGAATCTAAAAGATAGAAATCATTTAAAATGATTTCATTTCGCTACATTTTGAGAATTGAAATCACTTTTATACATGTAATGCTACCACACAATACCAGCTGGAATAAAGAATAGCAAGCTTGGCCAAATCATAAAGTAACCATTCACAAACTGTGTTACAAACTTTTATTCAATTAGGATTAATATTGCAGGTGTTGTGCAAATTTCCATGAACGCGAGAAAGAAGAAATAAAAACTATAATCGAATTACAGATTAGTTTCGGAATTTAGGTAGTTAATCAATCTAAACCGGAGAACCTAACCATTCATTTGGAAAAAACAGAAAATAAGAAATCAAAAATTTGATAACAAATCATGGAAGGAAGGGCTTACTTGGACGCAGCGGCAGATTCTTCTTCCAACCAGTTGCGGATATGCTTGACGTTACGCCTGAAAATAGAAGCAGACTGTTTCACATCGCTCCTAAGCAGAAGAATCACAGCACTAACCCCAGCCACTGTGAGGATGAAGTTCGTTAACGCCATCAAGTTCTCCAAAAATTAGAGTCCAAATTGCAGACCGAGGGTTTTATTGGGTTTTCTCAAACGCTTGAATTGAAGGCGACGACGATATGGGCATTGGGCTGATACCTTGGTTTTAGGTTTAACTTAGACGAGTCAACTCGTATAGCTCACTCGTCCCGTCTCTGGGCTCGATTAATAAACTATCATATTTAGGCATATTAATAATAAATGAGTCGAACAAGCCAACCAACGAGGTAGTTTGTCACTTGAGTTCATGACGCGTAAGGGGATGGAGTCTGACGCTACCATCTCGGACAGCGAAGAATATGCGTCGAGAACAAAATAAAGTTGGAGAATAATAAATTTCCTTCATTTTTTTTAATTTTTGTACAGCACACACCTCCCCTCTCCCTCGTCGATCTGTGTAGCCAACTGCTCGTTGGATTCTCACCACATTTTGATTTCCTAATACCCAGAAGGATTTCCCCAAAATCTCTCCCTCCTTGCTTGCAAGTTCCCCTTTTTCGAAGCACCATCTTCGGCGATCCCCTAGTTGTTGCCCTTTATCGCTTGGCAATGACCCTTCGTCTGATTTTCCGTCGACCCGGGATGGAGCTATGAATTTTCTCATGCCCCTGCTTCCCCTTGGAACGAGCCTTCTCACTCTTGATCGAGTATTTCTCGTCTCTCTTTCTCCTTTCTGCCTTTGGTTGCATTTTCTCTTTTTCCTTTGTTGATGATTTTGATTGTTGATTTTTTTTTTTTTTATTATTCGAGTGCAATGGGTGTTGTTATTGTTCGAATTGCTTATTTTGATCGGACTTGTTGGTTGGAGTTGTTTGTTGGTCTGTGGTCGACGGTATTTCCTTTTTCGATTTAACAGTGTATGATGTTTAAATTGATGGCTCGTAAATTGTTGGTTTGTGTGAGAATTAGGTGCTATTGTGGTGGTAACGTGAGAGCTTTTGTCGAGGAAAGGATTGAGTGGGCTGGCTGCTTGTTGTTTTGAAGCTGCATATAAAGTTATATATTGAATCAGCTTAGTAGCTATTAACTATCATCTGAATTGAATTAAAGTGGCGTGTCTAATTGTATTGTATTGTATTGTGTGGGCTGGCTGCTCGTAATTAGTTCAACAGTTTTAAACTTTCGCTAAAGTTAATTTGTTTTGACATGAGGTATGTAGGGTGGGTTTCGATTGTGTAGATCTAGCTTTACTATTTTAAGTGTTTGCAGTTTTGATTCAATGGGAATACTTGGGTGATTTGTTCATAATTATTTTCTCTTTAACAAATATACTTAATTTAGTAATTTTCTGGTTGTGTTATCTCCATTGATGGTCTTATCTTCATTCATAGAATAAGTAAGTTACGGCCAAAGGCGTTTCTAACTTCTGATGGATCACATATGTGTTTTCAAGAGAGTAATGTTAAGATTTCTTCAAGTAGTGACGCTGTTTTAGCTTTGAAAGTTGTCGAAAATGTTTATTACAGAAATGCAAAAGAGATCTTTTCTTAATGTATAAAGTGGCAGTGCATGCCTTGACCATAACCTTAACTGGCTTGTTTGCTTAAAAAGTGGTATTGTTTTTAAACTAAGTTTCTATGTAAAGATATTTTTACTTATACTTGGCAATATTTCACATTTAACCATACTTATTTTAGATGTTCATTCAGCTGGTTTGTGTATGCATTCAGTAATCTAGTTGTAGATTGGGCAACATTTATCTAAACCGCTTAATCTAATTATCCAAATTCTCAATCTTAATGATGAAATAGGTACGAGCCTCAACGTCTTTTGCTCCAGTTGAGTGTTGGAAGCTGTCGTAGGCGAGATTTTCTCAAATGGAGGCACAAGAAAATAGAGAGAGTGAGCAGCCATCACATGGCTACAATTCTGTTAAGAAACCAGGGCCAGTGTCGATGGATCATGTCCTTCTTGCATTGCAAGAGACCAAAGAAGAGAGAGAGTTGAGAATCCGAAGCCTCTTTAAATGTTTCGACACAACAAACACTGGATATTTGGATTACGCACAGATTGAAGCTGGTTTGTCCACCCTTCAAATTCAGTCAGAGTACAAGTATGCAAAGGATTTGCTTAACGTATGTGATGCAAATAAAGATGGGCGCGTTGATTATCAGGAGTTTAAGCGATACATGGACGATAAAGAGCTGGAGCTTTACCGTATTTTCCAGGCCATTGATGTTGAGCATAATGGACGTATTTTGCCTGAAGAGCTCTACGAAGCACTTATCAGCGCAGGTAAATACATGCTACATTGAAGGTAGAAATATTTATGTGATTTTCTGTCAGTGTACTAGCCATTCTGATTAAGAATCTATTGGGTGGTTTTTGTTGGAAGGGCTCTATAAGCCTTCTGCCTTTCTATGGTTTTGCTTATATGTAGTTGTTGCATAGTCCTTGTCATCTTCTCACATAATATAATCCTCCAAATTATATTACAGCATTATGCTTGATGATCTAACACATGGCCATGGGAGCATAACTATGATTTCTTTTTCATCTTACAATTTTTGTCTCTGGTGATGGTTTTATCAATATTTATTAGAACTAAACCATAAAACTTATCTCTACTTGCATAATGACCTATCAACTTCTGTGTTGGATGCCCAGCTAGCTTCTTGCAGATTTTTTCAATATGTTTTTTATCTACTTGTTATACTATGCACAAATTCGAGGGTGGTTATTCGAAGTATTTATGTTGAAAGAAAACATTTTGTATTTTGCTTGAAATTGTTTAAAATTGCATTGGCAGGTATTTGATTTAGCCTAATTGTTTATTTAGAAAAATTCTTATGGTTTATGCTGTTTTTCAATAAAATTTATATTATTTTCAGTCAATAATTAGGGGTCGATTTCATTCTATAAGCCACACTAGTCCCCTTTTTGTAGGTATCGAGATTGAGGATGAAGAGCTTGCTCGTTTTGTGGAGCGTGTAGATAAAGATAATAACGGGACTATTACATTCGAAGAGTGGAGGGATTTTCTTCTATTGTACCCTCATGAGGCTACAATTGAGAATATATATCACTATTTCGAAAGGGTTTGTCTTGTTGACATTGGAGAGCAGACTGTTATTCCAGAGGGGATCAGCAAACATGTTCATGCAAGTAGATATCTGATTGCCGGAGGAGTTGCCGGGGCTACATCTCGAACATCCACTGCACCTCTCGATAGATTAAAGGTTGCTTTACAAGTACAAACGACTCAGGCTCGTGTGATGCCGGCAATTAGAGAATTATGGAGAGAAGGTGGTGTATTGGGGTTTTTTCGTGGAAATGGTTTAAATGTGATTAAAGTAGCCCCTGAAAGCGCGATAAGGTTTTATACGTACGAAATGCTGAAGACCATGATTGTTAATGCAAAAGGGGGAGGAGACAAGGCCGAAATCGGCACTCCGGGCCGACTTTTTGCCGGTGGATTAGCTGGTGCTGTGGCTCAGACTGTCATTTACCCGATGGATCTCGTCAAAACACGAATACAAACGTTTAGTTGTCAATCTGGGCGAGTTCCTAGTATTGGAGCTCTCTCGAAAGATATTTTGGTCCAAGAAGGGCCCCGCGCATTCTACAGGGGACTTGTTCCGTCTCTTCTGGGTATCATCCCTTATGCTGGCATTGACCTTGCTGCTTACGAGACTCTGAAAGATATGTCGAAGATATATATTCTCGACGATAGTGGTAAGATATTCACATTCAGATATCTCGAATTTTTTTCTCTTGTTTATGGCGTTCTATTCGATGTCTATTTCTATTGGGTCGTGATCGAATTTTAGATCTCATTTAGATCCAGGACCTCTTGTGCAACTGGGATGTGGAACTGTTTCCGGGGCTTTTGGAGCAACTTGCGTTTACCCCTTACAGGTCGTAAGGACGAGGTAAGAATTGTTGGGATATGTTACCGCCTTAGACAGCAGTCATTCTAGTTTTGCTAATTTGAGTAATACTAGATTTACCTTCTAATTTTACATTTGAGGCTCATTGAGACCAATCAATGAGTTTTACATCATGAGATAAACTTAGCATGAAGTCGATAATGTAGATTGAGACTAACTCTACTGTTGTAGAATGCAAGCTCAACGTATGGCGCATGGTGGGGCGTACGAAGGCATGGCCGATGTATTTAGGAAGACATTTAAACGAGAAGGGATATGGGGATTTTACAAAGGGCTATTTCCGAATCTCCTCAAAGTCGTCCCCTCTGCGAGCATTACTTACATGGTTTACGAGACCATGAAGAAGAGACTGGATCTGGATTAAACAAACAAATCTATACAAGCTTCTTTTAAATTGAGCTGCTCCTTTCAACTGACATGGCTGACAGCTTTTGGTCGGAGAATAAGGTACGTTTTGCAAATTTAGAAGACATGAGGAGGACAACAAGGGTTTAAGTTATGAATAATAGGAAAAAACATTCAAGCGTTAGAGATGGCGAAGGGCTGAATTGGGGGGGGCCCTCCTCCTCTCTGTATTATGATTATTGAGCTGAGCTTCTTCTGATAGTGCGGCCGCCATTGTTGTAAGACGCTTGGAAAAAGAAAGAAGCTTGATTTTGTAATTGGTTCCAGTGGGCTTGCAATAAAATACCATTATTTTGCATGATGATTGATCAGGTGGAAGTATTACCCCATTATAATCGTGGTGGGATCATAATTGTTGGCAAGTCAAAGCATTACATGAGTATTTTGATGTGACATCCACGTGGCTACTCCATTTGCTGCACACGTGTCAGCTTGGTCTTTTTTTGTCGTTTTCTGGTTCTTGGGTCATTTTCTATGAATATATGGGTAATATTTGAGTGACGTCAGGTCTCACGATTTTTATTATTTTAATTTCACATGTGTTGTGACCTTTTTTATTTTTGCCACGTGTGACCAATGATACCATGCAACCTGGGTTTAACTTCACGCGTCTTGAAAAGGAGTGGGGTTCACGGGAGGCGTCTCAGCCGCCTTTCTGTTGTTATTCCATTACGTGTATTAAACGTGTTCAGGTAATGTGTGGAGAAGATTGCAGTGGAATGCTTGCCACTCATATAACACAGACATCATACAACGTTGGGGTTTAATGACGTGGCAGTAGGGTGGACCGATAATGTTAAGCTTCTGCTGAAAGTCAACGCCCTTATCCTCTCTTATTCATCCAAACCTTCTTTATATATTATTTTTAGAATAATGATAATACCTTTCGTTTACAAGTGGAGATGGTAAACGGGCTAACAGTTCGCTCCATCGGCTTTGTACTATAGCACTTGAGCTTGACTCAACTCGTTTAATTTGTAACTCGCAAGCCAGTTCAATTTTAAGTTTTGTTGGATGGATTCATTAGGCTCGGTTTGTTGGTCTCGTTAGGATCGCTAAGCTAAGCTCGTTTAACTCATTAGGATTAGTGAACTAGAATTTTTTAGGTTTGGCTCAACTTGGTTGTTATCTCTTCCTTCAAATGCACTCCACCTGTTTGTACAAATTTCAGAATGAAAGTTTCATCGATGGAAGTAAATTACTGAATTAATATCTATCATTCTAAGTGAGTTGTTTTATTCTCTAACTAGTTATTTTAGATAAATTTCACTGTTAAATAGACTAATTAACTCAAAATTGATAATTGAAATATAAAATTCAACAAAATATGAAATTGACATATCTTTTTAGTCAATAGTTTTTGCTCATACTATTTCCCGAGCATTGCTAAAAACACGAATCATAACTACGTCACGTGTATTTGTTGGATGCATTGTGTTTAATGAAATATCAAGAACATGTTGCAAGATCCATTGATAAGCCCAAAAGCTCACAATCAAAATACATTTATAATATGATGGATAATCCTCTAAAGTTCAACAAAGGGTTTATAGTTTGGTTGCACTTTAAGAAAAAGTCTTTCCTCGATAAAAGAAATTGTGATCTTATGCGACAAATTGATAGATTTTTAAAGATTGAGAAACGACTTCTTAATATTGCAAACAAGTTTGAGTATCAGGAAAACCTTTGAATTTTTACCACTTTTATTGTTTAAGGTTTATCACCTTATTTTGGTAAATAAGACTATGGAGGAGAACTTTTGAATTTGAGGTCAATTTCTCTTCAACCTCGTGAGGATAATGTGCCACGAGAATCTATGATTCACTACTGAGCGAGGAGATTTTCTAACGATAATTTCAATATTTCTTTTGTAAGTGATTAAGGAGAAAAATATATCCAAGGTATAAAATATATTTAGTTAGCTTTCAAATATTTTATGGAGTTCTTCAAGATGAAGCACAAGTAGAAAATGAAGCACAAGTTGAGAACATTTATTAAACATTCCAAAATTGCCTGTGTCATGACTTGGAGGCGGGCCTAACAGAAACGTCGGTTTAGGCAATTTGATTCTTAGAGAGGACCCGATTGTCCAGCTTAAAGCTAGGTTGATAAGCTCAAACCCCAAAACAAATGGGCTAGAGTCCACAGAGTAATCAATATGAGTTAAAGATAGCGTAAAAATAACAAAGAGAAAAACATTGTATAGGAAATGAAACCATTTAACAGCACGACAAATTTAACAAAAAAAAAAACAAGAAAGAAAAATTCTCACCGAAAATAATTGAGAGACATTGACATTCACGATCTAAACTTGAGAAAAATAAGGTTTGAGGGATGAATGTCCAACTTAATAAGGAAATCTATACTAAATGCAATGCATGAGAAAACTGGTTTTATTTTTCTTTCAGAAAAATCATAGTTTAACGCATCTTATTATCATACATGGACTTTTAATTCACATTTAAAAACTCCTTTATCATTTTATCCAAAAACACGACTCACGGTGTAACACCTTGAAGCGTTAAAACATTTTTCTTGTTTTTTATATATAAAACAATAACATATTAACACATCATTCATAAATTCATGTCTTTTAAAAAAAACATTTGCAGCGGAAGTCTTTAAAATACAATCAGTTTAAATCCAACGTAATAAAACCCAATTAAATGAACATCAATATGTTGTGAATAAAACTAAATATTAAAAACATAATAAGAAAAGTCATTTTGGAAATTTATTTGCTTTTCTTTTAACACTCATGATCAATCTCGCTTCAAACAATGCTCGAGCTTTCCCATGAGTATCCCTCTTCAATTGCCACAGTTATTTGTTTGCCTCATCAGGTTCTTCAAAAACCTCATCTTCACCTACAACACAAAATTCACCTACGAGTCGAATCCTCAATAAAAGATACATAAAAATATATAAACATAAAATGCAATTCATAAGGGAAATCATGTCCTTTTAAGTCAACGATTTTTTTTTTCACTTTACAGTCCAAATCATTGTGCGTAATTCAGTCTAGGGAAGAGAGTGACACAATTAGGTCCACCCATGCAGGATAACCAACTCGAACCCCGCCTACAACAATCAATTACGTTTATTAAACCTTTTATCTTTCTTACAATAATGCATGAAACGTACGTATAACATGTAATATCAATCTAGTATGCATAATATACTGCACAGTAATAGCAAGCAAGTCCTTGATTGATGTCATCAATTGTGAATATAAATCAAATAACAAACATCAGCAGATTATTTGTAAATATTAAACAATTCATCAACATGCATCTCCTCGGTTCACATATCAACGTAAACATCCAAGTGACAGTGATGAACATATCCTCTAAAACAAACAACTCGTAGGGATTTCAGAATAAAAAATATAATTTCTACCTTATCCTAGCACTTTGTGATGTAAGCTAAAAGCTAAACAAAACAAAAACATCTCTTACATGTAGTTTTTAGCAAAGTTCATAATACCCAATTTTTTTAACTCGCAGGTTATCCTTAAAATTAAACAAAGAACATGTTAGGAAAAGAAAATGGTGATCGTAGACACATTGTTTCTCTTAACTAAAAAATAACCTCAGGATTTGCATCTTCTTTATCACTGTTGCCCTTCCAAAAACCAAAACTTTAAATGTAAAGGACATACCTTCAGAATGCTTGAAGAAATTTTCTAAGGTGAGAGTAGTTTCTTCATCCAAGCTGCTCTAGCATAATTAGGGTTTCATCCTCTTAAACGTTCATATTTATAGACGGTCAAATGTGGGATCCTACGAAATAAAATCTTGTGGAACTCGTATCCTATGCATGATCGTTTCCTAATAGTTCAGAGAATCGAATCATAGCTCACAAGTATTATGGAAATAATCCCATTGAAATCTATCCACCGAGCAGCGAGCGTGTAAATTGTTGCAGGGGACGTCCACTTCATCCAATTCAACCAATGGTAGTAGGACACATTAGCCCTTAATCTTAAATTTGAGGTCACCAATGCTTATTGCTACCTCAGATGCCATCCTTTTGCGGAAGCCTACGTTGTCGCGGATTACCAACATTTCTACTAAATCCTTACTTCCAAATGACGTTGTTCCATCACTTAAATTTGATGTCGTAGACACGTTCACTTTCCCAGAAATGCATTATCCCATAAAACGATGATGTTCCTTCATTTAATACACTATCGTAGACACGTTTGATGCCGTAGAAATGCGCTCCTTAACATAAACGACAATGTTCAACTTAAATAACTCATTTTTCGCTCGACATCTTCCCTTTTTGCAGAAGAATCTTTTCCTAAGCTAACAGTTCACGTTCTATCCTTAAATCCAATACAACAGCCCCTCATCCTCCCACATCCTTATGGTGTCCAACACTTCCGCAGAAGCATCCTTTCCCAAACCCAACAAAATCACAGTCGTCCCATAACTTTATCCAACAGCTAATGTTTCATCCATTCCCCCCTTTGTTTATTGGTAATTAACCAACTAAACGATGACATTTCCTTCTTCAGTACAGTTGTTGTGCCTTAGTTTCCATCCTTAGATACTTGCATTATAAAAATCTAATTCCTAATTTCTTCATTTAGTTACTTATTTATTTATTTATCTACTTTATAATTGATAATAAAATCTTAAAATGCTCAATATGTAAAATTCTTAAATTATGACACAAACATATTTTCTATTAAATTCCAAACGTCGCATTACATAACTAAAATTATTATAAGAAAAATCTAAATGTTACACACGGCACATAAATGAGGCTTTTTGTAAAATGTGCAGTATACATAGACAACTATATCATAAAAGTAGACTGGCATCGTTTTTCTTCTAAAAATGTCCTCAGTGAAAAGAGATTGTCACACATGGACTCATCTGTCATACAACATAAAAAGGCAGCCATCTGTTGATAGCAACACCTTATGAGTCAAAAGAAAAAGATGTCTGCAGTCTAATGACCAGACGATGACATCATACGTATAATCAAATAACGGATAAGATTTCTGGTGATGGATTAATCCGAAACTAGCTACCTGATACATTCAAATTAATGAGGGTTGTCGGCAAGCATAGCTTGAGCTGACACGTCCACCCATCAAATGAAAAGGTACTAAACATGCAAAACTCAATGATTAACAAACTTCCAATCCGTGTGACTAAATATCCTAGAGTCAACCGAACACAACTACAATTGACCAAGACCACCCAATGTCAACAAGACAAGACGACGATCAACCAAGATCACCCAACAGTCAACAAAAGACTCAACAACAATCGACAAGATCCAGCCACAATCAACTGAGGCAAAGCAGAAGTCGATGATACCCGCCACAATTGCCCAAGACTCAACAAGGAGTCAACGGACCATGAATACGACAATCCAAGACCAAATGGCAGCCAACAGGCGTTGGCTGCCATTGCGGTCGACTAGGGAACCCCTGCAGTTGTCCAGGTCAATCTGCAGGCGACCACTCCAGCTGTGGTCGATCGATACGTGCGACCGCTTCCAGCTACACTTGTCTGTAAATCGACTCGTGCCTCACTAAAACACACAACCTCACTTGCAGTCAATTAGGACGACCCTCAAGCACGACCTCACCTAATTGAGCCATTTCCTCTGTTTTTTGCCTCCAAATAGCAAATACACCTGCTTAAACTCTAAATATAACCCAATAACACCAAAAAAAAAAAACAAAGAGTTTCCAAGCTTGAATCCGAGATTGACACAAAATGGGAATTACAAACGAAAAAAAAAAGGTAGAAACCAACTTACCAGCGAAACTCATTCACAAAGGTCGGAGACTGGGACACCAAGGCAAAGAAACGATGAGAATCACTTGCTGGTTCTCCCCCTCTCCCTCTTTTCCCTTCATTCGCGGCTGATATCAAAGAAGGAAAAAAAAAATTCTTGTTAAGAAAGGAAAATTAAAAACAAAAATATTGAAATTTAATAAATATAATATAAATTAATATATTATAAATATTAAATAGAATCCTTAAATCATAATCCAACAAATTTCGACAAAACATGGAACTCAATTTATGGAAATGAGAACTTACCGAACAAAATCTCACAGCCTTAAGTCGCAGGGGAACACAGAACGCACCAGTTGACAATTGACTGGACATTTCACCATGGTCGAAGACCCATGACATGTGACAAAAACCTGGCCAACACAAGAAAATTTGACTTAAATAAAAGCAAAAAATTTACTCAAAAAAATATATAATTAAAAAAAATTATGGGTATTACTGTCGATGAACTAACCTTTGAGAACTATTTGACATATTTGACAATCTTTACATTCTTATATCAAAAAGTATGTTTCATGAAGTTTGTACTGACTTCACAAGCTTTCCAGAATGAGATATTTCATTAAAATTGGATTTTATTTGCTATGTCAAAAGTTCTCTGAATTGAGAGCTTCATTTTTGCCAAAGAAGCTCATTATATCTTACCTGAAATTGAAGTCCAAATTCACTTGAAGATGAACCTAAAGGATTAACCTATTAGATCGTCGCAGTAATCAGAAGTTAATAATTTATTTTTAGTTTATTTTATGTTAAAATTAATTGTAACGCCCTCTAGCGTAATTCTTTTTTCTTACCATTCTTTTAAATTAATTTAAATTGTGCCTTTAAAATTATACAGCGGAAGTCTTAAAAGAAATCTTATTTAAAATTCAAATATAGTAAAATCTAACATAATTAAACATAAATATTCATAAAATATTTGAACTTAAATCCAAACATTTAAGAGTATAAATGAAAAGTCTTTCTTTTTCAATCCGTTTTTCACAAATCTTCATCAACAGGTCAATTTCGCTCTAACAATATCTTAGCTTTGCCCATGAGAATCCTCCATCAACTGCAATTATCATTCGTTCACATCCTTAGGTTCCTCAGTAAAACCATCATCATCTACATCACAAAGTTCACCTAAGAGTCAACGCTCTGTAAGATAGGAATATATGACATGAATAGGAGGTGTAGTATATAAAAAAATGTGTCTTTTTTAGTCATTGTTCTTTTCTTTTCTTCTACTTAATAGTCCAGTCATTGTGGGCAATTTAGTCTAGGGGAGAGAGTGGCATCATTAGGTTCACCTCATGTGAGACAACCAACTCGAACCCCGCCTACAACGACTATTTAAGTTCATTCAGTCTATCTTTCAATCTTTTGGTCTTTCTTAATGAAAATATTTTTCATTATGCATGAAACATACACATGATCTTATATGCAAAACATAATACATAATAACAATAAACATATCATCGATCCCCGTTTAAACATAAACAGTAACCAACAAGCAGTAAACATATCATTGATTAACAGTTCAATGTCTCAAACATAATAGTAAACATAACCAGCAAGTAGTAAACATAACAACAAGCAGTAAACATAACCTCAATCAACAGTCCATAGGCATCACAGAAGAACATTATCATAACACTACATTACCCTAACACTTTGTGATATAGACCAAAGACCAAAGACAAGCAAACATCATTTACCTGAAATTCTTAGTGGAGTATGTAATATCCAACTTTTTCCAACACGATTGTTTCCTTTGAAATTAAAAAGAATTGTGTTAACAATAAAAAAAGTGAAACTTTATCAACTACACCATTTTAAAAGATTTAGAAACAACACCATGATTTTGTCGTTCATCACCGCTGCCCATCCAAAATACAAAGTTCTAATTGTAAAAGACATACCTTCAGAGAGCATGAAAGAAAATCTACCAAACTTTGTGACTCAAGGGTGATTAGGGTTTTACCTCAATCTTTTGTATTTATAAATAGTCAATCTGAAAATCCTGTGGAGGAAAATCCCACAGAAAACGCATCTTTGTGTTATGTTTTCCTTATCGACAGTCCGAGAATCAAATCGCAGCTAAAGCTGTCTTGTATAGTTGTAGCGGACGTGTGTGCTTCTGTTTTGGACACATGTGCTTTTGCTTCAGACGTCTGCTCGCCTTTCTCCTCTAATAATAATATGTCACATTCATATTTTACTCTTACTTTCACGATCACCAATGCTTCTACAGACACCGACATTTCCGCTGATCCTTCACAAATTATCTGTCAATTGCTATCCGCCATGTATGCATATCCTTTCGCGGATATCACTCCTACAGACACAAACACTTCTGCGAATAGAAACGCTTCTGCAAATACCAACATTTTCGTAGACACCTCATTCTACAGATCCTTCTTAAACTGTCCATCAATCGCCATCTGTCACATACACATTCTTTCACTAATACCTTTCTACCGTGGACATCGACACTTCCTCGAACACCAACATTTTCGAGGACACCTCATTCGCATATCATTTTTAAACTATTTGCCAATCGTTGTCTGTCAGGTACGCATATCCTTACACGGTATCTCTTCTGCGGATACTAACACTTCTGCGGACACAAATGTTTCCTCGGACACCTCATCCACAGATATATCCTTACCTTGTCCACCAATCACTGTTCGCCACATAGACATTTCATTCACAAACATCTCACTCCTAAGACACTAACACTTCTGCAGATACGAACTTTTCCACATTATCACCAATAACTGTCTGTCACGTATTCATTTTTTTTGGGATATCTTACTTCCGCGAATACTAACGCTTCCGGACCCTAACGCTTCCATTCTTCCGCATTGTTCGCCCACCTCTGCTTGTCACGTAAACATTTCTTCCGCGAATCTCTCACTTCTGCGGACATTAATGTTTTCACAGATACCAATTCTTTCGCATTGTCTGCCCATCCCTTTCTGTCACCTCTACATTTCCTTCGCGAACACCTCACATACGCAGACACGGATGCTTCCGCGAACCCATTCTAATTTGCTGACACTCTTCCCCCCGATACTTTACTCATTATTCTTTCCTAATTCCTTAATTTATTTAATAAATCTCATATTTTTATTAAAAATATAATCTTTCCGCAAACACTCTTATCTTATTTTTGTTTGCATCCAGCGTTCCTAATTCTGTAACTTGCCTAATAAATTCTAAATTTTATAAAAATATAATCTAATATTTTATT
The DNA here is from genome assembly GCA_022433065.1 of Begonia loranthoides. Lineage (NCBI taxonomy): Eukaryota > Viridiplantae > Streptophyta > Magnoliopsida > Cucurbitales > Begoniaceae > Begonia > Begonia loranthoides. Next base: position 7,920,045 of record CM039485.1, read on the forward strand.
ACAATATTATTCTTCACTGCATAATATATAAATATAATTTTTCAATTGTGACACTAATTATTCAATTTAAATTCCAAAATGTCACATTACATATAAAATTATTCGCACAAATTTTTCGTGTGTTAAATTAATAGTCAAGTGTTGGTGTCACTCGATTAGGGCATGTCTAACTGAGTATGTGTTTTGTGAGAGTAGTTTTGTAACTTTTGCGTTGTGACTTTAAACCCTAATTTCAAGGAAACTATTTAAGTTCATCTTAGTGCTTTTTCTTTGGAGTTTTGAGTTATTAATCTACAAAGTTTTTCAATCTCTTTTCTTTGTTCTTTGCGAGCAAAAACCCACAAACTCATTTGATTGTTCTCAATCAAATATTTATATTTTTGGTTTCTGAGTCTACATGAGAGTTGAATTAGTTATCGTTTTACTATAGGTCTCTTGCTTCCTTCATGGAGTGAAATAATTATGGAGTTGTTAAATCTGACAAATTATCCAATTAGAGAGCTTTCTTCCTTCGGAGATTGCCTTGGAGTAGAAAGATGAGGACTTTAGCAACTTTCTGACCGACTTGTCTATTCTTATTTTTGTTCGTCTCTTTGTTCGAATTCATGGAGTTGATTTTTGGGAGTTTTGAATAGGTCTATTTGTTGTTAGGAGGCTCTCTTGAATTCTGGGGGTGAAATGATTAGTTCGAGTGTTCAAAAATATTCTTGAAAAGTTGCGAAATGCAGTTTTGCAGAAGCATGTTGTGTAAAATCTGTGAATTTTATAATGATAAATTTCGTAGGTTCATTTTTTTTTGGTAATATTCAATTAAGGCGTTGAAAAGTTGATCTATTTTGTCGCGTAGAGGCCGCATATGTATTTTCGATCAAATAGTCAAAATCGGTAAAATTAGAAATTTACGAGTGGTAAATTAATTGAGGAAATGATTTTGGTAAATTGTTTTGACTAAAAAAATTATTGTCGGTTAGCGTTTAGAATAACTTAAGATTTGAATCGAAATTTGGACTAAATTTATTTAATATATAAAATATATTTTTAATATATATATATTTTAAAAGGAATGAAGAAGAAGAAACACGAAGGACTTCCTTTTTTTTATCGACAGTTGAGAGGGAGAACGTGGGTGAGGAGAGAGTTGAGCGATTTTGATGATGGATTTACGTTCGTAACGTTCAGATCAACAACTTTTGTGAAGTTCATTTGGTGAGTATTTCCGTTTTTCACATTCATTTTTGAAGTTAAAGTTTGAAATTTTATTTGCTTCAAATTCGAGGTTAAAAAACTTGAATTCGAGAGAAATTTATGGGTTATACTAGTAGAATAAGAGTCTATGCAAGGTTATTTGTTGTTGGAATGCGAAAATTGGGAGAAAACAGCATGCTTTCCGTGGGAAAACCGTGCCCTAACGTCGTCCTGATCAACCTCTGTGCGGTGTTTGGTCGACCAGTCGTGTTGGAAATGCATGAGTCTATTTTTTGGTCGACATAACTAGTCTAATCGTTCACAAGGGTCTACTGCAGAAGCGGGTTCGATCGACCGCATGTGTCTGGTCGACTGTGGCAGTTACGGTTGCCCGCCATTCTATTTCTGGTCGACCGGGAAGTGGGCAGATTGTCTAAGAATGGTCTCAGGTCGACCGCACAATATATTTTATCATGTTTTTGGGCAGTTTGTGCATCAATTGGGTTCCTAGACTTGGTAAATGTCATTTGTGCCATTAAAAAGATTTGTCGATAAAGGTGCTTGGTCAACAGCTAATCAATTTTCGATCGACCGCAATTCATCCAAAAATGACTCTTTCGATACTATGTGTTTTTCAGTCAATCAACTTTCAGCCGCCAGTCAACCACACACTTCGAAAACTTACACGAAGTGCGTCATTTGGTATTAGAGTGTTCCAGAGCTCTCCAAAGCATGTCATCCATGTAGCCAAAGTACTAATGAAAAAAACATATTCATATGATCATTACTCCATCTCACCCCCTTTAATTCCTCTCTCTCCCTCTTCTCTCTCTCCCTATTTATTTCCTCCCTTTTATTTCTTCTATAAATAACATTTTTCTTCTTTATTTTTTTCACCAAAAATTCTTTTAATCTCTTACTTCTCAATTTATAGTGCTTCATCAACAATGTGCAATGTTAAATACTTATAATGATATTCATGTGATATATTTTTTTATTAAATCGTCTCAAATAATTTTTTTCCTAAATGCATGTCACTTTATATATTAATAAAATAATTTTGTAAATTAAACAACTAACTATTATATTTTGACATTATAATAATAAATAGTTATTATAATTTTAATAACTAAAATTTAAAAATATATACATTATATTGATATAAATTTGAAATATTTATATATGCTCGACTCGTTAAGTGTGACTCGTTAAGAATCGTTAGTCTCGTTTAGTCGGCTCGACTTGACTTGTTTAACTCGTGGCTCGCGAGCTGGCTCGGGTTGAAATATTTTAGGCGGGCTCATTGGGCTTATTAGGCTCGACTCGCTTAATTCGTTAGACTCAGTAAGCTAGACTTTTTCAAACTCAGTTCGGCTCGTTTATCACCTCTATTTGTAAGTACTAGTGAAGTACTACCCAGAAAAAAAAAATACAAAGAAGAAATACGAATACTAAAATTGATGAACAAAAAGTAAAAAAAAAAATCATAGATTAAATCAAACAAATGAAGAGCCTTACAAAGAAAATCAACATGCATACACGATTACATATATGATTCTGATTGATGGTGAAAAACCAAGAGATGCAACCAAAGAGAAGTTAACTGTTATAAAAAAGATAATAGAAGAGGTGAGACAAGAAGTTGGAAAGAAGAAAATGTTGTTAGCATTTTTGTTAAGCTTAGTTTATTTTGATGATAACTTAATGATGATTATTTTGTTGAAAATAATGAGTTGGTTATTGTCTTTTTTGGATATTATTCTTAATGTTTTTATCATATTATTTATATGCGTATTTGTTGAAAATACCCTCAAAATGGGTATTATTAATGTACTAACATATTTATCTAGACCATCTAGTGTTTGCATATCATTGTGGGACTTAGAAATTAAAGGAAAAGCAAATTGGAGAGTTTGTGGACGGGTTGCGGACGAGAGATGCGACAAAACTGGGTTTTGGTCTTCTGGTCTCAACGCGGTCGAGGAATGCGACCGATTTTCTATGGAGTCAACTTCTGGAGCTTCAGCGTGGTTTTTAAGACACAACGCAGTCGAGGTGTCGGACGATGTTCGCGACCGAAAAATCTCCAGGTTTTGAATCTGCCATTTTTGACGTTTTTGCGGTCTTGATGCGGTCGAGGAATGCAACCGAAAAAGTCCAGAAATGCGTAACGGTCATCTTCCAACAACTATTTTTCAACGGTAATATTTTCAAATGGTTGGAAGCGGTCGACTGAAAAGATTGGGTCGACCAAAAATGGGCAGTTCTATAAATCAAGAGAAACACTCCACTTGCTCACAACCAACGAGAGAAGTAGCGAAGCTCTGCCGAAATTCATACTCGACTTCTCAGCAATATAAGTGAGCTTGTAATCCAACTCTCCCTATCCCAAACTTGAGATTTCAATTTGGGAGAGTTCGGAATAGTTTTTGCGTTTTCAATTCCGAAATACTTTTGTACGAAATTGTAAAGAGTGACTCCCTACGAATTAGTCGTATAAGGTTGACTCCCCGAAACAGTCATCGGCACGATTGAACGCCCTTAAGTTCAATCAAATGGTGACTCTCTGCAATACTCAAGTAAATGAGTGACGCCCCTAAATTGTCAAAGGTTGACGACCTGAAATAGTAAAAGGATGACGCCCTTAGAATCAGTTATTGTAAACGGTTTGGTTGGTACCTGTAAGCCAATCTTGTGAGTGATCTCCAAGTGAAATCTTGGAGCACAGACATAGGCTGGTTTGCCGAACCGCGTAAACAAACTAGTATCAACTCTCTTATCTTTATTTTTTACTTTAATGCATATATTTGTGATTGTTTATTTAATTGTATGTAATAAATCACATATGGATTAAAAAAAATTAAATATCATAAGATAATATTAGAATGTTATATTCACCCTTATTTATAAGCGCGGGTTCAACGAATGTAAGGAACAAGAAATGAAATGAAGGGTTTAAAAAAATTATTTCTTTTGATGTGAGTTAATAGGGTTAAAAAATTCTTAACCTTCATTAAATGTGTGTGAATTTATGGAGTTTATTGAAGAAGTTTAAAATTATTAACCATTTATTTTTTAGGGAGAATCAGAGGGATTTCATTCATTAAATAAAAAAATGATTTTTAAATGTTTAATTGATTTTTGATGAAAGATTAAACTTTTTTTTAAAGGGATTTGAAATGAAAATAATTTTAGAACGTTAAAAGAAAATTTAAAATAAAAAAATAATTAAAAAAAGATTTTTTTATATGTAGTTAAATTAGAAAGTGACTATTATTTAATGATTTATAAAATCTAAACAACTAATTAGAATATAAAATTAAAGTGAATATTTATGATTTCTATTATTTTTAGAATTGTAAAGGATTAAAAGACGGTAATTTATATAAATCGTTAAATAATCTCTTAACTCAAGGTGTTTAATGGGGCGAGACAACATTGGATTTAGAAATTCATATATTTATATGTGTAATTTATTTATTAATTTATAATAGAATAATGAGTAACTTTGTATTAACATAAATAATTTATTAATATATAATATTATAGCGGTAAAGATTATAATATAGAATTAAGAATAGGAGAAATTGGTAGACCAAAGATTGATTAAAAAGACACTCATCAAAATAATAATAAAAGTTAGGGTAATTAACAAAAAAAAACTCTGAATTATAAGATCAATAACAAAAAAAACTTTAAACTAATTTTACTAACAAATAAAATTATGAACTATATGTAATGAACAAGACAAATCTCGCAGTTAAGTTTTCAGTTAAAAAACGTCTCCTAGACATCCCTGCAGATTTCTGATTATACCCATTTAGATGAACGCAATTGATCGTACTTTTATGACTAACATTTGCAATGACAAAAAATAAAATAAAAGTCTGGATGCCTGCTCCTGAGAAGGTGCAAAACCCCGAAAAGTTCACACATCCGTTGCGAAACTTGTCTGTTCGCTGCAGATATCTGCCTAACACTTAACATTCCGCGAACACAGCTCATATCCTGTCATGTGTCATTCCAAAACCAAGTATTTACGCACAATAGTACTTCCGCAGACACAAACACATCTGCGATCACCAACACTTCTGTGGATACTTTGTTTCGGAAATATACGCTACTGTGCATGAGTTGTGTTCGCATAATGTTAAGTGTGAGACAGATATCCGCTGCGGAAACATGCTCGTCTGTTACAAATATCCTCCCTACACTTAACAGTTTGAAAGCATAACTCATGTGCGACCATGTGTCATTTCAAGACCAAGCATATACACACACTCATTCTTCCGAAACTAAGTATCCACGGACCCATCATCTGCGCAACTACATGTCCTTTTAAAATCAAGTATTTGTGGACAACAACACTCTCCCGGACACACATTCTTTTGCGGATACCAACATTCCGAGGACACAACATACATCAACGGTTACCAACACTTCCATAGTTACCTATCCTTTTGAAACTAAGTATCTACAGACTCATCACGTCTGTAGATGCTTCTTTGTGAACGTGTTCGCGGATCTCTCGCGCGCCTCAGACACCCACTTTTCATACCAACTATATTAATTTGTAGACTTGTTCACGTCCGCGGATGGTTCTTCTTCTGCGGTGGACGTATAGACTTATTTTAAAATAGAAAACATGCTGCAATGTTTATCTCATTTATTTTTCATAATTTAAAATTTTATTTATTAATAAAATTAATTTCATTAGTTCAAAGTTTTTTTAATTAATTACCCCAAAATTAAAAAGCACCAACGGCCACAATGATGGAGAGAGAGGGGAGGTTGGAGAAATTTGCGAAAGCCTAAGATACAGATGGCCCATTCAGCCTTCTGTCTGCCATGTAAATGGTGGGTGTTGAACAAAGAATCAAATTTCATTTCTTTCTCGTTAGCAAGACTCGTTCCTACTTCAAAGCTTCTCTTTTGCATGAAAATAAGGGTCGATGCTGTCACGCGCGTCTAACCCGCGTGGCTCCTGGCGAAATACTCGATCTTCTGTCCAGGTAACTAGCTCCCCTTCGTCCGAGAGAAACCACCACAAGTGGTAGGAGAAAGAGGAGAGAGAATTTCTGCTCGTTTTTCTAGCATTCTATGGAGCCAGAATCTAGGTTTTCTGCTTTTCGGCAACCCTCCAAGGTTTTTTTAATCGACCCTTTTTATATTCAAGCAACTGTTTATGTCTGTCACGTCTGTGCGTGGAATCGATTTCTGGGTTTTGTTTTTTGTTTTTTTCCTTTTGGTCATTCGCTTTCTTTCTGTCTTCGTGAGATAGTTCTTCTGAAGTTTCTGGAGCGGTTTTTTCTATCTGCGGTGTGACGTTTTTAATGCAAATCTACGAGCCATCTAGCTCTTTAAAGCGATGAAGTTCAACGTCTGAACTTTTCCAGTTCCTCCTACCTACTCCGTCAAAGTATCTCTGTTTGTTCATTTCTCTTTTTCATATGAAATGAGTCGCAATGATTTTACCAAGGGATTTTGATTGGTCAGTTTAATTATTTTGAATTTGAATTTACTGATATTTTTATACTCGCAAAAATCTAATATACCGTTTTCTTACTCCAACCAATCTCCGCCAGAGTTTCGTTTGTCCCCTTGATCACACTTTTTGGCTTTCCTTGGGGTTCTTAACTGCGTCGATTATTCTCTTTTATAATTTTTTGTTTGTGTATAATGTTGGTGGCGATTTAAGTTTCTGTGATCTTAATATTCTATTGCAAGTTGGTCCTTGTCTGATTTTGATTAGGAATTTTTTTAGTTGGAGCCTGGGTCGTGAGCTTCATATTATTGTTCTACTTCTGCCTAGTTGGATCTGACTAGACAATTAAATATTTATTGTTAATTTTCGTCGGACTGTGACAGTGTTGACTTCATTGCATATAAATATCAACTACCATGGCTGTTTTGCCACTTCTTACTAAGATTCTATATATTGCAGTTTTCATGGACATATGTCTCTAGAAATCTCATGTTAGCATACCAAAGCTTTGGTGTAGTTTATGGAGATCTGAGTACATCACCGCTCTACGTTTATAAGAGCACGTTTGTTGGGAAGTTAGAGAAACATCAAAACGAGAAAACCATATTCGGTGCATTTTCCTTGATTTTCTGGACACTTACATTGATACCCTTATTGAAGTATGTCTTCATCTTACTGAGTGCAGATGATAATGGTGAAGGTATGTATTTTTTTAGGGTAACGTGCAACGTAGACCCTAACGTTTGGAGTCATTTACATATTAGAGCTTAAATTGTTTTTTTTTTCTTTTTATTTAATTAGGTGTTTTAATCCGATTTCTAACCTCTTTGACAATTTTTAACCCAATTTCAAACTGTTGACCGACTAGATCACGATCAACAGAGTTCGAAATCATTAGAGACAAGATTGATAGAGTTCAAAATCAAATTAGAAATTCTTAGAGATGTTAGAAATTGGGTTAAAACACCTTATTTAAAGAAACATGATATACATGTGCTTTGATTTAAAGAATAAATTAACGATAATGTATAAATTGCTGACAGCTAAAAGGTGGAAGTTCCATTTGTAAAAAAAATTTAAGGTTTAATCTATGCCATGAATTTGCTCCTTTCAAAATGATGTTAGGAGGAACATTTGCTCTCTATTCATTGCTCTGCCGACATGCCAAGTTTAATCTGCTTCCCAACCAACAAGCAGCTGATGAGGAACTCTCAGCCTACAAATATGGCCCATCGTCTCATATTGTGCCCTCTTCTCCACTGAAAAGGTTTTTGGAGAAGCATAAAACACTAAGAACTGCCCTGCTACTTGTTGTATTATTTGGTGCATGTATGGTCGTAGGGGATGGTGTGCTGACTCCTGCAATTTCAGGTCATTTGTTTTGCTCTGTTTTTGGCTGTACTATCCTCTTAAATGGATTATTGGATCAATACCAAGAAATTTAAGAGGCATCTTCTCAATTATTTCATAAGCCAAACATCGAAAATAGACTATTCTTTACGTGTTTTCATTTCAAAATGTCTTTGCGATGCAGTTCTATCATCAGTATCAGGATTACAATTTACTAAAGCTAAATTACACGATGGTAAGTCAATTATGATTATCTGGTTGATGAGATCAAATCTTTGTATTTTGGTTTGATTTTGTTTATATGTTTTATACGCATAGGTGAAATCGTTTTGATTGCCTGTGTTATTTTAGTGGGGCTGTTTGCTCTGCAGCATTATGGCACCCACAAAGTTGCATTTGGATTTGCTCCAATTGTAATAATTTGGTTGCTTTCAATTTTTTCCATTGGGCTGTACAACACAATACGGTGGAACCCAAAAATCGTTCGAGCATTCTCTCCATATTACATTGTCGAGTTCTTCAGAGGGACGGGTAAAGATGGTTTTATATCTCTTGGAGGGATTCTTCTGTCCATAACTGGTATGTGCAGTTTTCTGTTTAGTTGATAGCATAATTTGGAGTTTTTTTTTTATATATCTTGATCGAATTATTGAGTTTAATTGTTGCTTAGTTCGATAGGAGCTATGAAAAATGGAAAACTTTCCTGATTTTCCCATATTTTATTGATTAAGGTTAAAATAAAAATGAAGAATTCCTTTTGTCTCCAGGCACAGAAGCAATGTTTGCAGATCTTGGTCATTTTACTGCATCGTCGATAAGGGTGAGGCTCATTTGACTTCTTTAGCGTCTATCTCAAAAAAGTAGATTTCTAATTCGTTCGATTCTATTGATTATTAGAAGCATTCTCCTAAAATTTACAAACTAATGTGAAATTTTTTTATCTGTTCAGATTGCATTTACATCCGTGATATACCCCTGCTTAGTGGTACAATACATGGGTCAGGCTGCTTTTCTGTCGAAAAACCTTGAATCCATTCCCAACAGTTTTTACGACTCAATTCCCAGTTAGTTTATTCTGAATCCAAGCTATACACTTCCAAAGATTATATGTTTATATTCATATTATTTGATTTCAGTTTCGACTTTCGTTTCATCCCCCTGCAGACCCTGTATTTTGGCCCGTCTTTATCATCGCCACACTTGCAGCCATCGTGGGGAGTCAGGCCGTCATAACTGCAACTTTCTCCATCATCAAACAATGCCATGCCCTCGGCTGCTTTCCTCGAGTCAAAGTCGTCCACACCTCGAAACTCATCTACGGTCAGATCTACATCCCGGAGATTAATTGGATACTTATGATCCTCACTCTTGCCATCACTATTGGATTTCAAGACACAACAATGATTGGAAATGCTTATGGTGAGTCATTACTTTTAAAATACTTTAATATCTTTGCTATCCAAAGTTTTCAACCATCACTTATTACCTCAAATTGATCTGAAGCTTAATTTTGAGTCTTGTTTGTGGGTCCAGGACTTGCTTGTATGACGGTCATGTTCATAACGACGTTCCTCATGGCCCTTGTCATAACGTTCGTCTGGCAGAAAAATATTGCCTTGGCAGCAGCTTTTCTCGTATTTTTCTGTTTTGTCGAGGGTGTTTACTTAGCAGCCGCATTTACAAAAGTTCCACAAGGAGGATGGGTTCCACTTGTGCTCTCCTTCATCTTTATGATCGTCATGTACATCTGGCATTACGGGACTTGTAAGAAATACAACTTCGATCTTCACAATAAAGTTTCGCTCAAGTGGCTACTCGGCCTCGGTCCGAGCCTTGGCATCGTTCGAGTGCCCGGCATCGGTCTCATATACTCGGAATTGGCGACAGGAGTTCCCCCGATATTTTCTCACTTCGTAACGAATCTACCCGCATTTCACCAAGTGCTGGTTTTCGTATGCGTCAAATCAGTTCCTGTTCCATACGTCTCGCCAGAAGAAAGGTTCCTCATTGGAAGGGTCTGCCCCCAACCGTATCGAATGTATCGTTGCATTGTGAGGTATGGGTATAAAGACATCCAAAGGGATGATGGGGATTTTGAGAATCAGCTCATTCAAAGCATAGCCGAGTTTATTCAAATGGAAGCCGCGGACCCACAATTCCCGGGGTCTGAAAATTCGACTCCCGATGGGAGGATGGCGGTTATAAGCACGAGAACTACACAATCAGGCCTGAGCCTGGTTGTATCGGAGGTCGAAGATATCGACATGAGTAATTCAATCCAAAGCTGCAAATCTCTAGCTCTTCAGAGTCTTCAAACAGTGTATGATGATGAGAACCCGCAGATCAGGAGGCGGGTGAGGTTTCAGTTGCCTGAAAACTTGGGTATAGATTCTGCCGTGAGGGAAGAGTTGATGGATTTAATCAGGGCGAAAGAGGCCGGGGTGGCATACATTATGGGGCACTCGTATGTTAAAGCAAGAAGAAATTCATCATTTTTGAAGAAGATTGTGATCGATATGGGCTATTCGTTTCTTCGAAAGAACTGCAGAGGTCATGCAGTAGCTCTCAACATTCCTCACATCAGTCTAATTGAAGTCGGTATGATATACTACGTATAGAAACTAACGTCTGCGGCGAATGTTGCTCGTTTTTTGACATAGAAGCTTTATTTTGCTTCATATTTCATGTGTACAAAAAGAAAATAGAACTTGATGTATCTTCATAATAGCTTTTCATGTATCCACCATCGCCGCTAATGGGTGGGTGCTTAGTGAAATAAATTTGAAGCTTTTTGCTTTTTTAATGGCTATTCCTTGATGAGATGACTGTTTCTCTAAGATGAAGGTTTGGACTGTTAATGGTGGTTCTCTCAAAGCGATACAAGTAGCTGCGTTGAGTGAAAACAGAGTTGTGGGAAAGCAATACAAGCATTGTTGTGTGGTGAAGCGACCAAGAGTGCGATACCCTAGATGGCGAGTCTAGTAATCGAAAGCATCGCATCGTTAGCATATGCTGCCTCCTGCCTCAACGAGCTCGCTCTGTGCATGAGCTGCCTCGACAAAAGTGGAGACCCACCCATGAGTTGATGTGATTCTCTGCAATTGTCGATTGATCGACGTCAACAATAATGAGGGAGCTGGGTAGGGGGGCATCGACGTCACTGAGGTTCAGCTGGTTGGTTGCTGCACTTACGTTCTTCTTCTAATTTTGACACCTTACGTTATTCTTTTAATGTCTTTTCGTGACATTTTCATGCCATTTGTTTATTAATTATCTTAATCTATTATTTTAAGTATATTATAATAATTATTTCAAGGAAAATTAACAAATTAGTCATTGTACTTTGTGTTCAATGACAAATCAATCACTAAAGTATTTTCACTAACAACTTAACTACTAAACTATGAGAAATAGATACCAAAAGCATCGTTGTCACGTTTGTCGTTAAAAAAATGTTGTTATTCCGTACAGAGAAAAGACGTCTTTCTGCACAAAGGAAAGACAATTTTTTGATGTGGAAAGACGACTTTCCTTAGAAGAAATATGACTTTTCGCATAGGAAAATTGTCTTTCCGTAGAGAAAAGTTTGCACATAAAGAACAAATTTATTGTCTTCTTTGTAGAAAAACACAGACAACACAAACAAGTTCTGTTCTCCCATGAATAATAAAACGATTCTAAATCATCTGAAATCTAAAATATTATATATTCTTTTACAAAATCTTCTCAATTACATAACAAAAAAAATTAAAATCAACTTATACAATATTTTCTAAAATTCATTCTTCATGAGTATTAACTATTTTCCATTAAAATCACTAAAATCACTAGTTCTTGCATTTTTTCTATAGGTATTAGCTCTCGAGTTCTCAAAAAGTTAACGACGATATTTGGTCCGTTCATTTATCATTGTTCAATGTTTAAGTTAATAAAAATTGCTCGGTGGTTAATTTGTCATTGATTCCATAGTACAAAGGTTGTTTTGTTAATTTCCCTTATTTCAATAAGTGAATAATACATAAAAGTACATTATACTTTGATATAAAAGTGTAAAATTAAAATATAAATTTGATACTAGTCATTGAAAAATGTAGTGTTACATTTATTTCTCTAATTTCGTATTAATTCATTAACTAACGTAAAAATAAAAATGAAGGTAATTAACAAAAAAAATACTGAGTTATGGAATCGGAGACAAGTCAAACACTAAACTATTTTCATTAATAAATAAAATACTGAACTATAGAAAATGAATGAGGCTAACAACATGGTCACATTTTTTGTTAAAAATTTAAATTCTTTTCTATAACGTATATATCGTCTTTTCCACAATGGATCCGTACATGATTTAATTGTAGTTAAGACATTGTTTTATGCAGTAGAAAACTAATATCCGCTGTGAAAAGTAAGTATTTGGAATAAGACTTACTTTCCTCAGCGGAAGACACGTTTTTACTGAGAAACTAAGATTTTTCACTGCAGAAATTACTCTTTCCACTGCAAAAAATATCCTTTCGCAGCTAATAATTGCCTTCTGTTGCGAAACATACCTTTTCCGCAAAGGATATTTGTTTTCCGCTACAAAAAATAAATTATTGACTACAACTACTTCATATACATGTTTGCAGAAAAACAACCTATCCGCTAGAAAAAAAATTTATATTTGTATAAAAAAACATGGCAATAATGTTTGTTTTGTTCATTTCTTATAGTTCAATGTTTTATTTACTAGCAAAAATTATTTAGTGTTTGTCTTTTCACTGACTTTATAATTCAGTTTTTTTTATTAATTATCTCAAAAATAAATTAGAGATAATTAAATTAAAATATTAATTGGGAAAATTTGAAGGTCAACTTAAAAATTGTTGTAAAAAATAGAGGAAAATAATTTCTTGGGAAAATGACAAAACAACCATAATTCTTCATTATTTTTGACAAATCAACCATCATCTTTTTTTTTCTAACAAATTAACCACTGAATTATGAAAAAATGACACCGCTAACATCACTGTCATATTTGCTGTTAACGCTTTGACGACAAACTACGGCGGTTTGACGACGAACCGCAACGATTTGTTGTGAAACTTGTCACTTGAAATTATTGTCTAAAATCTTTGATCCCAAATTTTAGGGCTTAAACACGTGATTTGGGGTCGAGAAATGTGGGTCACAAAGTAAATTTTGTGATGTATCGTAGATCTCTGAGAGAGCTTCAATTTGATAACTTATGGAGACAATTTTGACACTCATAACCAAAACTATGTTTCTTTGAAGTTAAAGAGGTCAAATGACTCTACGAACCACGGTGGTTTCACCAATTCTGGCACCCGTAGCTGCTGCGGCTTGACGACGAGCTGCTGCGACTTCACGAAAAACCTCTGCGGTTTCACAACAAGCCGCAGTGGCTTGATGACAAACCGCGTGCGGCTGTCGTGAAACCGCAGCAGTTTGTGGTAAAACTGGCGCAGTTCGTCTGCAAATAAAAAAACTTCATTGTCTTCTTCGTACAAAAATCTAGACAAACTGTGATTCTCCCATGAACTATAAAACAATTGTAAATTATCCGAATATTACCAACATTAACATTCTTTTACAAAATCTTCTAAATTATAAAACCAGAAATCTTCTAAATCCATTTTTTTACAAAATCCAAAATCTTCTAAATCCATTCTCCATTAATATTAACTATTTTCCACTAAAAATCTATTTTATAATCATGAGTTCTTCCATTTTTTTAATTTTTTTTTCATGAGTATTTGTTCTTTTGCACTGTGATTTTGAGAAAGTTAACGTGATTTTAAGAAAGTTAAGGATGATGTTTGTGGTAGCAATTTTTTAAAGTTCAGTGGTTAAATTGTTAGTAAAAAAAAGATAATTATTGGTTTATCATTAACAATAAAGGATGATAGGTGATTTGTCATTTTTCCTAATTTCTTGTAATTGCTCTGTAATTGTGTCGTTAATGGCGAAGTCTTGTTAAAAAGTTGGTGAAAGAAACCAAACGTTCTTCAACTTTGTACTCTTTTCTCATTTTTAGGTTCTGATAAATTCGGCTTCGAATTTCTCCGGCGTCACTGTCGTTGCATTTCTTTCTCTTCGTCTTCCCGCCTTGGATTTATTCATATCTATATCTTTGTTATTCCAAACATTTTGGGGTAACCAGATTTAGCAACCCACTTCTTGAATACGGCAAGGAGTTGTTTGATTTCCAAAGGGAAATTAACAAATCATACATTTAATTATAGTGAAATCCAAACTTTAAAGTAATTTTGTAAACAACTAAAATCTTAAACTATAAGAAATGAAGAAGACAACCTTGTAGTCACGTTTTTTTGTTATAAATTAAAATTTTTTATTCCACAGCAGTTAGATAGTTTTTCACAGTAGATTCATACATGAAGTAGTTCTAGTCAAATATTTATTTTTCGTAGCGAAAAACAAATATATGATGCGTAAAAGATATTTTCTGCTGGGTAAATGTGTCTTCTACTACGAAAAGTAAGTTATATTACAAAGACTTACTTTCTTCAAAAAGGGTAATTTTCGATGTGAATATTTTTCTTCTGTTGCAGAATCTTAATTTATTTACTAGAAATGTATATTATATTCTCATATCAGTCAATGTATCAAAATATACTCTTCTTGATAAAATAATTTAACTATTTTTAATATCAGCTTCATACCTATCGTTCGCCGATTCACTCTTGAAGACTAGTGAGTAGAAACAATTTTATATATATTATATATAGACCAGTTTGAGATACTAGTTATGTTTGAGGTTTAGGTGAGGTTGTGGTTCAGGTTGAGATCATACTTTACCTTCCGATTGTGCTGAGAATATTACTCTTTTCGCAACAGTTACTTATCGTCTGCTGAGGAAAACTAGTTCTTGAAATAATACTTACTTTTTGGAGCAGAAAACACATTTTCATTGTGGAAATGATATTTTTTGCAGGGCATATTTGCATTTGGGTGGGAAAAGTAAGTATTTGAGTACAACTATTTTATGTACGGATTGGTTGAGGAAAGACACCCTATCTTCAGTGAAAAAAATTTAAATTTTTAACAACGAATAGATTTGATTTTTCATTTCTTATCGTTTGGCTTTCAATTCATATTGTAATTATTTGCAAAATTAGTTTCAAATTGGAGGGATTGTCATTTCACATTTCTAAATAAACGTTTTGCAACCTGCGACCAAGAGGCTGGTTTGTGTTTCGTCTTGCGTTCGTACCGCTGAAATTTAGTGGACGGCTCAAGAACATTATTGGATGGATGCAAATGATTGGCGAGAACAGAGTTTTGAAATTTGAGGGAGTAAAATAGAACCAAGTCAAAGCTTTTAGGAGACTTCGAGGCTGGTAGGTGAAATGGATTGTTAACCACTTCTCTGCAGTCTGCGGCCATGGACGATTTCATGTCTCGTTCATCTCTAAACAACACGATTATATTATTTTCAATACAAATAATAAATAAAAAAAATACACAAATTGAGTGCAATGTGATGTTGTGATTAGAGAGCGGAGCAGCAATCAGAAAGATCGAGCAGGTTCTACTTGATCCATGGCTGCTGAGCGGTGAAATTCCAAGCGGAGGGCTCCGATCTGCTTCGAGGAGTTGAGGGCTTTTTCGTATCCAGGAACTGAGCTTAGGGGCCATTTTGCTGTTCTGAAGCGTAGTCGTGGAAGAAGAGAGTGACTGAGAAATGAGCTTCCAAGATTTTCAGTATCAGAATGTAGGTAGGGCAAAGCCTGGCGCTGCTCAGAACCCGTCGCAGGCTGTAGCTGGGTCCATATTTCAGATCAACACCGCTGTTTCCACCTATCGTCGTCTTGTTGATGCCATTGGTACCGTGAAGGATACTCCGGATCACCGGCAGAAGCTGTAGGTTTCTATTTCGGATTTTCCCGTCATTTCTTTATTTTTGCTCTTATGTTGATCATTGTGAAGGTAATGATTTACAGTAAGTGTACTTATTCGTCTTTCTAAATTGTGCAGCCAGGCAACCAGGCAGAGAATTCTGCAACTCGTGAAAGAAACTTCGCCCAAACTAAAAGCATTGAGTGAATCCGATCGCGATAGTCACATCACTGTACTTTCTTCTCTTCTTCTCCAACCCCACCATCTTTCTACGAATGTTTGCGTACTTTTTCTCTCAGTTTCTTTGTTGTACTTCTTTGTGTACACTACATATGGTAAATCTGAGGGAAAACAATTAAATTTCTTCAGCCAAACAAGAAACTTGAAGATGCTAAACTGGCCAGAGACTTTCAAACTGTTCTGCAAGAATTCCAGAAAGTTCAACAGCTTTCCTCAGAGCGTGAATCAACATACGCACCTTCTGGTCTTCCATTGCCAACTCCATCAATGTAGTTACTTCTCTCCGTTGTTCTCTCGCATCTTTAATCTATCATTGAATTTCTCATACGAATTTCTCTTATGGAGACAGCTCTAGCTCCAGTGAACCTACAATGGATCAGGAAAGCCAACCCTTCCTCATGCAGCAAAAAAGGTCAACCCAAGTAACTTATATCTCGCACCAATTCTTAGCTGTTCAGTTCTGTTCACAGTCGACCAGCATGAAACCTTCATTATTACCTTTTTTGTTTCATTTCTACTTCAATTGATCATGTGGGTGTTCCAATATGTTAAGCAATCAAATTTCTTTAGCTAAATGAGAACATCAAATTATGTTTTCTCTGTGAGCAAATGAATTGCCTAATCTCCATTTGATCAGTATTCTGTGTGAAACAAACAAGTTTTTTCAGATTCTCATGCTTCTGCGTTGAGTCTTTGTTGCAAATGGTTCTCTCACATCATTGAATAAGTTTATGGAGAATCATACGACATCATTAACAATTTCATTTCGTTTTCATTTCCACGTGGTATTTGATACAACAGTTTTAGACATCTTTACATGAATTACAACATCATTATTTTTCGTTTTAGCTCATGCGATAAAATGAAACATGAAGCAAGGTGATTGGAAAATGTAAACGCTTGAGACACATTTTTCTTCAAAACATACAGGCAAGAGTTGATCCTGCTAGATAATGAAATTGCTTTCAATGAAGCTATAATTGAAGAGAGGGACCAGGGCATCAAGGAAATACAGGAGCAAATTGTAGAAGTCAATGAAATATTCAGGGACCTTGCTGTACTCGTTCATGATCAGGGCGTGGTTATTGGTAAGATTCATGAAATATAGAAGACATCTTTTTTTTTTTTCCTTTTTTTTTTGCTTCCATTTAATTTGACTGATGATTTTGTTTTGCCTTTTTCCAAAAAGATGATATTCACTCCAACATCGACTCCTCTGCGGTTGCAACAACTCAAGCTCGAGTTCAGCTGAGTAAGGCTTCCAAAAGCACGAAAACCAGAACCTCATGGGTGAGTTCTTGATTGATATCATTCTTTAATTGAAGCACTCGAGGTCTTATTTGCCATTCCATTGGCAACACTCACTTTGCTAAACTTTATATGAAATAGTTTAATACAAAGATAACTGATGGCCAAATTATGCTCCTGCATACTAAACTAGTTGAAGTTTAGTGAATCGTCAGAAGACAGTTCTGTAATTAGTTACCTCGGATATTATAATGAGGAACTTTTATATTATTCCCCTCCTGGTAAAGTTTGTAATTTCTTTGCACATCTCGAATACCCTCTTTGTCAACTTCCATTTATCTCACGGTGGTCGTATTCTTCTTGACAGTGCTGGTGGGCGCTGGGGATCGTTGCAGTAGTAGTGGTGGTTGTCGTTCTTCTGGTCGTACTCTTGTAGCTGGTTTTACAAGTCCACAATTGGACTGCCTGGATGAGATAATTGGGTGATGCATACATCTTGCGGTTTTGTCGAATTACTTTTTCTTATCTTGGGGAGTTTACAGAAAGTCTGAGAGTAGTTATTTTTGGAGTGTTTTTGTTTTGGTTGGTTCATTGGACATTTGATCATCTTTAGAAGAATCCTGTACTTGTGCTCGAGTTTAGAACATATAGTTTTGTAGAATGTTCACATTATTGGTATTGGGTATAAGAGTATGATTAACACTTGCAAATCATGACATGTGTGATCTTGCTGTTAACTCGGTTCAAAAGACACGCAATGTTACACTACTTTATGTGACTACTTGTTTCCAATTAAAAGATCCCTCCCAGGGTGTATGCCTCATAATTTCTTGAGATCCTCGTTAGTAGTCAATAGGAGAGTAAAAGCAAGGAAATTTAGTGGGAGGGGTTTTTTAGACTTTTCCTTTGGGATAAGTGTTAAAAGTTTCGAAGATGTACAAACAAGTTTACAAAAATCGTTGTATGTCAAATGTCAAAAGAAAATTCATATTTGTCAAATACGGCAACCCTTTCCTTTCCCTTCCTTCCTTCCTTCTTCTAAGTCTCTGTCTTCTGCCAATTCCTCGTCAGTGTAGAGGAAGAGGTTGGTAGCCGCGATTCTGATGTGGCTTGTTGTTATCTCCTCCTGATCTTCAATCCCTCCCTCCATCTTTTTCTTCTCAAATTCGCGATTTCAGAGAGGAAGAAGGACCGGTCATGGCGGTCCTCGTTTACTACATATTCTCCGCAGCTGCCCTAGCATCCATGGGGATCTACCATCTCATCTCCTCCACCAGCATCTTTCTCAAATCGCCCCACTCTTACTCGGCCAGACCTTTCCATCCTTTCCCTCCTTCCTCCTTCCAATCCAATCCCAATCACAATCACCATAGATTGCGACACCTTCAGCTCTATTTGGCGATCGCCTCCCTCCTCGTCCTCTTCGTTTATCAACTTGTTGTCTCCTCTTTCTCCGATCCTCTCCTCAAAGGCAGCACTCCTGTTCATCATTTCACTTCCCTCCAGTCTGCTGCTCTTCTCTTCCTCTTCCTTATTCTGGCCCTAGCTATTCTTCTCTCCGATTCCACCTCGTTTCTCCCCCTCCCTTCCGATCTCTTTTTTGCCCTTGCCTCTGCACTATTCTTCTTGCACTTCTCGATTGCCTCCTCCGCCGCTTCCGTTCAGACTTCAGATCTACAGGCCAAATGCGACTCCCTCTCTGGAAGAATCTCTGCTCTGTCCTCCCTTCTCTGCCTGGTGCTAGCCGTCCAGCCGAGGCTCTTCGTGGCCGATGTGGCATTGGGAGCCACTATTTGCCTCCAAGGGTTCTGGGTATTGCAAACGGGGCTTTCGCTTTACGTAGAGAGTTTCATCCCGGAAGGATGTCATAGATTGTTAGATGTAGTGAATGGGGTGGATGGGTCGACTAAGTGCGACTTGGATGAATCTAAGTGGAGAGCTGTCGCCATTCTTGATCTGGTTTTTCTTCTACACGTCATGTTCGTGATGGTGATTGTATTTGTTACCTATGCAGTAATAGCTAAGACTGTTGGCATTCGGAGACTGGGTTCTTATGAGGCTTTGCCAAATGCTGCCGCTGGGGACAATAATCACATCCAGATGAAAGCAATGAGTGGCACTCAGGCTTGATCTCTTTATCCCATTACCTTTTGCTATCCCTCTTCCTTAGGTGTCTTTTTCAATTTTGGTGTGCCGTTAGGTGTTAATCACTCATCTGAAAAGCACCATTTTCTTCATTATGTAACGTCGATTAGCTTAGTCACTTTTGTGGTGTATAAAACTATCTTTTTCTCGTTAATTGAACATCTTGACATGTTCTACCATGAACTTACTTCTCTTTGGAACTAAATATATTTCTTGCCCATTTATACTGCTTATCTTCTCGGTCTTTGAATCTTTAATGGATATTACATGTATTTTTTATGCATAATCAAATGCGCCATATACATGAGGTTTTCACGACATTTGGCTCGACAGTCAACTCTTTTGGTGTCCCATTTGAAGAGAAAAAGAATGAAAATTTACCATATGTAGTTTAGTTTCCTTTGGGTTGTTTTATTTCCTTGTTCTTGCATTTATTTTGTTTGTGGGTGACATGATTGCCTTGAAATTGGGCACACATTTTTGTATAAACCAAAGAGTGGATGTAAGTGAACAAATTACTTGGAACATTAGTCTCTTTTAACAAAATCTGTCGGGTTAGAATTGTTGTCGCCGAATTTGTAGATTTAAAAAACCCGGCCTTGAAGATGTATGTGTATATCTACTTCGTAGACTCATAACCACAAGAACTGCTTAGAGGACATATAAAATAATGGATATCTGAAATCAATGTGTTAGTAGTTACTGGGGCGATTAGTAATTGTAAATTGCTGAGATTATGATGGCCTAGCTGGAAGTTTATATGTACTGCCAAGATGCTAAACCAGTCATCATTGATCATTACTATTTCTATGGTAAATTGTGATCGTGGTCCTTTGGAAGTGTCTTTACTAAACGCATTCTTTCATCTTTATGTAGTATTATGAAGTTAATTAAGTTGTCATTGAGTTGGTGCTAGATATCAATTGCCATCCTTGCTTTCTAGAATGAAAAGATATGTTTTCTTTCAGTTCAAGATTTTCAACTCACTAAAAAGGTTATAAGATGGATCTTTTGCGGTTTGTAAGCATTGAGATACGCAAATGATTATTATTAGATGTTCGGTTAAATTTTTAGTGGAAAGAAAAGTTATTATGCTTTTGACTGATTTAAGATTTATTGAAATATATGTTTCTAGGAAGAAGAAAACTGAAGAGTAACGACTGGAAGTGATTGAGTTGTATTAAATTCTTGACTTTGTTTGAGATGAAAGTTGCATATGGTTAAAGACATTCATTCTCTTCTATTAATGTGTAATCATTCTCTAAATTTCTTCATCTTTCAGAACTGTTTCTAGAATCTTTCTTCTTTCATGGGATGAATCTTTTTGTCGTTCTTCTTGTTGTTTTTTGTCTTCTTTCATCGATTACCTGCATGTTCTGGATGATTACCTGCATGTTCGGATTTGTGCTGTAAATCTTGTACTGCCCGTTGTTAAAATATTTTGAAATTCCTAGTTCTTAGAACAAATCTTCGTGTGATTCAAGAGTTGTTTTTTATAATATTTATCGAAGTGTAATTAGTAAAAGAAGATCTTTTATGTATTTAGCCTATTCCTCGGATTTTTCCTCCACTGATCTCCTCCCCCTGCAAATTCCTCTCTTTCCTGCAAACTCTTCTTCTTCTTCTTCTTCTTCTTCTTCCTTGGTCGGACCGTTTCTTCCTTTGCAGGCTCAGGACCTTCTGATTCGATTCTATCGTGTCTGGCTTTCTGTTCTTCTGTTGATTCATCCAGAGCTTCTGTAATGGCTGAAATCTAGTTTTTTCGTCTGGCTCTCTATGGTTCCCATCTCATTCTTCCTTTTCTTCCTCTGTTCCCTGCTCCACCATTTTCTGTGTTTTCTTCAAATTCCAAATTTTCTGGATCCCAAATCTCTTCAGATGAAAAATGGTCGTTCGGTAGTGCAGCTTTTTCTGTTCATCGAGTTGGCAGGGAAGAGAAGAATTTACACAGGGGAGGAGATCACGAGGGGCAAATATGACGGAGATGCTAAATTAAATTAGTGCCATACCCGTGCAAAAATTAACGGAAAAAATAAATAGTAAATAACAATTTTTTTTTATCTTTTGGGTAAGCGACAAGTTAATTGTTAAATTAAGTTCTCTTAAGAATTAAAACTTTGAATTATGAAAAATAAGTAAAAGCTTTGCAATCACGTTTTTTTGTTAAAAGACGTCTCCTAGAAGTCCGCACCACTAGCGAACTTTCGATTATACCCCTCTACATGAAAGCAGACATCCGTACTTAAAATGAACTTTTGTGTATACCCATTCACACAAAAGCGGACGCGTTCCTTTTCGTTGTAGATATCTGTTTTACTGTTCACAGATATCTGCTTCTTTCTTCAATAACGTGAGTCATCCACGTGTCCATCATTCTCTCAGTAGATGCCTCATTCTTCATTCATTTTTGTCTCTTCATTAAATCACGTGTGTCGTGTATCATGGTTCTACTTTTGAGGTACTAGAAAGGGACCACACGACACTCATTGTTGGGGAAAACAACTAGTCAACCTACAAGGTGTTCTAATGGCACAGATTGCCCACGTCTTTAGAGTGGGATTTGTGTTCTAATGAGCGAGTAGTATGCGAGCGAAGTTAATTGAAAAGAACGTCATAGAGCATAGTAAGCATAAAGAGAGTTTGTATGTAAAATTTTTTTTTCATTAATTGGCAGCAAATTATATAAGTGGGTAAAGGGGTTTACGTGCTATCATGTCTCTTTCTTCTAAGGAGCAATTTAGATAATCTCTACCATAACAAAAGTATACATGTTATGGTGGTGAGTAGTCACTTGCCCACAATAGAAAGAAAAAAAAGTACAAGTGAATAATATAAATGGAAATAAATCCACCTTGACAGTATGGGTGGTCATGGACAACATGTCTCAGACAAGCTCGCCATTACATTCTCACCCACTTGAGTTGTTGACGTCATCGTCAACTTTTCTTCACCTTGAACTCTTTAATCTTCTGCACAAAGTTCTCTAAGTTTTTTGTCTTTCTCCCCAGTTACTTTTATCATCTCCAAGCTCCTTACACTTGACCAGGTATTTTGTACGTAAGCGGCGGCCTGTTTTGACACTTCATTCGACAATGATTTCTTCAACTTTTTTCTTCTTCTTATTGTTGATGGAGGTGTCTAGTGTGGTGATGTTGTTCCTCATCTCATCATCCTCATTTGGATGATATGGTTTGAAGTTGTTGATGTGAATTATTGAGTGTATTTTTAGCCATGCATGGAGATTAACTCTGTAGGACGCTCTCACAATCTTTTCGATGATCATATTTTTGGACAAGTCGCTTGTCTCTCTTTCCTCTAAAGCGAAGTTGTTCAGGTAACAACTTAACCAGTACCAAGTCTCCAGCTTTGAACTCCAATGGTTGTCGCTTTTGGTATGCTCATTTCTTCATATGTTTGGAGGATTGTTCCAAATAGGCGCTATCTATTTCAACATTTTGCTTCCCGTCTTTGGAGAAGTGGTATGCCTTCGGACAACTACTCGAATACGGTTGATCTAGATTGTGTGGCATAGTTGCTTGCCTTCCATAAACTACCTCAAAGAGACTCATTCCAGTTAAAGAACTCTTTTGACAATTAAAGTAGAATTGTGCTACATCAAGCAAACTTGGCCAATTCTTCAGGGTGGTGTTGATAAAGTGTGGCAAATATTCTTCAAACAAGTTGTTGAAGCTCTATGTCTGACCATCAGTTTGAGGATGGTAACTGAAAAAGATATTCAGATTCGATTCAAGTAATTTGAACAGTTCCACCCAAAAGTCCTGATGAATATGGTGTTTTTGTCACTGATAATACTCTAAGGTATTCCCTATAACTTAACAACATTTTTGAAGAAGAGTTGTGTTGTTGTTTTCGAAGAGCAGTGTTTTGAAGCCACAATGAATGCTTGGAGAAGTGTTGGTGCAAAACTACACCTAACGCAAATGCATGTATCACTAACAAAGTAATATAGAGTGAGTAAATTGTCGATCCCACGGGATAAATTAACAATAATTATCTAATGTAAAACAACAAAATGACAAAATTGAAAATGATAAATAATATTAAAGCAAAAATTATGATTAAAATAGCAAGCATTAAATAATTCAACAAGATCAAGTTATGAATAATTGGTTCGGAGTTGATTTCCTCATTTATGTAAATTTTATTACAAATGATATAAGATGCTATGACAATTATGCAGATGGTCCATAATTCTTTCAAGTGTCAAGATTCTGTCGAATTATTTGATTATTTCTTAAGTTATATTCTTCAAGTTACTAAATCACAAATAATTTAGAGAAATTAAATTGGTATGAATTCAATCGAACCATATGAATTGAATAAAACAATATGTAAATACTCTTTTCATACGAATTGATATGAATCTTGGATTCTTATCTATTGCTTAGTAAAACAAGAATATCTATAATATATCTTGCATGTTGACATAAAATGATTTAACTATTAGTGTCATATTAATTCATCGACTAAATTTAATAATAAACCATAACACAATAATAGTTACAAAATAAATATTCTCTTCTCCTCACCAATATAAAAAGTTTAGCCTATAATGAGAATAAATATCAACATAATTAATTTAAGAATTTTCATAAGAAAATAAACATAAAAATTAAGTAAATCATTTTATGCAATCTCGATGCTATTCGGTGCTGCAATAATGATTCGTTTCCAAAATAAGAGATGGATATATGCAGATATGCACGATATCCTATTGTGTCTTTTGCAAGGATTCTTCAACTATTGTAACAAGAATCCTCCGTCCACTCTCTTCAAAGCAGCTTTCCTGTCTTATCTAATGTCAAATTCTCTTACCCGCTTTGCATCCTTCTTTTCTCTTTCATTTAGCCCCTTATTTAAACTGATTATGATCCTTATTTCTTCTTCCAAAATCTCAGTTCTCTCTCTCTCTCATCTAGATTTCCTTTTTTAGCCACTTGTCATATTTTATTTTGTTTCTTTACTTCCTTCCCTTTAAATTTGAGATTTTGTTTTCAGCATTCAAAATTCAAATTAATCATAAGTTAAGTCATTTTTTCATTATGTCATAAGAAAAATTGTAAAATTAATTATTTCTTGTAAATTGATAATGGTATACCATTCTATAGCAATTGTAGTAAAATTATGCCACACTTTGCCAAATTCAAGCATCAGGAGTTATCAAGAAGCGATCAATAACTACTAAAATTGCTTTGAGGTCATTGGTGGATGGCAAGTTTGAGATGAAGCTTAGGGATATTGTAACGACTCAGTTTTTCTTACCTTAAAAATCTTGTAAAATTTAAAACTTTTATAAAATGACTGAAATCTTTATTAAAACCTTTTAAGATGAAATCAAAGTTATTTTCTTAAAACCTAATCGTTAAAAACCATTTTCTTAAACTCGTTACTTAAATCGTTGTTATTAACAGCGGAAGACTTTATTTCGTTTCATAGCGGAAGCATAAATCATTTATTAAAACAATCACAACTGTTTACATTATGTTTACAAAATTCTTTTATCTTTGATACCATTAGCCTAGCCAGCCACAAGATTCCCCCATGCAAATCCTTCATCGACTACTTCATAATCTGTTCATCATTTTCTCTTGTGCTTGTACTTACATCGCAAGTCATAAACTATGAGTCTAACGCTTAATAAGTGATAGAACTTAAATGTTAGATGCACATACTGTGCCACTTTAAAATCGTATGCAGTTTCTCATTTCGTTTTCTTTCTTTTATCTTTTATCTTTTCACACTTTTGTACTTTTTTTCTGTTTCTATTTCCGTTTCTGTTTTTGTATTCGTTTCGGTATCCATGATCGTACGCGTTTCCGTATCTGTTCCCGTGTCTGTTTTCGTATTAGTATCCGTAATCCATATTTGTATATGTTTCTAATTTTGGAAACTCCTTTTCGTTTTCGTTTCTGTTTTTGTTTCTGTTCCCGTTTTTGTATCGGTATCTGTGCTCGTACCGTTTCCGTATTCGTTTCCATTTCCGTTTCTCTTTTCATATTATTTTCTTTACTTTTCTTTTCTTTTCTTTTGTTCCTGTGTCGAGCTTGACCTACCGGACCACATAAACCTTTTATCTTTTCTTTATCTTTTGTTCATGTGCCGGGCTTGACCTACTGGACCACAAGAACATTTATCTTTTATTATTTGGGTTGCCAGACATTGTTTATTAAGACCAACCCCTTTTCTTTAACTTTCTCAATAACTCGTTTGTTCTTCTTTTCGTTTCCGTTTCCTTTTCAAAACCGTGCATGAAAACTATTTTCGTAAACTTTGAAAAACGTGATGCATGATGCTCGTAAATGCATACAATCTCTAACATATAATTAAAGGAATATAAATAAACACCCAACATGCGATTCACAGAATATGGTCATAAAACAATAGACATGCTTATAAAATAATAAACGTGCTTATAAAACTATAGACATGCTTAGAAAGCGAAAGACATGCTATTAAAACTGTAGACGTGCTTTTAATATTGTAGACATGCTCGTAAAGCTGTAGACGTGCTATTAAAATAGTAGACGTGCTCAATATCTAATGAAGCAGTAAGCAGTCAAACGTGCATATTCTATTCTTGCGATGTAGGGCCCTAAGGACCAAAGCACAAACATATCACTTACTTCGTTTCCTTAAAGCGCTCAACGCTTAATCGTTATCTTTTTATTCTCTTTTAGTACTTTCACAATTTAATAACATTTGATCATTAATCTAATCAATTAATCAACTTATTAATCTCAACGTCTTTCATACCATTAATCCTTTTACATTATTATCCAAACAATGACCTAGTAGTAGACAATGAATTTCTTCAATGCATCCAGTAGCAGAATATAGGAACCCAATCCAACAGACATCCAAAGCTAGAATGATATTATTCCCAATCAATGTCGTACCAAAATGCTATAATCCAAATACATTGAATAACAGTTTCCATTAATTATAACTTGACAACCAACAAGGGAGGATCAATCCAATGACATAGCACATAATTAACATGCCAAACACTTAACCAAACTAGAGGCAGTAAATCCGCAAGGAGCATACCAAACTAAACTGAACAGAGAGCATTTCCATATATTTTGACATTCAATAATCCAATCAAGAACACCAATCTAATACGTTTTGCATACCAATAACAAACATAGCATAATCCTTCACACATTAATCTCCTATTTTTAATCTTATAATTTTCATAAGCAGCAGAGGGTCATTATCTTCATTCATTCACATGGCAGGATTAACAGAATATCGCCTAAGTCATTAACCAAGCAGATAATCCATAATGTTCTGCACAGAGAGAGTAGTTCACAGAATACCAATCCAAACAACAGAGCTAACAGTCAAACAACCGTGCACAATCCAATACCAACCAATACAACAGATTATCCAACACAACAGCAACCAATTACAGATTATTAACCAACTTATCAGTCCAACAATAATGACCATGAATGAAGCTAAACTCGTCAATGACAATAGAATCACAAATCCATTCCTCAGCATCATAAACCAATTCTAACTCATTAACACTTGAATAACTAAGACCAGAAGACTTTAACCCATAACTTCACAAGCAGCAGAACAGACAAACTCCAATTTAGAGAGTATAACCCACTCCATTATCAATAATACAGAGAGGTTTATTTATGCCCAACAATACCCTTTAATCAAAGGCAATAGAGAAAAGCAAACATACTTCATATCCCACACGCACAACCAAAATCCAACAAAGTATACCTCAGCACATAGTATCAATTACATGGCTTAATCTTAAAGGAACAGAGGCAATACTAGAAGCTCATACACAGAACGCAGAACCAAATTCCATATGTAGATTAATAATTCTTCATTATTTTCTAATTATCTAACAACATATAGCTTAACCAAAATTGACATCTTCTCACTTGCAGGCAGGAGCAGACCCGAGAGCAGCATCTCAAAATCACCAGCTGATTTGTAGCAGTTGGAAACCGAGAGTAATCCCAGCAACTGAGTCCCATCCGCAGCATGTTACGGTAATGCCAGGAAATCAGAGAAAAACAAATTGTATTGATAGTAAGAGAACAAAAGTTACAAGGAGAAGAAAGTTACAGAAAGAGACAATAAGAGAGAGGAAGAAGAAGAAAGAACAGGGAGGAAGAAGAAGAGAGTCTAGAGAAAAAGGGAGATTACAGAGAGAGAGAGAGAGGGAAAACAGAATGGTTCACAACTTCATCGACAAACTCGCCTACTTTGCCCTAATCCCCTTATAAACTAATTGGTATATACCCAATCTGCCCTCATGCTGGAGTACAATAACAGAAGTGCCACATAAGCAATAACTTGCTCTATCATAACAATCCACCCCCTTACAATATACTTGTCCCCAAGTATATAACATTTTGGCAAAATCATCATCTCTTCCTTGCATATTACTACATAATCTGGATCAACATCAACAATCCCATTTAAGGATGCAATGCTAGCCATGCTTCCATATAAGGAGATCCTAATATAGAAAAGAATTGATAATGGATTGTAGTTCTTATATTATGATGTCCGTTTCAAATAGTTGGTTATGACTTCTTCCTTGCTTAGTTGCCTCTTCAATTGATGAGAAGGATGGATACTGTCTTTCTTCATTGGCACCAATGTATTCACTGTGATTTGAACTAGAGATGTAGTTTCTATGGAATTCGCCATTGTTGTATCAGATTGTATTTGGTCATTGTGCTCTGGAATAGACACATCTTTTATGACTTCGCCAATTATCTTAAGAGAGTTATTCTCCCATTCGTTGAATTTGTTCCAAAAGCCATTGATGGTTTGATAAAATGCTCCTTCCACAAGCTTAATCTCTCTACCAAATGTTTCTAGATAATCCATACCAAAGTCCATCGTTTTAACCATCCCTTTATCTCCCTTGGCATAGATTCCCATCAACCCTTTAGCCTGCCTATTTCCATCAACATTTGATCGAATGTCATCACCATTTGTGTTTCTAGTGCGACCAAGGACATATTCAACTTCTTCTAGTCGCCATCCAAGTATTTTAACACCCTGCTACTATTGGAGTATCCAATCCTCATAAACTAGTTGTTTTCGTTTGCTAAGTGCATGTGGGCATGCAAATTGTAAATTCCTCCTTGCTGCTTCAAAATGATTCAACCGGAGAAGAAGTAATGATTGTCTATCATCTAATGTTTTACAGTTCTCAACATGCTCACATACAAGTGCACGAAGCCGTGATGCTGCCACTTTCTCTTCAAACATTTCAGTAGCGTTGTCGAGATCCTCTACTGATTTGGTGAAATAACTTGAAAGATCTGCATACAGATTAACCATCCTTCTGGTAGTATTATTTAGCTCTCTGAGCAAACCCCCATTTCTCCCCAAATTGTCTGCAATATTGGAAACCTGGTGTTGATTGATCTCATTGATTAGTAGTCTGTTCTGATCTAAAATATCTTGGAGTTGTACACAGCTCTTCTGAATTATCTTCAACAACTTGCACTTTCTATCATCTTCGCAATATAATGATCTCTCCTCATATATCCATTCCAGAGGGACAACACACAAAATTACAGAATTCATCTGCTCATAAAATTCTAGCTTGTCATCCTTAATGTAGTCTAACCAAGCCAAACCAACATGAAAATAGAAATAACCTAGTGAAGCAGTAGCTGAATACAATTTGGATAGTTTTCCTCTTTCCACTTGAAGCCAAGATTGTGGATTAAAATCTATCACCTGTACATACGTCCCAAATCCTGCATGCTTGGTGAATGAATCATTTTCTTCACCTTCATCACCCAAAACATCCCTAAGCAAATTAAAATAATATAGTTTTTCCCGTGTTGACCTATAGTTCAAAATCTTATGAATTAATATATTCGCGGAAACATCAACAATATCAAAAGAATCAAAGGTCCAAATTTTAGCTGAGTAAGATTGAAGCACCATAACATGGACGAAAATCCTTTGAACAAGACCAATATCCTTACGTTTGCCGAACTTAGATTCATCCCCAACTACTACATCCATTAGCACTTCTTTGCAACATAAATTCCTACTAACTGTTATATCCACAGGAAAATCAACACTATTAATAGCTAGAGCAAAGTAATTTTGAACCAGACCTGAGTTGCCTGTGATAGAAACTAGAGCAATGTGAGTGACATCTTCTTTAGTAAAATTTGCTAGAGTAAGCGAGCACACCCCTTCTAAAGCCACCACCAGTGCTTGCTCAGCGTGGATATCCACATTTACTTTCCGATCATCCACTTTATGGTCTCCCCAGTCTTCCTCAATGACTTCTGGGTTGTCTAATCCTTTTTTAGTCTCAGTACTAAATCAGTACAAAGTATCATCATCAGCCATGAATAGTTGATGTTGAGTAATGGCGGCTATCATTGCGTCCAATTTGGCTGAAATATTATGTTCCAATTTCTGAAACGAATTTTCCAATCTCTGAAATGAAATATCCAGCCGTTTGATAGTTTCATTGTGGGATTTTGAGCGTGTTTCCGTCATAAGAATCAGTGGCTCTAATACCAATTGTTACGGTAATGCCAGGAAATCAGAGAAAAACAAATTGTATTGATGGTAAGAGAACAAAAGTTATAAGGAGAAGAAAGTTATAGAAAGAGACAATAAGAGAGAGGAAGAAGAAGAAAGAACAGGGAGGAAGAAGAAGAGAGTCTAGAGAAAAAGGGAGATTACAGAGAGAGAGAGAGAGAGGGAAAACAGAATGGTTCACAGCTTCATCGACAGACTTGCCTACTTTGCCCTAATCCCCTTATAAACTAATTGGTATATACCCAATCTGCCCTTATGCTGGAGTACAATAACAGAAGTGCCACATAAGCAATAACTTGCTCTATCATAACTCAGTAACGACCAACAACAAAACTGAATCAGTCAACAAGGCAGAATTCCACAATAATTGGCAATGGAGGCCTAGAATCCAATTCTCAAAAGACTTACCACGAACCAAGGAGGCACAACCGCAGCCGAAACCACACCTAGAAGCTTGGTCTCACTAGACGCAACCCAAAAAACTCGAGAGGAAAATCACTAGCACACACTCGCCCCAATTTCCTTTCTCTCTTCTCCCGTAGCGACGCTCTCTCCCTTGCTGTATTTATACACAGACGACAAGCGTTGAAACATGTAACAACCATTCAATGATTCCAAGCGATGGGTATTGATTTTTCGGGCAAAATCTTGATACTCAGGCTCTCCCTTGTCACCCACGCCTTGCCATCAAGCCACACGCTGTCGTCTTTCACCAGGCAATAACAAGCAATGAACCAGTTCGGACTGAACCGCAAGCTGGATCACAAACCTCCAGTCGAATAGCCATCCCCTGCCCTAGCTGTTCCTTCGCGTTGATCGCAGCCATCCCACCGCCAACACAAAAACGCCGACCAATCCATCAACAGAACATAGGAGGAGGAAAATTACATAACAAATTGACATCTTGATTTACCATAGCTGAAGCATTCGCAGCAATGCCGGGAGCTCTGATCCCAAGCCCTAGCCCGCGACCCGTCGCTCCACCCTGTCGCCAGTTGCACATTCTTCCTCCAAACAGCACACTCAAGCCTGATTCCGAGCTCCTTCTCGCTCCCTCAGTTTCTCGGCCTCACTCTATCTCTCGGTCTCCCTCTCACTCACTCACTCACTCTCTCTCTCTCTCTCTCTCTCTCTCTCTCTCTCTCTCTCTCTCTCTCTCTCTCTCTTTCTTCAGTAGACCGCGGGCCAACAAATCAGTTCTCCCCTCTTTTGATATCCAAAACCGGACCAACCAAGCCATCATGAACCAGTGTGAACCGATTCGGCCGAACCGGTTCAACTCCTCCTATCTCCATTTAATTTCTCCTTTCTATTTTATCCCTTTAAATTCTAATTCCATTGTGGTCGTGGCTCGGTCGAATGCTTCGATCGAAAACGCATTATGGTGACTCCTTGCATTTTTGGTCGAGACGGAGTTGAGATTTTGATGTGGTGCCTCGACCTAACCTCGTTCTAGGTCACACTGGAGGTTTTTGGTCGACATGGGGTCAAGTGCGGTCGAGAAGTGTTTGAATATGTCAAATTTATTTGACATTTTAGTTGACATGCGGTCGAGGCTTTAGACGTCTCCCTCGACCGAAAACACAATTCTGAAGGGAAATTTAGGAATTTGGCTGATACGCGGTCGAGGCTGCGGACGCCAATCAAATTAAAGCGAAAATCTCGTTGTCATCAGACACAATCTCCAGATTTTGTCAAATTTTCTCCTGAAAAATCTCCTTTTCTCTCTCTGGAAGGCGGTGAATCACCCAAGCATTTATGGACATTGGACTTCTTTCCCTTGGGGGTGGGTAGACATCCATCAACTCTCTCTCTCTCTCTCTCTCTCTCTCTCTCTCTCTCTCTCTCTC